>OX467285.1:75721572-76921572 GCA_950108345.1 Malthinus flaveolus | reverse complement strand
CATACTAACCGTACCATGTCTACTACATGTGAAAAACAATTTAGAGGCATACAAGGTAAAGCGTTCAATACATGGCTACAGTACTCGTACAAACAGCGACTTGACTCTGTGCTACGGACGAATTTTTAGATCGAGAAGCACTGTAAATTATTATGTTCCCTGATTTTATAAGAAGTTTTTTAAATAATATAATGTCAAAAAAATGTTAATGCGCGAGTCCTATTATTCAGTGGAAGAGTTTTTAAAGGACGAAATTAATGTGGTAGTAATAATATAGGTTGTACGTATTTTCTGACATATGTAAGCGTTTTGCGCATAAACATAAAATAAACTTATTATTATAAAAGGTAGTAAGTGGCATTAATAGCTAGTTTTAAGCCAGTGGAACGATAAATACGTAGCAATCGCCACTAATTATTAATTTTCGTTATTTTTAATTCAGTTACATTAAATCGACTGGGCCAGTATGTTTGGTCTCACCCCCCAAAGAGCCAATGTTCTCTTGCAGCAGGAGGGTCGTATTTTTAGTGAGTAAGTTGTCTCGTTCTCTGTTGTATCCATTATCCGTACGCCGTAACAAGACAAATTTGATAAACCGGTATTATATTTAATATCGTATTTTCTTTAGTTATTTTTTATTCGAAATCGCGCTCCGCCTACAAAATCAAACACGAGAGAAGTTTCCTGCTTTATTTTTAATTAAAGATATCTCCTATTTTAGCAAGGTAAGAATTCAAAGCCTCAAAGACTCTTTGCGATGTTGAATAAATTGAAAAATCAAAAATCGTATATTTTTATTTTTTCATATAATTCAAATTCTTCTTTAGAAGGCGCATCTAAAGAAAATATTTTTGTCACCTAAAAAATATTTTACATGGCACTACAGAAATCATCATCAGTCGAACAACGTCACTACGTCACTGGTGTTGCCAACTTTTGGTTTCTTTGGTTTTTTCTGAACGTAGGTATACGATTTTGATTTCAGTAAGTATGAAGTTTATAATGATCTTATGCGGCCCTCTGTCTGTTTTTTGCTTTTTTGGTACATGAAAACATGAATAACTTTTACAGCCCAGTTTGCAAGAGCTAGAAACCTAAATTTTTAAATCACTACTCGAAAAATAAGGCCAACCACTAGAGATTTGTAGGTCTGTCCGTCCGTTAATATACTACTTTTACAGTCAAAACTCTAAGTGGTAGAGTTCGGAAGTTTTAAGCGATTGCATAGCTCGGATAGACGATCCAGCAAATGAAAATTGAGGTTCATAGGTTCCTAGGATAAATATCTTTCGGATAACGATTCGACTTATTCGCTTTTTCATAAAATTAAACAATTGTATATTTCGCCAAAGAGTAACTGTTGCTAAGATAACGAAGTTAGTATGACTTCAAATACCACAATACAGTAAATATTCGGGGGTATTCTGTATCATAAACTTTGACGATAGCGATTAACCATTATGTTAAAACAACGTTTTATAATAACGGGTGTTTTGACGCTTATTGAAAAAATCGTATTCCGTATCAACCTTTTCAATCATCTGTTACAGCGCAGGCTATTTTAAAACGTTAAAAAGGTAAGAAGTTTTGAATCGTCTTGAAAAGAGAAAAACATGGATAAACTGCCTGTGTCAGAAAAGGATAGTACTATTTTAACATTCGAGTAATTTCGGTTAAATACGTATACCGAAGCATGTTGTGTTGTTTATTTCAAATTTGATTTTACTTTAACCTCACTTTGAGATCGTTTTCTATTTCTGCAGAGTGTTTTCTGTGTAATTCGGTTAATAATTTGTTCATTAGTTTTGTTTAATTCCGTTAATAGTTCATTTATGTAGTTGTTTGACGTGCTATTCTTGTTATTTGGACGTTTGTTTTTATTGTTATTTTTGGTTGTTTGCTTTTTATTAACGGAATGGCCAATTGGCAAAAAACACGAGGGCACAGTATGAGAAGCTTCTTTCCTACGTGGAAAACAATAGGGTGCTCCTAAATGATAAGACAAAACCATTCGATGCCAACAGTGTTAAGAATTTGTGGCAGAACTTCGCCAAGAAAGTAGCAAATTTGTTGTGTGACTCTAAAATCCGCGGTTCAGTGAAAAAGGGTAGTGTGTCACAAATTTTTACCAATAGACCGGGAGATAGTGGCAGATTTTGGGCCACGATTTTATGCAGTACGCCTTTCAGAGGACGTGTATCCTGATGATAATAATGCATGAATCTAAGAGTCATCCTAGGTTCTTCGTGTTAAAAAATGGTTTTAGTACGATTTTAATCAGGCTGCCATGAACTTGATAATGAAATTTAAAATAAAAATTTCTCGGAAAACCACTGGTATATCGTTAGGGTGGGTCCAAAATCCTGGCACAGTCACGTGAATTTGTATTTGAATAAGAAGGATTTCCGCGTTTTTAAACAGACTGCCACTGATACTGATAAGGTGATAAGTATTCAAGTTCTTGTTGTAAAAGTGTCTACGCCAAGATGGCATACCGATTGCGCATGCCCAAGTTATCTTTTGGAGCAAAAGAATAATCATTTTTTAACATGAAGAACCCAGGATGATTATTTGATTCCCGCATTATTATCATGAGGATAAACGTATAATATTGTCCTCTGAAAGGCATACTGCATAAAATCGTGGCCCCAAATCTGTCACTATCTCCCGGTTTATAATTTTGACTCACAACACTCGACCACTATCCTTAAAATCAAATTTTCAGCGCGTGTTATTTTCACACGTTAAATGCCAACGTAAATATTTGTTTGCATGGTTACGTTAACATAATGGTTTTTAAAAATGATACAGAATACCATTTTACCCGAAATCTTTATTTTAACATAATGGTTAATCGCTATTGTCAAAGTTTATGATACAGAATACCCCTGAATATAACTCTTGAAATATAGTCTCTACGCTAGACTCTTTTTGTTGATTGAAATATCAATACGTATGTTGCCTATTTTCTTTGCCAATTTTTTACCTTTTCAATCCTGTAACGGAAATGAATACTATACCAGTTAGGATACAATAAAAAATTGAAAAAGTTTGAATTGAGTATTCGAAACTGCGTTTAAAAACTTAATAAATTTTCATATTTATTTTCAAAGAAAACTAATAAAAATAAAAGTATGAAATTTAAAAAGTTACTTAGTTCATAAAAATTTAATTTTACCTTACATGATTTTTGGGTTGTACTACGAAGTACCTTTTAATTACATAATCACTTACTAAAATAATTTGTTTTTTGCACTTTAAGATTGATTCAAAGTTCAACTTAGAGACCCTATCATTTTACTATTGATCTAACCCACGCCCTTAACGTCTTCGACTATTTTCAATTGAAAAATGTTAACAAAGAAAGGCACGCTACAAAAAGCTCCTTTGAAAAAGGAATTATAATTTGGGCTACTTTGTAAATTAAATTTTTTAGACTCAAACTCATCCCGATCCACAGGTTGTTTCCTTTTTGCATCTTTCTTTTCGATTTAACATTCCGAAAACACGAGTCAATGTAAATCGCATTTGGAAAATTCGTGCAATAAAGAACATCAAGGAAAAAGGTTGTATTCAAAATTAATTTTGTTACGTAGAAGTTAAGTTTGGCAAAATAGAATTAGCTTAAACAAATTTAGCATTGTTAATCGCACTTTAAACATCGAATTTGCATGGTTTAAATGCTGACCGTGTTGGTAAACAGTTTAAGTCACTAATATTAGTATTCCTTCAATTCAATAGAGATATATCTTGCAAATATTGGTAGAGAGTTGTATGTCTTACAAAGTAAACTGGACGTCTACTACGTTGGTCGAAATCGTCCCTAAAAGTGATGTCGCCATGTCTTATAGGATTACAGAGGTCGCCTATTGTGAACTTTAAGATATCAAGGGATTTATCAGCAAAGATTGGAATTTAGAACAAGGAATTTTAAGATTTTGCGTTATACTTTACGTCGCGTTTTAATGTTTTGTTAGAATGATGGATGATGAGAAATTTAATGACATCCCCTATCTAATATGCAGCAAAATTTCTGTTAGATATTCTATAAATATGCGTTTTTGTCTCTTTAAAAAAAAACTTAACAAAGTGTATTTGAATGAGGAAAAACATTAATATCCGACAACAAAATTTTAACTCAAATATTTTTTCCACTTCATTCGGGTCTTGTTTTGTTTCTCTATAGAGTCGATCAATATAAGTTTCTGAACTACAAACCAAATTAAACTAAGTGTACATTTAATCATTTGCATTCGCTTCATTAATTTATTACCTAGAGCTACAGATTTTCTATAAATTGTTAAATTTAGTTTTTGTGATTACAACTATGTGTTTTGTTTACTTTACTGCTATAGGAAATTGCAACTAGTTTGACTAAAGTTGAAAAATAACACAATAAAAGCGTACCTATACTTTTATACTAATTAACTAATTACATTACACTTTACCCTGAAAAATGTTTGTTTCCAATTTATTGGAAAATAAAAAATTTAAGGGTTGAAATTGAAACGATATTTTCATTTTTGTGCTAGTTTAAAAGATTGAATGTTTACCTAAAGTATGCAGTAATTTGTTAAGATGCTTCCATGTTTGAAGAAGAGATCAATATTATATTTATGAGTATTGGGCATTAATAACAAGGTCGCTTACATTCGCTTAAATTCTACGATTATTTCCCTAATATACTACTTGCCTCAATTAGACTGGGCCTTATCTCACCCGAATAAGCAATTTTATTGTATTGTCGTCCAAACATATAAACAGGCAGGCAGATGGCAGGAGGATGGACGAACTGGCAGACAAATAGGACACATACTTGCAAGGGTGCATAAATTGGAAGAAATACATCACCACCGTAGCAGTTTTCTGTCTACCTGTCTATGATCAAGTATTTTAAATTTTTTATAAAATTTGGCATGTTAATTATCAAACAAGCGATTTTCGGTTTCCACCCTATCAACTAGGAAAATAATATAAATATTTAGCAAATTATTAAATATTTAGGGTATATTAATTAAACAATTATAATATGTTGCAAATGAACCCCAACATCTACACATATGTGAAAAAACTTTAAAGGAGAAAATTTGTTTTCCACCAAACACCTCGGGAATCGAACCCAAGACTGGAAAACAAATTTTCTCCTTTAAAGTTTTTTCACATATGTGTGGATGTTGGGGTTAATTTGCAACATATTATAATTGTATAAATATTTAGCTTAAATATTGAATAGTACTAATCCAAATACAAGTTTTAAAATGCAATTTAAAAGAAAATCTATAAGACCTAATGTCTATTGTTAGCATTTCTGACGCTCTTGCAACTGCAGTAGCAATAGTTTTATTGCACTCTTTTACTCTTTTAAAATTTAACGTAATCCTTAGAAGAGGAAAGTTTGGATTGGGTTTTACTATTCATTTGAAACCATTTATTCAGAACTGTAAAGTTCAAATCTACGCATAAAACGTTTTAAGACGACAAAGACCTATAGAACCAGCGTAGGTATTACTCGAAACATTTTTCAAACAAATACCAAGAGCAATACCGAGCGTCCCCGGTGCAAACAAACACAACATGGCACATACCTTGGATTAAATCAAACTTGCGAATAACTTGATCACAGTTCAGCTGTTATAAAGGCCAAAGAGCTCTGTCATCCGTCTAAATAGAATATTTCATTTATGTTTGAATAAGTACAGCTGTAAAAGGACTAAGGTTTGTCCCGTTTTTGAAGCAGGAAATGGATAACTAACTATTAGAGACCAATTTCTTTAATACAGTCAGTCTCAAAGATATTCGAAGTCATCATATCATCACGTGCGCCCTTACTAACTTATTGAACTGCCAACACGGATTCATCCTAAAGCGTTCGACTGTAACCAACCTGTCGCCATATGTTCAGAGCATCTCGGATGCATTGGATGAGAATTTGCAGGTAGATACTGTCTCTGCAGGTTTTGCCAAGACCTTCGATAGAGTTTGGATTTTCTACAGTTTAAGTTTACTTCTGTGATAGTATTTTTAAAATCGCCATCGTTATTATTATTATCCTCTTCAAGGATGCTAGGTTAGCCCTGTTATCTGGTCAAATCAGAAGTTCCTAGGGGCTCTAGCTTGGACTCAATTTTGCTTTTTGCCTCAATTAACGATTTACCAAACATTATCGTAAATTCAAAATAGAATTTGTTTGCAGAGAACCTAAAGTTTTAGAAATTAATTAAGTTGGAGGTGGATTTTTTATACTGTAGGTCTGATATCGATAGAGTGAACTGGACTGAAGTATTCAGAAAATGTTCAGCTATATCTTTTAACAGAGAAAAAACTCACATATGCTTCCACTGCAGAATGAGGAAATATTTATATTCTACTATTTAAAAGCGAAGTGTTTGACCTGGGTGTGACCTTGGATAGTAGACTGAGTTTTGAAAGTCACATTTATAAAATTGTGAGCTTGACTTGGAAAACCTTAGGTTTTATCACTCACGGGTGTAACATGTTTAATGGCTCTTCGTCTCTCAAGCGGATGTATGGTGCCTATGGAACTAGAAAATAAGTAGAAATGTTGCACACACGTAGAACATGAAGCGCTTAGCAAACAAGAAGCTGTCAGTTTCATAAAGAAGTTCCGAGAATTTTGTAGTAGGTAAAAATGAGAGTAGGTACCCTGGCGTACTCGGCCGCGCACACTTATTGAGTAACACACTCCCTTTCGTTACTGATGCTTCACTTGAAGATACTCTCAAACCAGCTTATATGCATTCCACTTAATTTCTAGTTCAATGGTACTTCCGAAACTTGAATATTGCTTTGTTGTTTTTGGTCCAAGCTCAATTGTACGATTGTACTTTTTGACTTTAGGGTGACTGGCATGTATCCGGCTCTTGTTCACTATAAACGCCGGAAAATACGAAACGGTGTTTCTTGAGAGGCTGACGTTTTTGACTGGCGCAATCTTTATGTTTAGGGTCATTCATTCGCAGGTTGAGCAGTCACAATTGCTAATATGAAAAGTGTCTTGCTGTCCTGCCTGAGTCGTTCCGGCAGAGGAGTATTTTTTATTTACCTAAGGCAAAAACTAACATGATCTGCACTCTCCATTTTACAGATCTTATAGTATAGTGAATAAATATATAAAACTAAATATTTCATAACTTTCAGAATTTTCACGCCAAGTTTTCCGCTGCTCTCTTATACGACCGAACGAACTCTCCTCCTTTAGAACCCGATTTGCTGTTTTTCTTTATGTGGCGGTCCCGTAGTAATGTCGTTCTATGATAATTTGAACTGCATGAAAATTTTGCTATTTTTGCAACTTTTTAAATGAACTATTAATATTCCAGTTCTGTACTTTAATGGCGTATGAAAATGTTATAAAATTTATGACTTTCCTTATGTACCTATCTTCAAATTTTTATATACAGAGAAAAATAGTAAACCGATTTTAATGATTTATACCTTGCTAGACCTATAAATTTTACGATTTCTTTAGCTTATATGTTCCAATCTATTTTATTTGGAAATGACGTGTCTATATTTTGATAAAATTTTGTCGTGTTGGAGGATAAAATAGTTGTTAAAAAAATGTGCGAAGTATTTTTTAATAACTTATTGATTTAACGCGAGATTTATCGTCGAACGTTAAAGAAATATCTGTAATCATTTTTGTTTTAATAAAATAAGAAAACTTGTTATCAATGCACATCAATGGCAGTAAACCAGTAAACCGCAAGCTTTCAGTTCCACACATTGCAATATATAAACTTCCAGTACGACATAAAAAGTTTGGTATCGCTAACAAAAATGTGAAAAAGACAGACAAAACAACCGATATCGTATTATCTCATTCCTCATCGACAGTTTTGGAGCACTTGTGTTCGACTATTGTCTTCGATGTGGTAACCCGGAGCACGTACAAGAAACATGACGCAATAAAGATGAGTGGGCCAACTCAGGAAACTCGAGAAGAGTAATGCGAACTGACAGAGGCAGCTAGTGTAGGATTTCTCAAATACATCACAGATGAGGCCTTTGACTTTACTCTGTCATTTTCTACTTTGCTATATTATAACCACCGACTTTTTCACGATTTTCGTATGCATATAGAAAATTAGGTAATTTTTTACCAACCTCAACATTTAATAAACGTCACTTTTTTTTTAATTTTACGCATTTATTTGGGTCGCTTGAATTTGAAATTTTATGAGAAAGATTTTTACTAAATTAATATCAAAATTTAGTTTTCTATAATACGCATCCAATCTTAAACTTGTTCTATGTATTATAAGGGATTAAACTCGCTAAATTACCAACTCAACTACTGAGAAAATGTCCTCTGAATTTAAACTGAAAATTGCTAAATTTGTTGTGATTCTCTATGCTACACTAAACTTTATATTAAAACCGTACTCATTTAAATGTTATACATATTATATCGTGTTAGGCCTTAAATTAATTTGATTTATATCAGTAAGCCTCGGTGAAACCAAAATGTTGCTTAATATTTTGTGGGAGAACTATCATAATAAGCTTTTGGAATTTGCACGATCTTAATCGCACTATCTCAATAAATGTACGAAACGAGCTCGAGTTAAGTAATAGACGTAATCGTCCAATTAAGAAATAAAAAGGAATAAGAAGCAAAATTTATGTTGGAGCACGACGTTAAAAGGAATTAAAAGAACATTGAGCGTGATAAAATAAAATTGAATAAAAAGTATTCATTTTAAAATCCCACTCTTTATTAACATAATCTCGAAAAGTAACAGAGAGAGAATGTGGTAATAAACTGCTTATTCGAAGGCGACGACAAAAGCTTCTTTAACACATTGTAGCGTGAAGTGGCATTTCATTACAACTGTTTCAGGCTACCCAAGTTGCTACTACTGCAACCGCACTTTGCAGCATTTATGACCGTTTTCTATATACATCACACTTAAAAGTCTGCACTTCTATAAATGTACGTTTTTCGTATCTAAAAGGTATTCAACTTTACAAAATTATTTTTAATTAAACTCGAGTATTTTTTAAATTGCATTGTCCGACTTTTGTTTCTCTTTACTCAAGTTAGTAAATCAATGAAATTCTTTTAAATCAAATTTTGGTGAACCACGTCTATACACTCTGATCATTTTCCTAACCGAATCCTTTCCAATTATTTTGAATCGCCCCAAACTCTAATCTACGACTACGACAGAGCTAAAAGTTGCCGGCACACTCGTTTTGCTCTCTAGAAACTTAGAGGAGCGTTAACTTATTCTACACCAAATAGTATTAAAAATCTGTAACTTCTTCACAATTTATTGGAAAGATTTTTTTTTATATTTTAATAGCTGATAGGAACTCTAATCCAAACGTGGCGAAGTCCACTTCAAATAAATTTAAAAAAAGCGATGTGAAAAATGGCACTACCCAGCCGGAGTACGAGTCTTAGGGATATAAAGATATCTTTTAATCGTGTTCGTTGAACACAATATTTTAAAACTAAACTTGAGTCCTACTAAAGTCACAAAGTCAATTCGGAATTGCTTGAAACGTCCTTTTACTAAATGACTTCATTTCCTCTGATAACCTGTTATATAGTTTAACTCCCCACTTATCTAACCAAAATCTTTATCACATCACATCAGATAATACGGTAGAATACAAGTGAACAATCCATGGAGCGGTACACTCCTCAAGAACGCGGAATAATCGTGTCTATTTTTTTGCGTAACAACTCGTCTGTGGTGTTGGCGTAGCGCGAATTCCGTCGCCGATTCCCCGGCCGTCCGACACCGACTGCGCAAACACTGCGCCGTTTGGCCACCAACCTTGAAGAGTATGGGACCACACGAGACGTTGCCAGGAGTGGCCGGCCCCGGAGCGCCCGTTCTGCCGAGAATATCGCCGCTGTTGCCGAGGATGTCGAGCTGTCGCCGGAATCATCGACCAGACGCCGTGCCTCGCAATTAGCCATCAGCCGGTCGTCCCTAAGGCGAATTTTGGTCAAAGACCTGCGCATGTTCTCGTACAAAGTCCAGTCCGTGCATCAGCTGCTGCCTGTCGACCGCCAAACGCGTGTAACCTACGCCCAAGCCATCCTCAATATCAAGTCGAAGTGGACGATTTTTCGAGCAAAATCATAATGAGCGATGATGCTCATTTCCACCTCGGCGGGTACGTGAGCAAGCAAAACTATCGCTTCTGGGACACCAAAAATCCACGAGTGATGCACGAGAAGCCATTACACCCGCTCAAAGTGACTGCATAGTGCGCTGTTCACGCTGGAGAGGAGGAGTCATCGGTCATCGGGTCATTTTTTTTTCGAGAACGCCGCTGGTCAAACGACAACAGTGGACGGTGCGCGCTATAGGGCCATGTTAACCGATTTTTTCTGCCGCAATTGGACGAATTAGGACTGGAGGAGATGTGGTTCCAACAGGACGAAGCAACGGCACACACTGCGCGAGCCACAACCGATATTCTGAAGGCGGCGTTCCAGGGTCGCCTTATCTCTCGTTTTGGCGATTTGCACTGGCCCGCAAGATCGCTCGATTTAACCCTTCCAGACTTTCTTTGTGGGGTTCCGTGAACAAGCCCGAGACCCTGGAAGCCCTCAAGGACAACATTCGATACAAGTGCGAGAATCTGTCGCCCGAAGTTCTCGCCGAAGTGATGAAAAATGCCATAAAACGAGCCCGTATGGCAATCAATTGTGACGGCGCTCATTTGGCCGATATCATCTTCTCGACTTGACCAATAAAATTCTAAAGGTTTAAATAAACATAATCAAAAAACAGAATCGAAGTTTTTCATTTAGAAAAAAAATGAGAGCCAGCAACATCGGATGACTTCTTTTGGCCCACCTTGTATATCAGAAATTAAGTGTGTAGAAGGGGACGATAAATGTAAAATAGGTGAATATACATCGATGCCGAAAGATGAGTTAGTACTACGCACAGGTAAAAAGTCTTTCAAATGTAGTGTATGTGATTAGTGATTATACATGTTCGCAGAAAAGTAGCTTAAAGACCCATTTATTAATACACACTGGCGAAAAGCGTTTTAAATGTAATGTATGTGAGCATCTGATCATACATGTTCGCGTAAAGATAGCTTGAAGACCCATTTATTAATACACACTGGCGAAAAGCGTTTTAACTGTTTAAAACGCTTGTTTGATTATACATATTCTCAAAAAAGTCACCTAATACACATGATGTTGATATGTGGTTTTGAAAAATATACAGCTGTGAGTGGTGAGTCGTTTAGTATAAGAGAATCTTATTTATCAAAAATAATGTAGAACCTTCGACATTAAAGTTCGTATTTTGTATTGTTAAGATGGTGATTTTTGTTAAATTTTTTGTAAACCAATCATACCTACCCGAACTGAAGTTCACCCTTCGGATTCATCACATTTTTATCACCAAATTCATAATAAGAGGGAAATTTGAGATGGCTCGAAATAATTACTAGTTTTAAGTACGTGCAAAATTCAAAAAAATTCAAAATTATTGGGACCGTCGTCGACTTCGGCGCTTTCTGAAATCATAGCCAGCATGAAAAAAATTTTTGAGCATATGTTTGTAGGTACATTGTAAAGAAGTTCAAACGCTATAACTTTTCCGTTAACTATTTCTCGCCCCCCCAATTATTGACCGTTTTGTTGTAAAATTGAAAAACCGTTTCCATCCCTTTTTAATTCCAAAACGCGTTCTGGTTGTTTTCTTAAAATAACCACAACACGAATTTCGCTTTGTGACTTTTTTGTAGAGACCACAACGCGTTGTGAGCGTTTCTGCTATAGTCACGACACGAATTTCGTGTTGTGGCATTAAACTGTTGCCAGAACGCGTTGTGGTCGTCTTTTTAGCTCAGTGGCCGTTTTAGGTCTTGGAGCTTAACATATATAGGTACATTCATTGTATTCTTACAGTTTACATTCAGTAAAACCTTCTCAACTTCGGCTTCGAGAACCTCGTGCAGAAAGTATGACCCTGTAAATCATCCAACTGTCTTGTGTAGCAAGTCTTCAAGAGCTGACGTAACTCTCTTTATTTCCAGCGCGGTCTTCCCTCCCACACTACTAAAATAGTTACTTATTTCGTCTACAGTTATCTTCAAGTCCTCTCTCTTCTTCTTTTTGTTTATAAAGCTCCAGATGGTCTTTTTCTTATGTTTTGCTATTTTGATAAAATTTTCATTGTGAGATCTTACTGCGTTTCCAATAGTTCTTTTAATCGTGTTCCTACATTTACAATACAAGGCCCTTGAATCTACATACTGCCTTACTCTGGCCACTGCGTATAATGCCTCAAGTTGATTTTTCGAGCATGTTAATTTTTCTGTTTTCGAAGCATTACTTGTAGATTTACAAAGAATTGCAAGAAGATCCAGAAATAGGCCACGAAAGCAAGTAAAAGCATCTCTGGCGCTCTTTGGAGCAAGGAGTTATTCCCAGTGTACATTTTGAAGATAGCTTCTCATCAAACTTATGTTGATTGTTATCAAGACTTTGGTGTTAGTAAATACATGATCAATACAAGCTGCATTAGCGCTGTTACCCATCCTGGACTGCTTCTCAATTTATGAGAGTTCAGCACTTTCAGGAGCCCATTTTTGGGCAGTTTTCGTTCAAGAATGGTATGTTGAAGTCTCCCGCAAGTAGAATGGCCTCACCTTCATATATAGTACTATATACGCTAAAATATCCCAAGATCCTCTCAAGCACCTCCAAAAGCACTTCAATGCCGCTCTATGGGGACCTAATATATTTCAAGTCTCTAATTTCAGCTATTCTAATTGACACAAACTCTACCTCTTTTTCAATACTGAAGTTCTTGTCCCCCATCAACTATTTGTCCCTTCAGACCACTTACTTTAATAACATCAAAACTCCTTCATGCTAACATGTAGATCATTTTAGCATAGAACGACTTTTGTTTTGACGTGTTAAGTATATCTTGAGCAAATCTACACAAACTGTAGTTCCCGAGCTTAAGCATCGATTTCTTTAAATTTCCAATACGGTCGACGAGTTTATAAAAGTTAGAGGTGTTCCCCAGATTGACGATCGAAAGGCGGAAGCATCAGTAATAGTTCTTTGATCATTTTACTAAGGAAAGAAAATGCTCGCCGCTGATTATCCGGGGAAAGGTAAAGGTGGGCCGGTGTTTGAAAAATACTAAATAGGGGCTCGAGAACGTAACATCAAGTTTGACACAATTGCACTGCAAATCAATTACTTAAATCGGCCGTATATAATGTACAAAATGCAAGTCGGAGTAGCCATTATAGCAATTCTTGAAGCAGCATTAGATTGAATAAGACAATTTATTGATCTACTGTACTATTATTGCCCAATCGGAAATTATTAACTGCGACATTGATAGGCAATAAAGTTAATCAGATTCTAATGTTAAAAGATTTTCGTTTCCAAATAATTCGCGTCTGTTTAATTTTAGCCAATTAAATACGGAAATTTAATATTTATTACTAATTTACATAATACAATATCTAACGTTCCACGGTTCCACTATGTATATTTTAACTTAGAGGTGTTCCACTTTAACAAATTATACGCAATTTATTTCAGTTAAAAGGAAGGAAATAGGAAAATCTTGAAAAGGCACAGGAGCAAGCTATAATAATTTATTTTTAATCAAGTTGATGTTATATTCGTACATCAAAGAGTACACAACAAGGGCATTTCAAAATTACTGCTCGAATTTTGTATAAAAACAAATCCAATACTGAAGATTAAAACTTACGATTATTAAAATTGCAATTTACTCACAACCGGCATATCAACAAAAATTTATTTCTTTTAAATTCCGACTTAAACTGTATAACTTTATGCGTAATAATTTTTAAAATAAATCCTATCACCGGTAGTTAAAAAAGAAGGCAACTAAAATTCTCTAATAAATTTTGTCAACAACAAATAAGAGTTTAATATTTTTACGTGCCTCGAATTTCGTAACCTGCGTTAAAAAGTGTATGACTTACACAAATAACATTTTTACCAATAATATATTACACACCCTTATCATCGTTGCAGACAATATAAATTTCCGAATGGGCCAATATTGTATGCAGAAGCGCGCTTGGCGGGGTGTTACAATATATCTCATATTTATCGCACTCGGACCGCTTCTATTGTAAGCATCGAGGGTAATGAATACTTTCCTATGCGCTTTGTACATTTTATTGGGTGGAGAACTCTCGCACATTGTGTCTCACAATGGGATTACACATTTATAATCTACCAACTACTGAAGTGGCTTTTTGAACAGATTAATCACACGAATATAATGCCCTATCAATTGATTAATATTGAGAATAATAGTACGATAGATGCAACTTTATGAAAAATGCACCTCGTTTTTCATCGCACCCTTAATACATTTAATCAAATTTAGTTCTACATACTAAATACTGGATGTATCACAGATCTGTCATCAGTTTGATTGTTTCATAATAATTTTCAAAATTTATAGTTTTAATTTGTTTCTAATTTTAAATATTATTAAGTTAGTTTGAATGTGATTTCAAGCCGTGCGGACGTATTATCAGTGGTCGCGAGTGTGGTGCATAATATCGATCAAATATTAACGTTCGTAGTAAAATTGTTTAATTTAATTTCGTTATAAAAATCACGTTAAAATTTTTATTTTCCGATCCAAACTTAATCAAATATATCGATAAAATGACCTCACTTTTCCAGTTTCAGTTTCCAGCACAGTTTCCTCACAGCAAACGTCCTTTTTCCAATATAGTAAAAAGAACTGCTAATTTTCTTTATCTTAAAAAGGATCAAGGTTTAATCCTCGAAGCTATTGTTGGCGTAAAAATTAAAGATTACGTTTTAAATATCGGCAACCTAGTTAAATCCGAAAACATTGTAGCAGCGTCACGAATATCAAACGAACGTATCTGTATCGTTTTAAAACGTAAGGAGATCGGCGAGTCACTATTACACGAACACAGTCTCGTTAATATTAATTGCAGAGAAATCTCAATAGATCTAGTATTCCAGCCAAGAAGTTAGCGCTTTCAAATGTTCCTCTCTTCATTCCTAACGATGTCATCGAAAAGCTGTTAATAAACGATGAGCTGAAGCTGTAAACGGTATATCTAATTCATTTTATAAAAGCAGAAATAAATAATAATTAGTATCTGTAAGATTTGTCTACGTAAACATTGAAGACCAAACTGCTCTTCATCGGTAATCTGGTTTGACGGAGACGACGGCACAACTACCGTATATTTTTTCAATAGAGTCTAAATGTTTTAAATGCGACATACTCGATCATTTAGCTTCCTGATGTCTTCACAATTTTACAGAACTCTCTCAAGTGAACAATCAAGAGAATACGATCTCACGAAAACAAAAAACGACCATAAGCAATGACATCGATGAAAGATTCACTAGAAATAACAACAACTACAAGTCAACCAGTAACTTTCAAACTTCCTCATCCCTCATTGGTTAAAAAAGACCGACGTAATGTACCAAAATGACTGAAAAAAAAAAACAGTCGACACAGAAAACTAAAAGTTCCTCTGGAGAACTCGCAATACCGCTGGAAGAATGTTAGAAGCAATTCAGGAAATTCTCGGAACTAAATAAATTTCCATATACGTTCGACGAATTGAAAGTCTTTTTTAGGATCATTATTACTTCGCGCCACCCCTATAGAGTTGAAAAATATTTTAGGGACGATACTGATGTCTTAAGTGGCTTTGATGAAAGATCTCTATCCCGTACTGGAACATCAAAAAGTTAGATATAATAAGTTCACCCGATTAATTTCCATCATTAAAAAATAAAAAACAAGACAAGAACTAAGAACCAAGCTGAGTTTATTGAGAACAAAAGACATTGTTTTATGTTCAAAGTAGTTCCCTTTAACAATGATACACTCCATTCCATTGCGCAAAACCTCCCATCCAATCTCCTTTTGGTATACTTTTAATATAATTGTGAAAAATCGTCAATCTCCTCCTCTGACAAGAACTTTCTACCCTGTAAAACTATTTTGAGGCCCAAAAAGTGCGTAATGGTTTTAATCTTTTTTTCAGTCTAAAACTGGACCCTTGAAACCCTGTGTGAGACGATGCATTTTTGTCGCGAAGAAGGATACCAGTTTTTGGAACTCGGCTGAAAACTTAAGGTAAGCATTTTTCAATTTACATTTAGCTGTAAGTCTTCTGTCCTTCGAGCTTATTGCTTGTACCAAGCATATACTTCTAAAGAAAGTTACTGTGTTAAGTAACTTTCTCGCATAGCTCGCTATGTTTTGGTCATTGTCGGAGTTTACTCGTCATGAATCCACACACAACTCTCTTGACGAGTCCGCCATTATTGAGAATATTTAAAGTTCGATTACAAAAATTCGTGCACGCTCTGCTATTTGAAGCTCAGAGTACAAAACGGTTGATAACTTTTGTTTAGGTTTAGAGCATCTCTAAGATACCGCTCGAACAGCCGAAAAGCTTGGACACTCCAATAAAACGTGGGACAGTGCATTGTGAGCACTGTGGTGGGTCTTCGTTTTTCAAAGGTATAAATGGGTTAGTAACGTGTGACCCAAACTCAGGCTCGAAATCACCACCTGATCCCGTTGCCCCAGTTCCACTCTAATCGGTTTCACCACGCTGGATCTTGCAAGTTTAAGTGTAGAGGGCGTGCCACTCCAGACGCATTGTCATTGTTCTAATAATTTTTGATGGGCGGGCCTTCTTAAATCGATTTCAAGTTGGTTATCGATATCTACGAGTACGTACGGATCGTTGGTAGCATGTTTGGCGGCTAGATCGGCTTCTTCATTTCCCAGTATCCCATTATGTAATGGCACCCACAGAAAAGCTGTTTTTTTGTTGGTGAAGATTTTTTATTGTAACTATTTCTTGAATTTCTTGTGTAATATGGTTATTATTGTTGGTGCCGATATATTGTTACCAGACGTAAAAGAACGCCCTGCTCCTTTCTGATACTAAACAGAAGCCCTTTTGCGTTGAAACTCCTTAAATTGCGGTAAATTGTAGCCAAGTAAGGCACTTGTTTACTGAACACTAAATCTACACTATCTTTACACTCATATAAGCGCTTAAACATTTTTTTAAATCACAAGAAATCGTTAGGTATGCGAAGATACTCTCTGGGTGAGAGTTGAGAAAAGGATTCAATAAAAAATTTAGTTTAGACTATTCCCCCGGCATGATTCGCAGTCTTCATAGAAGCTTGAGAATAAAAATTTTGGTGTGCATGGGTCGTATAGGAAGATGGAGAAAGAGTTCTGAACTTTTGTAAAAAAATTGCGTTCATAAGCGAGGTAACGGCGTTTTCCCAAAAGTGTAATTTGAAAATTTTCTTCACGGATTTTGTTCAAAATTTCACTTTGTCGAGGCAGCCTAAACAAAAAATGAAATTCTAAAATACTAAGTTTCTGAGATCATGCTTGCGCGAAATGAATGATATTTATCAAATATTCCGCCAGTTTAAACAGTCAGGGGGTCAAGTTCACAACTCTGCTGTTTTTCATCAAGAAAGTCAAATTTTAATTAGGCTAGTTTTCTACCAAAATATAAAAAGTGCAGTGGCGTACCAACAATCTCCTGTGTTTGCGTAAAACGAAGTTATTTTTTTGTCAATCACCTCACAGAAGTAGTATTACTTTCGTAGCTAACAGCTGAAAATTTCGTATGTTTCACTTTCGATTATATTATGTGCCTTGTCCAAACAATAATGTAGAATTACGTAGGGCGTACTCTCATGAGAAAATTCTTGCGTTTAATGTGACAAAACAAAATTTTTAGATAATACAGAAAGAAGCCTTTAAAAATTTAGAAAATCTATACACTAGCGGACTAGCGCCTCTGCCGACTTTGAATCCCCCCTTAATTCTATTTTTTTACTTGCACCAAATACTATTACTTTTAATGGCCAATAAATTAGTTTCTAGAAACCTAATCGTTGATAATAATTACACATTACACCTCAAATGGGAAGTTAAATAACTAGAGAGTATGAGAAAAACGATTTTGCTTTTCATAGCAATAGATTTTCCCATTTTCAATAAATTTAACTTGACTTCGTACCTCGTAGGTACATATATTATGTATATATATTTATTATTAATAATTATTACATTTTAGCACAACGCGTTTATAGTACAACAGTACGAGTATATCAACTGTATTTTTGAACTTTATATTTCTTGATTTTTTTATAAATATAGTTCTTGACGCGCCCAAAAGAAATATATTATGAAAAATCGCGTATGAAACTCGATTAAGCAGCCCCTTATTTGAACTTGTAACTCTGTAGATTTCCCACGTGCGAAAAAAGTAACGTTATATTGTTGTTATTACATATTATCTGTAACATATCGTAGATATACCTAAATAACTATTTTAATCACATTTTCTTTGTCAATAATAGGTATATTATGTAGGTATACGAGTATGTATAACCATTAAATTGTTGCCTTTAATACGCGAGGAAATGCATACATCGCATATCTTACTAAGTATAATATAGAGTATACTTGAAAAACTAAAACATGAAACGTGGAATAATACGTATATATACATTACTCATACACAGTCATGGAAATACGACATTAATTACATTAAGCTTTTGTAAGAAGACTTGCTGCAAGAAGACTGTTTTACACCTAGATAATTCGTTTATAAAATAAATGTTAAATTAATCGCTGAAGAACTACTAGTACGCCTTATGCTAAACTTGATAATAACATTATAGAAAGAAGCAGTAGTAGGTACTTCGTGTAAGTTAAAATTTCCGTATTGCATAAATTCGTTCTCTAACAATTACATTCATATGCATTTCAAGCAAGATTAAAAGTTATTATCCTTTCTAAGTTCTTTAACAACTCGGCGAACGTTCTTTCAACATTAATTACACGTGCCAGTTTAACTGACAGTATTCTCTTTTTACGATTTTTATAAAGTAATTGTGTAATTCGAAAACTTGTTGCTTATAATTAAAGCGCATCGTTTTACTTTGCAATTATTTCCATCAATCGAACGAAAAAAGTGAAACGTACAGTATAAACTAAAGAAAGCAGATCTTAAAACGAAAATCTAATCACGCTCGGAGAGAAACTTGAGTGTGTCCAAACATCTTACGCCAAGATAGCAAAGAAAACACCTGAAGTTCAATTTGCACTTAAAATGCCGGAGATAAACGGAAGTCTTTTTATGCGACACGGAAAGAGATGTGTCGTATCAATCAAAAGGACAAGAAAGATTATATAGCTGATACGACGATACTTTCGTGTCATATCCTTAAACGTCGCGCATGAAATTTTCAAATTTTAGACAGGTTGAAACGCTGGCAAAAGAAATAAATTGAAGGCTTAAAAAATTCGATCTAATTAACACTCGAAGAATACGCTCTCTAACGTAATTTGTCAAAATTCGATTAGAAAAACTAACTTAAATTAATCAGAACCACAAGTAGAATACAAAAAGCTCGGCGCTACTTCATCACTTCTTTTTCTATTGTAAGAAGTTTCATTTTATCATAATTAATTTTCGACTTCTGTTTTTTCCTACAATTTAATCAAGTAAGACGAATTACAAAGGTTGCTCAAAAAGTAAAGTTATGCAATTTTTATTCTCTTAGCTATGCGCCAAATTAAAATAATATTAAGAGGTAATTAACGAAAATTGGCAATTGTGTCTTTTATCAATTAAGTTGTTTGTCTCGAGCATCTTCTTTAGAATTGCAGTTGCAGTTTGGAAGTTTAGGAATTCCAATTTAGAAACAATGGTCCTTCCTTTTGTTTCTCATTCTAAAGTTGTTAAGGATGTTAGTAAGCACTATTATACTAAATTTCTCTCTCTCGTAACACTTTTACGAGATTCATATAGTTTTCTCGATTTTAACTATTAGTGCAGTGTTTTGAGTGGCGAGCAGCTCTAGCACTGTTTAAACAAATTTTAATGCGCTTTTCTCCGTCGGTTTATTTCTTAATTGCTCTCTGTGGGTGTACAGTAATAGTAATAGCTAACTGAAAGCGATTCTGCAGCTGCCCATTCTTGAACTTGTCATTACAAAAAAGGACGTATGAAAGGATGGGCCGATTGCATATAAGAGTTAAGAGGTATTAAAATAACCATAGCGTACAATATATCCATTACGTGATTAACCCTAAAGCTACCGTACGGGGTACCCGGGTACTTTTTTGAGTTTAAAAGCCTATAACTTTTTTTATTTCAAAGGAATATTATTGAGACTGAAATATTAGAGGGACACAAAAAAATTAAGTGAGATGAGATATTTTTGTAATTTAATAACTTACACCTTAAACCTACCGCATGGGGTACCCGGGTACCTCGCTGTTATTTGCTTGTATTTCATGGGGAATCAATCAATTAATAGTAGAAGTATTCAAATTATCCATTTATATTACACATTTTTATATTATAAATAATTATTATTATTATAAACAATAATTATTACTAATCGCAAAAAAGTTAGTGATGAACTTTTGTACTTGCACAATCGTTAGATTTAATGGAAGTCGGTGAGATATGCCCATCACAGACAAAATTTTTACAACTCTCTCATCTCTTCCTCGTTTTCCTGTTTGGCATCTTTTCACCATTCTTCCAAATTATGCAACAACCAATTACCCTCAGTCGTTCCGTTTTATCCCGTTCTTGAACGTTTATTTGTGGCTGTGGTTTTGTAATGCTTACTTTGACGCCAAGAAATGATAACAATGCAATTTTTATTAAAATGAAATTGAATATTAATCCTTTAGTTCCCTAGTTCATAATCCTTATTCCCTAATCCCTAGTTTAGTTAGTATAGATCCTATATACTTCGATCTAGTATGAATGGCATACAAAGAGCTTTTCCTAAATCTTTTAAAATTTCCCTACGTTGATTAAATTTGATTTTGAAGGCAGCTAATAGGGTGATTTTCAACAAAAATTATTTCTATGATTCTGGACACGGATTATTTGGAAAGATGCTGCAGTACAAAATAAAAATAAACCCTGTTGTCAATGTCCACGACGATATGCCCACAGAAAGCGCATGTTATCTTCACAAAACAGTTTTACTTTTTAGGCGCAAATAGTCATCCGACTATTAAATATAAATGCACTGCACTGCATTCTGTATTTGTATCAATATAATCCAAGATTGGTGTGAGTATAAACGTATGCCTTACGGACAGTTAAGATGTTATTATCGGCATACGCATACCTGCAATCCTGCCAATATTTTAAGGTCTTATTGCTCTTCTTTGTAATTTCAACACACGAAGTGACTCGTTAGACCCCAGGCCAGTATCCAATAAGAGATCCTCGATTGTATCGGAGAGTGAATATCGATACTTGTTACTTTAAGCGAAAGTTTGTTCATCAAGTTCGTCAACACGAAAATACTTCTTGACAGTGATGAACAGAGGTCCTCAACTTGTCCCTCAAATGTTAACCCGGAGTCCAACGAGAAAAATCACCTCTTTAGTCTTTATCGCGTTAAGGGACAGTTAATTCGTCTTGAAGCAACGACCTACCGAGCTCAGGGCAAGGGCAGAGCTAAACTCCAGAGCAATTCGGTCACGAGGAGATGATATAAGCGCGTATCATCGGCGTATAAAACTACATTAGGCTCTAACGGGACACTACTTGGGAGACCATTTAAAAAAATTAAGAACAATTTGTAGGTCTAGAAGCAGTTTAAGGTATTTTGCGCCTAAGTTGTACAAAAAATTTTCTGATGAGCCCAGGGTACTCAAAGTGGGAAAATTCAAGCATAGTGAGAGCATTACTGATTGTGAGCTGCTATTTCTTCTAGCGGAAGTTAGCATGCGCCCTTACCATTTTAATTTTATACCGCTCATTTGCTAACTTGTGAAACACTAAGACCCGGTTGTATAAACGACCTAATCTCGGAGTCAGAGTTAACTCCACGATCAAGAACTAATTCTGAGTTAAATAGAAATATATTTAACTTTGAAAATGGATGGGTTAACCCTGAACCAAGTGCCTAGGGGCTAATCTAATCTAATCCCCGCTAAGATCTAACCTTATATTCAGATCGCGGAGTTAACTCTGACTTTGAGATTATCTCGTTTATACAACAGGGCCTAACATGATGTACGAGTAATGTACTAATAGATTATTATAACAAAAATAACTGCAACTATTTTGACAGATATCTATTTGACCAATTTTCTCGTTAGCTAGACTTCACTACCACGCCTGAGAAAGTGGACAGCTTTTAGGTTTTCTAAAGATTCTTTCACAAAGAATCAGTCCCTTTACTGTTGATTTTTTTTAATAACTAAAGAGGGCGCATTTGAGCACTCTTCAATGACACTGAGAAGAAGTCCAACGTGTGTGTGGAACCCGCCACTGTCTGTCAATAATACTTACTTACTCACTAAAAGTATTACACGAAAGTGTAAGCGTCACTTTAATTTCTTATTATTAAATTTTTTTCTAAAATATGGGATGTAAACTTAATATTATTAAACAAACTTGCAATTTTTACTACGGCTTCCAATCTTCATAAACGTTCTAGCGCAAACCTAATAAGTTACGAAAGCAAAATTGGATAATCAGCTTGTAGATTTACCTCTTATTTTTTGCAGATGCTTCTTAGGGGTTAAATTTCAATAAATTTTATGCTCCTACATAATTTTGGCGATGCCTCGTTTTCGCAACACGCATATTTTTTTATAATTGCCCAAAAAAGTAGTCGTACAATAAATTTCCAATTTTGTTTTTGCAAACATTAACCAATCGATATTATCCCCAGGTGAAAATTTAAATTTTTTAAAACTTCAGCAAAAAATGTACCCGATTACTTTCCAATTGGGTTACACAAATATCTCCAAATAGTTGACTAGTTTTCCCCCATTGTGTGGTTTAAGAATTTGCTAAAGATCAGCAGGCTTAAGGGGACAGAGTGAAATTTATTCTCTCGGGATTTTCTAACGAAATTAAAACAATTGAGGGAAGTGTTGTAAATGAGTTAGAAATTTTAATGTAGGAGGCTATCGCACGATCAATTTCACTTTTTAAAATAAGTTGGTTTATTTTATTACTCCGCATCTTTCGGTGTATAAAACGTCGTGATATAGATCCTAACACTTCATGAATAAAATATTGCACATATATTTAGAGGTTAGCGTTATCAAATATTATATAATGTCGTGAAAAATTTTTTTAATATAAATTTATGGCATTATTCAGTGGCGCAATAATATGTCAAAAAGATCTCAAACCCAATCACATTTCAAATAGTTTGTATATTTTTATTGCCTTATTTCAATAAAAGCTTGCTCAAGTACCTTACATCATGATTTACGTGCATGGTGCCTTGTTGGTAGTCGATAACATTTTATTACTTGTACATAAACTTGCCGACTGTTAATAAATTGTACGAACCAAAAATTTAATTAAACATAAATTTCTAAAAAAATACATTTTATCCCCGGAGTAGATTAAGTCGATAAAAATATTGCTCGCCTTCGAAAGAGATGCATTTGATCGTATTCGTAGTGTGTCCAATTTTTCGTATCAAACGCAATAAGGCGGACTCCAAATCCGATTGAAAACCTCAGCAGATTATCGAGATTCGTTCATTCTTGGAATGAATCCAACCAAATCCTCCCGTGGGACTAAGACTTTTCAAACCAACTTAGTTTTACGTGTACTTTATTCGTAGTTAATTTATTCTTTCATTTTATATAACTACTATGATGAATTTGTCACTTTTATTTTCGTTTGTTAGGCGTTTAATGGGATTTATCGATTAGATGAATAGTGAATAGTTCTTAAAAGTTTAAACCCTGGAAACAAATCTTCTGTTTTCAACTTTTTACTTATTTATAAGAACAGACAGTTCGGATACACCACAAAGCTGAAAGCATACATCATCCTGAACTTGCACTGCCTCTGTGCTAACAGCAGCTATCTTTTTATCTTATCTTATTGATTTTATTATATCTTACAAAACCAATCTCGAGTTGGAGGTTTTATTTTAACTAATTCGTACATGAAACCTTATCTTCCCTTGTGCGGCCTGGTATAGCTTGTATTACGTCTTATAAACACTTATCACGGCCTTTGCAAGTTTTTCACTAGCCTTACCTATTTTAGAACTAAATTATTGTTAATCGTCTCTCTCTTTTTAAACTGTCTCTAGGTTTGTTCTTATTAGAAAACCGTTGCCTAATCTTACCCTATCGCATAAATTGACACGAATGGTAGTGATATAGAGAATATGTGCGCCGTTATGTTGATGGTATAAGTTCGTTTTAGCGTATAAAAGTCGATTGCTTGTAATAGTTACTAAAATTCCATGCTTATAGAGGTGCGCAGACGTGCAGACGTCCACCAGTGTACACTAAACAAGAAAACTATATGGGATAGTGGCAATGAATTGGACTTTTTATGAAACGGATTAGCTTAAAACTAAAATGTAACTATTTCACTTTGATATTTCTAATACCAACTTCTATTTTGTGTTTCAAAACATTAATCGTCTCTGGTTGCTTAGCGTAACACTTATTTTTAAGGGTCCTCCACAAAAAATCTAACGATGTCAAATCACAACTCCACGGCATCATTGGGTCATTTTTCTTCGAAAATGAGCAAAAAGCCGCTGTTACCGTCAATAGCGAACGTTACTATGCCATGCCAAACGAATTTTTGCTTTCAAAAATTGAACGGTATGACATGGATGACACTTGGTTTCAACAGGACGGAAAGCCCAGACATCGATCTTTTGCGCGCTATTTTTGGAAAACGAATAATTAGCAGAAACGTTGATGTCAATTGGCCATGTAAGAGCTGGGATTTGACTCCGTTGGATTTTTTTTGTGGGGAGCCCTTAAGGATAAGGGTTACGCTAACCATCCAGAGACGATTAATGCCTTGAAACACGAAATAGAAGTAACCATTCATGCGATAGAAGCCCAAACAATCGAAAATGTACTGAAAAATTGAGTTAATTGGATGGAGTGCTGTTAAGCCAGCTGTGGCAGTTATTTGAATGATGTTGTGTTTCATTCTTAAAAGAAAATGTCCAATCTTTCTAATAAACTCATAATTTTGAAAAAATATTCATTAAGTTTTTTTAATAGCCAATTCAAATTCCAAACGTTAGATAGCCCACCCTTTACTATATAATAAGATATTGCGTAATTTTAGTTTCAAATTACTTTGCAGTAATTTCAAAATTTCTGATAGGTGGTTAAAGCGGTTAAAGCAATTTTTAGTATTACAAATTCAACTCAACTACTAACGATGCTGACAATCCAGAATTGTAGATGATCGAAAATGATATATCACTGTGAAACCTCACAGCTGTGCACGAAAAAGAATACGATAAAATTTTAAAATCAAAAATATGTAAATTACAATTTTGGATTAATTTTATGTTTACTTTAATAATTAAAATTTTGCGGCGTAAAAAATTCAATAATACGTATTTGTTTAAGGCTAAAATCGACTATTTGTACATAAATTTTCTCACATTATCATGTGAGTGTGTGTATTCATTTTTAATCTTTAGGTTAATTTAAATTCGCGCAATTAAAAATTTCACTCAGTAAAATTGCGTGTTAACCGATTTAAATTTAGAATAAACACGGATTTACACTAAATAATACTTCTAAATTTAACAACATTGATGAGAACATAATAATGTAATATGGAGATAATTAATGAGCGAATTGCGCAGAACCAAAAAATAGGAAAAGTTTAACAAGTTTTTTAATAGGAAAATAAATTCTAAAAAATATTACAATAGAGGCAGATTGGCCTTTTAGCTTTCGTTTAGTCCTAATTTCAAATTTATTGGATAAAAATTAGTCTAAATTCCATGGAAGCTTCCAAACCCCTGCAAGCAGTTTAACGCGGATTAAAGTTGCCGTTGACGTCACACGTTTAAATATTAATAAAAATACAAAGATTTTTACTAAAATAATTTGTTTTGAACTAATCGCGGATATCCTTTCCAAATAGTTTACAGTGGATTAAAAAAGTTTTTTAATGAGTGCTAAGAAGACATTTACTATTCTACGTAAAAAAGTTGAGAAGCGAATGAGATGCTACCCCCTAAGAATTTTACTATTTTATTAAAAAGAGTATTTTTATAGCCAAGTAAATGATGAAAAATTGCAAAAATCCACGATGAAAAAGTAGGAAGTAGTTTCACCTACACATTCTTCAGAACTGGCGTCAAGTTCAAAAATATGAAAGCAAAAATTTTATTTTAGATACAATAAATTTATATAAAAGTGATAAAGTGCTTATTTTCATGACTTGGTGAGCATTTGCAACAAAGAATCAACATTAAATAAAAGAATAATAATTTTCCTAGTGAAAATTACTTTGTTTCAAACCAGTGATGTGTTAAACGTTACAAAACTTTTACATTCGTTTCTTTATTTTTGCAGTAAGAAAAAAAATCAATAAGTTATGTTAAAAAGTCATAACTTAATAAAAAAAATGAGAATTACGTTGTTGAAATTCATAAGCTATTGCAACGTTCAAAAGATGGACATATTTCACAAAAGTTTTTAAAAAATTGTTCCAATGTCTGAAACTTTTTATTTGATATTCGTTTAATTTGATAAAATGAATTTCTTCTTTTAATTAATGTACGTTAAAACACCTGGGGTTGTTTTACGACTACTTGATTAATCAAGAATTTCAATTGTTTTGTCTCTTTGAAAGCAGTCGGATCAGTCAGATTTATGTTTTCTGTTATAAATACAGAGGCAGTAGTCTGCTAACTTCATTATATTTCTCTCCGTTTAAAAGTTTTGGTTGCAATATTAAGAATTTAATATTCCTAAAGCATCCTTAGATAAAATGTTGCTTCGCTCTATGTTCTATAATGAGAATGCTTTTTTAGTTAATGTAAAATGGTGGCTTAAAAATTCAATTTGTATAATGAGATGTATTTTTTGAAGCTTTTGAATAGATTGATAATTAAAGTTGATGTACACAATTTATCATATTTTGAGTAATTTAAAAAAGAAGGAGAATCTACCTCGGCACAGCTTACCTACATAGGCGTAAATAAATTACATTTTTTTTGTTCATTTTGTTTCGTTACCCCACTGGACTTTCACCATTACAGGCGAATCTCAACTAATGTTTACTATATATTTTGCTCTACTCTAAAACTAGTAAAGAAAATTAGCGTAATTGATCTTTAAAATAAAAATATTCTATTTAAATTTATCCAGGGAAAAACTTTAAGCCTGAGAGCAAATTAAAATCAAATATATACATAGAGGGCCGTTGAAAAGGTGCAAAGACAAATTAAAATTAATATTCTAAAGTTACGATGATGAAGAAGGAACACATAACTGGCCAAAGAGGCTAAATTAAGCAACTCTAGCTGGATATAAAAATTAAAACAAATTACTTGAAAACAACCAGTGTCGTATTTAAATAAAACTAATACGACATTTCAAAATTGGGTGTTATTAGGTTATTACCACCAGCTCAAATACGAGCCCTTCAGATCGGTGTTTACTATCCATTCATGACCAGTTAATTATAACGAGCTCACTCGATTCATTCAAACATAATTTTGTCGTAAACTCGTGCAGAAGTCAAGTTTTTTAAAACATTTTTCGTATTGAGATATCGCCGAAATATAATATTAAACGATTTTGAAGTGTTCACACTTTTCAATCTTTATAGTCTTGTAGAAATAAATATATGCCAACCACCCTCAAGTCTGTTTTTATAAATGAATGTTGTTGACACGTAACGTTTGAGCTGTTTGCAGGATATAGTATCATCACACTTCAAGAGTGATTGATCAAATGTTAAAGATTGAACATGATGGAAAGCAACAGACACACCTAACTTATTTAATACCTTTACTATACATTGATTAAAAAAATATCAAAAAGTTGATGTAATTTATTTTTTATCTAAAAGTTAATTTTTCTTCTTTATCATTATTTTCTTGACAGAAATGTTTTCTCGACAATAAGTAATTTTAAAAGGCGCGTTGAAAACATTACATCCATCATCGTCATTAGATAAAAATAATATATTGGATATCTCCTTCGATGTGTAGACGACAATTTGAGGAAAACTATTTTCTTTAGGTAAATCCTGCAAAAACTAAATCTTACGATCGGTGGCATAAAGGCCAACTCGGGAGCTTCAAACTTCAAACAATACGAGTGCTTTTGTTTGGGCAAAGTTTCTAATAACAACATCTAGATCTAAGATAACAAACAATAATAAATAGTTGGAGTGTGGTTCATACAATATTTAGGCTTCAACACCAAACTCTTAGGCCATGCGACCTGCAAATATGAAACTTTAGCTCTAATATCCGAACTACGCAATCGTTTCAAATTTTATAAGTTTTTAAGTGGCAATTATATTATGCTAGTGAGGTATCGGGATTCTCAAAGATTCTCTTAAAAAATCGATAAACCCGACATTAAACTAATCGTTTATTCCCAAGATATGATTAACAATATTTTAAAAAATAATGAAAAGCAAAGTGAAAATACAAGCAACTTCTATGCTCAGCTGAGTCATACATACATGCAGCTCAGTATCAGGTGTGTCCTCCTCAAGCACGAATAACTTTATAACACCTCAGTGGCATGCGTCGGAAGATTCTTCGAAGATCTTCTTGTGGTATATTTTTCCATTGTTCGACTAAAGCCTCTTCTAGCTGCTGGAGAGTCTGCGGTGCATTTGGACGCCTCCGAATACGCACGTCTAACAAATCCCGCACGTGCTCGATCAATGGTTCGAATACCTCGTTCATGATAATTCATGGTAATATCTGCAGTATCTGGCCTCGAGAAATTAGGGCCCACACTATAAACAACAGGTACAATATAGTCCTCTAGCACGTTGATCGTTTAGATCTCCTCAAATTGCTATAAGGTCGGTTCGTTCTTCAAGACTGATTCCACCCCAAACCTATTATAGAGCCTCTACCACATCTCTAAGCTTTTCGTATGTCGATAGAGAATAGCGTTCGCCTGGGTATCACGTACTCTACCATCACAACGTGCAAGATGGAATGTTGACTCGTCAGTAAAAAGTACTGGTCTCCATTGCCGAAGTTGCCAATTTACATGTTCACAACAAAAATTCAAACGACGTATTTTGTAATGCCGTGTCAAAATGGGGTTTCGTGCAGGTCTTCTAGGTTGCAGGTTCGCTTCTCTTAATCGGTTTCTAACAGTCTGGTCTGAAACATCTAGTGCGTGAGCCATTTCGTGATCTTTTGGTGTTGAGGTGAATTGCAGTGTTTTTCCCCTTACGACCATACCCGCTACATTTTTTGTATTCCCTGTTTCCCTATAGCGACTCCATAGACTGGTCCAATTCTCAATCAGATATATAAAACGAGCAAGTTGCACCTCACTAAGATGCATCATTTGATTCTTCTGCTGTTAAAAATTGATTTGTCACTGTTACTACTACTTCGTTTCTAAACTAAGCATAGGCTACATTATTTCAATCACTTTACTTTTCGCTTTTCGTTGTTTTTTCTTTTTTTAAATAATTTTTTGAGCAGTGTAATTTGTTTCTACGGACGGACAGGCCTACAAATCTGAACTTCAATCGTCTGGTTCTATTACTGCCCGAGTTACACAGTCTTAACAAAGTTCACATTTTAAGCTCTTAAATTAGTTTGGGTTTTAAAAGTTTTTATGGTCGAGCGAACAGACAGACAGATAGTAATACAATTCTTACAGCTAATCTATTCTCTTTGGCTAATTGGTACTGTTTCGAACCGAATCACTTATAATTTTTCGACGTATTAATTATTCAGTATCTAAATTATGCGTAAAATGAATAATGCTCGAATTCTGGCGCATGAATTTACACGCGTATTTTTGCTAAAAGCATAAATAATGTACGCAAAAGCATCAAAATTAATTCTTGAGGTAGTATAAGAAAAAGCACAAAGAAAAATTTACCCTTATTCAAATTTTAAAAATTTATCTTTATCGCGTTCTAGCAGGTGGCTAGTGATGCAGTTCAATTCCTAAACGTTATCATACATCAAGCAGGAAATAAAATGTTTCCTATGGTTACGGAGACGTTGGTTTATGTCGCTTGTTTTCCACAATTTATCTATGTTTCTTTTTTGATTTACCTAATATATTTTTCATTTTTTTTTAAATTTAGAACCAAATTGTTGTTCATAAAAAATTTTAAATTATTTACTTTGCCCACTATTTCTAAATTTTAATGTACGTACTGCACACACCAGCCGAAGTGAGGACTTTCTGGTCTCGTAACTAACAGTGTTCTACTAAAATTACTACTAAAGTAGTAAAATAATATATTAATGGGCAACAATAGTCAAAATAAAATTTGGGTTTGCTGTAGTACCAACCGTACCGTTGCATGTAGTGCTAACCGCACTACCTGCGTCTTAATGTTTCGTCACAATAACCTCTGCAGCTTAGCGCTTTAAACGCTTTTAAAGTGCTTACTGTTTCTTGTGGATAAAGTCAACATTAGAAGATGTGAAAGATGTTCAGGGCGTTCGTTTAGAAAGAAATTCCGCAATAAAAACTAAAAATACTTCCTCCAACACATTCAGCACATCTGAATATCATTTAAAATGTAATAAATGTGTGTTTCTCTAATTAATGGAGACCTGAGAGTGCAACTACTGGAGCAAATTAATTCAACTTTATCCAACAAAGCGCCCAAAAATATTTTAAGGGGCGAGCATTTATGATGCACGAGAGTTAGCTTTCCAAATTACATAGAAAACAAAATAAAAACAAATAAACTAAAACTCCTTTTATATACTTTTAAACAGAAGGTTTTTGAAAAAGAGTTATATGTTTGCCGGTATTCGTATTCTTGGGAAATAAGTGGGAGCTTTATGACGTCACTTCTACTCCTCCTTTATAGTTCCTTCTTAAAGCGCTTGTACAAGTCGCCAAATGAAGACGAAAGACTCTCTCGAGTTTGTGGCCCCACAAAGATACGTTAAATTCATTACTTCGCATTAAAGTTACAAACGATTATAAGGGGGTTTGTTTAGTAGTTTGGTAGCTCGACATTACAAAGACTTTAAACGCATCTATTATTTTATTTTATATTGGGGTTCGTTATCAAAAACTTTACTCCACTAAGAGAGGGGACTCGAGTGCTCTTTTAATTTGCTCCAATTTTATGAAGCATTTACTTTATATCATTTAAAAAATAAAATGGGTATAAAAATAGTACAAAAAGGAGCATTAGTTATCTCCAATTACATTGCAATTTGTTTGAATTGTCTTTAAAATTGTGAGGTTCTTTAAACAAGTCGAGGGGTTTGTGAAAGAATAAATCATGACTTGAAATTACTGAAACTGAAAGGGCGCATCTCTTCTGCTTTGATATGAAATTTGGCGATACAAATACATCGTAAATACACGCTTATCTATTATTTGCTTTCTTGGATGCTTCTCTGTTTCACTCTAATATTAGTATTAGTTACTGATTGATATTGATACTGATTTTAAGAGAGTAGGTGGAGTTAACGAAAACTTAAGACAAGTTGATGAGTTGAGCTTAATTCTTGAATCTTTGTTTATTCCTGTCCTGTGGTAATGAGACTTCCTATGCTCACTCGAATACTTAACCTGTGATGCTGAGGACCTGAATGCTTCTTTCCTAGCTCATTTTTTCGACGACTATCCTTCGTCCTAATCTCCATTTTTCATATACGATTTATACTGTACGATTCATTAACCCTTTTTGTAAATTCAAACAAAATATGTTAATAAGCAAAATGGAACAATTTTAAAACTTTTCAAAGTTTGACCTAAATTTTTATTTGGGTACTTTCCTATTTAATTTAATTTTAATTTGTAAAGTTTAAACAAATTTAAGCGCAATAAACTTAAGTTAATATTAGTTTCAACCTGGTAATGCGAAGATAAGGATAAAACAAATGATATCGAAAACTCTATTGTTAAACTTATCTCTTATTGCATTGGAAAATTAATATGATGCTCTTGACGATAAGCTCCATATAATTCCCGATGAATAAAAATCTTTAATATAAATTGAAAAATTTGTTATAGAGGAACTACAAACAATAGAAAAAAAATCTGATAAGCGACACAATAATGAACATTAGAACCACAAAGAGCGTTTCAATAACAAAGAATGCAATTAACTTAGGGTAGATAACTTCTTCATCCCTCATCGATTAGAGATATATTAGTGTAAATGGCGCGGACTGACTTCTTGCGCTATCGTGAAATATGGCCGATTGAATAAGGCCCCGCGTTACCGTTTTACTTCTTATTACATTTACTGCTGTGTAATGCGGAAAAGATATTGACTTGTCGAGCAAAGGATTTATTTCAATTATTTATTTTTCTTTCGCATTAAATGGTTTCAAAGCTATTCGTTGAAGTTCAAACATCTTTGATGTATTTTTCTTATTTGTAATTCGACTTGCTTCGGATACATTTATTACGGTCGATTAAAAAAGGTAATATCAATTCGTTTAAACTTTTTTAAAGGTTTATTAGAATCCCAGATAATAATTACTTCTGCTGCTACTTACGGTTTCGACTCTAAAAAACGAAAAAAAAGCTCCTTTCAGCTTCTCGAATTTAATATCGTAAAACTTTAATTAGTTTTTATTTAGAGGTTTCTAATATAAAAATTTTTTTGACAAAAGCAATTAAATAAGTACATTCAAATTAAGAAATTAATGAAAACAATTACTTAGTTGCTTGCTTTGGGTTGCTTTCGGATTAAATTTTAAAATGCCATTTCAAGAGGTTTACCATAAACTTCTGAGCAATTTAATTTCATAGACTTAGTTGACTTTTAATTTATATCATTTTGCCAATGTTTTTCATTGTTGCCTACTTTTTAAACTAATGGTCTCTAATGCCACAACCTGATTGCTATTTTATTTCGTTTTTCTCCTCTTTCTTTCTTCTTACTAAAAATTCTCCAGTGCGTCCGCCACAATTAATTTTAAGTAGGTATAGGGGAGAGTGGCAATGAATCGGGCGTTTTATGAAACGGACACTATCATTATCTTAAGAAATAAAATGTATTTCAATTTAATATTTTCAGAAAAGCAAGTTTGTATATTTCCCAACCAACTATGATTTTGACATGATTCGGTCTTTTAATAAGTGGGAAATAGAGTGGTTCTCTGTTTATTTACATAAAAAGTAATGTCTATTTCAATTCTGCGAAAAGCACCAAACATTAATTAAATAAACAAATATGGAAATTATCAACATTATACGCATTAGCACATTACAACAACAGTACCTAATGGACTGCATCTTGAAAGACTTTGATTTTCAAACAAATACAAACCGTATCTTATTCTAAATGTGCTTGACAGACAGACTCTTAGATGACGGTGTCATGTCGTTATAAACTTTATAGACTTGGTAGGAAAACCCTCTCTTAAACAAAGTCGAGTCAACGGTCAAGCTGTGTGATAGATGGGCAGTATCTCTGTAAGCAATAATTTAAAATGCGCGACAACACCGAAATTTGACTGAGACGAATAAAGAATGTCTATGAGTATAAATTATTTTAATTGTTTTCTAGATGTTGTTCAAGCTTTCGATAAAGTATGGCACGAGGGGTTATTATACAAAAGTTTCCGAACCAATGGTATTTACTGCTAAAGTCATATTTGTCTGAACGCTACTTTCGTGTTATACACGGTGATTTCGTTTCTACTCTTCATCGCATCGGGTCAGGTGTTCCTCAGGGCAGCGTTCTAGGTCCATTTTTGTATAGTATACTGTTTACGTCAGATCTACCGCTACACGAAAACACTACCATCGCTACATTTGCTGACGATACTGCTGTGCTGTCGAGCGATGAAAACCCAATAACAGCTTACCTGCATCTCCAACAGCATTCGAACATGCTTTAAGTCTCGTTTGGCAGGTGGAGAGTTCGAATTAACGAAGAAAAGTCAGCGCATGTCACATTCACAAGCAGGCTTGCTGCATGTCCGGGTGTCGCAGTGAACGGTAGGGTTGTTCCATCGAGGGACGAGGTGCGATATTTGGGGTTACATTTAGACAAAAGGCTAACTTGGAAACACCATCTAACTTTAAAGAAAAAACAAATTGACTTAAAATTTCGGAGCATGTCTTGATTGTTAGGAAGGTAGTCGCAACTATCCCTTCTACAAAGTCTACTCTACAAAGTCATTTTAAAACCCATTTGGACTTACGGAATTCAGCTATGGGGTAGTGCGAAAGCATCTAACGTCAAAATTATTCAACGCCTGCAATCAAGATTGCTTTGAATTATGACCAACTCACCATGGTACGTCAGAAACGACATTTTACATCGGGACCTGAAGATCTTCTACGTTGAAGAGGAGGTCAAGCGTCTTTCAACCAAATATAATTTGCGACTGCTAGACCATGAAAACAGATATGTAGGCGAACTGCTGCATCAGCCAAAACCAAGGCGGCTGAAAAGAAGATGGCCATGGGATCTAGCAGAAGCAGCATTATAGTAGATCCTATTATTTAATTATTATATATATTGTTGTGTTATGGAAGTAGGCGAAAATAATTAGAAGTAATAAAATGTAATTAGTTTGTAAAAAAAATTTCACGAGCGGGAAAAACAAAAGGAAAAGTTACTAGGCAATAAAAGGAATAACAAAAAAAAGAAAAATCAGTTGGAAATTGAGACTCGTCGAAGTCAGTCGTGTTTACTGAAAATTAAAAAGAATTGGAAATTGAGACTCGTCGAAGTCGGTCGTGTTTACCGAAAATTAAAGAGAGTTCCAATTTTGGGAAATCAGTCGAAGTCGGTCGTGTTTACCGAAAATTAAAGAGAGTTCCAATTTTGGGAAATCATTCGAAGTCTGTTGTGTTTACCGAAAATTAAAGATAGTTCCAATTGGGAAAGCGTTCGAAGTCGGTCGTGTTTACCGAAAATTAAAGAGAGTTCCAATTTTGGAAAATCAGTCGAAGTCGGTTGTGTTTACCGAAAACTAAAGAGAGTTACAATTTTGGGAAATTGAGTTGAAGTAAAAAGAAACCCCTGAGATAAGAGTAGAAAGATTTATTTATGTTCGTGGACAGCTAAGATCACGACATTATATTAATTAATTATTTAATTACCTAATCTAAAATAGTAGTATTTTATAAAAAAAATATACTCGTATATACATTTTTTTTGTAGTTCGAGATATTTTCAATGGAAAATTCTTTTCAAGTTACCAAATTTCAACGATTTACTTATTACTCAATTTGTTTATAAGAGTAGATTGTAAATATGCCGTTAATAAAGGAAAAAAAAATGATGTAAGCCCTTTTAATTCAGTTCGTTATCTGAGTCCTGTATCTAAAACTATTGTAGGAATGCTATTAATTGCGATTGAGCTACGGATTGTAACTCCGAGACGCTACCAGGACTGCAGAACAGCAGGACATTGGATTCCGAAGCATTTATCTACTATGAGATAGTAATTAGATGAAATTTTATAAATATTTTCTGGACATCTCTGTTGATGTCCAGCATGGATTGATTTTTAGATACCTATATCATGTAAAACGAACGGTACTGTATGTCGACAGCAAACATATGCACCGAACAAGTTCTCACATGATTGTGAAAACCTAAGGTGTACAGGGAAAACAATAGTGGTCCAGTATGGAGCCCTGAGGCACCCCCCCCCCCCCACTTAAACCCATTTCCCGGAGTCTGTTACTTAAATAGCTCTTTAAAAATTCAAGAGCAGACGAACCAAAACCTACATAATTATCGGACGTCGTGACTAATGCCTTACTAAAATCCAGCAATACGTTAAGATATCATCAGATTATCAGATATCAGTGAAATAGCCGTTACACAATCAAATCCAGAACACAATCTCGACTGAATATGTATGATCTTATTTTTATCAAGAAATTTCTGAATCTGTAAGACTTTCTACAGGATTCTCGAGCAAACGGGCGAGAGGCTAATTAGGCTAACATTATTTAAATCGTTTTTGGGTATCGGTTAAATTAATGTCTTTTTCTATAGTTCCGGGAACTGACTTTCTGTTAAGCTGAAGTTTGAGTGTAGTTTGATCATTTCAGACTATTAAATTCCTGGGATTACTGTATATTCCATTAATAATTTTAGCTATAACGGACAATTTATTACACCGAAGCAGAAATTCGTCAGAACCACTGCTTCTGTAATAATTGGGAAGATCAGTATTATCCAGTAAGGGGGCGTCGCCTAATTAAAATTTTGTGAAAATGGTTTTTAATTTCAAATAACACTGCTCACTCTAAACTTCTTCTGTTTTTAGTTAGGGAGAGTGAGCCTCGGAAAAGCCGCCACTGGTATTGTCAACTTGAATTATAAGTATTATAATATCATCTATAAAAAAATTGTTAATCATTTCAGGGTCTTGTAAGTGAACAGGAATACCCATATTTTTGATTTTATTTATACCCATCGACCTAAATTCATGCCATTGAGGTTTCGAATCATTAGTGCCAAAAATATACTTAAAATAGGCAACTTTTTCGCTTTAAATTGCCTGTGTAGTAAATCCCAAGCAGGAAAGAGGCTGGTTACTTGAATTTTTCATATTTCCCATTCTTTAATGAGATGATGAGTTTAATTGTCGGTAATCCAGGGCGTCCTCTTATAGATAATTTTCACTGTTTTTATTGGAGCTTGGTAGTTACACGTCGACCAGAAAAAAAAATTTTGCCATGGCACCAAAAATAAATATATTGTGGAAATCATGAGTGCTAAAGTTTTTGTAGCATATTATAATAGTTTTGTAGGTACTTTACTTATCACACTATTCGTGGTATCGCAGAAAACCGAAAACCTAACATCAGAAATACCCTAATATTTCTAAATACTACTATACTACTAACCAGGGAAGCTTTCAAAATCAAAATTGCATCTAATAAAGTTCGGGTACTAGATGTAAGTCACATAACACCATGTGTCTGATTCAAAGTTCTGATGTCGTGAAACGGACCTCTTCCGCCCTTTGTTAAAAAGCCTACAACTTTTCACCAGGTTTGATAATACAAAAGTTAGCAAAAGTGTCATTAAGAAGGAACATTATTAGTATGCCAGGAAAAAGTAAGTGAACTTTCTGATTTGTTCAGAACATACAAACATTTGAAAAAGCTCTCCGTTAATTGCCACGCCCCCTAATTTGTATATAAGCTACCCAACAATAATTTATTAAATGTTAATTTTTTAATTATCGATTAAATGTATAAGAAATTCGCTATCAATAGTTCGTGCTCCATTGCAAGAGGTTGCCCTCAATATAAGTTGTAGATGTTAATTTACGGCTGAGTAAACTATTAATAGATAGGATGATAGGAATGAGCAGGAACTCGCAATTTAAGAGCTGATGGGAGAAAACTAATCCCAAAACTGATGTGGCCAGTTTCAACAAAAAGGAGTAGATATCCACCTAAATATACGAGGCTATATTGAAAAATTCTTAGCCTACTATAGAACCAAACAAAATTTCAATGTCAAAATATTTTATTACTCAACATATTCTCCTCTTAATTGGATACATTTATTACAGCAAACCTGCAACGTCGCTAGACCTTTCAAAAAAATTGTTTCTTCTTGATCTGCAAACCAGACCTCCACAGCTTTTATTACCTCCTCGTTGGAAGAAAATTTACGACCTTTTAAACTTTTTTTCAGTTGAGGAAAGAGATGATAGTCGGACGGAGCCAAATCTGGAGAATAAGGGGGGTGTTCTAGTAATTCAAAACCTAAATCACGAATTTTTTGCATGGCAACATGAGATTTGTGGGCAGGGGCGTTGTCATGCAAAAACAAAACACCTTTGGATAGCTTTCCGCGTCTTTTCTCTTTAATTCTTTCCCGTAGAGTGGTCAGTAATGTCGAATAGTAATCTCCAGTTATTGTTCTACCCTTATTCAAAAAATCAATCATGAAAACTCCATGGCAATCCCAAAAAACTGAAGCAAGAACTTTTCGGTCGGTCATCATCTTCAATTGAAAATTTACCTCTTTTGAAGCTTGCAGTCCAATTTTTCACGGTCGCATACGAAGAACATTGATCACCAAGGGTATTAACCATATCTTCGTAAATCTGCTTACCTCTTAACCCATTTAAATACAGGTACTTGATGATGGCTCGATACTCCAATTTTTCGATTTTTACAATTTCGGTGGACATCATTTTTCTTTTAATTTATTGCTTAACTCTGGTTTACTTTTTTGACGTCAAACTTTACACTGACACTTCTAATAAGTTATTGTTCGTTGCTATGATAACGCAATATTTTTTTTTTGCATGGAACTGGTCTAGGCTAACTAGTTATCAATACATCCTCGTATATCATTAGAATATAATTTTTTAATGACCATAGTTTCTGTTTTGGCTATTCCACATTTTATTATTACATCATTGCTAACCTGTGTATAGGTACTACTACCAGAAGAGACATTATTACAGTAAGGAAAACTTTTCACAGAAAAGTGGAGTGTTGCATGGAAAGACTACGTAAATAAACTTAGATAATGCAACAATTATTATACCCTTTTATAAATAGAGAAAGTAAGTTTTATTACCTTAAAAGAAATTTGTCATTAGTTAGAAGAGAATAAAAATAACTGTTGCGGACGATGCAATATAGGAACAATGTAACTTTTTTTAAATGTTAAACACTAACTCAAATTCCTTTGTAACGTAACGTCGTAATAAAATTGTACTGAAATATAAAATAGTTTTATGGTTCCAATTAACCACTTTAATTAATTTAATTTTAAAGTATTTTACATTGAAATAAAAGAAAGGGAGTTACAACAAAGCAGAAAGACAAATAATTGTTACTCGTTTGTTACATTTAGCTTTTAAAAACCACAATGAGAAATTTAGTTTAGTTGCCTTTTTGATTCGTTTGATCTTTTTCAACACTCGTTTTAAGTATAAGGAGTAAAATCCTTTTAAATTTATAATTTATTCCGTACTACTATGGCTTTAAATTTGTTGCATAATTAATTATAAAGTAGTAGTTCTTTCGTACTGAACGTTGCTTTGAAAATTTAATTTGAGTTTCGTGTTTTTTTTTTGGCACGATGATATAAACAGGGTAATAAAGTAAAAAAATTATAGTAATCCCGGTAGTTTATCTTCTTGGTTTTGAACACAATTCAAGATGAAATTGCTCAATTTGCCTCATCTTAATCAGCTCGTGCCCGTGAGCTCCGACCATATTACAGAGATGTATACGCGCGATAGCTAACTAAGAACAATGAACGAAATAACAGTTAGCTACGGAACAAGGCCTGCCGCGATTGTAGAATTAACACTGTTTGCTTATTAATCCTTTTCAGGTTTCTATACTTTGCTATCCACCGTAATCAAAAATATCTTATTTTATTTGCAGATGCGAAAGATTTAAATTTTCCAATGTTACCGCTCGATTAAAATGACCAAAAAGTGTTATTTCCAATTTCCAAGGATTAATAACGGGAGACAGTATTAATTTTCATCACGACGTGTTCATTTATTAACTAACTTCTGTCAAGTTAAAGTGACGATTATAATTCGAATTTCCTATTTAGTTGACGTGTTTCATGGGTTAATGGGCGACGCAGGTGTAAGTGCTTTAGTAAATTCATTCGAACCTATTACGATATCCATTTTGTTTTGAACTACTTTAGCAATGAAGTCAGACAAGCACACATATACTTAATCGCAATTCTATTGACACATGTGTACCGAAAAGTGCAATATCTGAATATTCTTTAGTGCCCTATTACGGTTAATGTAAAAATATTAAAGTGGGAGTTTGGTTAGTGGCGAAAATAAAAATTCTACATAAAAAAGCTGTTAAATAGTTTTATGATTGAAGTTAAAAAATTGATAGATCAGATACCGCGCTGTTTTATTTTTCTTATGGAAATTACGTAAAAAGCACAAGCCCTAACGTTCAGTGGTCTCTAATCTAAACAACGAACATCGCACACCTTCATAAACAATAATTACGTATAATTTGTTTAAATAAATTTTACGTGTCGAAAATTATCCCTTATGTAACAACTCGAGAAATAACAGTACAATACACAGCAGATTAAGTTAAGAGATATGGAAAATTGGAGGTAGAGAACAATTTTATTTAGCGAGAAAAATAGGTTTGTGTGTAATGTCTAGAAATGCTGTTATTCTTAAATGCAAAGCACCCTTTCTTTTAACCATAATAAATTAGAGAAAGTAACGCGAAGATTCAAATAAGCTGCTTCAAGCCTGTCAGATTTGGAAGATATTTTAATGTAACAAGTCTATTTAGGGATTACTAGCCTGTGGTACGACTGGGTTGTAACTTGTTAGCTTTAACACAGTAATTTATTGTTCGTAGTCAGCAATGAAGTCTAACTAAAGAGAAAAGTAGAAAAGAATTTTTGACGCAACTACTTAATTACTTAACTGCTATAAATTTAATTGCGTTTTTTTAACTTTTAAAAATCCCTAGTCAACATTTGCGGCAATATTTCTCTCTGCTATTAAATATTATTGTAAATATAATGGAGGCATTGCGTTTCACGTTCGTAAAATTAATAACAGCACTATAAATGAAATTATAGCAGATGATAGCTGTAGCTTTTATATGCATTGCTGAATGCATTCTAATAAATAGCAAAATGGATGTAAAAGCGTTTTTGAAATTAACTTTTATTACAATTTTTAATGAACATCGTAATAACGACATTTTTAGAATAGTCCAGATTTCCTAACATACAATTAATTGTACCGAAAGGTAGTAATATTGAGCAAACTTAAGCAATTTTCCAGTGACGCACGCCTTCTACGCTTCTACCCCTTTGTGTCGGCATGCTCACCACCACTGAACAAACAATTACAACAGAAACTGTTGTTAAACAAAAACTAACAAAAATAGTTTGTTTCGAAACATTGAATTTGCCTCTTTTGTTACGATATTTTATACTTTTACAATTCGGAACATTTTAAAAAGTTTTAATTTTCTCAATATTTTCATTACAACAGATGCCTTCGTTCCAACTTGTAAAAATTAATTTTAATTATTGAAAATGCAAATTTTATTCAAATTGACTTATTGAATTTGTAATTTAGAAGTTAAAACTTGTAAAATAAAAACAAAAATCGCTTTCATTACTACTTCTACCCACAAAGTATAAAAATCAATATAATAAATCATAAAAATATAATTGACTTCTGACTAAAAAGTTTGGAGAGGGCTGCTAAATTTTAGATTTCTTTTAATATACCAAGAAGGAATGATTTAGTTTTCACCATCTGCGTTTTGTGCAGTACGAATAAAGAAATTACAAAGATGATAGCATGGAAAAAGCATGGCTTTCATTTCAAATTTAATAAAAGCGGTTACAAATAACACGTGAACACGAAATTCATATTATTATGAATGGTGAATTTTTCTTTTATAGTTTCATCCATTTTAAATGCCTTTTTATTATTTTTATGTCGAGTTTTAAGAGAAATGCATTTTTTGCACCTATTTTCTCGCAACGCACAGGTAGAGTATTAAATTTTCACAAGATTCGCGTGGGCGTTGTTTAAACGCAACAACTTTGAAGTTAATTACAGCTTTGAAGTCTTATGAAATATTTTAATGACTTATTTTTGCTAACTTTTTGTGGAGTTATTTATTTATAAGGCTCATCATATTATAGAAAAATTCTTGAACCGTGGGGTTGAAAATCGCATAATTATTATAAAGCCTTTAAGTTTTTGTTGAGAGATAGAGCATACATTAGTAGCATATTAAATTTATTATCCAAAAACAGCAATTTTAAAGTCAAAATATTTCCCCATCGAACATATTAAATTTCCCATACGAAGTTCAGATTTTTCAGGCAAGCGATTTAAAGATTTTAAATTCTTTTTCATATTATTCAACACAAAATTTAACAACTTTGCCAAATAATGTTATACGTTATACTATTACTTATATTTTTTAGAATAAGCGAGATATGTATCGAGAAGACCCTGTATAGATATAGCAGAGATTATTAGAAGTTTTGCAGCAGTAAAGGTAAGCACGAAAGGTAAAATTAAAAGAATTTTTTTTTAAATTTAATATTATTTTTTGTTTCAAAATATATTTGCATGCTTTACTGCTAGTGATGGGCAGGGGCAGACCTGGATTTACTATTATTAGGCTAACAATTTCTTAACTTCATTTTAAGCAGTTTAACCTTGAACATTGAACAATCCATTTTTAATGAAATTGCCTAAAACCCTCTCAAAATAAATCCGGGACTGCGGGCAGGGATTTTTTAAATCTGCACTCAAAGGGCCAGAAACAGACCTAAATAAAGCCGTTAAAAAACATAAGATTCTTACAAAGATCTATACAATGGAGCGGGAGGAGGTGGGGGAAGAAGGGATCACAGTATCTTCTGGCAACATTGCATTTTTATATTCCCGAGGGTCTCAGGTATACGTATCAGTCAAAATTTTTTGATCCTCATATTTTGCAAACTCAACTACTTCTTGTTTATCTCCAAGGATTTCTGGAAGATTATTTGAAAATTTTGTAGTGATTCTTTCCATTTCAAAATTATGATATTGGGTGAGCAAATGCTCTACATCTACAGTAACATTGTTACAACTGTAGCACTGAGGCTGGAGATCTTTTTTAAAAAGGTGTGCGTGTGTTATCTTGATGTGGCCTATTGCGTAGTTGAGCTAATATTATCATTCTTCCTGTGATTTTGATTTGATGTTTTCCAGTTTTCGTACTTTCGTTTTCTGCTGCTGTTTATACTCCATTGAGTTCCGCAATCTTCATACAGTATACCCTTGTAATACAGTTTCACATCTTCGTGGTTTGCCAGTTCATCGGCTATTTCGTTTCCATGGATTCTTTTATAACTTGATACCCATATAAAGGTCACATTTCTTTTGTTTGTTACAACTTCTGCAGCAAGGTTTTGTATATTACATTACATTACGCTTAATCGTTGTTCTAACTCGTTCGTTTTCGATGACGAACAGAACACTGAATGAATCAGTTACTGTACACGCGTTTGGTGTTTAATGTTCGAAGATTGATTGAAGAGCTTTAAATATTGCAATGCCAGAGGATTTAATGTAATTGTAGGCTGGATTGTCTTGATCAGACAATACTTTTCTACGTTGGTTTAAGGTCAGCTCATTAGCTTCGCAGAGAACGCTTTGTATTGGGCTTGTTCTGTAGGCCCCGATTACTATTATTTGCATTCCGAGGTTTAGAATTGGGTTTAATGTTTTTAGTATGCTTGGTTTAGCTGTTATGTAGATACGGCAATTTAGTTATATAAGGTCATTCTATCCGTACCGTATTCTCTATTATCGATCATTTTTAATACATTAAATTTGTTGCTGCTAGACATTTGTTTCGACTTCTTGAATATGTAGTTTCCACGTCAGTTTCTCATCAAATAAGAGGCCCAAAAATATACAATAATATACCAATATTAATAATATTATTATACGTTTTACATAATAAGAGGTATGTAAGTATATTTACTTGTAATTAATTTAATTCGAATGGTATAATAAAGAATAAAGTTGTGCTTTCTTAAGGCGACAATCAGAAAATCAACGTATACTGAGTGTTTCATTTCATCGTTGCTAACGTGCTTACTTAGGCCGAAAGCGGAACATTAGTACGTTTTAATTATATATACGCTTGCACAGTTGGTTTGTTCTATTCTGAAACAAACTCAGGCAAATTTTGTTTATTGTGCGTATAATAGGTAATTCAATACTCGTATTTATGTTTTTAACGACTTTAGTAGGTAATTGAAACAAAAAATTATTTTGTCTGCCTTGATTTTGAAACAAGGTGGATAACGTTTCAAAAAAGTAATTAATACAAAGCAGACATAACATGAAGTTTCAAAAACACAGAGAGAGAATAACGATTGGGAAAACAACTGATAGTCCGTGTGACTATCTTGTTCATAAGTTTTAAAAAAATTATTTTCAAAACGGTATTGAGTTATCGTATTGTTTATAAACGTATTTAGAGCTTGAGCCCTTGAGCTTGAGTACTTTATAAAAAATATAAAGTCTTAAAATATTTTGAAATGGTTTAGCCCTAGATGGAATACACACCACTTATTACAATGGCAGGCAACGGATGTCCAGTTATTGCTTATATTTATAATATACTTAACCCTAGAACCACAACGTGAAATTTGTGTTACGATACACACAACGTGGCGTCGTATAGGACGCCATAATGAAAGGCTTCTATCTTTCTTATTGTTCAGAGAAAAAAATTTTTTTTTCAATATTTTAATCTATTAACTATTATAAATTCATATGTTAGGTAAATATAAAATATTTTAAATATTATAACGGAGAAAAAAATTTAACAACAAAATTTTATTTTATTCCGTATAAAAATATTGCAAAAAATTAAATGCTAATTTCGGGTATAAAAATTAACTAAAAAAATTTTTTCTTTTAATAAGTTGCAAAACAATGGTCTAATATGTATTGTTATTTACAAAAAAAGTCCTCTACTTGCAATCAACAAAAATGCTGAAGCGATGTTCAGCGCATACATTTTTTCCACTTACTACATCTAATTGAACGGATTCCACACATTTTCTTTTAGACATTTTGTCAAGAATATTTATTTTAAACATATAGTTATCTTATTTACAAATTACACTTATAATTTGTCGACTACAGACTAATAGAACTATAGACTGATTAGAGACTCGAGCGCTATTCACCTATTTATGTGCGTGCGATAAGCTTCCAGCTTCCATCAAGTTCTCGAGATCTTTAGTAGTAATATTTGTTACAATATGATTCATCATGTTTCTTACAATTTTATTAGCCCTCATATACTATAACTAAAAACTGTTCAAATTTACATGTACTAACAAAAATTAAATTGTTTTTGTAAGTACACACTTGGAAAATTTTAAAACGTAAACCACAACGTGGCGTCGTATATACGACGCCACGTCCTAATATTTTTAGATACAAATAATTAAAAATAACGCCTAACTCATCTAAGTACTTCTCACTAAAAGTTGAGAAGGTACTGAGACACTTGATAAAATTTGACCATCAGCGTCTTCGCAAATAGAGTATTTAATTTCGCTCGGTCGCCGGCGACGCCACGTTGTGGTTCTAGGGTTAAGCTACTTTTTAAAAAAATCGAAGTCTACGACAACATTGGTGTTGCGGGGTACACTTGACACGGCACCGGAGTTACATTGACAGCCCTGCACAATACCAAAGTGTTTATCCACTTTGTGACGCTATATTCAATTTCCGACTTTTGTTCAGTCGATTACTTGTTGACTTGTTGATTAAAGAGACGATACTGTAGTGTTTGAGGCTTTGAGCTTATGCTTTGTTAATTAGTCAAATGTGTTATAGTTATCTGTGTTAGATTAATTACAGATTGCAGTGTTGTCTGTGCTAGATTGCAGTCTCTCATGGATCCTCCGCTGAGAGTATTGGATCCAGGGAGAGTATACAGATTATAGCCTGTATAAATAGTTTTTTTTAACAAATCTCAAATATCAAATGTAATATCAAAATGTTTAAACTACATCAGGTTAGTGAAAAGTGCAAACTAAGGCATTGTTCCAAAGCCATTGACATAAAAAGAGTGTTATTGTGAAAAAAAAAGTTAGTAGTAGGAACTTGGGGCTATGTATCTTGTGATGGGCTGCTTTCATGAATACAATCGATCCAATAAGTAAACGTATTTAAAAATTTTGTTATTTAGAAATTAATAAAAAGCGTCATTTGCTTAGTTTCGAAGAGGAAGGTTTAGCTATAATAGGTATATGCATCTCATAGTTAAAGATTTTGAAGTGGTTTCTACACTCTGAAAAAAATTAGCGCAACACCTGATTTTCAAAATCGAATACAAATTTTATAAATACCATTTGATTTACCTCATACCTCGATTACGAGAGTAATACTACAACGTGATACGGACACAAATGAGCAGGGCAATACAGACCACAAGCGACTAACATCGTCAAAGACTGTTTCGTAAAGTTTCCGGCAGTTAAAAAACGGTTTACTACAATAAGAGACCTTAAAATAAGGTGAGTTGATGTCCATTCGGACTTTAGTTAGTCCAGATATCATTAGACGATAACTTTCTGTCTGAGGCTGTTGGAGAGACAGATTAGCATTTACAAGGGAATATGTTAACTAGCAGATTGATAAACGGGCAAGAGTCTTATTTAGAGACGAATCCAGATTTTGTTTATACAGTTCTGATCGTCGTCCTACCTACCGAAGGCCAAAATGAAAGATACTCTGTATGCAACATTAGACAAACCATATTGTTATAAAACTTAGTGCCCCAGTAGTTCACATGCTGCTGTGTCTTGTGCAACCGGCGATATGGTGTCCTCAGCAGGTGAACACCTCTCGTGTTCCGGTTATGGACCTGGAAACACGTTACAAAGTTTTCTCTGGTGTTGGAAATGTACTTTATGCACTCATACACATACAGACAGGAGAAGGTGAGTATCCTTTCTCCTTTGAAATATTCTCTGCAACTATCAGTCCATCCGAGGCCACATATTATTCTGACTGACTTCTTTTGTTTCAGCAGTATTCTATTGGCATCGCTCGAAGATCCCCACAACACAATCTCGTATGACATTATGCTGTAAAAATTTGCATAGTAGGCGGTCTTTGCAGCAGTCTTATTGGCTATTTTACGTACTCTTCTGATACTATACAGCGCCGAGGACAACTCACATTCTCTCGAGATGCATCACGTGATCAGACCAATTCAGTTTCTCGTTGACATGTAGTCCAATGAAGCTCACTGAGCTAAGGTAAGCAATTTGTTTTTGTTTTTATTCATTGTGAGCTTGTTTGTCCTAAACCATTCTTCAGCGTCGTCCATAGCTTTTTTGAACTTCCGCTGAGTCTCCACTTCAGAAGCTCCTGCGACGAAAAAGGACGTATCATCAGCATACAGGCCTGTATTACTGGCCATTATATTGTTAGGCAGATCATTTACATGAATAACAAATAAAAAAGGCCCCAGAATGGACCCTTGGGGCACTCCAGTGATGACGATGTCCTTCCGTTTCTGTCAACAACCTGACACCTGTTCTGCAAGTAAGATTCTATTATGCTTCCCAATTTTTTCCTCACTCCATAGAAGCTTAATTTTTTTATTAAAATTTTCTGTGATATCGTATCAAAGGCTTTACTCAGATCACATAAGGCAATTTTAACCACCTCACTTTTATCTATTGCCGAAAATATACCATCAAATAACTGCAGCATAGCAGTTGTCGTGGATTTCCTCTCTTTGAAGCCGTGTTGGTTGAGATTCCGCATTTTAAACTAGCTGATGGAGATAGCATAACTGTGTACGCTATCATTTCTGACATCTGTAAGGTAAACTAAACTATTGCACTAATCACCAAACACACTTCCACGTTGAGAACCAAACTATGAATGCCCGAACTTAATCTTCATCTATCACTATAAAAGATAGTCACATAATCATAATAACTAACAATAAATCAATAACTAGTAACTACGTAAATGATAACAGTCATACTCCTATCGATGAATAATACTACTACCACAATATATTTATACCCTTCTTCTTACACTCGGCTATCCTGCGGTAGAGCCCGTCCTCGGACTCTTATAAAGAGCTAAAACATAACAATACATAAATATATTATATCACGTAACCTCGTTGATGTGTTTGGTTAGAGATCTGTCAATCTCTAAACCGTATAGGCACGTTTTTGCCTGAGATCCGTTTTGATCTCTAAATCGTATAAGCACTTTCGTATTTGCTTGAGAACCGTTTTGCTCTCTTAGTCGTATAAGCACTTTCGTATTTGCTTGAGAACCGTTTTGCTCTCTTAGTCGTATAAGCACTTTTGTATTTGCTTCAGAACCGTTTCGCTCTCTTAGTCGTATAAGCACTTTCGTATTTGCTTGAGAACCGTTTTGCTCTCTTAGTCGTATAAGCACTTTCGTATTTGCTTGAGAACCGTTGTGCTCTCTTAGTCGTATAAGCACTTTCGTATTTGCTTGAGAACCGTTACTACGCATTTTTTATTGCATAAAACCGTAGTGCCCAAGAAACTTTTAAGAATGACGTCACTTGTTTGTTCCAATCGTAGCTTAAAAACTTCCGCTACCGACATTTTGCATTGGTCGGCGAAGACGCTTTTAAAGGACACTTATCTAAAGTATGACCCAATTCTTTTCATTTAGGGCACTCCGTTCGTGGTTTACGACACACACGCGCAAAATGACCCGGTATACCGCAATTATAACAAGAATCTTTCGTAACACTGTGATTTTTAGAAAAACGTCTATTACTATTCGGGGGATTTGCATTTTGGAAGCGCTTAGAAAATTTTGTACTATGCATACTGGAAAAAGAAGAACTTGTACTTGGTGCTTCGTTCGCATTTCCTGGCATATTACCTAATGTATTCAAATATGCAAACAATAAGTTGGCATCCGTATGTCTCGCTGACCTAACCGTTCGTGCTATATTTTCGTCTTTGATACCGCCTATTACAGCATCGATTAAATATTCGTCTAGAATGTTTAAATTTAACGCTCTTAGCTTCGAAAGTTTTTGAAAACCATAATCCCCTAAACTCTGACCTGGCATGGCCTCGTAATTTGAAGCGTCTTTTAATAAACTAGAAAATGGAACTGACTTACGAAATTGTTCGATTATATTGATTTTAATGTTCACCCATGAAGCATCGTATTTCATTTGTTGATCATAATACCATTGACGTGCGTTTCCTTTTAGACGAGAAGCAATCACTCTAACTATGGAATTGTCGCTCCACTCGTATCTCTCTGCTAAGTTATCCACTCTTTTCACCCACTGTTCCACCACCATATCGTCCTTTGAAGGATCATAAATAGGTATTAAATACTCGTCACTGGGATGTGCGGTTGTCGATGGCCTACTTCTTAGCTGTTCGACCTCTCGTTTTAGTTTTTTCACCTGTCGTTTTAAGACGGTTTCTTCAGACGTTTCCGAAGAACTGCTTGAACTGCTGATGCGCCTTGAACGGCCAGATTTTCTTCCCATACTCTTGTGCTCTTGATACACGAACAAAAGAAAACCAAAAAAAAACACTTATTTTTATTTTATTTTTAAATAATAATATTCACTGGGTTTAATAATCCCGCTTCTGATATGTAAGGTAAACTAAACTATTGCACTAATCACCAAACACACTTCCACGTTGAGAACTAAAAATTATGAATGCCCGAACTTAATCTACATCTATCACTATAAAAGATAGTCACATAATCATAATAACTAACAATAAATCAATAACTAGTAACTACGTAAATGATAACAGTCATACTCCTATAGATGAATAATACTACTACCACAATATATTTATACACTTCTTCTTACACATCCTTGCACTATTTTAGTCCCTTTTGCCTTCATCGAACATGGCTTGCCTATAGTCCAAACCTCATCACATCTACCATTTTTTCCAATTTTCACTACCACTTTTTGTAAGACGTGATAGAAATAAGGGTCTACCGTCAATCGATCTGAATCTGAAAAAAAACAAATGATGCAATAATTTTTTTGCGGAGTGTATAAAGAAATATAATTTTTTTATCAAACTGTCTAAATTTTTAAAAACATAAATTTTTGCAACGGTGCGAGAAATTCATAGGTATATAACGTAGGAAAGAGTTTAGGTTTAATTTAATTAAAGTGATAAATGTATAGTTGTTAAAAATAAAAATTTTTCTTTCGAATACAAAAACATCGAATTTTTAAAAAAATGTAATAAATTATTTAGTTCTGTTGTATTAACAACTAGATCAGAGATCGAAAAAGTACTAATAAATTTATTGCGCTCGCTCCAAAATTGTAAATTTTACTTTACAGTTTTATTGCAAAGTCTGGACAAAGCGTGAAATTGAAAAAGTTTGTTATAAAAATAGTCAGTTGGGACATCATATTGTTCATCACAAATAACTAGGCTTTTATACAAAAATTTATTACTGTGTACCTAAACTGTAAGATCTCTAAATTAAGGGTGATTTATTCTTTTCCAATATGTCATTGTTATGGACATTATTTACTTTGTATTTGAGTACGTATATCGATGTTGCCAAAAGCAAATTGTTTAGACGTTAATTTCTATTCCACTATTCCACATTTCGTCAATTCGTATTTACATACCTGAGGCTACTTCAAATTAGTTGCGCTTAGTGAATTTTCGTTAGTTGGTTTGACTGTGGTGCAAAAAGCTAATACAAAACCGTTTTGTCAGAATATGCTTTAACGAATTTAACAAATGTAACGTTTTTAATTTAACCACAAGATAAAAATAAAGTAAACGGAGAGATGGATAATTGACAAATGCAAAATGTAGTGACACATGGCATTGCTTGTTCTTAAAAGATAAATTTACATATTTCCGAAACATGTCGGAATCGTTTTCCTGAGTATTATTCCTACGGGCGGTTGTTGAATAGTAAACTGAACTATCGACTCAGTTCAAACCCAGCGAATTAAACTAAATGACTTTGAAGTACTTAAGCATTTCTCGCTGATAAAACTAGTTCTATTTATGATGTGCTTAAAAAATTATAAAATTAAAGATCGAACAATAAATTATCCATTTAAGCACTCTAATAACATAATATTATGTACACTATTGGGTATTAAGTCACCCACACACCTCCTGATTTTTCATTGGTCATCGGCGATCGTGACAAGCCGTAGTGTCTGGTATTCACGCCCTATGGGCCCTTATACCTAGTGCTTTTTCATCGGTGATCAGTGATCGTGACGAGCCGTCGTGATTGAACCTCATGTAAAAGTAATAGTTGAGATGAGACATTACTGAATTTAATCTGTTACGTTGAAAGAAAATCCCCACTCAACTCAGTTTTATCGCAGAGCACAATGCAATGGTTCAAAGAAAATCAAGCATCGTGGCGCAGTTTTCACGCCATACAGTTCGATTTTATCGTGACGCACCGTCACAAAGACCGATGGCCGATGAACAATCTCGAGGTCTGAGGATGACTTTTAAATAGGTTCTGGAGCGCCACCCTCAAAATTTGAATCTCTTTCTTGCTAAATGACCTTACAAATACTGGAATTGCCGGAGATATGGCTAAGTGTTGTAATAAGTCTCTTAGCGAGGTTGCTGCTGTAAACTCGGTTTATCTGCGTATAATCGAAACTTTGAATATAATTAAAATGGTAAGACGAGAACTACCCTTTGTTAAGACGGCTGATGGATACAAATTGCACTTTAGTAAAATAAAATAACAAAAATCTATCCTTGTACTCATAATAATTTCTATATTGTACACTGAGGATTATTTGGTACTTCCAAAGAACTTTCATTAGGATTACTCGTTAAATAAAAGAAAGCACTAAGAGAAACAATCAATTACTAAATTTATTGTAAATGGAGAACAATTTTCGTAATTGTCCTAAATTCAAAGAATATAAAGAAAAGTAAATAAATAAAAGGCGAAACTTTATTTTATTATTATTACGACATTGATGTTTGGAAATATTTCAGCATGAAAACCTTTTTCTATCCCGTAATGTTTACTTTATTTATAAAATTCATGTTCAATTATTCCAAAACGTTTTTATCGACTTTTGGACCTCCCTTTCTTATTTTTTAGAATATTAAATTTCTAAGAAATTAATTCGTTTCTTGTGGTTAAAAAATAATAAATTTGATAGATACTAAAAATATAATGATACCTCAATATCATCGAAAATGTTGTAAAATGCACATAATATATCGTTAAGCTTGTAGTAAGAAAACGAATTCACTTGGGCGTTCTTATGAAGATCGCAGAATACAATAAAATTTCTAGCTGACCCAGTAATATTCTTGCCTGATAAACCCTATTTGTTTCCACAGAGGCGTAGTTGAGATTTGTGCAAATAATAACAATAACTTTAATAGCGCGAGGTTCAAATTTTTATATTTAATATAAATTTCGAAAATAGTAAAAGAAGAATTTTAGTGCAAAATATAAGAATGGTTGTTGCCATAAAAATATGGATGAGAGAAAATTATCTGTTGGGGATTGGAATTCGACGTTCTTTGTATAGTTATGAAACTTTTTAGGGTAAAATATAGCTAGGTAACGTGGTAACGAGTCGCTTGTGTTGGTCACTCGTAGATATAATATTTTTTGAAAGCCAAGTCAGCAACTTACACTCAATGAAAATGAATGGTCGCTTTTCTAAACTACAATTCTCATCGTTCTTAACAATTTTACGAATGGACATTGTAAAAAACTTAAATCTTATTTTATTTCAAATTATATCGTAAAAACGTTTGCTATTTATTTATTTATTGGATTTTATATTCCATTTCTAACCAAATGTGAGATTAAGTTTAAGGTTGAGTTATATAAAAGTCCGGCTAATGTGTATGTGTATAATATTATGCTTGTGCTTATTAACAGATTCTATTTCCAATTTTATACAATAACAGGTTGTTATCCGACTCCATGGCTGTCTCGGGGAAAGCTTTTCTACACTTAGCGCTTACGCCATACTACGCTATTCTTGTTATTTTTGCACGGACAACCTTGTTAACGTCTTATCTGACACAAGGTGCATGTGTGTAGAACTAACGTGAGGGTGGGAGTTATTTAAATTATTAGCGACAAGTAATTGTTATCCTGGCAAAACTACATTAATTTGTCGCTTTGGCCATAGTTGCCATTATTTTATCTGCTGGTAAGTCTTACTTCTATGCCACTTTTTTATAGCTTTTAGAACGATTAGAACCGTGTGTATTGAACTATAAAACTCTTCAACCGCGCCGTCGCTGTTGTTGGAAGTTGGAGGAAATATCTGCGTAATGTTAATCTTTTTACGATTTGTTTGCTTCTAGAAGAAAACTAGAGAGCTTCTAGAGCTCTGTATCTTAGGAGTAAATTTACGTAAATATAAAAAAATTTAGTTTCTATTTTTAAGAATAAGAAAAACTACATTAGAAAAAATTAATGTTTGCGCCTTTTAGCACCGAAACGAAATATATTATATTTAAAATATTAATTTTTATTCCACATCGAAGATAAATGAAGATTAAATTTATATAATTTGACTCTTTACACATTTCCAGTAATCCTTGTTACGCATCACACCATCCTAAATCTAAAAAGCTGAGAAGGAAACCCGCATCCTTTTTATAAATGGTTCACAGCCTGTGACGTTTAATATCCATACATTACGTAAAGCTATTTCCATTTTCTACCCTTAGTAACGTCACAAAAATCATGTATCTTTTTTAATCACACGTTAAACGATCAACTTATCTTTAATCAAATACGAAAAAAATGTAAAATAATTTATTTTTTCCACTTCTACGTAGAAGTTAGTCTATGATGCAAAAATCACAGCAGGTATAAATAATGTTTTAAAAAAATACTTAGGGAGTTTTCTTTAAGTTAAGAATCGCATAAAAATCAAGAAATTTTACAAGTAGTAGTTACTATCCAAATCGTTGCGGCTACCGATGACTCCAAGTTAACTCTATTGGCACTTTATCGCATTCGATAAAATAAATCACTCGCTAATTCTAGTTATTATAGAGCACGTTGGCATGGACTCGGTGGCTTGTTCGTTTTCTTGTGAGTACCTACCTTTAGAGTAGAGCACAGAGTGTTAAGATGCGAGAAGTTGTATCTGCCCCCAGACCTCTGTTGGCAGGTTGGTGTCGCCCAGGGCTCCATTTTAAAGGCCTCTTTTGTGTAACCTCTCTATACTAAACGTCTTATTTGCAAAAATCAATTTCCAATATAGTTAGTTTCATTGCTATGCGGATGACATGCCCTTTTGAGGAGGGAGAGTTTCATATTTCATATTGATGTTGAGGCTGAGAGACCTCAGGAAGGAATGTATGCCTACCAAGCCTGGTGTATTCATAACGGGAAAGCTGTTTGTATTTAGCGTGAAGGCCAGGAACCTGGGATTAATTATGTATAGCAAACAGTTTAGTTCTCATGTGAGTGGCTACCTTCAGAAGGCTTATAGTTCCTAGAGGAATATCTATGCCACTCGAAAATATTTGACTCACCATCTCAAGATTCTTCTTTGTCGCATTTCAATTACACTGTGATAGTGTTTTTGGATCGTTTTTGGAGGTGTATGATCACTCTAGGATCTAGGATACAGAAGGTTAAGAGGTATTTGTAGGTGGGAGAGGATGTTGTGTGCCTAAGTGCGTTGTTACAGGATGGCAACAACGCAAGAGCTTAAATGGCAGGTGTTACACGTGTCCGTTTTGGGGGGATGTGCGGCAGCATGCTGCCGCAGTGCAGGACTGAAGGATGCGGGAAGCAAGCGGCGACACATTTAGTTGAATGCAGACTGCTACACGGCACGGTTGTGCGACACCGTTTAAATTATTATTATGTGTGATATGGATAAATTTATTGAAAGTGTCCATGGGGAGCCAGCCCTGTGGGACAAAGCAGCGCCCGAATACTCCAATGAAGATAGTCGGCAAAGGGCATGGGTAAATGTGGGGGAGTGTTATGTATCCAGAGTGGGCAAGATTCACATGCAAAGAGAGAATTGAAAGGATGAACCCAAATAATACGTACTGTCGGCTCAACCAACAAATTGCCAGCTTCAAGTGCACAAACAATTTTTAACTTTGAACGGGACATACCTACGATATGCCTTGCAGTCACAACATCCAAAATTCAAATGTCTGTACATGCTGCGCGAGTTTCCCGCAGTCCGTTTATGCAGGAACGTGTAAAATCGTGACGCCATCCGTTTTTGCGGCACCCCGTTTTTCAGGATGCTGCAGAAACGGACCGTGTAATAACGCACTAAAGTTGGAAGTTGGTTATGGTTATGAAGTATCGTCGCCGCTTTCACGCTGAGTGTTTCTACTATACTAAGGTTATTTTATTTGGGGCGCCAGCTTACCTGCGTTAACTGGGTCAGGTTTCATATGAATGAACATTCTCGAATGTTGCCTTGACGTCGCCAATTCATAAAACCGAATTAATGACATGCATGAATCGTTGAAGAGGCATCCATTAAATGTTTAGAAGAGGAGACTCAAAACTGTAGGTTGACTCTGTTGTGTCTACTGTGCCTAATATTTTGTTACTTCTGTCATATTTTTCTGATATATCATCGTTGCCATTGGGAGTTGCTCTACATTAGTTTCCTTTGTTTTGTCATTTTTCCTTCTGACTCTCTCTCTCTCTCTTTTGACCCTCACTGTCCTCACGGCTACGCAAGTTCTTATTTTTGCTGATTTTCGTTACTTGGCATCGCTGCGCTTGGTGATTAATTTACATTACGTTATACGTGGAGTCTCATTCTCGTTGTCCTGAACTTAAGATCGTTGTCGTATGTAAAAAAGAGAGGTTAATTGTTTTTTGTAATATCTTTTAAGTTATCTGTAGATTTACCTTGTAGAGGAAGCTGAGCTGTGCCTTGGGGTTGTCCCATTATAAATTTTATATGTTAGGCTCCAAGACCTAAAACGGACATTATTATCCTAAAAACTGACCGCAACTGGTTTGGCAACGGTTAAATGCCACAAAATGAAATTATTGTCGTGGCTATTACAAAACGGCTCATAACGCGTTGTGGCCTCTACAAAAAAGACACTAAACGAAATTTGTTGTGTGGTTTTGGCCGTGAAGAAATGCCAAAACGCGTCGTGGACCTTCTGCCTATTATAAATTGTAAGTTATGCCATCACTTGTTATAGTAATAAAATAAATACTTTTATAGAAATATTAATGGCTTATGAAACCTTGCTTGCTTTCCGATGGCAACGTAGAAGCTACACGAAAACAAAAAGGCACATCATTTACTTCTATGAAGTTGCTTTTAACAATCGTAAACTCATTGTGAGCATCAAGTCGCTACAATTACTGAAAGCGACTTTGTAGAAGTAAATGAGGTGCCCTCGTCTTTGTCACTTACTCTACGTTGTCATCAGGAATCAGGAAGCTAGCAAGGTTTTATAAGCATTTTATTGTATATCCATAAGAGTGATCTATACTTTGAGCTTCACCAAATCTTTAAAAAAAATGATATCGAATTAATTATAATTGATATTATTAAAGAAGTCTTATTTCAAATTGAATTGAACGTATTTTGAATTCTTTTATAAATAAAGTTTTTAAAATTTTAAATTTGATCTTTACAGCAACGACTAATGAAATATTGATCCCACTAGTAGTCCGGTCAATTTAGACCTTCGAAGGTGCATAAAGTCCCAACAAGCTGAAAATCAGTAAAATTGTTCAAAACATAATTATAAATAAAATTTAAAATAAATACTCGAGCTCAACTGCAGCAGCGTATTATTGAAGCATGTCATGAAATAAAAGGATAACGGGGTTTTGGTATATAGGGCAAGTTGGTCAAATCGACTTATTTTGACCTCAGAAAAATGTCCCTTAAGTTTGTACAGTACGTCATGGAACACCCTGTATACGTGGCGTACTCATGCATATTATGACGATACAACTTTTACAACTTTTTAAATCGTTATATCTCAGAAACGGTGGCTTGTAGGAAAAAAAGTATTGATACAATTCTTATAGATAATTTTATTATCTACAATTTTTGTTTGAAGTACTTTTTTGATAAAACTTACCGTTTTGCTGAAAATCGCGAAAAACTCAAAACTTTAATATTTTATTTTTTAGTCTAGATTGACCGGACTATAGGCATTATTTTCGTTTATCCACTATCAGTGTATGCATTGTGCATGAATTTATATTATGGATTAAGAACTTTTAAATATATTACTATACAAAGTACCTACTACAAATTAATAACGACGTTTTGGTCGTTACAGTTCTCTCACAGGTATATGAGGTCATCGTAATTAATTTTTTAAATCTCTAATTTTGATTAGTACCTACCTAACTTTCTTATTGTCTCGTAACAATAATTTAAATTTAGTTTTTAACACCTGAAATAATTTACTGTTACCGAGCTTTACCGTCACCGGGTAGCGTAGCCGTTTTTCATCCTTGGATGTAACCGACTTATTTTTTAAAGTGGAGTAGAAATATTCAACATTCACATTTACGGAAAGTTATCAAACCGAGGTTAAGAATTTGAAAGTTATAATTTTGGAAAAGGGAAAATCAGATTAGATTACCCTTAAATATATAATTAATAATATTTTGGCTAATAATCAAGTGAAGATTAATGTTAAACATGTTTAAAGCGTCTCTTGGTTCTTGATCTATTTCGCCTTGAGCTTTTGACGATGAAGGCACAATTTCCAATTAATTTCCTTTCCGTTATTTAATTACCACAACCTACTCCTTTGAAATTTGTCAGTTAAAATTTCATGCTGGTAAATTTAATTACATGTTTAATTTACTCGTCTTACAATAGAGATATGATCAAATATCCACTCATCTCAAAAGTCCCTGTTCAATTTTCGACCGTATTTAAAAAAAGAGTGTTTGAAAAGAAAATCCTCGCTGTTGGTAAAATTTTTTGTAACTTGAAAAGAATTCTTGGGTCGAAATAAAAAAAAAAGGTTTTCCACGAGGAATTTTACGCGTAAAAACTTACAGAAAAAAGTGATAATAGTTATTTTACAATCAATTTTTATTTGCATTTCGGATAAAGTTAAATTGACATGTTCGGATTGTTTTTGGAAGTAAAGTTTATAGAGAAAACTTTAGTCTTAAAATTTATTTTAGTCGAGAGCTGTTCAAATGTAGATGCATTACTAACAAATCCCTAAGTGCAAACATGAGAAGTTGTAGTTGAATAGTAGTCGGGTAGTTAATGTTTTAGTTTTAAAATTGAATTAAGAATCTATCTATGTAGCGGTACAATAAATGATGAAGCGATTTAAGCTTTTTGCTCGAAGCAACAAATTTAAATTATGAAACCTGTGATTCAGAATATGAACAAAGCAGTACGGTAATATACGGTCAAACTAAAAGGGAAGCGTCATAAAAGTGGTGTGAGAAGGTTAGCTATCTGGAAGGTCCCTAAAATATTATCAACGAAACAATAGGGAAACTTCCGACACACTATACACCACTGCTACTGTAAAACAAATTAAAAATATTACAGCTCTCAACTCTTTCAGCCGAAAGCGAGAAAGGGTGAAATACGACAACATAAAACTGCTATGTCAGCCGAACGAATTTCATTAAATGATATGTGATGAAAATGGCCAATAATATTATTTTAGATTTAAATTTTTTTAAATAAAAATTTTCTACTCTTTTGAATTATGGTATTTTACAAAAGTTTCTGCAAGAATGTTTTATATCGTGTTGAATAATTTAATTTATCATTTTGTATTAGGTTCATTTTTCTGTTTTATTTTTCATATATCTTCTTTATTCTCTCATAAAACATAAAATAAGCGACTTTTGTTTGGTGACATACCGCATATTTAAGTCAATTCTCTCTAATGGCATCCTTCTTCAGGTAAGAAAAACTTAAAATGAGAGATCATTTTCTTTTTCAAAAGTTAAAAATTACAGCTACGAAAGCGCCTAGAACGAAAAATTCGTTGGCCTTGCACCCTGCATAGATGATAATATTTTGTCTGTACAATATCCCGTAGATAGCAGAAAAAAATACTCCAACATTTGGAGCTTAGAATAACTTCGTTAAGAAATAATTAGCGATGGAAACACAATATAAAAATGATAAATTCAACAGGCTACTTGCCACTTGCTTCTTGGCCCAAATAGCGCCTGATGTGACTTTTGTTTTTCTCTAAGATAATTTACGTATTTGCTCATTTGTTGATGGTCTTTCCATTAGGCCATGGTTCAAGTTTCGGCTCCATACATCATTATAGCCTAACATACGCATTCCACATGTATGTTAGATATTTTGGCCTTCAGGTGTTGCTGAATATTCCTGTAATTTTGTTTCACTTTATTTGTTAGTTATTTTAATTTAAATTTGTTTACCAGACACTTGCGTGGTTCCATTCCATTACCGCATTATCTACGAATTTTTACGTTTGAGTGTAAAAGAAGCAATAATTTAAAGGCTCGTAAATAGTTCTTAAAAATCTTTTTAAAAGATAGAGGTAACCGTTATAAATATCGTAACTTTTGTTACAAGCGTCCCACAATATTGGATTATTTCTACAAACCTCAAAGTTTATGCAGCTATAAAATTAATGTTATGCCTAATGCAGACATATCTGCTTATGAAGATTTTCGCAAAATAGCTGACATAAAGTCTGATTGTTAACCAGAGAATTCAAACGCAAACATTATCTTTATATAGTCGTAATTTAAAAAATTTAACAACTTACGTCTGCTTTAATTTGTTTTATTTACAGTTCGGTGGGTAATGTGGCAGCTGAAAACTGAACGAAATAATGATTATCCACTACAAACCCTACATGTTAGATTTGACAGTACAAGCTTGGACTGCATTGCAGAGTTTTGTTCGAGAACAGACAGTTTACAGGACAATGCAATGGTCAGGACATAAATTTAGAACAATGCTACCGGAAGGACAACTGTATACGCCAGGAAGAGGTTCGTATCCTGTTCTTGCTTTAAAAGCCAAACTAACTTGGTACTGTTGTTCTACCGTATAGTAATGTTTATTAACACTACCCCTACTTCGTATTAAAATGATTAAAAACGTAATCGACCCTACTTGCGACACACACGCCAATTTTTATTAATAAAGGTTTTCGTTTTCAACTAAAATATTTCCACACGAGCGAGTAGAAAATGAATTTTTGCAAGTCGTTGTGCATGCAATGAAGGATTGTAAATTCTAGACACGATGTAAATCCCTGCGTAGCAATCTGCACAAGGAAGTACCTGATGTCTCACGGGTCCTAGTCAGTTTTAACGCTTCTTTTCCATTTTAAAATTCTTCTACCTTGCTGCGTCTACTTAGTTGTATTTTATTTACTCACGTTGTAAATTTGTAAAAGAATACATTTTGTATGCGATTTAAACAAAAGCGGAGAGTAGGTACAAAATTTGTTTTCATACATCTCGCTGCTTCTGAAAATTTAGTTTAACAAAAGACGAACATTAATGTGCGACGAAGTAATTACGAGTAAAATGGGCGAATAGATCAATTTTTCCTTAGTCGAGACTTTTTTAAGATTGTACAACGTAGTTACTTGTTACGCCCTTTGTTCATTCTTCGTCATTTATTCTTTTTATCTAAGCTAAAAGCCAGCAAAACGCACAGAAACTTAGGTGTCAAGATATACCTAATTAAAATATCTAAATTATGCGGTAATGGCTTGCCATTAAAAGAATTAAAATGAGGACAATGTAGGAGGAAATTTTACCCCTTTGCAGGTTTTAAGAACAAAACAGGAGAGACAAAACATTTACTGCAGAATAAAATTGTCAAACTTAGCTAAACAAAAGTGAGTAAGTAATACAGTGTTCGAAATTCGTTTCGTAATTTGATATTGCGATACTCGGTACTTCTTTATCGGCGTTATTGATTTATTGTTAAATTAAGTGATTGCCTATGATCATTTCAAATTCAAATATTATCGAACATGAGGTATTTTATTATACATTCTGAAAGCAAAAGCGGTAAAGGGCAGTTGAGTCAGGACGTAACTTATATGTAAGAGGTTTACAATTGTTCATGAGCGAATATTATTTAATAAATACCGCTAATTAATTAATTAAGTAATTAATACAATTTTGACAAACGCGTACATTGAAAGTTAAAACAAAGTCGTTAAGAATGGAAACTTTGTTTCATGCGGAAAATCTGAAAATATCAAAAACACACAATAAAAATACAGTGAAAAGAACGTAAAACAGAAAGTAATAATTGCGGAGGAGTATAATTAATGTAAAATTGTATGATTCATTTCTCTTTATGATTAATGCGAAACCCACCAACATTAATTGAACACGTATGGCAGATTACTTTTAGTATTGCCAACTGCACTTGTTAATAATTATTAGTTTCGTAAAAACTGTAACGTTTTGAAATAAAAGTCAATTAATTTCAACCTTAACGATACGACCAGCATAACTAATTCAATTTAATTAAACGAAAATTAAAGGGATATCCTTTTTAATTAAAAAATGTCAATAGATATTTTTCAATAGATGAAAAATGAGAATTTTTTTTCTTTTTTGCCAATTAAAAAATTGCAAGAGACAAAAGAACATTTATAAAAGTTTAGGGGTTTGTGAAAGATTTGGAAAAGGTCCAGTCTTCCAAACGCATTCGGGCTGTAAAAGCAGATTAAATCGCCCTTTAATTCCCTTTAGCAACCCCTTTGATATTGTTTTAACACTTAATTAGTTTCTAGACACAGTTGAAATGGACAGTAAGCGGAATAACCCATGTTAGGTTTGTACTTGACAAAATGTTTACCTTCTATAAATAATTATGTGCAGTTAATTTACAATTTTCGCCTCATCGTTTCACGATAGAACCGTTTATAGGTCAAATTGAAAAATAACTTTTAAGTACGAAGTCGCATAAAACTTCAATTACAGTAGTAGGTACCTACTATTAGATTTTTTGTGCCTGTTTGATATATATTTATAGTCCAGTGCGTTTACGAAAATTCTATACGTGTGACCTAAAAGTTTTGGCACTGCCATTTTATATTTCTTTATTCGATAGAGGGTTGGTCGGAGACCTTAACTCTGATTTTCCGTATCCGCTAAATTACCCATTTTGCCGTCACCTTTGAAAATGCGTTGTTGCCTATATCTCGCGTTCTATCTATTTTGCAACTCCATGGTTTTGAGGTCGTTGGACTCGTTAGTATTTTTTCTTAAAATGCATTTATGTCACAGTAAGCGCTCCAATGACGAGAAAAAAAGTTATTCGTGTTGAAAGTTGAAAATTTTCTTTTCGGGTAGTTTTTTGCGAGTCGTTTTCTTATGGTGCTTCGGAGCTTTTGATGACTGTAATGAGTTTTAAAGAAGACTCAATTATGCGTATTTTGGTTGATTGGTCGCAGACCAATCAAAAGCCAAAGTTGCGCTGCCCATGTCGCGCGCAACTTTGAAAACTTATAATCGAGCACGGCGCGTCTCGCAGTGTTTGCAGTTTTCTTCTCCGCATCAATATTCGTCAATATTTTATACAATCAAGTATTTTTTTATATTGTAGGTAATTTGGTAGGTGTTTTGGTAGCGCATGACTCGTCTCCTTGCAGTGTAAGCAACAATTAAACGACGTATTTTTGTAGTTTCAACGCAGATTTTGAATGTTTGTGTTATTTAAAATAATTATTACATCACTGTGCGTTAATTATATGCCTTTAGTGTATTTTTCACGCTAATTGTTAGTCTGGATAGCGATGGGCCATGCACTACCTTATTTGGACTGGACTATATATCACTTATCACTATTTTATTTAAACTAAGTTTAGTTTCAGGGTTCGATAATAGCACAAGAAATTGGACGCTAGAAAACTTTCAAATTAATTTTGTATTTCTAGAATATTTTTTATTTTTACTGTACTTAGAGCAGGACGGAATAGGCTCGACGTCACTGTACAGGAAAATTTTTGTTAAGAAGGCCGATCAAGGGCTCCGGAGGCAAAATAACGCAACGAACCGGCCGTTAGAGCAAGAGCAGCGTGCGTCCTGCCGTTCGGAAAATTTCCTGTCTTCCAAATCATCCCATCCGCCAAGAACTAATTTCAGTTACAGGTTTTAATATTTGAACATTAGAGAGTACAATGGCCAAAGAATATTTTTTAAATAATGTTCTAAATAGTTTGAGCCGAATTGGCCCACAGAGGTCGAGATAATTTTACCAATACTATTTTTGAACTCAAATTTAAAATTTGAATTCCGTTTTTTAATTTTGACGTATTTTAGAATATTTATTTGAGAAATAAAACTTGTTTGATCGGGTTTGTCATGTTTCGTTACTGTCTTTATCGTAGGTATAGTATACGTATAAGCCATTTGCTTTACTTTGATAAGAATGTGGCGCACGTGCGATCGCCAAATGAAAATAAAATAAATTTTTAAAATGTTATACAAAATACTATCTCATAAATTATTATCAAATTTTATTACCTATTGACTCGATTTTAAATATTAGTGTCACATTGAACGCGGTGTGGTTAAGTGCTCGTGGTCGCGTTTGGAATTATTTTTTGCCATTTGGGATATTCAAGAAGTTTCAAGTTCAATTTCCGCTACTTCGCAAAGGTTAGATTTATTTATTTATTACAAAATTTTAAGGGATAACACCCCTTTTTTACTACCAGTTATATGCAATAAACCCACAGAAGAAAAATGTGAAAAGGTGTACAGAACAAATGTCGAGCGACCTTACGACATACCTAATCTTTTTTCTACATTGAAAGTTATACTTGACTATGACCATAATAAATAAGCAGGTGGTTTCTGCTACGTACTGATACTGGTAAAAATAATTGGGGTACGTTTTCGACGCTTTGTTGGAAATTACAGGGCGTTATAAACCATTAAAGCATTACCGTCATTTTCATTTTTAAGACTCGCGAATTTCAAATTGAAATTGGTCAAATGCAGGAAAACACAGTAGCGTGCATCTTTTTAGCTAAAAAGCTACCTTGTCCAATATTACTAGAGGCCATCGAAGGTCACTCGCTTACCAGAGCACCCTTAATTTAATTTTCGAGTTTATCCCCATCTCTTATTTAAATTTTTAAATAACGAGTGTAAATATTAGGCAACGACATCAAAAATCTTCTGTACAAAGCAGAAAAAAATTGATGAGGGGGCCATTTTAATCAAGTATTTGCGTTTTACGTATTGATTAAAAGTGTGGTCAGAAAGGCCGGGTAGCACTTTTTCTGAAAGCCACTTCAATTGTCTTTACGACATGCCAATTTGTAATATTTGGGTTAGTAGTTTTCAGTAGTTTTGATTTGATGATATTGAGAATCTTAATGAGTGAGTTACAGTTGAAGTATTATTTAGAAATTTTAGAAAAAAGTTTCAAAGCAGAATTTCAATACTTAATTCATTAATATATTTTTTGGCCTATTTACGTATTTCATTTTTTACTTTTTATAACGCATTTTTTACCATCTAGAACACAATATTATACTACCTACTCAAAAAATAACAAATTAGCGTATTTATATTATTGTTGTAAATACAATTATTGAGAGGTTTTTCGGAAAAGCTACCACTTGACCCACCTTCGGTATCTAATAAAATTGACGAGCCTTGCGGAATTTCAATATTCTATACCAAGGCGAAGTTATTGGAGGTGAGAAGCTTTCGAACTGACACCCTGTATATTGGCATAATATAGGACTTTACTTTTATTATAGTCAATTTTAAAAAAAACTTCAAAATGGGTTTTAAAGAGCGTCGATTGTTTCATTTGCTATTAGCAGATCCGGAATTATGATTATTTAAAAATAAAAATTCACAATTTTTCTTTATTTAAAATTTATAATTACCATTTGCTACTTTATATATAAATTTTTACTATTTTTTAACTAAAATTATCATCGCAGGGGATGATTTAATATATAAGGAGACGATTTTCCACAAAGATAATCCAAACCAAAAACGTATGAAATCTTTAGATCAATTCATTCTCAAATTATCGTATTCACGCTAACAGACAGACCAACAACAGGCAGACCGAAAAATTTTTATATACATAAAAATTTATATAATTTTTATATCCTCGGCATGACACGTGAAAATTTGCAAAAACTTTCAAAAAATAATTTCGAAATGTAAAGATGAATATACCAAGCTTGTCCAAATTCGTATACCGGATTAGTAGTAAAAATGTCAAATTAATGTCATCTGCGTAAAGTCTCTGTGTACCGATGGCATTAGCAAAATTGAGGTTTCGTGTCATTAGTATATTATTAATGCTGCATTAATAGCGGTGATAGAACTAAATCATGTGGTGAAGTGGTGCCCCCCGATGAACAAGTAGAGAACTAACACTGAATAAATTATTGGCCAAGCAAACTCACTGGTTACGGTGCCCTAAGTACGCTATGGATTCTATAGATTGACACCTTCGTGTAAGCAACTAGCAAAACTATTAGGAGGCATGTCGCAACGTTCGGCTGGCTACGCTGTTCTTTTCGAATAAGAAATTGCCATTGCGTATAATTTCAAAAATGCTTTAGTCAAAACTTTCAACACTTGTGGTGGTATGTTACAAAAAAAATCTAATTAAAGTAAACTGTCGTCGTTTTTACATAAAAAGGGCAAACTTAAATTAGGATTGCAAAAAATTTCAAAGTATTCGTGTTTGCATTTTATATGAAGCCCAATTCTTCGACAGAAAAGTAATAAAGCTTTCTTATAACTTTTTACCCCCTCTCCTGCCCTCCACTAAACTTTTTGAAGCATCGTATTATAGAAATATAAAGAAAAATGTGTAAAATTTAGTCGATATCTTGAAATTATTTTTTAAATTATACAGATGTCGAATTCTGATTACTTCATCGAGCCCTCGTTTCACAGTATATTACTTTGGTCTTTGGTTATTCTTTTCAAAAGTTTAGACGTCATTTTCTAACAAGTCAAACATAAGTTGATGTAAAGACATCCTGGATTTCAAGCTTACGATATCTATAGCTTAAACTGAAATTTCATTTTGTAATTTAAATATCTGTAAATTAGATTTTTTTCGTATAACATATATTTAAATGAAAATTCAATTTAAACTTTTCAACTTGATTAATATTGAAATTAAAAAGCCGATGTCAGGTCTTTTCATAACTTTTATTCAATTCGAATTTTGAGTAAATATTTTTTGTTAATTATATTTAAAATTGACTATTTTTGTCGTAGATAGTACTTATACGAATTTTCTGTACCTACTTCGCATCGAACAGTTAATAAAAGAGAAATTTTCCAAACTTTTAAAAAATTATTTACAAAATAAATTAATTTTCCAAAATTCGGTAAATGAACTTACAGTCACTTCTTACATCAACAATATAAATTTAACTCCCAATTTCGTTTCTCAAATGTTTTCCTATAAAATTTGATATTATTTCATACTACACAGAGTACTTTCTACTAAGGATAAAAATTTTCAATAAAAGGCGAGTGCGGTTAGAGGACCTATTAGGTCCTACATTCGGCGCATTACAACTGAATAAGAACTAGAAGAAAACGTTCTATAACTCTGAGTTTAGTTTAATAATAATAATAATAAAGCCATTTATTCCAAATCTCACTCTTGACATATATTACAATGTTTGTTAGTTGTTACTTAAATTTAAGAAAGGTTACTTATAATTAATGTTAGTATTATTTAAGAGATTTGGACCCCTGTTTGGGTAAAGGCCTCCTCCATCCTTTTCCATGACTCCCTGTCCTTGTCTGACCTTATCCAGTCGTATCCTGCGACGTGTATTATGTCATTTGGATTATTGATAAGGAGAAGTATTCAAATTTCATTTATAAAAGTGCTACTCTTTTAGAGATTCCTATAAAGTTGGTGATGTTGTTTTTATATTTCTTCTTGATTAGGAATCCCACTCCATGTAGTCCTTTAGTTTCGCCGGTGTAACAAAAGATAAGGTCGCTATACTCTTCGATCTTACACCCCATTTTTCGGATTTCTGCGAGGCCAAGAATGACCCGGTTGATATTTTTAAGGGCATTAGTTAATTCAAGGAATCGTTCTGTTGATGCAAGTGTTCTTACATTATAAGTGCAAATTTTGAGTGTTTGTTTTATATCTTGATCTGTTTCTGTATTTGGTGGAGGGTTGCAGTCTGATTCCCCACGAGGACAAGTCGGGTTGGGGAATGTTTTGTTTCTGTTATCTTCAAGTTCTTGTTTATTTAAAGTTTTGTTCCGGTGGCTGATGGCAGTATCCTATGCATTCTGAACCGTTGGCAGGTTGGCAGAAGGCAAGTTGTCAGAAGGCGGGTTGGCAGAAAGCAAGTTGGCAGAAGACAAGTTGGTGGAAGGCAAGTTGGCGGAAGGCACAGAGTTTCTTCTATTCCTCATTACGTCAAAGGCATTTAAACGATGTGTTTTTGCTGGCAATTGTTGTTTGCGAGGGTGTACTTCTACATTGGGCGAGGTTGATGGTTCTCTTTTTCGTTTCTCAATTCCTGGTTTCCCTTGTTTGATAACTAGCTTGTCATAGTTAATGAATGCGTAATTGCCTTTCTTCCTTTCTTCTTCCAATTTTGGCTGTAGTTTCTTTCTCGTGTCGAGGATTTCTTTCGGGTAGTCTTCAGACACATACACATTTTAGTGTGTATACAGTTTAGTTTAGCACATTCCAACTCTAATTTTCTAGAAAATGCAAAATAAGCTAATCTTTTTGTGGAACGTTTTAGGCCGCAGGTTTTGCCAAACATTTGTTAGTTTAGCAGCTATAACTTTGCTATTTTGTAATTTGTGATTGCCGCATCATCTGTGATTTGTGTAGTGTAGTGTATAGAGGGAAAATTTAAGTATTTCTTTATTCATCGTGTATTTTGAACAGAGGGACGTTTTTGAAAAATGCCATTCAATTTATAGGTAATCACATATCGTGCGGAGTTTTTGAAAGTTTTAAGTAAAATTTGTGTTGAGTTTATTTTCGAATTGGAAGAAATTTTACGCTCTTGTGGGGATTACGATATTAATAATTCCGAAACTATGAACATATGGGGAAATTATTTTTGTACATGGGTTGTTACCCTTATCAAAAGATACGTGTGTCTATTTTTTCTGTTCGTTTAAATTCATCTATCATTTTTTATTTTTTAGGGTTGTTATTTTTTCTATATAAATGATGGCATACTCTGTTCTGAGCTACTCCAAATTGACTTCTTGACTCTGCCTATTGTAATCTTTTTTAAAAGAGCCATAAATTAAATATTATTATTAATATTATTATTATTATTAATAAATATATTAAAATAATGCTAAGATTTGTTTCCTTTCTTAATGAACTTGTGCTATTTATTCTTCGAAATATATTACCTACACATATGGGCAAAAAATATTTATTATAAAAAGCAAAATTGTAAACAAATGTATAAGGTGGTTTTATAAGTTTAATTTATGGCTCTTTTCAAAAGGGTTTGCAGTAGGTAGAGACAAGAAGTCAACTCGAAAGAGCTTGGAGCAGACTATACCGAGTACATACACAGCATATACAATTTGTACTTAGTACAGTCGATATCATTTATTGCATCACATCTGAAGTAATGCAAGGTTTTACCCACATACCATTCTTCAGATAAGCAAAAAAAAAATTTTATGTTCTTTTAAATACGAACTGAAAAGGTCCAATGACTTTTTGTGAAAAAACTATTACTTTAGAAAATATGGATTTTTTAAATTCGAAAAATCACGAATTTGACTATTTTCACCTATTTTTATTGGTTCTTACCAATGAAAATTTTCATATTCTAGATTACTACAGGTTTTGTTAACTATATTATGTCGGAGAACCTTTTTTTCTTTTATTGTTGAGCATTTTTCATTGGTTGAAAATAGTCAAATAGTCAAATAGTTCTCGATTTCTCAGTCTTAAAGGTTTTTGAAGTGTTGAGTGGGTAAACCGTGTGGAGTTCTTATTATTGCTTTTTCTATCTTTACCCCTCTGACTGTGATATCCAACAACTTTGCTCAACACGGTGTAATGATAATATCCAGAATACACTGTAAAATTCCCCGGTATGATAGGTTATGTTATAGGTAACAAAATAATGTAGATAAAGAAATGAACGTCATTTTAAATTTTCATTTGCCAATCTAAAACGGTAGACAAGGAAAATGTAAAATTCAATCACCTAGCGACCTAGCCAAATTACCAAAAATTACCATAAACGAACTCATGACCAATTTAAATTATTGTATCAAACAGCCTAAAAAATTTGTGACGGCAGATGATGTTTCGTTATAAGAAACCAAAATAAAACGGCAGCTAGAGAAGACTAAATTAAAAGTTTTGTTAAGAAAAGCTTGACCAAATCCCAATAACAAGAAAGTTACAGAGGTTTTAAGTTTCTGTAAATTAATTCTAATAATATTATATTCCAAATTTGAATTCAAAACGTAAGTTACTACCGTAGGTTGTAATAAATGCTTAATAGTTTATAAGAACTTTAAATAAACTGTAACTTTTTCTTATAGGGATTTGGTTAAGCATTTATTAAGAAAAATAATTAATAATTTGGATCCTTCTAACTGCTGTTTGCTTTTGGTTTATAGGTGAGAAAACACTCTGTAGAAATATCTGACTTGCTAGTGCACTTGGTTAACCAACGTTGGCGCACATGAGTAAATAAGCAATTTCAAAATTAAATTTTTTTACTTATTGAACTTTCTCGCTTTATTAAAAAGTTTAAATAGTTTTATTTTTGGTATTCCTGCTGCCTGCGTACGCTTTCAAACTATATCTTATTCTTATTGGGTCTTACTGGGCTTTGCTTCGAAAATGACTAGGATATTTTTATAAATCTAAAAAATAGGAATATTGAGTATGAGATTTTATTTCATACTGTATCGTATTCTTTGATTTCACGCACTAGCACGCAGCTTCTATTTCTGAAGGCATTTTTTGAAAATAGTCTTAAAAACATTATATATCACGAAATCTATGTAGGTTTCGGTACAGAGTGCTTTTTCTTGCCAAATAAGTATCGCAATCGGGATACCACTCATTTTAAAATAATTTTCTTACTAATAAATATTTTGGTCTCAAATCTTTGACTATATCTACCGACATCACCAAAATGCAACGTGTAACGTATTCACAGTGAAAACTTAAATCTAATAGGAAAACAAACTTTTGTAAATACTGACTCCCCTAACTATTTTACAGCAAAACACTAAATAAAAATAAAAAGTTTCAAAAGAATAAAAAGCTTGTAATACAGTTAAGTAGTTATAAGATTGATTCAGCCGATTTCGAAAAATTGAAGAAACATTATTCAGTTATTAATCGCTTCTCAAGTCAGCCTTGATTTTGACGTACGTCCGATTTTCTTGTTACTTATTTTGTAATAGTAATAAATAGTAATTTGAAATGCTAACCCTACTAGTCCAAGATCGGAGCTAAGGTCGTTCCGTTCCTATCTGCTTATCGGATGAAAAGTATTGTCTACTCTGTTATTACCCTAAAAGCTGCAGTTACACTTGATATTTATTTCAATACATTTCTCTCGGAGATAAATTATATTAAGTGTAAACCTTGATGACAGAAACTATCAGAGATCTATTTATATGTCCGATATATGTATAAATATATGTTGATCTCGGAGATATCTATCATGATATAAATTTCAAGTGGAACTGCAGCTTAACGCTATATCTATGGTTTTCCGAAGAATTTTTATTTTAAATTTCATTACCAAACACATGGCAGCCGGATTAAAGTCGTACCAAAGCACATCATTTTGTAGCAAACGAATAATCATTTTTTAACATGAAGAACCCAGGACGACTCTTTGATTTCATGCATTATTATCATGAGGATATAATACGTATAATATTGTCCTTTGAAAGGCATAGTGAATAAAATCGTGTCCCAAAGGTTATTTTCCCATGTTAAATCCTATGATATAATCAAGATTCAAGTTTCCACCACCTAGAGAAACTCTAACATGTAAATAATTTAAAAAAAAATTTATTAGAAGACCAAGCTGCCCAAGTTATCAAGTAACTTGGTCACATTATTAGTCAAATGAATGGAAATGGCCTAAACCCGTTTTATGACCATGTTACTTCATATTTGAATACAAATAGCAAAGCTCGGATCGAAAAAAGATCTACGGAAGATCTGGATATGTTTATGTTTGATGCAAGACGAATAGAAAGGTTGTTTTTCATTATAAATGGATTGAAGGAATCTTCTCTCAAAATGCTGTTTTTGAGCACTACAATGACTTTCCCCTATTTTTCACGATATTTTGCAATGACGGTCCTCACATCCAACCTGGTTAGGGGCAAACCCCAATGGGCGGCAACACCAAGTATAATATCTGCAATAGTGTGTCTCCTTCTTCGATGGACAAAACCTTGGAATGATCAACTGGTTTTGTTTTTGGCATTAAGCGCCGTCATTTTCTTCGAGATTCCGGCCTTAACGGCCCCCAATGTAGTTTCAAGATATTTTTGGGAAAAATTTCGGTATGGTCTAGAACCAGGAACCCTTTCATAGTTTCTTACCATTTTATACTAGGTATAAATGACAAAAATCTTAAAACTGTCAAAGAAGCACAAACAGTAACCTAAATAAAAAATAAAAAATAAACAATGGCATAGGAGCTATCGACTACCGGTACCTATAATTTTCAACAAAGTCTGGTAATAATAATAAATATAATGTTATGTTCAACTTCAATTTATTATAAATTATAATTTGTGGTAGGTAATCATTGTGAAGCTGTCCAAAAAAGTTACTAGAAAACGAATGTTCTTAAGAACACTTTTTAGAGTATCTTCACTCTAGGCTTTTTGAGAATGATTCATATCTAGTAGCATAGAGTAAGGAAATATAACTACCAACACAGTTCTTCGGACTGTGGACTTTCTCGTTTTTCATCATTTTCTTTATAATCGCGCAACGTACATATTTTCTAATCATTTGAAAATAATGAACTAGTTTTCAGCTTAGCTTGTAATTTTTTTCGATAACTTATGACGAACTATATTCGGTTTATTTTGTACAATGCGCTTTTTGCTCCTGTGCCTATTTTCAATACAAATAAATAATACCTTATTCGGTATAGTTGAGCCATCTGTAGGAGTTTCCACGCACCAGCAAGTACATTTTCATCGATATCACGCAGTTTACTATATTTTGTTCGCTAATATTTTTAATTTTTGCTAATATGAAATTGTGGTTTTTACAACCCCCAACTTGTTTTGCGTACTCTAACAATCATTTTTAACATTTTTCACATTCAAAAAAAATTCTGTAACTACTAATTTCAGCGCCAAACCCAACTCGAGTAATTCACTTGCGTATTACTAGATAGTGCTAGTGGTATTATTGCGCTAAGTTGTTACGTGAGCAATTATTGCTTATTAATTTCTGCTAATAAAAGTTAAACGCATATTTACTCGAGGAGTATTAGTAAAAATTGTAACATATTATTTACAGTTTCCAAGTGGCAAACAATTAGAAGCAATGAGAAACATGCAAATTAAAAAAAAAATCTAGAAATAAAATTCTTGTAAAATACGCTTACACGCTGAAAATTTTACATCCGAATCTAAATTTGCTTTATTGTTATGTACGTATTATACATCAAGACATAAGCAACCTATTGAAGAAACTTAATTTCGCCTCAACTATTCCTTTCAATTTTCTAGTCAAAGTGAATTTCACCAGCGAACTTGCGAGTTCAGGAAAATTTAAATTTTGCATTTGCGACTTACTCGCGCCGACAAGCGTAATAGTCTGCCATAACAATGTAGATAACGCCCGCCTCGTTCACCCCCATATATATTTATATTTTTCAGATTTATAATCGCTTAGATAAAGATGGAAATCAACTAAAATTCTGCACGTCAAGCTTATTTATAGGGCTGCATGGGCTTATCGATACGCCGATAAATTGACATGTATCAATATTTTTTTTGTATCAATATCCGATACGCCAATTTCCGTATCGCACAGCTCTACTTATTCGCCAGTGGGTATTGTACGATTTTAAATAAACTTCGCATAAATTTTGAAAAACACCTCGCTTGTCTTGTTACAAATTTAGTAAGTCCAATCTACAAATGCACTTTGGATTTTCATTTCACTAATGCTGTAAGAAAATAAAAAAAATTGCAATCTATAACTTACAAGTATACCCAACCTAGAACTTCATTTTGTAGCCGTGTGTCGGAAAAATGTAGTAATTATTGAAGTGTTAGTTTTCGCGTTTTCAATAAATTTAAAAGAGCTCAAGTTGGTTTACCATTTTGCTCTTTTTTATATTTATCTATTTTTTTATAAGTTAGGTCAACTCTCGGGTGTACGTGGAATAAATTAAACAGCTATGACTCCGTTGCCGACGTTTCGGTCTATATATTTAAACCATCATCAGGGCTGAAAGGACACAAGAAATCAGGTTTTAGGCTACATCAAGAGCTCCACTCGGCATGTCACCAAGTCAAATTTTTTTTTACAAACCAACGACATTACAAAAGGTTGTCTAAGTCAAACTTATTAACAGTGACACTTACCAAAGGATCTAAATAAAGATAAATTTACGCTAGCAAAACCGGTCATCTAGAGGCTAAGGCGCTCAAAATTACAAAAAAGATTTTGTCAAAAAAATTGTAAATTGACAATTATTAGTATCGTCAACCGCTCGCGTAAATTTATCTTTATTTAGATCCTTTGGTAAATGTCACTGTTAATAAGTTTGACTGAGGCTGGTCATCTATTTATACGACATGTCGTATACGACATGTCTGCGACATGTCTGCGACATGTCGTATCATTTTTAAACCTGTGTTTATTAATTGAGATTCGTACACTTGACAGACGTGTCGTAATCAAGTTATTTCTTGTTTTCTTATGATACGACATGTCTTCTACGACATGTCGTATCATTTTTAAACCTGTGTTTATTAATTGAGATTCGTACACTTGACAGACAAGTTATTTCTTGTTTTCTTGGTTTAAAAATGATACGACATGTCGCAGACATGTCCTATACGACATGTCGTATAAATGGATGACCGGCCTTAGTCAACCTTTTGTAATAATGTCGTTAGTTTGTAAACAAAATTTTTTTTTGACTTGGTAACATGCCGAGTGGAGCTCTTGATGTAGCCTACTACCTGATTTCTTGTGTCCTTTCAGCCCTGATAATGGTTTAAATATATAGGCCGAAACGTCGGCAACAGAGTCATAGTTGTTTAATTTATTCCACGTACACCCGAGAGTTGACCTAACTAACTGAGTTTTTTGGAAGAGACATTGGTACATATATATTTTTTAATAAATTCAATTCCGGAATAATTAGTTGCATTTTTTTAAAAATAAATTTACATTAGATAACCTAACCCACGCTTTGGTTTCGTTACTTCTGTTTTTAAAACAAAAACAAAATTTCGAACGACGTTAAAAGTTTTCCTGTTAATGTCGTTATAGTAGTAGGTACTAAGAGTTATGTGTTTGGAGAAAACTTGTAGCTTTTCAGAATCAATTGTATTCTTAAAATAACTTGCACCATTTGACTTAATGCACTATGTCGATTCCGTAATGCTGAAACTTTCTTTACAAATTTGTTAAATTATATTTTAATCGAAGTATTTTCTTCGCAATTTTCTTTTTATCATGTAACTGAAGTTCAGGGACAGGCAAACTTTACAAAGGAATTACTTCTTTTAAAACGAAATTAATTATGTTTTGAAACTCTTTTCTCTACAACATGTAAATTTTCTGCCAAAAAATAAATTTCCATTTGCGATTCTCAATTTTTTCTACTTTTGTCATCACACATTTACTAAAAGAGCATAATACATTAGTCATTTCGTTTGTCGCAGCTTTAACGTTGTTAAATCTGAACCGGATTCAATGAATGATTGAGCATAATTTTTTAAAATTCCCAATTCTTTTTTGAAGAAGTGACAAAATTTCGTATAGTACGTAAATAAATCTTTGATAATCTATTTTCCAAGGATAACAAGTTGATTTCTAAATTTTTATGTTAATTAGACAATTTACTTAAAACAACAGATAAAAATAGTTAGAGAGACTAAACAATTGTGTAGAAACTAGAAAGCCAGACTTAATTTATTTTTAACACCGTCACTATCACTTGTAGAAAAAACTAATAAAGAACTACATTACTGACATTAACGTTTTATTAATTATTATTATTTACGAGATATATGTAAATATGTATATTATATAGGTATTACGTTTAGTAAAAATCTTTTGATCGGTAAGTTCTGTAAGGTTTGTTTTAAAGCCAATCGGATAATATGATCTCGAAGTAACTTACTTCTTTTAAAGAGTATGCTTTGAACACGTAGAATCGATTCTTGCATTATTTTTAGAATAAATAGCAGAATCGCAAACGCCACCGAAGAATGGTGTCTAGGGGAAGAATAGCGTAAGCAACCGGCAAGGTTATTTATAGTTTTCTGAAGTGTCTACGTAAAACACAAAATGCCTCAAAAATTCTTCTACTTGTGGAAAGTCAATTATAACTTTAAAAATATTTTAGTGTTTAAACACCATTTGACGTCATAGCTAACTCGTTAACTCATAAAATGCTTTTTTAAATAATAATGTTTGGAAGGTTTATCATATCAACTAGAAAATAGTGATAGGTACTTCAATTATTACTTGTAGTGTATGAAATGAGGGAATAAATTTCACTATCCGAAATGCTCGAGTATCTCACAGCAATTATTGGTAAATAAATTTGAAATTCAAATAACGGCAAATTTGCTTTATAAATAATATTATGATAATACCATTTTGATTGGTTTTGTAGGTATAATCTAAAGTTTATTGTGTGGTTGGAAAATAAATTATTATTTTGTAACCAAACAGTTTTCCAGCGTTCCAAGTTTCAGTATAATTTGCATCAGTATTTCGTGCTTAGTACTGAGTACTAATATCATCCGTATAAATAAACATATTAGACTATATAATCGTCTATAATGATAACGGTACAAAAGGTTAAATTGATACCTGCAGTAGGAAAGTTTTTAAACGATGTTTACATTTAGAAAATTGGGCTCGAACATGCAACAAATTCAACATGCAACTCATCGTTTCAATTCCATGAAATGAAAAAGAATTTGAATATATTTGTGTCAAGTTAAAATTTCCTATTACTCGTTTCAATACTCTTACTAGTGATCTGATAATTAAGCAATTGTTTAACAAATATTATTTTAGAACAAAGTTACCAACAAAAATCCCTACAGCCAATGGCATAAAGTACTATTTTAGAACATTTCAATAATTGTACCCTGATCTAATGAGTATTAACAACCATACAGACGAATTTTTCAAGAATGAAAAACAATGAATCACTCCTTTGATACCATGATACCTAATGACCGTCTGGTAATTTGAGGTTCGAGCGAAGCTCGAGAATCTACCCCTAAAGTTATTTAAAAAATTTATTTATGAACCTATTTAGTTCAGACATATTTTTTCAGTAATAATTAATTTAATAATAGATTATTAACGATCATTGACCTACGTTGTGGTGAACCACGCAGACTTAACTTGCATACATAATAAGGGTCGTTTTCGTTTATCGCCTTAGCACTAAAGTTGTGTACTTGCAACTTTTAAATTAAAACAAAATACTTATGCAGTTTCCAGACGTCAATTTCGTACGAAGCGAACGCTGAACTTTGTGGAGCTTCTTGTCGATATAATATGTCACTGAGAGGACCCTAGAGTACCTACTCCGTTCGTTAATTTCCAATTTCTTATACATTTTGTTAGAGGAAAATTTTAAATATCGTTAGTTAACTAGTCTGAGATGAGATGGGTTCTTGGAACTCTTGGTTTTTATAAAACTGCGCTAAATTTAATATTCTAATCCGTAAATCGCACATGGCTCCAGAAATTCAAAAGATATGCAGCTAGACTAGAAATTAGTTATAGATACAAAATATGACTAACGATATTAATTAATATTAATTAATCATTAGAGAGTAAATTAATTTAGTAAATTACTAACTATTACGCACAGCGTGTTCAATAATCTGTTCGACTTATATTAGTTATATCACGAGCATACAATAATTATTAATTGCCGTATTCGATTAATCGTACTTACCTCCAAGTTGTGAATAAGAAGTTTTTGAAGGTTAATAGCAAATCGGTAATCGGACTGTCAGTAGTTTTTTTATGACTGTTCTTATGACATAGCAATGATTTGCTTAACAGATAAACGCACGCCTGTGTTATTGTTGTCTTGTGATCCGTCCGTATATATTTGTTGGTGATTATTGCAATTCTTTCTGGTAATTTCCTTGAATTAAATTTTTAACCCTAAAACCATGGGGTCGTCCCCATTTTCTAAAAATCATGTTACTCTTACCTCCTACAACCACTCTTACATAATTCATCGCGCGCTAGCACCTAAACTGTACATTTGAGGAAAAAAGTATAAGAGACATAATTTGTAGAAAATTGCATGCACTTTATAGTGTATAAAACTATTTACTAAAAGTGCGTAGTTTTTGAGTTATAAGCGAAAAACAAAAAAAAACTTTTTTTGGATTTTTATCAAACTTTACCGCACTCTAGCGCCTAAGCCGTTCGTCTGAGAAGAACACCTTTAGGATATAGTTTGTTGGAAGTTTTATCTAGTTTATTTTTTCATTAATGTAATGTTCTCAAAAAGTGTGTAATTTTAAAGTTATTGGCGAGAAACTGAAAAAATAGACAAAACCCACCCTTCTCGAGTCGCCCCCAAGTTAATGCTGCCACTTTTAAGAGGCAGACTCACGTGCAATGTTCTTTCAGTTTGCATCGGTCAAAATCAAAATTTTGTATTTTTATATTTCGACTTTCTGCCTCCCGGACTCTGTATGTCTGATATACTCTAAAACTTCAACGCGCTCTACTACCTCAGCTGTTTGTTTTACGAAAAAAGTTTAGAAGGCATAATTTGTTGGAAATTAAATGTACCTTATTTTTGTATAAAAACACTTTTCTTCACAAGTGCGTAGTTTTCGAGGAATGAGCGATTTTGTTCGATTTTGGAAGTTTTTTTAGTTTTAATGCGTGCTAGCGCCTAAATCGTTTACCTGAGGGAAAAACCTAAGAGATATAATTTGAAAAGAGCCGAATCCACCTCCAAGTTAATGCTGGCACTTTTAACAGGCAAACGGTCGGTTTAATTACTAATTTACGATCAACATAGTCAAAAATTTTGTACTTGTACCGGACTATTATAAGCCAGAATTGCTGTAAAGCTTGACATTTTAAAATTCAAGTTAACAGTAAACAATTTAAAATCCAGTTAACAGGTTAAAAGAAGACTTAAGACAATTTTGGGGCCTAACAGTTTAAAATTGAAGTTGACAATTAAAAAGAAGGCTCTACTAACCCTCGCGGAGATTTCCCATCCCACGATCTCTTCACACCAGATGGGAGAATTTATTGTGTACTTTGATGGATCCCAAGATGACCATGTTTATGATAGTATGCTGGTGGTATGAAGTTAAGTGGAGAAGATCAGTGGCGACACCACACTCGCGGGTCCACACCCCGCAGGCCCCAATGATGACAGGAGCAAAAATGATGTCATTGGTGCCGAATCTCCTAGATATTGCTTCGCGGACGTCTGGACGATTGTAATACGCCCTCTTATTTGCATCGCCCGCGGACAGGGGAGCGGGACCCTCCCACGAAATCCCAACATCGACGACCACCGCAGCTTCACCTGACACGGCTATGATGTCGGGCTTGAAGAGTAATCCCTCTCGTGTGCAAAGCTGCGGCTCGATGGCGGGTTGCAAGCCCCTGACCCTGGCGGATTTTGCCATGTATTGCACGATTTTGTCGTGGCGCCAAACGCGCGGCCAGTGGGTCGCTGAACAGCGCTGGAGAACATGTGACAATGACTCAACCTTATCGCAGCCCGCGCGGCAACGGCGAGCCCCCGGTAGATTCGATGGAATGCCTACCGTGGGTAGAAGATTTCCCTTCAACTGAACAGCCCTACAATACTCTCGCCCAGTCCAAAACGGTGGTGGATTGTATACCCAGGCGGAACTGACACCAGAATGAGAGCCCCGGGCCAGCCCATTACCTGAGTATGAGGCTTCGAGTTGTTGTCTCCAGTGGACGAGCACGGCGGCTCTAGAAAGGATTACCGGGGAGGCGATCGAAATAAGTTTGGCGTTCAGCCGTGGGAGAAACCCACACGATATCAAAGCACGAACATGCTCGTCCTCATATGAAGAGATATTGAGGATACGGTCGTGCATTATTCTCGGTATGACGAGCTGGAGAGATGGAATACCCAGCCCGCCATCCCGCACCGCTGCGTGCAGAAATGCAGAGGCGCACGTGCGATTCAGGTGTAAAATTGCCCTGACCGTGATACGTAGTTTCGTGTCTAGGCCGACTAGGAATTTCTTAGTCACCTTAGGGTGCTGCAATATGTGGAGCCATTTGGGGATGAGGTAGGACCTAAGAAGGAGGAGTTTTTGTTGGAGACGAAGCGACGATACACGAAGTCGATCCAGTGCGGCGCTTATATCGACGAAGCATGGCGAACGCGTACCGCACTGGTCGAAGGGAAGCCCAAGATATTTGATGAAATCAGTGGGGCCAATCTGCCTTAGAGGGGTGCCGGACACATAGAAGAGGGGCCGTGTGACGGCGTATAGCTTCTTCTGCTTACCAAGAAGCCCCACCGAAAGGGCGGAGCTCTTTTCAGCGTTGACGGAGAGGCCACGTTTGGCGAAGAAGCCGACAGCGCGTTCAAGATAGTGAGTTAGCCCGTTGACAGAGGACGACATGACGACGATGTTATCCGCGTAAGCCATAACCGAAACCCTCGTGGAATCGTTGAGTAAGCCGTCATCCGCTAGAAAGTCGGACACCAACTCGTCCACCACTATATTAAAAAGCAGAGGTGACAGCGGATCCCTCTGCTTGACACCACGGTTTATGTGAATGGGATCCGTGGTGGCGTCGCCGAGGGTCACCCTGGTGGTATTGTTGGAATAGGACGGGTCAATGTACCGGATAACGACCGGGTCCACATTAAAGCGAGAGAGGGCACGGCGGATGGAGTTATGGCTCACTGAGTCAAACGCCTTGGACAGGTCGATTAGAGCAATGTTGTAGGGTTTAAGATTTTTCCTATGTTCCGATAGAATCCCCGACAGTAAGAGGTTGTTAGCCATACATCCGTCCTGTGAGCGGAAGCCCCTCTGGGGATGTGCTAGGGGCAGGTCCCTGAGCCTAGACGCAATAATCTTATTCAGTAGCCGTATTAGAACGGGGCCAACCGTGATAGGCCGATAGTTATTAATCTCGGCGGTGTTGGCATTCCCCTTGGAGATTAAAGTTGTTCTATTCTCTCTAAGGGGGGCGGGAATATGTGCGGTGTACATCACAGCGTTGAGAAAAAGAGCGACTCGATCTGGATTTGACTGACGGGGCGCCGAAGGACGAAGACCGTCCGGCCCGCCGCATCAGATTTGAATGCACTAAGGGCTAGGGTTACCTCCTCCGTTGAGATAGGCTCAAACTTTGATACCTGTGATCCGCGCGCCCAAGACGGCGAAACGGCTTGTTGTCCGCGATTGAAGGATCAGAGAAAATTTTATTATACAATACTATAATATTCGTTCAATGATAGGGATCTTTCAAAACCTCCTACCCTCAAAACCGACCCTAGATGCGCAGAAGGGGAAGTGAGAAAGCTGTTAACAGAGATGCCCAATCCGTGTGTTTAGGTTAGTGTGTAACCTTGGTTACGTCGCTGAACGAAATTTGGTTGTTTGCACAGGTCGGTGAGGTTTTGAAACAAGTATACCTACGCCGATTATTTTTAGGGAATTGATTTGTGCACTTTCATAGTCTGTTTTAAAACACACATAATATATTATCGATGCGAATATTTTAAATAATGATTTAGAATCTACTCCCTATTTGAATGTTGCATTGTTTATCAATTAATTTGCAAGTTTAACGCTCGATATTGCATACTTTTAAATATTTATTATATTGACCTGTATTAGATGCGAATTAATTATAATCAGTAATTGATAATAAGCGATGTAGTTAGCTATAATTTACGCGTTTAGTAATTAAGACGGAACACTCACTTGTCATTTCATAACCAATCGTAATCGTTTGTGGAGCCAAGGATATCGTATTTTAGTTTATATTAATTTAGGTAAGTTAATAAAAAATTAAGTGTACATTAAAGGAATTTTTTGTATACTGTGTGTCCCACTCCTTTCGGTGCATAGAGAATCAATTAGAATCTCCCGCTTCCCCCGTGCACTACCTAAACTCATTGTCATTTGAATTAAATGTATTGACGAGGAAAATATATTTTTTTATTATGTATAGTGGCTGGTAATGTTCAAAACTGTATATTTTCTTTATTTGAATTCCTAGACCCTAGAGTCTAGGACCTAGACTAATAATGAAAAAGTTTATGTTGGGAAATTTGCTTAATCTTGATACTGAATTTTCGTGGAAAACAATTAGAAACGCGTTATACCTATACTTATAAAATTAGACTTGTAATTATGTGATTATTTAATGCATTTTTATGTGCTGTATTTTTAATCTCATCCTGTAACATTGGAATAAGCACAATAAAATTTAAATCATTGTTGATTTGAATTGCTGTATATTTATAACTTTACGACTGGCATTATAATAAACTTTTTTATTGTTAGTTTTATAGGTGATAGCTAACTCTTGTTTTGTAATAAGATCCATAACACTTATAATATTATGTATTTGCTTCTAAATTTGAAGATAGAAATTTGTATTGTTTTCTTACTGCCAAGTATTACTGGTATTGTCTTTCTTACTGCTAAGTTTTGCTGGTATAGCCAACTTTTCCAAGGCATATCAATTTGCAAATTTTATTTGTTATTTAAATTTTGTTTGTTATTGAAATAATTGGTGAAAATGTTTAAGGAATGGCTTAAACTTGTGTCTCTCATCCACGGTGTATCTAATACCAAGTTATAGCGCTTGACAGTGTTGTTGATTATTTGTGTTCCAGAAAGTAAGATAATTAACTTTTAACTCTTTTATTTCATCAAAATACTTTACAAAGTAAATCAAAAACATATTTTATTAGAAATTGAAACCCACATAGTACAGTAGTAGTACTATACAAACTAACATTGCTTTCTTAATTTCTATATGTTTCGGCATTGTACCCGTAGTACGGAGTACGGTTCTTGGCAGTCACATATTAATAGCGAAGGAAAAGTTTTCAAATAAAAATTTCACTCTCCTTTTTTTTATGAAAATTAATGAAATTCCTAAACGGAATTAAAATTAAATTTTGTTAATAAAAAACTATATTACACTTTTTTTGTGAAAGGGGAAGATATATTGTTAATATTTTTTAATTTAAACTGCCTAACTTTTGATAAAAGTTAGGAGTAACAAAAATTGAAAGCGGAAATATAAAAAAATAACTTTTAAATTAAAGAGAAGCACTTTTTAGAACATGAATAATCTAATAAGTCGATCCTAATAATTATTGATGTTCTTGCGCTTTTAAGGTAAAACTAATTTTGAAAAACCATGTTAAGTTAATTTATACTGCTTTGTAGTAAAGTCAAGTTACTTCCGCGGCCGCTACTTACTAATTGGCTGCTGCAAAATTAAATGTGGGCATAAGGGACTAGCAACTGTAGTAGTAATTAGTAAAACACCCAAACATTGGATAAGCATAGATTTCAAGCAATCACTTGAGAGCTACCAGATACTCGGCAAATAAAACACCAAAAATTCACAATTCTAAGAAAGGTGCAAATTGCGTTTCATGAAATGATTAAAAATCTTATTAGACACATTCTGTATTGAATAGTTTAGTAGTGCTGGATAATTCACGTTAAATTCATTCTTGATACGTTAGGTATTTTTGTAACTATTTTTACCTAATGAAATTTATATTATACCCTTTTTCTTCGAATATTGACCTTTAAGTAGTGCAGCGACCGCCTCTGAGGAAATGGTGCATCTTAAAAAGTTTGTATTTTTTTAATTATTGAGCTTTTAAAAAAGTTCGTTTACCTAATTTTCATCTATAGTGTTAGGAATGTGCCCGCCCTTAACAGATCAAAATTATTATAAAACCTTGAAAATTGCAATTATGTAAGTAGATGTAGAATTTAGAGCGAGTTACGCTCTGTAATCTGCTTGTTTGTTGGCGTCTTTCACATGTGAATACAAAAAACGCATTTTGCGCACTTATATTTTTCTAGACTTTTAGTATGTCAAAGATATACCAACAACGAACTAAAAAATTCAAACCGCGTCTCTGTGGGAATTAGTTTCACCTATCAGCTATTTTTTTTATATATTATAATATCTATTGTACTTACTATCAATCAATAATTACATTTGAAAAAAGTGTTCGCGATGTCGGCCGTTTTGTTGTTCGCGCGTAGCACTCAAACGCATCATTCGCCAACGTCGAGATTATTTTCTTTAAGTTCAAACAAGGAGATTTTCTAAATTTATGCATTTTAAGCTTGACTTACGTCATGAATTGCATAATTAGTTTATGTACAGAAATAAATGTTATATTAACTAGAAACTAACTAAATAATGTCTGCGATTTCCACCCACAGATAGAAAGCGCCTCAGCATTTCCCTATAGACGACTCGCCTATAAGGTATAACTAATTCCAAATTGTAATGTAACATCCGTCCGTTAATATCGATATCTTATCTTTATGACATTAAATTTTGGTAATGTCTTAACATAAATTTCGCAAAACAAGTTTCGATTTATTCAATTGAAGTTGAGATTTAACTTATTATTTACATAAATAAATACGTAGGTACCTATAGTACCAACTGTACCAACTGTAACCGTGTCTCTCATTTTCTCATTCTTTAAAAAATGTTTGGTTGTGAGCAATATTCCAGTCTAATTTCAACAGAATTGTTATCAGTTATCTTATCACTATGCTCTGCACAAAATAAGATGGAATTGTACACTGTACAGTGTACAGCAGTTGTTCTAACATTTAAATTGGGTAAAAACGATTTAATCAATTTATTAGTTTAACTATTATTTCAACACTTATTGCTTCCAAATTGCTGAACAGTTAGTCCGGTCAATCTAGACTAAAAAATGAGAGAAGTGGTGCATAAAGTCCCAACAAGCTGAAAATCAGTAAAATTGTTCAAAACATAATTATAAATAAAATTTAAAAGTTCCCCATCATTCCCGTGTGTGGAAAAAATTTTATTTGAGGTTAAAGATAAAAAAAATGAGTTTTTCGCGATTTTCAGCAAAACGGTAAGTTTTATCAAAAAAGTACTTCACACAAAAATTGTAGATCATAAAATTATCTATAATAATTGTATCAATACTTTTTTCCTACGAGCCACCGTTTCTGAGATATAACGATTCAAAAAGTTGAAAAAGTTGTATCGTCATAATATGCATGAGTACGCCACGTATACAGGGTGTTGCATGACGTACTGTACATCTTAAGGGGCATTTTTCTGAGGTCAAAATAAGTCGATTTGACCAACTTGCCCTATATACCAAAAGCCCGTTATCCCTTATTTGCTGACATGCTTCAATAATACGCTGCTGCAGTTGAGCTCGAGTATTTATTTGTACTTCGTATACTAAGCTTTTAACATGACCCCACATACCAAATTTGATCAAAATCAAACTAAGCATTTTTGAGTTATTAAAGAAAAAGAAAAAATTTTTTTCAACTTTGAAGCACCCCCACGGGCTTAGGAACCATTTTGATATATAAGGTAAGTTGGTTAAATCGACTTATTTTGACCTCACAAAAATGCCCCTTAAGTTTGTATAGGACGTCGTGCAACACCCTGTATACATCTCTAGAGTTGTTATTATATATCCAACTTTTTGAATCGTTATATCTCAGAAACGGTGGCTCGTAGGAAAAAAAGTTTTGATACATTTCTTGTAGATAATTTTATTATCTACAATTTTTGTCTGAAGTACTTTTTTGATAAAACTTACTGTTTTGCTGAAAATCGCAAAAAACTCATTTTTTTTACCTTTAACCTCAAATAAAATTTTTTCCATACACTCATTCTCCATATAGAACATGCAGGGTACCCGGGTACCCCGTGCGGTAGGTATAAGTTGTAAATTAATGATGAGGATTTTTTAAATTTTATTTATAATTATGTTTTGAACAATTTTACTGATTTTCAGCTTGTTGGGACTTTATGCACCTTCGAATGTCTAAATTGACCGGACTAAGTATTGAAATTTTGATAATTGAGTTGTTAGAACTTTGAAGTTCTGCTAGAGATAGTGGTCCTGAAATTTTGTGAGTTGTAACTGCAATATTGTGCACAAATCTTAAACAATAGGCCATTCCTCTTTGCAATTTTGAATATTTAGAGAATTTGTTTAATAAATTAAAATCTTCGGTAGCGACAGACACCGTGATGGGGGTTTTCTCTATTTCTGGTAACTCAGATTGATTTATACATTTATTTGATAGTGTGGCCAGTAAGTCCTTTCTTGACTTAACCACGATGGTCTTTGCGACCATAATTTTGAATTTAATAATTGACGACCTAAAGCACCTCGGGAAATTATGTCGGCTGGATTATTGCTTGTATTTACATACATGATTCCAATCTTTACAGTTGGCGAGGTCTTGAATTTCACCTACACGGTTGGTCACAAAAGTGCACCAATTACTAAAGAGCTCCGCCAACCAAGATAACACTAATACGGTTGAATCGGCCCAAAAATATAAATGATTTAAATATAAATTTAAATTGATCGTCTTTAGGATTTTATTTAGAGTCACATAACTCTAACCTCGGGATTAATATAGTTTTAAGTTCGAAATCTTTAGACAATTTCTTTTTTAACGAGTAAAACCTCTTGAAATCTAATTTTTTTTCGGACTTTCCTAAATTAATTCATCATTTTTTGTTGGCAGTGTTACAATAAATCAGCCTTCGTCTTCCCTTTGCGTGGTTCTAATAAAATTATTTTCGCAAGTTTTTTCTTCATTTGTCAATGGTTTCGATGATTGGTACTCTTCCAGTTCCTAGAACTGAGCCAGAGAAGCTGTGGCTGCTACGACATAACGGACAACTATATTTGGCCTGTTTTACGTTTGTTGCAACACCGACGTTTTTAATTATTGGAGGATTTGTACCCCTTTTAGCTTTAGTGGGGTTATGTGACTGCTGGAATTGTGGCTTTGCTGACATTTGGGACTCTAAAAATAGACAAAGTTTTTCCGAGAAACTTAACAACTCTTTCAACTTAGGCATTTCTGTAGTTAAATTGGTTTCGAAATCCTTTCTTGTCCCAAAATCGAGTTTTGATAAAATAAGGACTATTACTAAAAATGCATCCCAAGTATCTACAGGTAATTGTAGTATTTTTAGAGCATCCAAACTGACAGTCAAGGTGTCCAACAACTTTCTAATATTACCAGCATGTATCTTACTTACTGGCGGAAAATTCAAGATCGTACCAATATGATCGTATACGATCGGACGCTCATGTTTGTAGCGCCTTTCTAAAATGTTTAAAACCGCTAGATAATTTGCCGTAGACTCTATGCATCTCAAAGCTTCTCCTCTGAGACACGATTTTAAGTAATGAAATTTCTGACAATCACTTAAATTGACATTTTCATTTATTAACGCGTTAAAACTGTCGTATAGAACGACAAATGCTCAGAAAAGAACCCGCTAAATTTTGGTAACTCAATTTTAGGCTAAACTACTGGAATATTGTTCGCGTTTCCGTTCGCTACGGGACAGTTTGATACATTTGCCACAGAGGTCACAGGTGACATCTTGTTTAATATTTGCTTAAATCTACCTAGTACCGAATAGTAGGTATCTTCGAAAGAACTTGCTTCCTGTTCATTTTCGATGGCAAACTCTTCCGTCGAATCTATCAAATCTAAATTTAAATTGATTTCTAGAAATTGACTTAATAGTAGAGCCAAAACTGTCAACATGCGTGTTTCGATCTGCTCCTTAATAGCGATAATATGGTCTTTCAATAAGTTTCAGCAGCTCTGGTCTACTAACCTTTAAGACGATTAATTCTGACTTACTCGTCATTTCAAAATATGAAAAAATGCATAGGCAATTTTTTACGAATAAAAAAGGATAGGATAACGGAAAATAAAAAGAACACTTATCTTAGTTTTGCGTTTTGCTTTCCAAATCCAAAGTTGATCGATGAATAAATCACTATTTTTAATAGGTTGGATTTTTTTCTTTTCGTCGATCTTCATAAATAATTAACGAACTACTAATTTGATGATATCCGTCTCTTTAGGATCACTGAATATCCGGCTTGTTGGACCAATGTGGAGGCGTGGACTGTATATTGTTTGTTTTTGTAATTTTACGTTTTGGTATTTTGTTCCACACGGAGCACAAGCGCGGAGTTGTTGCTGAATATTTTTATATTTGTTAGAGCAACGATACTAAACTCTTCGACTTGCAACTTGTAACTTACTTTATTTTTAATATGTACAAACCAGATAAACAGAATATACCTACCCTTTCTTTTAAAAGGGTATGATTCTAAGAAGCTGGATTTTTTCCCAGCTTAAAGGTTTACAATACTTCAAAGAAAAACTGCCGTCGTTCATGTCCCGACATTCGGGCCTGGAAAATTAGAAAAAATTCAATCTCCTCGCCTGTTTGAGAAATTTTTATGCTTTGAGGTCCCTCGAGGTTATTTGACTATTTTTTAAGTTGTACGTCTGGAAACAGTGCAAAAACAGTAGTTTCTAAACGGGATAACGAAATAATTTCAACTTACGAATTTGCATTATTTGTGTCTGCCCCAGCAAGCATCACTTGAAAATGAGTTAATTGTCTGCACGAAAAGGGCGATTTTAGAAGTCAACGAGGTGTGGAAAGTGGGCCCACTTAAATTATTTAAACCTCTCTTGCATCAACGTCTAATAGACTGATTTTGTTAGGAAAATTTCAATTTCAATTATATTTATGTACGTAGGTATGTAGCTATTTGAATAGCTTTTGTGTTTCATAGCTTTGTAGAAAAAAAGTGTAATTTATATTCATACGATGCAAGCGCTTTTTTAAACAATCTTATCAAAAGGGCAAATTTAATGTAAGCAACAGAATAAACAGAATATTAATTTACGTTATGAAAAGTACCTCAGGGGAAGAAATGAATTAATTGGTATTTTTTATATTTGAGAAATAAAAATTATACAGTAATGTTTTTCAGTTGTGTTCTGTTCGAGCTAAACAGGGAACTCTTTGAAATTAGGGGCAGCGAATTCTCTCGTCTGCTTTCCCGATTTTACGATGCCAGTAAAATCATAATAGTTCAAAATTTCTCGTTAAAAATTTGTCGTAATATTGAGTCTTTATCAAAACGAACATGCTTATACGAAGTTTGATGCTGCTTGTTATTATTTGTGCTTTGTACAAACTGAGAGTAATATAGTTGGTAAAAAAGCATCAAGCACAGTATTTCTCAAATTCCAATTTATACTCCAATTTCAAGCTTTAATTCGTATTTCATTATTACCATCCATTCCGAGGCAGTTTCTAGGCTTTCGATAGTGTAGTTTTTCTGAAGACTCAATGGCTTGAAGCCCACCTCTACACCAGTCAATTTATCTTGGGTTTGTGAACTAAAAAATTATTTAATATTTTAATAATGTGAATTGCTATTTTAATTTATGTCTAATACTGCAAGAGCTATTAAAAACCGCGCTCTTATGAGACACCTTGTATATCCGATAAGACTATCTTTGATCTAATAGATTGAACAGTATACACAAAGGCTTATTAATCAATACCCACCCCATTTTACATTCTTTTAATTACTTAGAAGATCAAAACTGATTCATTCATCAATTATGCAAAATTTGGCTATGAACAAAGAACATAAAATTAGGTCAGAGATTAATAGTTATATATTTGAATGAAGTTTTGAAGCTTCCTTAGAGCTTATATTGTTCAATTTTTGTAGTATTAAAGCTCGATTAGGTTTGTATGTTCAAGAACACATAACTAAGCCCTACAACAATATTCACTTACGAAGACATGAAGGAATTATTTGCTTTTGTTGTTTGTTTGTTACGAAACTACCGCACAGATTTCGACAAAAAAGGAGCTTGCTCGTTATTGACAGAGCATTTCCCTATTTTTTTAAAATTTAAATTGGGTGGAGAAGAAATGTAACGAAAGCAATCAATTTCTTTTTCAGTTTAACGTTGCACTACAATTTTTTTAATTAATCGATTTTTAAAATCCCATCTAATGACCTAATAGTGTAGTTTTAAATTTATTTGTGTTCAGGGCAAACATTAATATTTGCTTCAGAACATAAACGACCTCCTGGTGTAAAAGGTCGTGTACGTGATATATTTTTCGTGTCAAAAAATACATGTGGTAAAGACATAATGTTTGTACCATGAAAGCACTCAAATACATTAACTTTCTTTCATTTTCGACTTACAATAAGTTTATAGAGGGCGAATTAGATTATAAAAGTTAATAAATACTATTAATATTATTTTCGTAAAAAAAAAGTGGTGGCTTAAAAGCTGTAATCATATTCTTTATCTTAGGGTTTCCCCTTTTATTAAAATCTCAAATACATCCCAATGAACTTGTGAAAAAGTTTTAACTTTTTCCTTGATCTTCAAGTTTTAAAATTATTTGCGATTTGGTTCTATTTTAAACAAGAGCCGAAATCTGAGGGATTTTCACAGGCCTACCCTGAGCTGGGAAACGTGTTTTTACCAGAATTGAGGCTTGGCGTGTAATCGTTGCATTTACGGTTAAGAGGGTCTGCAAAAGAATATTGTTATTGAGGAAGAAAACTGGTGTGATAGTTACCGATCAAGTTAGTGTGGCGCATTAATTTTCATTTTCATTTTTAGCTTGTTTTTGTTTTTAGCATTTTTAGCAGACTCTATATCTTCGGTTTCTGGTGCTAGAAGTAACTTTTCCAGTAATAATCACTGCACGGTGGCTTTGTCTTTACTCGACGAAGAGCTGCTCAGGATATTATGAAGAATAAACTTCAAAAAAGGAAAACTTCTAGGCTTGGCGCGATACTAGAGTTACTCTGGTTAAAAGGGCTGCATTTATGACTGCCAAGCCTCTAACGCACTCTATAAACATTTAATTTCATAGTGGTGGATCTCCTGGTCGACTTAAAGTTAGTAGAGCTGTGCGTGTATGCGATATAAGAAGGGTTTTACACGCGATATCAATTAATAACTATCGCCTTGTAGAGATTTTTTTGCGACCCTGCAGAGTTATATTGACATAAATAATTTGTTGCTCTCCTACCAACATGATTTCAGAGAGGGGTTCTTCATCGGCACTGCGCTCCATCCTTTTTTTCTTCAGTTATAGATGGTCTTGAGAACAAGACTTATTCTTGTACACTTAGTGTCCTATCAGGATTTTCTGTGACCTCAGCAAAGCATTCGATTGTGTCGATCGATAGATCATGGGCGGTGCTTCTTACGAAAACTTTTCGATATGGTTGTAAGAGGTGTAGTATTGGATTGGGTCTCGTCATTTCTGGAGACCCGTATGCAGTTTGTTTCAGTTCAGTTCGTGTGCATGAGGGACTTTGTTTCTTCCCACAGTTCTTCTGAGCGATATATGATTTTGGGTGGGCCGTAGGGGTCAGTATTGGGCCCGATACATTTGGTGATTTACGAAAACGATCTGCTCGACGTGCTGGGCGACTGTACTGCAGTTTCTTCGTTCGCCAATGCTACCTCATGTTTTCTAGTATTGGTTGTGACGTTCTGTAGCGTAAGTTCTCTCGGATTTTTTCCGATATGGTTGGACCAGTTAGGTACATTAGATTCCATCATATTTAGAATAGGTTGGTTATAGAACTTGAGGTAGAAATAAATAACTTTGAAATATAGTCAAAACCAGAAGAGGTGTCGTATGACTCATCGCTATAATGACTTAAAATAGACGTTAAAAATGCATTCCAACAAAGGAAAAACAAACTTATAAACAAGGATAGCGTGATTTAAGTTACGTAGTTATTTGGAATGAGTCATGACACCTCTCCTGATTTTAACTATAGGTCCAGTGAACCATACTAGGCTCCTTGGTGTTACGATTGGCATACATCTTGACTGGAAACGAGTATTGTGGTCTTCTCGGCTCTAAAAACTACTTGTTTAGAAATTAAAAAAAGAACTTGCAGTTTCATGCTTATCGCTTCTTGAATCGAGGATTAGATATGGCATCTGTTTTTGGGGGCAGTTCGACTAGATCATCTAACGTATTTGTTGTGCAGAAGAGAGAATCTTGTGATTTGTAGGTGGAGTTGAGTCAAAAACTCCCTGCAGGGAACTTTTGGGCGATCTTGATATTCCAATTTTGCCGGGGCTCTTCATCTATGGGCTCTAAAAACAATCTTCACGTACCCCGCTACAGGTTGAAAATTAACCAGAGATCCCCACATCATTTTTTTCCTATGTCCGACTCTGGGTAGCGGAGAGAACCTTTTATGAGCACCCATAATTTCCCAAAGTCGCGATTTTTTTGGGAACCACGATTTGACTGTGATTGTGCTCTTTTAACACAATATATCAATATATGGCAACTCTTGAAAATAAAGATAATATATTTAAGTTAACGCTGACGCTGACGGTTTCTTGAAGTTAACAAATAATGTTGCTGATCGTAACACGTAACACCATTTTCTGTTATGGGAAATGGACAAAATATGCTGCCCCAATAGTCGAAACAATAGGTAATAGGCATCTTTGATTGATCTTGTAATGGTATCTTGTGCCGATGGGGTGGTGGACAGTGGTGTTGTTGGGGTTGAGTTTTCTGATCATGACGTGGTTTATTGTACTTTGAACGCGGGTATCACTGAGAGGGCACCTATATTGAAGAGATTTAGAGACTTTAAAAGTGTTGATCTTGTACTCTTTCGTGAGCACTTGCAGATGCTCCTACTTCATATTATTTATGATATTGAAAATATTGAAGATAAACTAAAAATTTTTAATGATAGTCTGATATTGCTTTTTGATGTGCATGCTCCGGTTAAGATGATATACAGGGGTAAACGTAGGAATCCGTGGATTACTGATAATATAAAATTACTAATTTCACTTAGGGATAGGGCTAGGGTTAGGTTTAAAAAGTCGAAGTTAGTTAACCATTGGGACTATTACAAACAGCTGCGTAAGTATACAAAGCAGGCAGTTATAAATGAACAAAGGGCGTATTTTAAACATAATTTTACTGGAACGGATGCTCAGTTGGTGTGGAGAGAGTTAAGATCGTTTAATCTCGGAAAAAAGAAATATGTAATCCCCTGACATCTGAGCAACCCTGAAGTAATAAATGATTACTTTTTAAACAGTATCCCTACGACGGACCAATCAGGTCATAATGATATGATTGAGTTCTATTCGGATAGTCTCTTGGACCCTGGCAGACCAAAATTAAATTTTAGCATGGTTGTTGACGATGAAATTGCTGAAATTCTGAGAGGCATTAAAAGCACTTCTGTGGGTGCGGATAAGATTAATATTACCATGATAGATATGTGCTTGCCTTATTTAATTCCATTTTTCGCCCGATCGTGTTTTTTAGCGTACTTACAAGCCTTGTTGATCGACTGTGTAAATCAAATTTACAACACCTTCATAGTTTCCATATAGACCAGTAAAAACAATGCTGTTATAAGGTTATAACCTAACTCCGTGCGGTAAGTAAAGTTGGTACTCCTTGCAAAATCACTATTTTGTTGACATTTAAATTTTTGACATTTGCAAAAATTAATTTAAAATTTAAAAAAAAGTCTGTCTATTATATTTTGATCGGGCGAAAAATAGAATACGATATACGGTTGTTAAGTGCTATAATAACAAAATCTCGAAAATTGAAAAATCTCGACTTCGTCTCGCTTTTTCAAACTTTTTCTCGATTTTGTTATAGTGCACTTACCAACCTTATATCGCAATATACTATATCAGACATCTAATCAACACATGCATTGTCTCTGAAAGAGTTCCTAGGGCTTGGAAGTATTCGCTGGTTAGACCATTACCTAAGATTCGTAATCCAGTAGCTTGTTCTGAGCTGAGGCCTATAAGTAAACTTCCGACGCTGTCAAAGGTATTTGAGAAAGTGATTTGTAGGCAGGTTGTTGGATATCTGGACGAGCACGGTATTATCCCAGAAAATCAATCTGGTTTTCGTAGGGGATATAGTTGTTCGACTGCTCTGTTGAAAGTGACTGATGATATCTTGGGGGCCTCAGACGCGGGGTTGATCACTGTGTTGGTGCTGCTAGACTTCAGCAGGGCTTTTGATACCATAAACCATGAGGTTCTATGTCATCTTCTCGGATTTGTTGGTTTTGGTCATGGTGCCGTGAGTATTTTGAAGGATTATTTGAATGACAGATATCAGTCAGTGGAGCTGGACAATAAGGTCTCTACTGCTAAAAGGGCAACAAGAGGGGTCCCGCAGAGATCAATACTTGGTCCTATTTTGTTTTCTTTATATACAGGGCGGTTTCATACAATAAGGCATTGCCAGTATCATATGTATGCCGATGACATTCAAATATAATCTTTCGATTATGTGGAACTTGCAAGTGCTAGACTTTTAATTAACAGTGATTTGGAAGCCATTAGCTCTGTAGCGAATAAGCATGCTTTGTTATTAAATCCTTCAAAATCAAAGATTATGGTGTTTGGTCCGCGAAATAAAGTGAAGTGTCTGACTGCGACTAATTTAGGAATAAATATTAACGGTTCCTGTCGTTGACCAGGCAAAGAACCTTGGTCTTATCGTGGATTCCTCTTTCAGGTATCGGAGTCATGTCTCTCAGTGTGTTCAGAAAGGAGTTATGGGGTTGAAGATGCTTTATCCTCATAGGGCATATCTGCCTATACACATTAAGTCGATGTTGTGTAACTCTCTCGTGTTGTCCCATTTTATGCATTGTGCCCCGGTATACTCGATCTGCTTGGATGTTGCCTCTAAGAACAAAGTGCAGCGTCTGCAGAGGTGCTGCTTGCGATTTATATATGGAATACGAAAGTATAGTCGTATCTCGTACAAGATGAAAGAGCATGGCTGGCTGTGTATGAGTGAAAGGATCGTTCTTGCGTCGGTGTGCCTCTACCATGCAGTAATATTGTATAAAAAGCCTTCGTACTTACATCGGAAAATAAGATTTCGAAGCGACGTACATAACATTAATGCCAGGAGCAGGGGATTGATCACTCCACCCTTGCACCGTACTTCCTTGTATGAGCGATCTTTGTTTCAACTTGGCTGCGTTATATAATAATGTTCCCGTTGGCTTTAAGTCGATGACGCCGTTGGCCTTTAAATCAGCGTTACGTAAACTGCTATTAGAGAGGCCTCTTGATTAACTTGAAGGATGTATGGGTAGCAATCTGATTCTGATTTAATTATTTCTTTTGTATTGTGCAGTTGGTGTAGTTGGAGATCTTGTAAGATTTATTGCTGGGGCGGAGTGGTAGACCGAGAGGCATTTTCTAATGTCTTCTTGAACTCCGTCCCTGGGATTTACTCAGTTGTGATTTATGTTATGTTGTTTGTAAATTTTTCAGATTGAGTAAATAAATGTATTATTATTATATAACACACAAAACGGGCGAGTTTCATGATATCAACATTATTTTTATGAAATGCACGATTTCATCAAGATTTCACGTAATCACATTTTTTGTTTTAAACGTTTAAGAGACATGGATGGCTGAATTTTATACGTCTTTATTAAATTATTCATCAAATTCCCAAGTTTGCGTATTTGTCGCCACTGTTATATTAAAATTCGAACGAACAAACGAATTCGATAAAACTTCAATTTCAATTTTCAATTACAAAATTATTAGACCCAAAATAAAAGATTCTCCACAAAAAAGCTCAATATTTCCTAAATTTCATTACTATCGGAGGCGCGCCTTTTCGAGGTTCAGATGGTATTTCTTAATAGCGTTTAAAGTTTAAACTTTGAATAATATGACTGGGTTTCAGTTTGCATTAATTAATTTAGTTTGGGATTAAATATTCACACTTAGGTATACATAGCTAACAAAATAATTAATTAAACGCATTTTCATCAAATTAATGTAGTTCAATAAATGTCAATGTTCGTGTGAACAAGGGCAAGGGCGAAGAAGCGATAGAACTATGTTGGCCCAAATACACGTTACATTAATAGTAATCAACTTAATACTGAAAACTAAAACAATAGTTTCGATCAGTACCATACGTTAGAATATTGGTTTATTCATTGATGCAAATTAAACCCCAAACTTCCATTACGCAGGACAATAAAAGTTTAACACATTTCAAACTTGTTGCTTATTGATGGATATACTTGGAGTATTAAGATCGGAAGTATATTCAAAATTATCAAGTTCAATAAGCACCAAACATTACCTACAAGTTTGTAAACTGCGCACAAATTTGTTGTTCATTTGGACCTAGAAAACTCGTAAACTAACTACTTTGAAGTGCATAGAAGTAGTGAATTTGTTCAGGTAATTGAGTGTGTAACTTGTGATAATGAATCAGCTCGTAGCTAACGAACGAAATTAATTACTATCGCAAGTTGATTTTCGAACGTTAATTAATTAGTATAAGTAGAAAAGGTCTAAAGATTTGAGTGTACTTTTCGTATGATGTAGTATTTTAGAATATCTATAGCGTGGGTTTAAGATCTTAAGAGACTCTGCACTGCACTGTCTTTATTCAATCATCTTGGATTGAGTAAATGTAAAATTTCAAAAATGGAAGTGTACGTCTTATAGTTTTGGGCACATTAACTCTTTATAAAATGGAGAATGGGCACGTTGAATACGCGTTTCATAGCCCTAGTCCTAGAACACTCTCATCAACCGCTAAACAAATTCTATCGGCACTAAAGCACATAAGTCAAGGCGAAAGACAACATTGTTGTAAAAAAACATGTAAATACAATTTTCTACGTCTACGCGTCATTAGGGTTCGATTAAAATTTTCGATTTCAATTTCCTACGACACAAACATGAAGTAAAAATAAAAGTAAAGCAGCAATGTATGAAACTGTTAAGTGAAAAAGTTAGTTGTAGCTTGTAACTTTTATCTTTAGCATGTAATTTTGCAATGGTAGTTCTAACTTTTATTTTAAGGAAACGATAAATTAAAAAATAATAATATAAAATAGTTGCACACAGCTTTTCCATTTAATATAGATGTATCGAGTGATGTCGTCATAAAACATTTTTCAATCTTCTAAGTTTAATTTAATATTCACAGTACCAGGTGAGACCAAGCGCGCATTTAAGGTTCAATTTACATCTTGTTTATCTGGCTAGTAATACCTTTTCTAGGGTATTTACAAAGAAAACTTAACAAAATTTCTGATGGGATTAATTGACCTTATGGCTATAAATGTTACTTAATTTATTTTCCTCGTCAGATTTGTATTGAAGTTTAGTAAACTGAAACGATGTGCTGACATAATATTAAGTATTATGTTCCAAACTTCTCCTACCGTGACCAACAAATTATTTAAAAATTTTCAAGCTGTGGACTACGACTAGTAAATCGTTAGCGCAGTCTAGGATGTTTGTTTTCAACTGTGCTACACGTAAAGCTGTCGGTCCTGGTTTCTAAAGAAGATTAAGGATTAAGCATAGTGGTTGAGGATTGGGATATTAATTTAGTAACCTCTTTGCTATCTCGTCTTTCACCCTGTCGCTTTTAGTTTTAAGTGAAAACTTAGATAGTTAAAAAATGCACTTCTAAACAACTTGATACTGCAAACTGCAAGATTAGAGACATAGGCTTAAGATTCTAAAAAGGAAAACCCTCAACTATTGCATGCCGAGAATTCGAGATAATAACTTCCTGTTACAGACTTGTTAAAACTTGGTACATACTTAACTTTTCACTCGCGCCAACAAAAACTTTTCTTCTAGGTTACTCGCACATAATGACATAATATTGAAAGTTACATATATCTTGGTTTATATAAAAAAATTTTAAATTGATGAAGTAAACTTCGATTTACACAAATGTGCATGTGCAATTTATTTTTCTTTATTTTCAATTTTCTTCGTATCACATCAGGTGCAAAATGTTCGAATTTTAGATTCGACCTTCATCTCCTTTCAAAAGTTAAAACTTTGATTTAATTTAAAAAATCAACCTTAAATGAAGGGGTTTCAAGATTTTTCAAGCATAATTAATGCAAATGTAGTGGGAAGGAGTTTTAATTCCCATCTTGCACGACCGTTTTACGGGATTTCAATTTTTTTAATGAAAAACTCTTGTTAGCCGATTAAGATCCTAAGGCAATTACTCAATTTTTTTATATTTTCACTTGGTAATTATTTGTTTCTAATCATATTTTAAGAATTTTTCTGTTTATCGATTCTTCATCAACGTTTCGTATTTTTTTGTATTTTACGTCCGCATCAACTACTGTGGTTATTAGCAGACGGGATCTACAGCTTTAGGTGGGTTCCGAACCATCAGGACCAGGGCATTTGACACATAGAAACACTCCAGTGGTGTCAGCCGGCTGTGAACCTAACCTTTACATCCGCATGCGACGATGTTAGTCGCTAGACCACCCCGGTCCTCGATTCGTATTTAATTTCTACTTTTGGGCATACTAGGGTCTAATTTTGTCAGTGTCGTAATAATTGTTTTTTAAATAATCGTTTTTTTTAAGTAAAGTAGAAATTATAAAATTTTGCCTATGAGGAGATATCCAAAATATCTTTGGGTTTTTGAGATAAGGCATCAACTTTATTATTTATATTTTGTTTTTGCAATTTATCAAATTAATTTTAATCGTAGGACACACCATACATTTCTAAGAAATAACGTTCAGTTCAGGTATCAAGTCGAATAAAATCCGACTTGAAAGTAGTAGTGGCAGTACTCGTATTCGTGCAAATTTATATACCTACCTAAAGTAACTTTTAAAAAACTCGACGGAAGTGTGTGTCAATGTCAAAATAATATTTGTGTATTTTGAAATGATATTAAACTGTTACGAAAGCGGCACGCTTCAAAACTGCTATAACCTTAGAGTTATTTTGAATTTAAATAGATGATTTATTGTGGGAAATAGGAAACTGCCAAACACCAGTGGAAGCGTTGTACAAATCACAATTACGAACCTCGTGTAAAAAGCAAACTCTACACACTCTACAGTGTATTCATTCGAAAACTTTCCACTTAGAATAACTCAAAATCTAATTGATATACGCCTTTAAAAAAGAAAATGTCGATTCATCCTCAGCAACCTCTACTTGGAAATCTCTAATGGCAACTTCTAATGTGTAAAACATCATTTTAAAGGGAATCAAAAACCCAATCTTTCCGTTAAAATAAAATCTAAATCGGATCGTAAGTTCTTGAGATACAGAACAATTCGAAGTAGGGGGTGCTGGGGGTGAAAGGGCGCAACATAAAAATTAATCAACGGCGGTTATTCCTGGTGGGAAGTTTTCAAATGAACACACTTATATACCTATTATGTTTTAGCGTGATAATTAAATTAGAAAACAATGAAAACAATTGATTGTAGCATGTTGTGTCGTTTTACAAAATACTGCGTTCTGACAACGTGGACCCAATAATTATCTAAATAATTTCATATATCAAAACGACTGTTGAGTTAGGAAATGTTGCTCGTTGCTCGTGTAGGCTAGTAGGTTACATGGAAATGTTAAAGTTCACCAAGTCTAGTTAGAATCACGTTAATTTAGGATTTTGTATTCAATATCGTTTAAAAGAAATTAATTGAAACGTGTAATGTGTATAATATGCTCCCTATTATATTTCACGTGCAGTTTAGAGGTTATTTGAAGTCGTGTTCTAATTTTAATCTTAATCAGGAATGATTTAAGATTATATAATATCTTAACGTAGGCTTTTCCGATTTATAAGAGAATAAAGTGCAATAAAATAGCGTCTGCGTTCACGTATATCTGCTTGATTGGTAAGAATTCAATAATGATCATTAAAAGTTTTAATTTTATATTGTTACATTTGCCATTTTTGTGCAGATTGTATTAAGGGAAAAAATTCTAACAGTTTTTGAGGAAACAAGCAATAAAACGGATAATATTTGAACAATCAATACATTTTTCTTCTTTTTCTAAAATTTCCGAACTTATTTAAAGTATGTAGTAGTCCGTTTTCAAGTGCACAAGTGCAAGTGTGGCACTAGTCTCAATCTCTTTGTTTGACCTTGGAAAAACATAATTTCGATGTTGGCACTCTCGAAAATTATGCGTTCGAGTGCTGTGCGCGAAAGAAAATGGCAAACATCGCAACACTTATCTATTTATCTATTAAGATTACAAAAAAAAGTTCTACACAAAAAATATTGATACATCAATTCTACATAAAAAGGTTATTATAAATTGTTATGTAGGATTAACCGTTTCCTCAAAAAGAGGACTGTTCTTTTGCAATTGTGCAAAAACAGGCACTCGTGGGCTATTGATGAAGCAAGTGTGACACTAGTCTCAATCTCTTTGTTTTACCTTGGAGACACTTAATTTCGATGTTGGCACTCTCGAAAGTGATGCGTTTGAGTGCTGCACGCGTGAAACAAAATGGCTAAGATCTCAAATACTTTCCAATTTATCTTAGCAGTTCCAATTTTTGGTATCTTGTCTATTAGGGAGGCCTAATGATAAATCCAAGTTTTCCACCTCGACAGACCTCCGGATCTTTGTCAAAACTCCAAGAAACTGCTAAATTTTACACCTTTTTTCAGTGGCTGTCAATTTTGACTGCGAAAGATTAATGTGGTGGCAAAGATAGTTGCATACTTTTTTTAATATACAAAATTTTCTACCATTTGAGATTAGAATGGTCTCTGCAAACCTAATAGCATCTCAGATACAAGTGTACAAAAGTTTGCAATTTTGTCACATTTTGGCGATACAGCTTTTGACAAAGATCCGGATTATGTACCTTGTATCAAATAGAGTAGTTAAGATTTTCTGGTATGTTGTACATGATGAAGGTCTAATGACAAATCTAAGTTTTTGACCTCGACGGATCTCCGGATCTTTGTCAAATCTTCAAAAATATATACGATTTAGATCTGCTGTTGTTTTGAATTTTTGAGAAACATCCGGAGTTCCATCGAGAACAAAAACTTGGATTTATCATTAGACCTTCATCATGTACAACATACCAAAAAATCATAACTAGCCTATTTAATGTAAGGTAAATAATCCGGATCTAGATATACACGTTTTAGTTTTAGATTTTTGAGACGGGTTCGTATTATTTACCTATCAGCAAATGGAGTAGTTATAATTTTTTGGTATGTTCTATGTGAAGGAAGCCTAATGATAAATTTAAGTTTTGGTCTTTGGCGGATCTCCGGATCTTTGTCAAATATCCAAAAGTAAAGCAAAACTAAATCGTATATATTTTTGAATATTTGACCAAGATCCGGAGATCCACCGAAAACCAAAACGTGGATTTATCATTATATCTTCATCATATAAGACATATCAAAAAATCATAACTGCTGCATTTTGTGCAAGGTAAATAATCCGAATCGCTGTATCGCTAAAAATAACAAAATAGGAAAAATTTGTCAACTTTTGTGCACTTGTATCTCGGACACCACTAGGTTTATAGAGACCAATCCAGTCTCAAATTGTAAAAAATTTAGTCTACTTTTAAAAAGTATAAAACTATACCGAAAAATTAATCCTTCGGGGTCAAAATTGACAGATACTAAAAAAGTTTTTAAAATTTCGCTGTTTCTAGGATTTTTGACAAAGATCCGGAGGTCTGCCGAGGTCCAAAATTTCAATATATCATTAGGCCTACTTAATACGTTTTTTTCTCGAGTGCTCATTTTCGAGAGTGCCAACATCAAAATTATGTTTCTCCGACGTCAAACAAAGAAATTGAGATCAATAACATATTTGCTTCATCAAGGTTCCGACGGGAGCCTGGTTTTGTACAATTACAAGAGGGCTGTAAGCTTTCTGAGAAAACAGTTAGTCCTACATAAAAATTGGTAGTAAGTTTTTTTGTGTATAACTGTTGTAGCAATATTTTGTATATTAAGCTTTTTTCGTAACACCAATGGCTACTCAGATAAATTGGAAAAAGTGTTTGCTATGTTAGCCATTTTGTTCTTTACGCGCAGCAGTCAAACGCATAATTTTCGAGAGTACCAACATCAAAATTATGTTTCTCCAAGTTCAAATAAAGAGATTGAGATCAATGCCACACTTGCTTCTTTTAGGATCCCACGGATGTACATTTGAGAACGGACTATAGGTACCTATCCTGTAACTTGAAAATCTGACGTTTCGAATATACAGCCCTTGGAATATTTCAAATGTATTTAGAACCTTATTGTATGAAATACAATATAAAAGTAAAAAAAACGTAATAATAAGTAATAAGAAAAATGAAATGAAAGAATTACTAATGTAGGAATTCTTAAAATATTGCGTTACATTTTTTACTATGCAACAGACATTGTATATTCGTATATTGTATATTGTATATTATGCACCGAAATATTTGTCCCGAAATAGGACTATAATACACTACACCGCTATGTGTGTACCACCTACACCTACACTATCACTACTTGTGGATTTCTTTAAACCTATTAAACGGGAAAAGTCCATATTTTACTATACCTAACTAAATTATAATAAATAAATAATAAGTAACTAAATAAATAATAACTCTATTTAGAATTTGCTGTACAATCAAACGATTATTTCAATAAAGTACTTCGATAGATATGAAAAATACTAATTATTAGGAAAATTGTAAAGTATAAGATAATATAAGATACGTTTCATTAATTTTGATTGACTTTGAGAAAGCTGAGAAAAACCATCAAAATATAAAAGAAGAAGTAAAAGGTCTCGTAAGACTGTTTATGACGTGACAGCCTCGTTAATTTTCAAACATTTTCGTTTTATTCATTTAATCTAAAGCAAATTCGCGCTACTTTAAATTAAATTATTATAAAATTATAAAAATATTAAGTAAAAAAGAATAGGCATTTTATGGGAAAAATGACACTCTCTATACTTGCTTGCTACGCAAAAACTCCTTTTTAACTCGTATTGAGTAATTGTCAGTACCAAATTTAATTTATATTAAAATATTCACGCTTATACCTTCAAAATATTTAAATCTAAAATGTAATAGGAGTATAATTTTATTCTAAAAGAGCGTTCATTGTGTTTAGCAAGTTGTGAAAAAGTAACGAAAGAAATGTCTTCCCGTCTTATTCAGAAAATGTTTTTATTAAATTTCATTTTCGTGGCAAGTAAAACCGCGAATGTTATTATTATTAATATTAAACTTCAATAATTTTAAAAAATAACGAGACTAAATTAGATAAAATACAAACGTTAAAGCTTCTCATAAAAATTCACAAATGTTTCCCACTCCGCCATCACTGATTTATGTTCCTATGCAAGCCAAACTATTGCCTCTGAATAATAGTGTAGTGATTTTGTATATTTTCATTTTACACCTATAGGTACGTGTTTAGTTTTAGTTCAAGTTTTGGTCATCTTGCACCCACCTGTACCTACCTGCTCTTAGCAGGGTAGTAGGGGTGCAAGTACCTTTTATTTTTTTTTCATTTTTTCATTTTTACCGTCAGTATATTTCTCGCATTCACGACAGCAGTAATAGCTCGCCATCAGGCACACATCATTCCAAGTTACCATTTTTGTAAATCAAGTGTTGCGTGTTTGTAGAATTAAATACATAATCAAACAACCAGTCTACTCTTATTTAGTGCAACGAAACGGCCTGTACCAAAATACAAGTGTATACAGTCCGCTACGAAAAATTAATACAGAAGCACGCCGTTGCACCCAACATTTTGGTCCTTCAGAGCAGGATTGTGTATTTAATTTGTGTATCAACTCGCGTCATCTTGGATCAACACACGTTATCATCATCCATTTATCCATCAACACGTCAACTCGGATCATATGGATCAACATACGTAATCATCATCCAAGTATTTATCACCACGTGAGCATCAACAATCAACAAGCGAAGCCTACTATACATCAAAGGTCAGATCCTTATATTATCAAACCTATTTAATTATTAGGTCTCAATTTGGGTATCATTTTTTATATGTTCTAATCATTTCAAAACTTTAGTTTATTAAAAGTTTACATGCCGTTACTGGTATTTTGTGCAACACGTGTTTAGACATTCAAAAATTACTCATTTTTACCGAGTTTCGGAAAGTATTTTTATTGCCCTTATCCTGTCGGCTCGTTGTAGGGCAGGTATAAACAACCATTTGCAAACAGCTTTGTGTTTAGAAATTTTGCAAATATTCATTGTTCTTTTCATTGCAAGGTTCTAACCATCTTTTAAACAAACAAAATGACAAAACAAAATTTAAAAGATTTAAAATCCCGTAGAACACAATTATTAAAATCTTTAGAGGTATTCTTAAAATTTGTAAATGAACTTAGCACCAAGCCAGGTAAAATCAAAGAAATTTCTCTCAGATTAGAGAAAATGGACAAAGTGTTTGAGGAGTTTGATAACATTCAGTCCGAAATAGAAAATTTAAATTCCGACGAATCCGGAAGTGAAGACATTAAGTGCAAATTTACCGATGAATTCTTTGATGCATGTGCAAGGGCAAACGATTATTTAACACAAACATCAGCTCCTCAGTCGACAGCCGGTACGGTCAATAGGAATCAAATAGAGGTCAAATTACCGGAAATCTCATTAAAAAGTTTTTCCGGCGCTTATGAGGATTGGACTCAATTTAAGGACACATTCATATCTTTAATTCATAATAACGATAGGTTATCCTTAACTCAAAAATTTTATTATCTCACGTCTAGTCTTAAAGGGGCCCCAGCGGATCTAATTCAAGATCTCAATATCAACGACGAAAATTACTCTATAGCTTGGGATCTTTTAAGGGAAAGATTTGAAAACGAAAAAATTATCATTGACAGTCACGTTAGGAGTTTAGCAGAATTAAATAACGTACAAAGAGATTCTCACGCGTCTCTTCGACAATTCACAAACAGTTTTCAAAAACACTTTCGCGCGTTGAAAAAGTTAGGTGAACCCGTGGATTACTGGGATAGACTTTTGCTTTATTATATGGTTGCTAAATTAGATATTAATAGTAAAAAAGAATGGAAGTCAAAGACGAATACAACGAAGTCACCTACCGTGGACGAGTTCATAAAAGTCATGTTAGAAAGATGTCAACTTCTAGAGAGCTTTGATAGCAAGAGTAACCCACAACCAGTTCAGAATTTAAACATAAAACAAAGAGTAGTGCAGAGCTATTTAAGCTCAAGTCCATCAAGTTGTAATTTTTGCAAGGGCTCTCATCCCACCTATAGTTGTAAAGAATTTATCAAACTTTCACCTACAGCAAGGATAGATGAAGTCAAACAACTCAAGTTATGTTTTAATTGTTTAAGCAAGTGCGGTAATTTTGGCACAAATTGCAAGTCAGGCTCCTGTCGAATATGTCATAAAAAACATCACTCACTATTGCACATTTCTGGTTTCAAGTCCAATTTAAATTCAAACACCTCACAGAGCGCTGACGTCTCCGCTGATCAGGTGATTACGCAAGCAGAAATTCCAAGCAATTCAATTGTAGCTCATTCCAGAAATCATAACCTCAATTTACCTGTACTTTTATCAACCGCACAAGTTTACATTATCGATAATGATAACAAACCCGTAAAATGTAGGGCTTTGTGTGACAGCGGCTCGGAATCGTGTTTCATTTCGAAGAAATTTTTAAAGGTCTTAAAACTTCCAAACCATCCGGTTAATATACCAGTTACAGGTATACATTCAATTACGACACAAATAGATAGTTATACACGAACGTATGTCAAATCTATGCACTCGAATTACAAATCTAAACTTCTTAACTTCCTCGTGCTAGATAAAATAACTGAAAACGTGCCGCGAGTTTCGTTCAATGCAGCCGCTATCAAAATTCCAAGTTCAATAAACTTAGCTGATCCGTGTTATAACAAATCCGCGGAGATCGACATTTTACTCAACTGTTCAGTTTTTTACGATCTTTTAGGCACTAATCAAATTAGATTAGGTGACAATATGCCCATTCTTCAAGATTCCAAATTGGGATATCTAATTTCGGGTCCACTTGATTTTTTAACTGCAAGGACTAACAGCATTAATTGTCATTTAGTAACTACATCCCAGATTCACGACCAATTAGAGCGTTTTTGGTCTATCGAGGAGTGTCCTAGATTAATCAATCACACAAAAGAGGAAACCGATTGTGAAGATCATTTTGTTGAAAATTTCAAACGCGACTGTTCGGGTAGATTTATAGTTAAATTACCATTGCGTAACAATTTCACAAGGTTAGGTCAATCAAGCGATATTGCAATTCAAAGGTTTTTCGCTATCGAGCGAAAACTGTTAAAAAACCCAAAACTCAAAACCTTGTATGTCGACTTTATGCGCGAATACATTGCTTTAGAACACATGTCGCCAGTTAATCCTAGCTTAGATATACCATTAGTTTATTATATTCCACATCATAGCGTCATTAAGGAATCATCCCTTACCACAAAATGTCGAGTTGTTTTCGATGCCTCCACTAAATCTTCGTCGAACTTGTCACTTAACGATGTGTTAAAAGTAGGTCCAAATATTCAAGAAGACATCTTCTCTATTATGTTACGTTTTCGCTATTACGCCATTGTCTTCACAGCTGACGTCGAAAAAATGTATCGACAAGTTTTAATGGCCGATGAAGATCGCGATCTTCAGCGCATTGTTTGGCGTGAAAACCCCCACGAACCACTGATTCATTACAAACTTAACACCATAACTTACGGCACGTCATCAGCGTCATTTTTAGCCACGCGTTGCTTAAAACAGTTAGCGCTGGAAAATGAACGCGAATTTCCACAGGCGTGTCAGGTTGTTCTAAGAGACTTTTATGTAGATGATCTCATCTCGGGTTCCGATGATTTAAAATCAGCCCAAACACTAGTTCGACAAATCACTTCGATTTTACATAAAGGTGGTTTTCCACTGCGAAAGTGGATGTCAAATAATAGTAGCCTCTTAGACACCCAGACTCAAGGTGATAATATCAACTTGTCTCAATTCGTGATTAGAGACAATCAAAACTCCAAAACATTAGGAACTCTGTGGAGTTCGTCAGAAGACACGCTTCAGTATGTTTCCGAGCATTATAACTTCGACAAAATTATTACTAAGCGCGTGATCTTATCAGTCGTTTCACAAACATTTGATCCTTTAGGCCTACTCGGTCCAATTATCATAAAATCAAAAATATTTATGCAAAAATTGTGGATGCTAAAATTAGATTGGGACGAAGAAGTTCCTTACGACTTACGATCGCAATTTTTAAAATTTTGTAACAACCTTAAGGCCATCAACAATATTAAAATTCCTCGCTACATCTTCATAGAAAATTATACAAGCGTCGAAATTCATTGTTTTTGCGATGCTTCACAAGCTGCTTACGGCTCAGCAATTTATATGCGAGCTCAAGACTCTCAAGGCAACTTATCAGTCAGCTTAGCTTGCGCAAAATCACGCGTTGCCCCCTTAAAATGTCAGTCTTTGCCTCGCTTGGAATTATGCGGAGCGGTGCTCAATGTTCAACTTGCACAAAGAGTTATTGCGGCGTCAAATTTTAACGCTAAAAATGTATTTTATTGGACCGATTCTACCATCGTGCTGGCTTGGATCAGTACTGAGCCCAGCAGATTAAACACTTTCGTTTCAAACAGAATTGCACAAATTCAGTCACTCTCAAATGTTAACCAATGGAGACATGTTGCTTCAGAAAACAATCCCGCTGATCTAATATCTAGGGGCGTTGACCCATCTTATTTAAACAATATTAGACTATGGTGGGACGGACCTGAGTTTCTCAAGCTGGATGCACTATCGTGGCCATCCAGTTTTAACTTTCAATTATCTGAAATTCCAGAGATAAAGACCAACTGCAGTATTGCTTGCGTTACCCTGCAATCCTCGGGCTTCAACGAGATCATTAATCGATACTCGTCATTTTTAAAATTAATTCACGTAGTGGCGTACGTCCTACGTTTCAAAAACAACTGTCTGTTTTCTACAATACAAGTTAAGGGAGATCTAACTTTAACCGAAATTGATAGAAGCACACATCACATAATCAAACTTATTCAAAATCAGGAGTTTTCCTCAGAGCTTCAAGCCTTGCGTAGGTCAAAACATATATCCCGAAAAAGTAAATTAAGCTCTCTTAACCCCTTTTTTGACGATGATGGTATAATGCGCGTGGGTGGTCGCCTTTCTAAGTCAACGCTTAGTTTCGAAGCTAAATTTCCAATTGTATTGCCGGCTAAACACCATTTTACAAAGTTACTCATACGTCATCAGCACGAGACTAACTTACATGCAGGCCCTCAAACCACTTTAAGCATCATTAGGTCGAAGTATTGGCCACTAAACGGTAGGCGTGCGGTTCGCGACGTAATTAAAGGGTGTTACGCCTGCTTTCGAGCCAAGCCCGCTCCATCTCGACCACATATTATGGGTGATTTGCCCAACTTACGGGTCAATGAATCAAGAGCATTTTCGGTCTGCAGCGTGGACTATTGCGGCCCATTCCTCATCAAGGATGGGAAGCTACGCAATAGAAAGTATATAAAATCTTACGTTTGTATTTTCATATGTTTTAGTTCAAAGGCCATTCATATTGAGCTCGTAACTGAGCTGTCGACTGGGAGTTTTTTAAACGCGCTAAAACGTTTTGTGTCTAGACGTGGCATATGTTATCAAATTTATTCAGATAATGCCACTAATTTCACTGGTGCTAACAAACATTTACAAGGTTTAGTTGGCCTCCCCGAACATCCAGATGTAAGGGATTACTTTATTAAAAATAAAATTAAGTGGACTTTCAGTCCAGCTCGATCGCCTCATTTCAACGGGTTGGCAGAATCGGCAGTAAAACTAGTAAAGTACCACTTAAAACGTGTTGCACAAAACACCCCCTTTAATTTTGAAGAATTTTACACATTGTTGACACAAATTGAGGCCATAGTAAATTCCCGTCCACTGACTCCAATGTCCCAAGATCCTAACGACCTACAAGCTCTCACACCAGGGCATTTCATCATTGGCGAGCCATTAACGTCAATTCCGGATTCGACGCAACCGGAAATTAAGGGATCGCTATTAACCAGATACCAACACATAAGGGTAATAACTGGTCATTTTTGGAAACGTTGGAGCCTAGACTATCTTCACAACCTTCAACAAAGGTCCAAATGGAAAACAAGGTCTCATGATGTACTAAAGGTTGGCTCCCTTGCAGTCATCCGAGAAGACAACACGCCCCCGCAAGATTGGAAGTTAGGGCGCATCATTAAAGTGCATCCTGGTCAAGACGGTGTTGTGCGGGTAGTGACTTTAAAGACAAACAATGGTATAATTAAACGGGCATCTGTAAAGATTAGTGTTTTACCAGATCAGTGAAGTTTTTTGCGCCTCTCTTTTAATGTATATGTATATATATCACTCATTTTCTTTTTTTTTTATGCTATTATTTTTTGAAACCCGTCATGTTTCAAGGCGGGAGTATGTTTAGTTTTAGTTCAAGTTTTGGTCATCTTGCACCCACCTGTACCTACCTGCTCTTAGCAGGGTAGTAGGGGTGCAAGTACCTTTTATTTTTTTTTTTTTTTTTCATTTTTACCGTCAGTATATTTCTCGCATTCACGACAGCAGTAATAGCTCGCCATCAGGCACACATCATTCCAAGTTACCATTTTTGTAAATCAAGTGTTGCGTGTTTGTAGAATTAAATACATAATCAAACAACCAGTCTACTCTTATTTAGTGCAACGAAACGGCCTGTACCAAAATACAAGTGTATACAGTCCGCTACGAAAAATTAATACAGAAGCACGCCGTTGCACCCAACAGTACGTATAAGATAAAGTCTTGTTTGAAGATTCACAATAAAAACGAACTTGAAAATTGTTTTAACTCTATTTTAAGTTTCGCTGGCTATTTTACGACTGACCTCAAGGGAAATTTCCCATTCATTGCAATTCACTTCAGAATACAACTTACATGAATCTCTTCGTATTTATAATTTTATACTTTGGAACAGGAACTTCTCGTAAATCTCACATAAACAACGAAATCGAGTAACGGGACTCACCTTCACTAATACGTACAGTGTGTCGTCGTAAGTGTAGATGAAATTGACACAACTTAGTTTTGAAAAAATATATTTATTTATGTTAATTTTTTTTCCTCATCGGAGATAGCTGTTGGTCGATAATTGTTTGAAGAAGATTTTCAGCCAATTTGTTTTATTTTTTCCAATGGTTTTTCGAGTAAAAAAGAAAACCATTGGAAAAAATAACGCGTGACAATAAATTGGATAGAAATTTTCTTCAAACAATAATTTATTTATGAAGTAAATTGTTGCGCGTTATCCGTGCGGTTAAACAATTCCTCACGCTATAAAATAATCTCATTTACACGACTTATTACGTAAATAACTAAATAACTATCTATTATTCATTTGGAGTGATGCTATAATTATCCTCAACGGTCATTAAATTTACGTGCGACTTGCGATGTCAAAAAAACAGAAGTAATTTAGTGTTCAAATATTTCTAGTTGCTTTTGAGCATTAAGAGCGAGTTTTATCCCAAACTGAGAAAATATGAGTGGGTATTTACACTATGCATTTTCTTCTCTTGAATGGAAATTGTGAAATGTTTAATCAAAAATGTTTGAGAAGTTTTTCGAAATTATAAATGAAACGAATGTCAGCGTAGTACTAGAACGACGATTAATACTGACGTTTTGAAAGACCTACTTTAAATAGGAAGAGAAATTTCGAATGGTGAGGAACGCCGTTACCTGTTCATCAAAAGTTTTGCTCTTTTAGAGGAATTCTCTTCCGTTTCGTTGACTATACAATGAAATGAAATAAATCAAACGTGGTTTTTCATTTTGACAAATATGTCAATTTTAATTCTTTTCTTATTTTACGTGGAAATTTTCCATTTTTATTTGACATTTTGTTTTCGATCCATCAGTGGGTAAAATATTGTATGCCGAATACTACATATACAGGGTGTGAATTTGAAAACTTTCCACCTCCAATATTTTCGCCTTAGTATAAATTCCACGAAACCCGTTAATTTTATTACTGAAGGGGACACTTTAATCGAGTATTTGAGTTATTCCTAAATCAACCGCCAAAGTGGGGTATACTTAACCCCCTAAATCATACTTAATTGAAAGGAGGTCAAGTGGCACCTTTTCCAAAAGTGAGTGATTCTTTGAAGATGAATCGGTATTGCCTAGGAAATACATTTTACAAATACGCTGTGCTCCAAGTGCGTTGCAGTTCATAGCCCCATACGCCAGATGCACGTTGGCGAGCTCCTGAAATGTTAACCTGTTCATTGTTTAGCACACGTTTTATTGACACAATGTTTCTGAGCTGACTTTCAATGTATTTCCTAGACAACGATGAGTTGCCAGGCAAACAATTGTTAGGCACACGACATGCTGCCTGCATATCGGACGATAGAACGTAAAGTTAAAAACGGCCGTAGCTCCGTACAGGTGCATTTCCGGACATGGGTTCCTATCCTTAAAATACTTGCCTATCGATCCTCTACCTACCCTGGCATTCTTGGCCAAGTTACAGTTGACACCCTGTACATTTCTGTTTAAACACATGTTCATAATAGGCTTCAATAATTATTTTATGTTTCACCTATCAAACGAAACATATAATCATAGGAGACTTACAAATTTTACCAACTAAACTGCTGATAACTTGTTTTTGTAAATTTTTGCTTAGAAAATGTTCGAGGCTTAATAATTCATATATTAAGAGCCCAAGAGTTTGTCAATGTTAACCTGAAGACTGTGTGTGATGTTGTCGGGTAAGTCGATAAATGTATCTTGTTTTATATGAATTTTCGGCAGTCAAGTACAAGGTGTTCAACAGTCAAAGGCTCATTGCACGTATCACAAAAACGAGTGTAGAATGTACAAAATTACGTGTAGTTCTTCGTTTCAATGTATTTCAGTTTTGATTGTGTCTGTGGTTATTCGGTCGTCGTATATCGTGGGTTTATTTGTAGCTTCCTTGTCTTTTCTGTCGGCTTCTTCCTTTCCTGTTATTCCAATGTGAAAACGGATCCAGATGAAATTAACTTAGCTTTAATTAGTCGATAGATCAGAGATGTAGTTTTATATGCCGATGATTAATGGGCTTTTAGGGTAGAGTTCAGAATCTGTTAAGATGAGATCATTTTTGCTGTTGTGTTTTGTACAAGGATTGGCGTCCACTTTGATTGTCTACATCTTACATGTCAACAATGTCATCAATGTCAACAATGTGTCGACAATGTAAACTATGTCATCTAGGTGTCGACAATATAGACAATGTGAAAAATTGAGGTTAGGTTTATGTTGTTGGAACTCTTGGCTCTAAATACGACATGTCCAGTGCAATTAGGTTTATACCTCGGACTCCGAACCCGTTATATTGATTGGATTTGAATGATTTTTTCGATTTTGGGATCCTAATGCCGTAAACTAAAAAGTTTACTCATTGAAACTTCCCGCAATTTCGAAAATCGTCAATTAAAAATAGTATAATAATAAAAATTTTTAGGAAATCTCAACGAAAAATTCAATAAAGAAACCTTAAATACTAGTTCTCAGTAATTTTGTCACCTAAAATACGGGTTGCATAAAATGGGGTAGTTTTGGCTATTTAGTATGTTGTTTTTTTCTATGACGAAAGCCTAAAGATAAAGTTTTTGGCTTCTGCAGACCTCCAGATTTTTCCAAAAATCCAGGCAATAGCGAAGTTTTTTACTTTTTTATCAGTTTCGGTTAATTTTAACTCCCAAGGGTTAATTGTTTGGATTGACATTGTCGACATTGTTGACATTGTTGACATTGTCTACATGAGAAAACTTCGCAAAAGTTGTCTACACCGACACTATAGTCGACATTAATCAATTGCATTGTCGACATGATATTGTCTACACCGCCCATCCCTGGTTTTGTATTAATGCTTTGAGGACTAGTAAAGCTCTGTAAAAAGCACTGAAATAACCACAACTATTAATTGCGCACGCCGTTTTGTTACCTATTTTTGAGCCGTCTGTATATATTTTTTTAAAGTTTTTATAAGTAGGTATCTAAAATTTCGGTGAGATGATTTTTAATTATTTGCGGTTGGGTGTCAATTTGTCAATTTTATGAAATTGGGTGAGGAATGGGAATCAAGGTAATTAGCTGAGCTCTAATACTGATACATTTTTTTAATATAAAGCAACATGCGCGTATTTGAAAAAAAAATCTAATATTAAATTTACCGTATCTGCTGTTATTTTGATAATTGATTCAAGAAAATTAATTCGAAATAGAATGTTACACATATTACATATTATTACCTACATGGAAATGGAATAAATTAGAATATTAATAATGTGTTCAAGTTCAAGTGCGAGAATCATTCCCATCGTGTTCAAAGGTAACGCGCACAGTCGCGAAAAGCTAGAAGCGCGCGAGTTTTGTTTGTTGTTATCAATTTGCCAGTAGCTTACAGTTCTTCTGTAAGTTGGGAAGCGCAACTTATGTACTACTTACAAACCATACTTTACGCAAAATTTAATAATATATCGAATTAATTTTAAGAAAAAAGTAAAAAATAATTTAATAAAATTGGCGTTTTAAAAAAGTTTTTGGAAAATAATTGTTCAAATTTAAAGTTTCTCTTCTAGGTATAAATATGGTAAATGTTCGTTAATTGTTGTTAAATATTTAAATGTGTTGTGCAACTAATGCAAAGTTTTTGAAAGTGGCTCTTTTTGGCGTGATTACTTCAATTAAATCATTTTAATAACCTATGCGGGCAGTACTGTATTTGTAATTATTAACGGGACTGACTGTGAATTGAAAATTAAATACCGGTAAGTTGACATTTTTTTTAACTGCACAAATTACCAATAAAAGTAAATATTAATCAATTCAAGCAAATTGGAAAGTTGGTCGTAAACAAAAATATTTTGCGTCGAAAAGTTTTTAAATTTTTAAAACAAAGTTTGATTATTAGGTTATTGGGTTGTACGACACCGGCTAGGTGCCTACAGGTATATTATACATTGCGTGTGCTTTCTGTTTAAATACCAATTACTTTCAGTCTAATTATATACTTACGTTTTTTATCAATAAATTCATCGGCGAGATACTGACCGTAACCTTCGATAAAAGTAAATGACCCATGTCGATGACGATTAACACTAAAATTAAGATTTTGAATCTATTTTTCCACGTATCTATATAATGGTTGATGATCCTAGTCCTAGAGCAAGATGGATTAACTTGTTGGTTAAGTTTTTTAAACTATAGATCCGAACAGTTCTAAATAAAAAAATTGGCTCAAATGTATTCTTCAATGCAAATTTTATTCTAATTCTTCGTTAGAAAGAAACCGGTTGATTTACGACAGGTATGAATGATCTAATGGAAAAAAGTGTGACTTGCCAAAAATTAATATCCTTTTTTATTTCATTACGGACTATTTAAAAATTCAAAGGAGCAGGATACTTTGTTTGAATTAAACGTCAAGCATAATTAACATCAGCTTATTTCTTATTTGTTCTAATTACTATTCAAGTTACTTTTTGAACGTTTCAGCGACTATTCATGAAAACCATCAAAAGTTTGAGAAAAAAAGGGGAGTACATTTTCCCCCGTTGCCTCAATTTACACTCTATTTAGCAGCAACTTTTTGTAATCTTAACTAACCTCTTTCTCCTTCGATGGCATTTTCATCGTAAAAAGTTAAAGAAAATAAATGCTTTTAATAAATTTAACTCTTTACTAATGTTAATTGAGACTTAATTGGACAGTTCTCAGTTTCCGGAGTTTGAGATTAATTTCTCAAATGCAAAGGTGAAAATGGCGATGACATTCATCACATATTTTTGCATCGTAGCATCTCTTTCGTTGTTGCGAAAGTACTTCATTAAAAGTCAAAATTCTAAGCACATTACAAAATATTTAAATTATTAGCAATTCCTTTTTATTTTAGTTAATGATGGGAAGAATTAGTTGAAGATCGCTACTACTTTATATTTTCTTATTGTAGTTTTTTAAAACTTTTCTGGCGAATTTAGTCATAATATTATAGTGCATTGGTTCTAATTTAATAAAAATTTGCGAAAAAATGAAATAGATAATTAGTTCGCGTTTTATACAGGATTTCCACGGATGGGGTTACAAAGAAGGATAAAATTTTTATAAAAACTCCGTTAACTCACATATTAGTTATTATCTGTCTCTTACTGGGAATAAAATATTAACAATTTTCTGTTTGTTTTAAAATTAAACATTTTTTATTTCTTAAAAAAATCCACTCTTTATGAACACGCCTGCGTCCTTTGATAATCTTGTACCGCATAGAATTATTTTTTCTCCGTCTCTTTCAGGAAATGACGTACATATTAATAATAGTCCTTTTATGATTTAATCGCAGTATCAAAAATTATTATTTTTTACTTTTCCAAAAAATTCACTCTACATAAAGCTCCTGCTTGCCTTTAAACTCTATTGACACGTGTATTGTTTATCCATCTTTTACAGGAAATGAAATATTAATAATTTTGTGTTTCAGTAATGCTTTGATGTAAAAAAATTAAATTGTTCATATTTTATTTCCTGTAAGAAATTGATAGAAAATGATTTACGTTACGAGAGTTTCAAACCAAACAGGAGTTTTCATAGAGTGAATTTTTTTGAAAAATCAAAAATAAAGATTTTCCAATTTTAAAACGAACACAAAATAGATAAAATTTCTTTTCCCGTAAAACAGGTAAACAATAATGTGTTACGGAAGTTTGAGAATAAGCAAGAATTTTTATAAGCACTTTTTTCTTTAGACTAAAATAAAAATTTATTTCCTCTTTGTAAGCTCTATCTATCTGCAAACATACTATATACAGTGTGTCTAAAAGGTATGGAATATACTATACAGTTCGGTCAATATCAGTTTTTTACAAAAATGTTTCACATAAAAGTTGTAGGTATATTAAGTAGTTATTTACTACCTTACAGTCATAAACTCGATTTTTTGTTAGAAACAAAAGCACAGCGAATAATATTCGAAGATTTTTAACCCTACGTTAGGCGCGTGGACTACGATGGTAGACCATTTTCTTATCTGTATAAAAGAGTGGTTTTGAACATTTGGAAACAAATTTTTGAGAAAAGTGGTTCATTTGACTATTGCCCATCGTACAAAATAAGTTTTTAACCAAAATTGCATTTATTTTTAGAGAAGTAATCAAAATACTCAGAATGGGCAATTTTAACGTAAATTTGTTAAGTGTTGAGAATTTATTTATTATAACGCATTAAAAGTGATTTATAAACAAATATTTTTTAATATCCTCGTACTAGATAGCCCAAAGTAATAAAAAAAAATTAAAAAAATCAAAATTTCTTCAAATCAAAAAAAAACTGTGATGGACCAAAATTGTTCGTTTTTATTCACTAAAACACGAAGTTCATATGTCTTTCGTATGGTCTTTGCAGGCATATTTGAAGGATTTTGCACAAAACTTTTGACTGGATTTGTTCTTTTGTCGAGGACAAAAAGTGCAACGTCCAACATAATTTGCGGGCCTGCCAGGGGAGGGGACAATAGGGCAATACATTCTCAGTAATTCCCATTAAAACGCGAGCTTGCCGTCTCATTTCAGCTGGCAATTGTAAGACCCCCTGAACCTGTACCCCCTGGGCCTGTAAGGCCCTGAACTCGATTTGAGGCCGCATGAGCTCCCACGCACATTTTTGAATAAATTCGCTTCGGTTTATTTTTTCTTCAGGGTGATTTGCTTTGTATACCCACAGAGCGTTTATGTAGCGATGTTTAAGCTTAGCTTAACAAAATTTAAAAACGCCGTAACTCGAAAACAAGTGAAAATCGGAAAACATCTTTTAGGATTATTTTGTCTTATATTTACATGTAAACCGGTGAGAAAATGTTTGGAGGTTCATAGTAATATTTTTGAAAATTATTGTTGAACTTTAAGGGGATTCCCCGAGTTTCCTAATAAAATTTAAATTCTTTAACGGATTTTTGAATCTCCGTAATTATATTTAAAAATCTAGGAATAAATTAGTCGCATTAACAATAAATAGCACGACAAGAAATTGTAACACGGTTAGGCTTTTGGCGTGTTTAACAAAGGCAATTACCATTGTAGGGAATATCCAGTACTCTAATTCGCTAGAGACAAGTGTTTTTAGCAGCTATTGAATATTACATAAATATAATTCGAAATTTACGAAAGATGATGGTTTACAGAGGCCTGGTCTACGATGGTAGACCACGCGCCTAACGGAGGGTTAAATGGGAAGGTATGTCGCTATTATACTCATTCGATAGAAACATTTTTTCTCTCTTCGGCCATGTAAAGCTTTAGTGCTCTCACATAAGAAAATTTTCGTGAAAAACAAAAATAAAGCTTAGAACATTATTTATTTTATACTTCAGAATAAATAATAATAAACAATCTAAAAGACAGAAAATAAGAAAAATGGAGAATTGCAATTTGCTGCGAATTTATTTTGAACAATAAAATAAACGTTGTAAGCTTTTTTTGTTTTTCGCTAAAATTTGTCAATTATGTCAAAATTTATGTCAGGCCCAATAAGGAAAAAAGTGCCTCTATTGAATGAGTATAATAACGATATACCTTGTGCTGTGTTTTTGTGCTTTTGTTTTTAACAAAAAATTGAGTTTATTTCTGTATGGTGGTAGATAACTACTTGATAAACAACTTTTATTTGAAACTTTTTTGTAAAAAGTGGATAATTACTGAGCTGTACCTATACAGGGTGTTCGGATATTCCTTGGCCAACGGTCTACACATGATTCTACAGGTGAAAATAGCACTAGAAGCTCCTATAACAAAAAGTTGAAATCTCAATAGCACGAAAGTTGTGGGGCCTTCAAGTTGAGTTTTAAAATTTGAATTTTTGTTATAATTACTTTAAATGTTACCGAAATTTTTGGATATTGGGCACATTTACTGAGAATTGTAGAGCCTTGAATAAAAAGTAGAAAAGTTTAAGAAATCTCTGCAATAAAGGGCACTTAACCTGAAGTCTAAATTTAATTTTGTCCTTAACTTTTTTGTCTGTTCTATTTTCGATTATTTTTTATACGAAATTTGAAAGATTAGATAAAATTATAAAAATAAAGTACTCTTCATTTAAGTTGATATTATTAACCGTTTCATCAGAAATCACTTTCAAAAAGTTTAAGTTTGGCCATTTTTTACTAAATTTTAAATAATCAAATTGCCATGATCAACTAAAATCCAATTTATTTTCGTTTATTCGTTTTTAGTTGGTCGTGGCAACCTGATTATTTAAAATTTCGTAAAAAATGGCCAAACTTAAACTTTTTGAAAGTGATTTCTGATGAAACGGTTAATGATATCAACTTAAATGAAGAATACCTTATTTTTATAATTTTGTCTAATCTTTCAAATTTTGTATGAAAAATAATCGAAAATAGAACAGACAGAAAAGTTAGGGCTAAAATTAAATTTAGACTTCCAGTTAAGTGCCCTTTATTGCAGAGATTTCTTAAACTTTTCTACTTCTTATTCGAGGCTTTATAATTCTAAGTAAATGTGCTCAATATCACAAAATTTCGGTAACATTTAAAGTAATTATAACAAAAATTCAAATTTTAAAACTCAACTTGAAGGCCCCACAACTTTCGTATTATTGAGATTTCGACTTTTTGTTATAGGAGCTTCTAGTGCTATTTTCACCTGTAGAATCATGTGTAGGCCGTTGGCCAAGGAATATCCGAACACCTTGTATACTAGTATATTCCATACCTTTTGTACACGTACGGACCGGAGTATAATAAGCTCAAAATTCACACGTGTTACACAAGGACACTTCGATAGGGGTTTACAATACAAAATATGCAATTGAGTTGATATAAGTTTCACGATGTTTATAATGAGACGTCGTCATGTCGTCAAGTCAGTTTCAAATAGGTAGCGTTTATTCCTAGAGGTAATCTCTTTGAAGTTCCTCTTGAACAAGTTCGTAAAATACGGATTATAGCAGGACCGTGTTTTGTGGTTGATATGCTTTCAATTCCGCTTTACAGTTTCCTAACATTAGCCGGAGAATAATCTAAAATTCAATAGTGTTATCTGGTATCCGTGCTTAAAATTTAATATAAGCTGATTATGTGATTATATTGTAATGGCTCTAGATCTAATTTCAATGAAACGAAAATGTTTCATAAACTACCCACAAGGAAAACTTCTCATATTTACTTTTGAAACTTCTTTGGGCGCAAGAACCGCAGTTATTTATGTGCTTAGGAAACATTTTTCTTTAAAAACTTTTGTTAAAAAATGAAGTAGGAAACTAAATATTAGCATACCCATTAGAAAATTTTTCTTCTAAAATTATATTTTGAAGTTTAAACTTTGCAAGCTTCCCAACATCGAATTGAATTTATAAATTTTATTATGATTTTGACTAACACCGTATTATGTAGTTAGTAATTATGCTAACAATTTTAAATACATTACATTAATAAACAATAACTTGACAATATAATCCTTTTAAGCCTCTTTAGGCATTTATTGCTTTAGTGTGGGATTTAAATTTGGTTTGCTTTCCCTCAATTTTAACTTTGTTCAAATAAATGATAAAATTTGGAAACTTTTCTCGAGTCGTAATGAGAAAATTCTAAATGTTTCGGTATAGTGGTTCCGTACGACGCCTATTCCAAACCGTCGTAAATTCTCTAATTTTCTGGTTACTTTCACTTGTAACAAGTTTTTATAATAAGACCGGACAACTTAATGTAATTATGCAATTTGGTTAATCAGCGTATCTCATAAATATTTCAACTTAGGCGCCTGTGTCAAATTTATTTTGACAAGCGTACTTTGCATATATTTTCGTCGAAATTATACGTAAAAAATCAGATCGACATCTCAATCCTAGGGCAGAGTTAAAAAACGCAAAAGTCACAATTTTAATAGCGATTGATAGTGTCTCCAACAAAGATGTTTCACAAAAACAAGGGATGAAAATTAAGATTTCAATTACTATTTTTTTAATAAACAAATACTAGGCTAAGTCCAAAGCCAACAGCTATGAATCCCTAACCACTTGGGAATGCAGACAGTCCCTCAAAAAACTGGGTGCTGGGGCATGAGGGAGTTATAGGAAATGAAATAGCTGATGAAGTAGCTAGAGCAGGCTCAAAAGCTATCCCGATTGGACCAGAACCCTTCTGTGGGCTATCTAGAACACACAGAACAGTAAAGATCCAAAAATGTTAAACTGAGAACAAAAAATCTCACTGGAATAACATACCAGGACATCGACAGGCGAAGAAATTTATTGAGTACTCGTCTACAAATGCTAAAAAGCTTCTTCTTCTATCAAAGAACAAAATCAGACTTATCACAGGTCTGTTTACTGGACACTGCCCAGTGAGGTACCACCTTAAAAAACTGGGACTGGAATATAGTGACATATGCAGGTTATGTGAAACGGAGGTCGAATCCGTCGAGCACATTCTCTGTAATTGCAATGCACTAGCTCGACTTAGGTTAAAACACCTAGGGCAGGCACAACTAACGCTTGAAGAAATGAAAAGAAAGCCTCTCAGGGACACTCTAGGCTTCGTTGACAAGATCGAATTCCTGAGAATATAATACGAGTAGGGTTATGAAGAAAAGATCAACGCTGGTCGCAGTTCTGTAAGGCTTACGTAGCCAATCGACCCCTGAGTACAATACAACACAATACAATACAATACAGGCTAATTCCAGGTCTGATAGGACCCCATTCAAATATTTAGTAGGTACTTAATTATTTTACGCGCAGTTTGATTTTGATTTTAATATCCTTCTTAAGCTTTTGTTTCGAGAATGGGGACAAGATGCATAAAAGCAATTAAAGTGTAAATTATTTCGCATTTTTTAAGCCTTTGGAAATATATTGGCCGGGAGGGGGGTGGGGTAAACCTCTGCTTATCCCCTTCCTGACTACGATCTTGCCAAGTTTACTAGATGCAGAATGAATTAGCGCTACTTTTAATTACACGACACTCTTCAATGAATTAGAAGAGTGTCGACACATTGGCTCATCCATAAAGCTTTTGCGGATCAGTTCTTTTATTCTACTTTTTCTTAATTCTTATTCTATTAAACCTTCTTTTTCTTTTTCGCCCACCTTTGTATAAAACATTTTGATAGCTGCGCAGTTATGTAATACTACTACAAACGCATTTTATATTAGATAGCCATTTGGAAGAATATCTGCTTCTTTTATGTGGAAACAAAACAGTAAAAGTTTACCTTCCTGGGTTTATTATCTTAGAAACCATAAACGCGATTAATGTTACGCTCAACCCAATTATATTCGAACCCAAAAGCTAATTAATTACTGCATCGAGGTGGATAGAAAACAATAAAGTGATTGCTCGCTTGTAACTGTTTATTTTAATGTAATATTATTATTTACAATATTTCAGAAACAATTTTCGAAACAATCAATTTTGTTAATTAATTTGTCTATATTTTAGAATTTAGCTACTACTTCTCAGTACAAACGTTTTGTTGCCATTAGAGCCACAGTAGTGAATAATTTGGTTTTAGTTCTTTGTGCTCTTATTACTAATACATAAATATCAGTATTCTGGTAAACTTCCTCCGAATCCACTATGTAATTTTAAATAAAAAAGTAGATGTTAAGTTCTTTAATGTTTGAAACACCCTGTACAAGTTAAGTAAACGTTTTAAAAGTTAAAAAAATGTTTTAAATATATTATTAGCTAAAAGTTTCTTTTCCACTCTAACAAGCATCTTTATATAAATTTTACATAAAATTTACTTAACTGCCGGTGATTCAAAGAAAATTTTATAAACTAGAAATCATTATCAAAGGCAAGACAAAATTTGTTGTATGTGTCTCAGAAGCGTAATAAATACATTATACTGTTTTTGCAAATGTCATTAAAACTTTGCCGATGGGATTCCAATTAGTACATATTTCCGGTTGTTCCGAGGTAGGTCAGCATTAAAAATTGCTGTTACATAACAGGCATTTCCCCTTTCTAATAAGTATTCTTGATAAATTCCCAATTTTGACGCCATAACTAGAACAAAAATAAAGTAGGTACTATGTAGTAGTAGCGAATATCTGTAAAATTTACACAAAATGTAAAATTGTAATCAAATTTGAATTAATTTAAGAACTTCTAATTGGAGCTTCAAGTCCCTAGATAACGACTTCTTCTTTAAGCTCTGTAAAGAGTATTTAATGGTACGAGTGAGCACTGAGCAGAATAATCTTACTAATTTAGGAGTGTTTCTAAATCAATAAGATGCACGAGTCTTGACTAACAACTAATTGCTAAATGTATCGAATTAAATTTTAAATACTTAATTATTAGTAATTAGTTCGTGTAAAGAGGAGAATGTCCCTATTTCTTCGTTTCTCAATGCAATACAAGCTTGCCAAAAAAGCTTTTGATTAGTGCAATAATATACAGGAAGTGCCATATGAAAAAAAATAGTTTTCGACATGATTAAGTTGGCATTTTCAAAAAATTGCACTAACCTCATAAAACTTGATGAAATAGTTCAAGACATGCCAAAAGATTTGGCAAAGCTTCAGGAATTCATAGGAGAAAGAATTATCAATTTATCTCGAACGGTTTGGAAGTTATGAATTTTTGAGCGGAACCTTGAATTTAGGATTTTTGAACAAGAAAGTGACTTAAGTCAAAAATTGTGACAGGTACGTGAAAACAACCTTGATGAATATTACGCACAATTTAGTTTATAATTCAGAAATAAAACAAAAAAGGGGGGGGTTCCATTTCAAAAAACCTAACTTTAGTGTATTTATAACATTGGGACACCCTGAATATGAACAAGACTATTTTTAAATTATGCATTATTGCTGTACGTATCTTTTGAAAAAAAAAATCAAGTCGATATATCACATAGCAAAAAAGTTATGGGACTTTTTCGGGACTCGGGGTCACCCTGTATGTATAGGCAAAATATAGGGCGTTAGTTTTAATGTACTTCATTTTTTAAATAATTTCAAAATTTACTTTTAAAGAACCGAAATTGACTAAAATGTTAAAACGAATTTTCTCAAAATTTGGTCCAGGCGTTTTGCCATGCTGACGTTCTTAATTAAATATCGTTGTTCGGTTAATTTCGTATAAGCAGATCCGGAGCTATGATTTTTCTAAGGTCAAAACTTAAAAATATTTATAATTTCTTTTGTAATGAAAATTTGTAATTGCAAACTGGCGTACTTATTAATTATTTATTCCATAAATTTCTATTATTTGGTACAATTTTGGTTTAAAAAACACTTTCGGTTAAACCGTAAATTAGCCAAGTAGAAAGAATTTTTGAAAACACTCTTGTATTTTTATGATTTTTTTAAATATCGTTAGATTAGCTGTCAAATCATACTAAACAAGTCAAATTGTTTCTTCCGGTTTCACCGGATATGGTGTTAGCTTTCCTATTTCAAAAACAATACTCTGTATATTTGAGGTGTCTCGGATGATTGTCAAATTCGCTATCTATCAAAACCAAACATTTAATATTTTGGCTAACGGTTCAACCAGAAACGAGATTCGCTTCCTATTTTAAATAAAAACGTCCGGTATTATTTTAGTTTTTTGAAATTTTTTGTTCGTATATTTCATTCATAAGTACACTCTATAGATATCTATCATTCAAGTAGACCAGCTGTGAGCATATTTCAGAAAAAAATTTGTTACAGCGTGTTGTAATAATACCTAGTGAGGAATAAATGCTCAAAGCACTACCAACTAATGTTTGACATATTAACCCTAAGATAAAAATTTTAATTTGTCAAGTTTCCAACTTGTCGCCAGTAGCAACCAACCCTTTATAACCTTAACTTTGTTTTATATTCCAACTCTGCTCATTAATTTAAAATGACTATTTTGCGCGCTTTGCATAGAAGTATTTGTCAAAAACCACGGGGCATTTCGAGCCATTACAATTGGGTTTGTCATTACGCCAGTGTTTACATTATTTATAATGCACTTGGCACATACCATCAAGTATTTATTTAGATATTATGTTATTTTAGATACAAGTAGTACCTAACATTGTACCAATTCAAATTTGTGACTGCTAGTTGGTGAAGTAATTTATTCCATAAATTTCTATTATTTGTTGCAATTCTGGTTTAAAAAATACTTCTGATCAAACCGTAAATTAGCCGCGCAAACGCATTTTATGAAAACACCCTAAGAATTTTATTATTTTTTTAAATATTATAGGATTAGCTGTCTAATTATTCCAAACTTGTTAAATTTTTACTTCCAATTTAACCGCAAATGGTGTTAGCTTTTCTATTATTATAAATATTATAATTGGTTTTGAATGATTGTCAAATTGGCTATCTATTGGTACCAAACATTTAATATTTTGACCTTCAGTTCAACCGGAAATGATATTAACTTCGTTTCTATAGAAACACCCCGATAATTTTCGTTTTTTGAAATCAGGAAGCGCTCCTGAGCATACTATTGTTAGGTACTATTTCGGATATTTAGAGATGTTGCTTATCGTATGTATTTAAACAAATAAACATAGAACTTTAACATAAAGCCAAAAAAAGCCCAAACTTCAACTATTGGAAGCTTATGAATTAGAAAAACAAAAAACAAACTATTATTTCTAAACGGCCAACTAATGCTGCAGTTCCAACCTCATAATATATGTATAGAAGTGTCCTGTAAAAATTGTAAACATTATAAAAAATAGGAAACAAACTACATATTTATACTAGTATACATTAATAATTTATCAGAGCAATGTCAATATCATTCATATCGAGCACAATTCGTTTCATTGTAATTATTAACATTTTGTCCAAATTCCTCTCATTGATTTTAAAGTTTAAATTGTGTTTGTCCAAAAAAACAAAAAAGGCAATGAAAAGGCGGAATTTTTCAAATTTATCAAATAGCCCATTTATTATTTATTATACTTGACGAGGAAGTGTGTTTTTTAAAATAAAAAATACAGTGACCTTTTAGACACACCTGATGAAGGATTACACAACAAACCGAAACATGTTGTGCAGAATATCTAAATAAACGAGGAATTATTGTTTTATCAAGTTATTTAACTAAAAAATTTACCTCGTACGATAAGAAATAATACTAAGCTAAATTTTGTTACAAGGTTCGATAACGGCACATTGGAAAGTACCAGGGTACCTTGCTTCAATTTTCACAATATTTTTGCAGTCTAATTGAGCGCAAGAAACCTTCAAAATTATTTTGTATTTTTAAAACATTTTCAATTTATACACGGTTCATTACTGAAAGTGCTGTACTTAGGGCACCTAGTTAACAACAACTAAGAATTTTTAAAATAATGTCTAATTTTCGTAAATTTTGTGTTTAGAGCAGAATTACCCCACAGAGGTCGAAATAATTTTACCAAAAATATTTTTGACCCCAAATTAAAAATTTTAATTCCATTTTTTAAATTCGAGAATATTTATTTGATAAATGAAGCGTGTTAGATCGAGTTTGCGTTTTGTTTCTTTAAAATTTTATTTTTATCATAGGTACGCCAGTTGTTTTACTTCGATTTCGATAAGAATGTGGTGCATGTGCGATCGCCAATTGAAATAAAATTTTAAAATGTTATATAAAATACTAGCTCATAGTTTGTTATCGAATTATAATTGACTCGAATTTTTATTATTTCAGTGTACCATCGAAGGCGGTGTGGTTAAGTGCTCGTGGCCGCGTTTGGAATAATCTTCAAGAAGTTTCAAGTCTAATTTCCGCTACTTCGTAAAGGTAAGTTTTTTAATTTTTTCGTAATAGTACTGCAGGAGAAAGATATTAAAAGGTGTATTTTAATACTATGAGTTGTGCAATAATTATGTGTTCTGTTTCCACAAAAACGTGTTAAAGTGACAATTATTGGGGTTGATTTATTTATACACCCATCATCGATGAAACGTCATAAATATATAAAAGTATACCGGGCGTCGATTTGCTAACAACGGCTTTAATGGTTATAAGACTTAGAAATTATTGTTCACTATCTATAATGTTAGTAGTTAGTAGGTTTTGTAGGTTAGCGGTGTGACGTGTATACGATGACTCTTCGTTACACCAAAAAATAGTCCGCTCGGTCTCTTATTTCTTTGGGTTTTAGATACTATATTATTATGTTAGCATTAATTTCAATAATTAAAAAGGAAAACTCTTTTTTATTCATCAAATTTAAATTAATCGAGAAACATTTTACTTGCCGATTGGTTAGTATATTTAATATTGCATTTTTTGTAAATAAATTTGCGTTTGTTATTATCTCATTTCCCTTTCTTGCATATTAAATTTTTAAATTAAATTATTCATTTTTATTATTCCGAATTCATCCGTGTATTACAAATTTAAAAAAAGTTTACCTACAATTTTTTTTATCTTCCATTAATTAATTTTATCTCGCAATCTAGTCGTCAGTGATTGAGTAAAAAAAACTCTACATGTTTGTTCATTAGAAAACATTTTTTGGTGCAATTTGATTGCCGAAAATGGCATGTTTCAACCCAGAATAACGAGATATGATCAAATTGTATTATTCTCAAGCGCTATTTTTAACTGTATCCAGGGCGGTCGCAGTCTGGGGAAATTATTTGCCTTGTTTGAATATAAATGTGGCAAATAATTTCCATTACCTACGAAAACTATGTACATAATGTGCAATGTACAGGCAGAAGTGTGATGCACAGTTGAATTCGTCACTTAAAAAAAGAAACGGCTTAACATAAACTAAACTGTGGACAGATGTCCATATTTATACAGCAGTAAAGTTGATTTAGAAAAATAAACACGAATTGAATAATTTTAATTAGGGCGTTAAATGTACCACAAAAAGTGATAATAAAAGGAATGGTATACACAATTTAAAACTTTTACGAACTAAACGGTAACCTGCCGGTAACCGGCTAAATAACGAAATGAAGATTTTTCAGATACCACATAATTATTATTCTCATTTTCAGGAAAATTTTTACTAAAATATTTTTTTATTTTTTAGAAAAATTTATCTCTTTTAAACTTATTTTTAAACCGCCGTATATTAAACTCGAAATCCTTCACCTAATGAGCAAATTAGTTACTAATTTAATAAATTTATTGATGGAATTAACGGCAAGATTATTTAATGATCTTGTACTTGGTTCTATTAACACGGTATTAAATAAAATTACAAAGTTTATAGCTTGTTTGTTATGTTTTTTCCTAAACTAAACCATTCGAAAACGTGTCGGTTAATTTATTTTGGTAGAAATTTGCTACTAAATTAATCCCCTTTTTACGTCAAGATTTTTTTAACTGCGTGCAGCTTCTATTTTTGAAAACAAGTGGAAACATGAATTTTATAAAACAGGAAATCCTGTTAATTTACACTAAGTAGATCAACTGGCAACTTTATGTCAGGCGGATTTTCGCTGATTTACAACGAAATGAACGTAGACCATTATGTCCTCTGTCTCTATTTTAATATTCTTTTCATTTTTAAAATATCTAGTGGTTTAATTTAAATTTGAACTTATATAAATATACTCTCAACATGGAAAAAGGATACTCACTCTTGAAATGAGAGACGAATTACTTTATTTAATTGTAAGAAACTAATTAGTTTGTGGGTAACAATTAAAAGTAGATCAAATTATTGATTACTGAACTTATCTAAATTTTTAATTGTTTTTCTCTATACTTTGTTGTTTTCAAGTAAACAACAACGTAATTAAATCGTCCTATCACAAATTAGGCTGCTAGTGGGTCATTCGGCAAATTTAATTAATTTAAAAAACTTATTATACAGGGTGTTTCCAAAATGACGGTTAAGTTCTTGAGTACGTTGTAGGGAAAAATAATTGAAGTAAAGAACAAATGCTTAAAAAATCATTAGTGGAAAATTTGTTGGGTAATTTGAAACTTTTCATCATTTTCTCTAGTAATTTGTCTGTTTTTTAATCATTAGGGCAAAAAATGCTCATATAACACCTTATTATCCTGTAAAATTAATTTTGAGTATCGAAATTTTTGTATAGTCGAAGATCCGAACTAAGGTCGTTATGTTCCCATCTGTTTACCGGATAAAAAGTATTTTTTTATCAAACATAATATTTTAACAAATGTATCGCGCATGGGTTGCCTAAGGAAATCCAGTACAGGCCATGGTCCTGGCTATCATTACTCTTATTAATTTTTTTTCGTATTTTACTCACTTGTCTAACAGACGAATTTAATCCTAATCGAAAGTATAAATCATAAGGAACATACAAAAGTTAGGTGGCCTATTTTTTGTGGCCCCATTACCGGGTTGCTAAGTATAAAGAGGTGAGTCGTCATAGTAATAGGTACTCATCTGCTTTCTCATTGAAAATAAAGATAGTTTTATTGCGAACACGGTGGTATAGTTGCTTGGAGGTTCTTAAAATTAATTTCCTGAAATTATTTTCTTACATTTGTTAAATTTGTACAGGAAATTGCCGAAAGTACAAAGTAAATTCGTATCCTATTAGATTTGCGCGTGATTCGCATTTAAAAACACTGAAAACCTGTCGTCGTCCCCTATATGTACGAGGCTATATTGAAAAATTCTTAGCCTACTATAGAACCAAACAAAATTTCAATGTCAAAATATTTTATTACTCAACATATTCTCCTCTTAATTGGATACATTTATTACAGCGAACCTGCAACGTCTCTAGACCTTTAAAAAAAATGTTTCTTCTTGCTCTGCAAACCAGACCTCCACAGCTTTTATTACCTCCTCGTTGGAAGAAAATTTACGACCTTTTTTCAGTTGAGGAAAGAAATGATAGTCGGACGGAGCCAAATCTGGAGAATACGGGGGGTGTTCTAGTAATTCAAACCCTAAATCACGAATTTTTTGCATGGCAACATGAGATTTGTGTGCAGGGGCGTTGTTCTGCAAAAACAAAACACCTTTGAATAGCTTTCCGCGTCTTTTCTCTTTAATTTTTTCCGTAGAGTGGTCAGTAATGTCGAATAGTAATCTCCAGTTAGTGTTCTACCCTTATAGTCCAGTCAAATAAGGTTTTTTGGTAGGAAAAATTCCTACAAAGCTGGATTTTTGCATAAAATTACTTTTCGATGTTACAAATAAGGATTTGACAAAATCCTAAAAATATTGGTGGAGCATCTTGAGATATTCAAGGTCAAAGATCACAAAACTGTTGTTTTTGCGAATAACTCGCTTCCTGTCTATCGTACGATGATAAAGGTTATTATGAAAGTTATAGAAAACATTATTAGCTACAAGATTGGTTCTATGTATTTTCCCATAAGTTTAACCCTTTTGGAGATACAGCGCGGAGAGCAGTCACAATAAATTCGTTTACGGGATGACGCTGTACAAACTGTGAAGCCAAACGCGTAAGTCTCATAAAACGAGACTTACCGACTGATGGATAATGTGGCACTGCGTGAGGTAAGATAAAGATGTAATATAAGATTTATGAAAGTTACAATGGTGTTAGGTTTCATCTTCACCTGTTATGAAGAAAATTATAAAAAATTTGTTCGAAATTTTAGTATTTACTGAGCGCGCTATTTTCACTTTAGAAACTTCTTATTCACAACTTGAAGGCGCGATAAAGATTTCCCATATGACATTAGATAGAATAACGATGCAGTTTAACATTTTTAAGAAACAAAGTAGTGCCAGGTTGCGCCTTTGCATTTTATGAAGAATTTAAAAAACAGTTTTTTTCGAAAATGCAAGTTTAAAGAGTGCGCTACTTAACTTCAATAGCTTCTTATTCACAACTTCGAGGCACTATCAAGATTTACCATATCACATCAGGTAGAATAAGGACGTAGTTAAAGATTTTTTAGAAACAAATCTTGAGCTTACCACCAAGTCGTGAATAAAAAGCTCTTGAAGTTGAGTAGCGCACTCTTTAAACTTGCATTTTCGAAAAAAACTGTTTTTTAAGTTCTTCATAAAATGCAAAGGCGCAACCTGGCACTACTTTATTTCTTAAAAATATTAAGCTACATCGTTATCTATCTAATGTGATATGGGAAATCTTTATCGCGCCTTCAAGTTGTGAATAAGAAGCTTCTAAAGTGAAAATAGCGCGCTCACTAAATATTAAAATTTCGAACAATTTTTTTTTTAATTTCTTCACAGAAGACGGAGGCAAAATCTGACAAGACTTTGGTTTTAAAAAATCTTTAAAAACGTCCTTCTTCTATGTAATGTGATGTAAGAAATCTTTATGGCATCTCTAAGTTGCGAATAATAAGCTCTGGAAGTTGAATAGCGCGTTCATTAGTTTTGCAATTTTGAACAAAACTATGTTTTAACTTCTTCACAGAATACGGAGGCAAAACCTGACAAGACTTTGGTTTTAAAAAATATTTAACTACGTCCTTATTTTATGTAATGTGATATAAGAAATCTTTAGGGCATTTGTTGCGGATAATAAGCTCTCGAAGTTGAATAGCGGGTTCATTAGTTTTGCAATTTCGAACAAAAGTTCAGTCAAATTAGACTAAAAATCGTAGAAAGTTCGGAAAAATTCGTATTGAGCTGAAAATTGTCAAAAAATGTCAAAAGTTCCCATCGATCCCACTCGTGCTAAAAGTTTTATTCAAAGACAAAGGTCGAAAAATCAGTTTTTGTCAACATTAATCCAGCCAAATTAGATAATTGGATGGCATTTGAGGGAAAAACATCCAGGAGTTTTGAAAATGCGTGTACATGTTCATTAGATCTGGCATACTAAAAGTCCCGGAGGGTGGGGGCAAGAGCGGGAGAGGCAGCTGTTTAAAATCCACCTTTTCCATTTCACGCAAATAACACGCATTCTACAGATCCTACGTTGATGAAGCTTCTTATAAAAGTTATAGAAAACATTATTAGCTACAAGATTTGTTATAGTATGCATTTTTCCCATAACTTTAACTCTTTTCCAGATATGGCGCGGAGAAGAGGTTACAGTGAATTTGTTTACGGGATGACGCTGTATAAACTGCGAAGTAAGACGCGTAAGTTTCACGAAAGGAATCTTGTAGCTAATAATGTTTCCTATAACTTGTATAAGAAGCTTCATCAACGTAGGATCTGTAGATGGCGCGTTATTTGCACAAAATAGAAAAGGTCGCTTTTAAACCGCTTCCCTCCCCCCTCTTGCACTCCACCTTCCTGGGCTTTTAGTATGTTGTACTGCAAGTTATAACAAACAACCATACCAAATTTGAAAACTTTTGAATGGTTTTTCCTCAAATGCTATCCGTTTGTCTAATTTGACTGGACTAATACTGAGAGATATTTGCGAAAACCCGACTTTTCAACCTTTAACTTTGAATAAAATTTTTAGCACAAGTGGGATCGATGGGGACTTTTGACATTTTATTTGTAATAGTGCATTTAAGGTTTACATCAATTTTCAGCTCTATGCGAATTTTTCCAAAGCGTCATCTCATAAACAAATTCACTGTAACCCCTTCTCTGCTATTTCCCATCTCTTATATCTCCAAAACAGTTAAACTTATGGCAAAATTCATATAACCAATCTTGTGGCTAATAATGTTTTCTATAACTTTCATAATAACCTTTATCATCGTACAATAGACAGGAAGCAAGTTATTCGCAAAAACAACAGTTTTGTGACCTTTGACCATGAATATCTCAAGATGCTCCACCGATATTTTTAGGATTTTGTCGAATCCTTATTTGTAACATTGAAAAGTACGTGTATACCAAAATCCAGCTTTGTAGGAATTTTTCCAGGATTAGGGCGATTTTTTGTCTAATTTGACTGGACTATTATCCAAAAAATCAATCATGATTATTCCATGGCAATCCCAAAAAACTGAAGCAAGAACTTTTCGATCGGTCATCATCTTCAATTGAAAATTTACCTCTTTTGAAGCTTGCAGTCCAATTTTTCACGGTCGCATACGAAGGACATTGATCACCAAGGGTATTAACCATATCTTCGTAAATCTGCTTACTTCTTAACCCTTTTAAATACAGGTACTTGATGATGGCTCGATACTCCAATTTTTCGATTTTCACAATTTCGGTGGACATCTTTTTTCTTTTAATTTATTGCTTAACTCTGGTTCACTTTTTTGACGTCAAACTTTACACTGACACTTCTAATAAGTTATTGTCCGTTGCTATGGTAACGGAATATTTTTTTTGCATGAAACTGGTCTAGGCTAACTAGTTATCAATACATCCTCGTATTTGAACTTTTTGAGAGAAATGAAAAGAAATTTTTGACTTTTGAATACGATTAAGGTTTCTCTATTTCTTTTGGCGTTCACACGAAGCTCGTTATAGTTTCTTAATTTTGAGGCATTTTAGACGTGTCAATACGGTCACTTTGCGGTTACGTTACGCTTCGCTAATAAAAAGGAAATTACAATTTTACAATTTTTTTAGTGTAAGTATACCGAACCCGTTAAATATTTAGATGTTCGTGGCAATAACAAACTGAATTTTTCGCATCTCTTCTAATATTCATATTACAAGGGCCTAAAAAAGTACACTTGAGCCATGTAGTTTTGAAATTGTAAAATTGAAGTGACATTTATGAATCAAAAAGGATTGCTGCAACATGTTAAGTTTCTTTCCATTTTGTTTTCTTTTTAATATGACTTCGTCTTTACTTATATTATCAAAGTCAGGGACGTGGAAGTTACATTTTAATAGAATTATTAATTATCGTTTATTGTAACGTAGTAGCTATATCTAACTAAGAACGAAGGACAATATGATACTTTGAAAATGCAAACTTTACTGTGTCTAATTTTAACATTTGAAAACAAAGTTTTAATAAGTATCTATCTTTTATCTTTAAATAAGTTTTTAACAGTTTAAGGTGTTTGACTTACAATTAGCACTTTAAAATGTGTTAAAAGTTGAAAAGTTGTAGGTAGTAACATGGTACGTGAGTCTTTTTAAGTAAGTTCAAGGAAACTTTATTTCAATCAAATTTAATGTCTACTAAAATTCATTTTCACTACTTGTTTTTTACTCTTTTGTATACGTTGTTATATAATTAATTAAAGTTCATTATAATTAAATCAATAAACTCGAGTAGTATTAGATTTTTTTGGTTATAATTACAGTCAATATTGAAAACAAAATCTTTATGATAATTTTTCCGAAACTACCGCCGTCTTCAAGTACTATCCAGAACTAGTAGTTTCTAGAGGTGAAAATCTAGTCGAGGAAGCACTTTTCAACTATTAACGAGCGACGTTGATTTGTTGACAAGCACGTTAACATTTCCAACTTACTAATTAATTACGGAGTTGGTTCCACTGAAACAAAAAGCATTAGCCAATCTATGTTCGAGTGTGATGAAGTTAATTGCGCGTATTTAAATTAACGGTCGTAAATCAAATACATCTTCATAAAGACCACCTTTACATAACTATAAAAAGGTACTATTAAAACAACTTGGAGGCAAGTAGTCTCCATTTTTAAATTACATCAGATGTAAGTTAACGCAAGTTAACGCCATCTAGTGTAAATTGAAATTTAGTTTCTAAATGGTATTACGGAGACTATTGTATGTTCATTTTATTCACTTCAATTCACATACCTTTAATTAAGTTAACGCAAGCTTGCAGTTTATACTAAAAGAATATAGACTTGTTCGCCTGTAACTAACTTTTCAAATAGTTTTATCTTATTCTTTTAAATTGAACGTATCTTTTATCATTAATTAAATGCTTATTTAGTTTACATGGATATTGGAAAATAAAGTTTAACGTTATTTGAACAGTGAGTGAAAAAATGTTAACAGTAGACTTTACAAAAGTTACCTATACATCAAAATTTTATTCAAATATTAGTTTTAGTCACTAATTAAAAAAGTGAGCAACTTTTAGCCTATAAGTTCACAATTTCCAATTACTCAAGTTATCCTGAAATTTATGAGTTGCAAAGTTTGTAGGACCAGTTCATCAATTCTTCAGACGAGATTATCTTAAGTAAACGTACCGTAATTAATTTTAATAATTACTGCAATTGGGATATGACGTGTTAACTTGGGTAATTATTGAAAATTGTAAACTTGGGGAGGGAAACTAATATTTGTGTTTGTAAGAGGTGCTTTCGGATAAAGCAAAAACTTTGATAAAGAAACCCATTTTTTTAACGTCGAAAAATAATAAATTTTTCCACTTGTTGGGTTATCCGGCAACACACGGTTCTATAATAACCATAATATTGGACTTTTGACTATCCAAGATATTTAACTCACATTGAAAATGATGGACATAGTTTGTAAAGTTTAATACCAAATTTCCTTCTGTAAAGTGGGAATTCACATTTAGGCGACCCTTGTCAATCCAATTTTATGTAATAAAGGCGGAACTTTTGAATTAAATAAGTAAACACTTGTGCATCAATTTTACTTTATTAGTGCTATTATCGAATTCTTAAATTTGATTTATTTGCGTTCTAACCGTTCTAACCGTAAGAAAATGCCATCAAGGGAAAGGTGAGTTTATACAGGGTGGCCCCGAAGCGTCTGGACGGAGCAATATTAATTAAACCCAATTTACCTCTACAGGTACAGGTGCAGACTTTTCGGGAACAGCCTGTGTATTTACGTACCAATAAAGCTATGGTCTATCTGGTGCGCAATCCGCATGCGTAGTGCGCGTTGCAGAGTCCGCATGTATTCGAGTTTGGGTTTTAGCTTTGCAAGCGCATTCAGCGAGTCGCAGCGCACGTCCGTCTGAATATGTATTGGAGCAACTGGTCCGCACCGTGTCTGCGTCGGTTTGTTGGGTGAATATAATGGCAAACGAAAAGAACAAAAATTTTTGTAAATTTTCTAAACCACAGGACGAAATTTTAATTGATAGTGTGTCACGTCATCGTTTATTAAATGATTTTGAATTTGAACTTCAAAAGTGCCCTCGGTTTTTCGTTTTTTCAGCAAACCGCTTCTATCACTTCTTTCCTCTAACGTAGACAATAATAATAAGTCTTCATCATCTTCTTCATCTTCTAGAAGCATTGCTAGCAATATATTATTTCTTTTCGCCATTTCTGTAATAAGTTACTCCACCAATGAAAACTATATCAAACCAACTAGCAAGCAATGCGCATTCAGCATTGCAGATAGACCACATGTGATGCGCAATCCGCATGCGGACTCTGCAACGCGCACTCCGCATGCGGATTGCTCACCAGATAGACCATAGCTTTACACTTTTCAATGTGATAGTTGCATCATTAGTATCAATTCATTGCATCAATACAAAATCGTGTTAAAAAAAGACTCGTTTGGTTTCTGCAAAGATACTAATTATCTAATTAACAGAATCCAAAACTTACTTTTGCTGATTTTCAATTATAGATAGACATGCAATAGATAACGCGATATATATAATTTGATTATTTGATCACATTCGGTTTTCAAAAGTAATTACTAGTTTTTAGTAGTGTTTTCATCAACTGTACTTATTACACGCGCAATCTAGAATTAATTGGTGCTAAGGTTACCATGTTCTCTCATTACCTTGGAATAATAAATCTTCTTTTTAGAAATTTACTTTGGTCTATTTTTTTAATAATATTTGTTACAGCAAATGTTACATGAAAAAGAAATGTTTTATATATTAAATCAACCGACAAAACATCTGAGAAAACATAAGAAATAAAAAGAATTTACAGTACAAATACGACATTAAAATTTATTGTTTATTTCGTGAAAACAAACCTTCCAATCTCTTGTCAAAGGTATAATTTAAGGAGCTTCCTGAAAGTATTTTAGCTATCAAAATGTTAATCGAGGCTTCTTTTGTGCGTAGTTGGAACACAAATTTTAAATTGGAAGGTCTAGGAATTTCACGTGTATAGTGTCATTTTATCTTTTTATCTTCTGATAGCTAAAATTTAAGAGGTTTAAAATAAGTGCTGAAAATAGAGTCTTAAATAGCGTAAATTTAATAATAGTTGGAAACTTATAGAGAAACTACACTTCATGTCAAGAATAAAAACAACCACATATTTTGAGAATATTCGCCAGTTACATACAAGACAATTATTTTGAGCATCGCTCAGTAGAATTGAAGTATTGCGCGGTAGTTTATACTGTAACTTTTCAACTACAAATTTCAAATTGGGACTAAATAATATCAAATTGAGCATTAACTGCAAATAATTGCAACTGCTTAGTGTCAATTTGATATCGTTAGCCTCAATTGGAAGTTGAATAGGTATTATAAATAGTGCTCAGCGAGGAGGCGATCCTAAGTCAGTATGGAAGTTTGTTTGTTTGTTTGTTGAAAAATTACGATATTTGACCAGGAGCTAGGAAGCATTATAACCATTGTCATTATTCCTCAGAATCATTATTTTTATTTAAAAGTACTTTACGTAGTACAAATAAAATCACTCGCCTGCCGGTCTCGATTGACCGCGTAACAGTAGGACACGTACTCAGAATTCCATAATAATTTTCGTTTATAACTCGAAAACTGAGCACTTTTTCTGACAAGTGTTTCTATATAAAACTAAACTAAATCAAACTTCTTACAAATTATATCTGTTAGATTTTTTCTTCAGGCAATGAGCTTAGGCGCTAGAGCGCGTTCAATTTACCAAAAATTCCAAAATCGGTCAGAAAAACTGATTTTTTTCAGTTTACCGCTTATAACTCGAAAACTGAGCACTTTTTGAGAAAAATGTTTTCTATGTAAAACTAAACTACATCACATTTCTTACATATTATATCTGTTAGGTTTTTTTCAGACAAAGGGTTTAGGCGCTAGAGCGCATTCAATTTGCCAAAAATTCAAAAATCGTTCAGAAAAGCTTATTTTTTAAGTTCATCGCTTATAACTTGAAAACTAAACACTTTAGGAAAAAGTGTTCATATTTAAAATTAAAGCACAATAAATTTGTTACCAATTGTGTTTATTATGACTGACGAAAGGCTTAAGTTGGCGCCAATGCGCGTTGAAGTTCAGCTGTAGAGAACCCCCCGCCACGTGTTTTCTTCAGCTTCAAAACCGTCTGTGCCACCATGAAATGCTACACTTAAGACCGTCTGCTATGTCTGCTATAGTATATTCGAAATCGACACAAAAAATACAATTTTTGGTAGTACTTATATAAATTTTTCGTGTACTACTGTATGGTTTAGTTTGACCTTTTTTTTTCTAAAAAATTAGGCGTTTGGGGGCAAAATAAACCATACGGTACACCAAAAATGTATATAGCACAAAATTGCTTTATGTTGTACATTTCGAATATTATACTATGACAGACGGTTTTCAAGCTATAAGCGAAAATTCTTGTGGTAATTTGAGTGCGTGCCCTACTATTACACGGCCAATATAGACCGGCAGACGAGTGATTTTATATTGACTTATGTAAAGCACTTTTAAATAAAAATAATGAACCTCTGGAATAATTCAAGGGGTATAAATAATGTCGTCTAGCTCCCAATCATTACATAAATTGTATTTGCACTTTGACTCCATATATTATTTTATGTAAGTATAGTGAAACTCCAGTAATTTAAATAATTGGATTGATAGTTGACGACACATAGATTCAAATTTAGGAGTTTATATACAAAGTGCCTAAGATAATCAACTCGCTATGTGTATCTCAAAAAGTGTAAAAGATGCACAATTTGTTAAAGTAGAGAAAATGTGATTTGCAGTGTGTCCTATTCACCGTGGGTTAAAAAACGGTAATAAAATTGAGCGGCTGTGGAGAAATTAGCCAACAAATTTTTGAAAAAAGTTTTATATTTTTCTTTATATCACGGGCGCTTTTAAAGACACATGATTTCGAGTATGCGATTTAAAGTGCCGGAACTATACAAGGAAGCTCGATTCGATCTATCGCATTTATGCACAAAAAGAAATAAGGTCAAGATCAATATTTTCATTTTCTTTTTTTTGTAAAATGTTTTTAGCTCCTATCGTTTGTTTCCCTCACGAACCAATAAAAACATCTTAACAGCCTACTCTCTATACTCCGTGATTTTGTTTATATGGGTATTAGGTATCGGTATTGAAGCGGCTCCTAACCTACTGTGAAGTTTGTTTCTCGTATAGTGTAAGCGTAAGCGTTTCCAATTTTTGAATGGCTCAAGCGCTCAAGGAAGTGACTGTTTAATTAAAATGCTCATTTCTTGTTTGCAAGGAAGCGTTGTTTAAATCTGCGTACTTTACAATATTTTAAATGGATTTCAATTTTTGGTCTTTTCTGTTCGCTTGCTTTTTATACAAAGATGTACTAGTCGCTTCGCACGAATCTGAAGCGATGTACCTATTATAGTAGAAATTCACTACCGCACTAACACTAATAGATGCTAATAAATAACAATAAAAAAATTTTGAACTGCAACGTTTGATATTTTAATAACCAACAAATTCAAATGTGTCGCCGATTGGTCTAAATTACTTTTGTGCCAAACTGTTTAAACGTTTTTCTGTGCATAAGTTGTCGAGTTTCGAAGCCGAATTACTCTTTTTCTTCTTTTTTTGGAAGTTTCCACTTAGTTAAGTCTCTTGATTACTACTTATTTTATAATTTTTTGCTCTTTTATCTTAAACCTTGTTAACTGTTTTTATGCCATCTCTGTCTCTATATTTTTTATTTACTTTGATGTCATCTTCATTAAAAATGAAATCTCGCAAAACAATAGTCTTAAAAACAAAAAATATTAAATTCTAAGATCGTTCTTTATTAGACCATCAAGGATATCGCATATAAAAATAATGAAACCACAAAAAGTTTGTAATTAGGTTTTTAAGAAAATATAGTAGTAATACTACGTATTTACTTATGTTTTTGTTTCCGTTTCTTAAACAAACTTTTAGTAATTATAAATAATATAACATAACACAAAACTTGGCATAGGGCCTGAATTTTCTTTCAATATCGGTATTTTTGATGTAAAATGTAAACGAGAACTTACATATTATTTGTTTTTGGTCGTGTAAAGCCGTAAGATCAAAATAAATAATGAAATCACTCAATTTATATTGACTCACTGGGAACAAACAGGCTCACTTAAGATTATTAAAATTAAGGCAGATATAAAGTTATCTCTATAAATAACATTTTCCGTACATAAGTTGAAATGAAAATTTTTGGCGAGAAACAAAAAATGTTTTTTGTATATTTTCAGTAACGTCGATTATTATATTTTGATTAAATGCCAATTTTAATATAAGAAAACGCAATTAAGAAAGACGTATTTCACTTAATACAATAAATCACTCGACTTTTAAATATTCTCCGTTTTCAATCAACTTCAACATTGAAATTGAGTAATTTCCAACACATTTTTACAGACTCAATTTCTGTTAAACTAAATTGATCATCTTCCTTTTACGTGTCTCTTTAGTTTGAACTGAACCCGATAAGTGATAACGTAACAAATTGTTTTCTTTGTGCCTTTTTTAGTCAAATATAACTTATATTTTATTTTACAATAAATATGTACGACACCCGCAAAATAATGTAATCCCAAAACTTGGTGGTCTAGTTTCTCTTCTTTAACATTGCTCTAGTGGGAGACGGCGTTCATAAATCAAAAATAATGACACTTGCCTATACACGAAAAAAGTGTGTTTGGAAAATAAATTAATTGAGCCATGACTTTTCTATCAATCGAGATGGAAAACAAATAAAATATTTATAATTTAAATTGTTCTACTATCAAAGACTCTTCGGGTAACTTGTAATATCTGCAAGTATCTTTTACACTTGAAATGTCTAATTCACTCGCTTTTAATGGATTGGTCCATTATGGAAGAGCGTATAAGCTCTTCGGTGCGTTAGAGGGAACGGTTATTAACAATTTAGCGTATACAATTTTTTTAATCATTTTTTCATTACGTCAATCATTATCCCTTACTACGTACTGAAGAGCTTATTCGTCATTGTGGAAACCACCCTGTATATCCAAATTGTTTTCAGTGGTATTGTTAATCACTTAATTATTATTAATGAAAACTAGAACCTCCCCGTGCCACCCCTAAATCCTGTCTATGTATAATATATTGCTAATTTATTTTTTTAAACAATGTGCTGCTACCAAAACCAATGTAATTTAATACGTATTGCATAATATCCCGAACAGAATTTGAATTAAAATTTTTTTTCTTTTTCTTTAAATTGCTACTGAAGCAGCACAGTCTATAGTGCTATAGGCCTAATTTCTAGAATAATAAGATTCTGCTAGAAGAGATTAGCGTTTTCATTAAAAAACATTGTGCTGATGTTGCCATTGCGGGTGGGGATAAAAAGTACTCTAAACGTAGGCTCCTCCAACAGTAAAAAATTGACATTTCTTATAATTTTGGCCTCAGATGAACAGCAGCAAACAGGAATTTTTCTATTTAGAAGGTTCGGCAGCCGCGAAGCGGCGTTCACACTATAGAATAACCACCACCAATCAAAAGGTGTTACTCGTAACTTATTCATAAGTGAGACTTATTAGTTTCCTGTTTATAAAGCAAATAAAAACCTCAACAGAAGCCAAGCTTCTAAAATAAAGCTTTGTCAAGTGAACAGTAAAGAGTGTTTTGGTCTGCGCTTTTATATAAAGAAACTCCAGTTAAAATTATTTATTGCTTAACATCATGGGGTAATATGGTAAAAATTTAATTATTTCACAAATTGAATCTCTTGAAAACTCAATAGCAGTTAGTACACCCGTGGACACTGGACACGGACACTTTACGAACAAAGCAAGTAGTAGAGAGCACGAGTTCTTTCCCATTTTCTTTTTACTCAAAGTCAACGCTGATTTTTGGAAAGTATTTTTTTAAATAATAATGTCAATTTCAATTCTTGACAATAAATTGGTTAATTTGACCTATAATAATTCCTAACTAAATGAGACTATTAATTGGTTTATTTGAGGGAACTTTAAATTTTAATCAATGATCATTCTGCTCGCGTTTCTCCACCTTTTTTAAAATAATAGCAATATTTGTCGTTTTAATAAATAAATTTTATTAATCAAAAATTCTTTTTACAAGTTCAAACATTTTAAACGTCAAAAGCACATTAATTGCACATTATATTTTTAATTAAAACCGCACTTATACAAGAGACTCCAGATTGAGTTTTTTATTGTTCTTTTAATCAACTTGAGCTGAACTTGGAATATTAGGTGCTACCCGTTTCAAGTTGAAAACTTTACAAAGGTTTTAAGAAGAAAACCTAATTAAAATTCAAATATACAAATTAATTACGTATTTAAATTCTACCTTATTTTCAATCAAAGGCAATAGGCGTTTATCGAAATTGATTTATAGTAATTTAGTAAACTATGATCAGGTTATACCTATGGTCATAAATATTTTTAATTATTAGATATGTTACGCCATTGTAATATTCGTATATTTATAGTTACGTCATTATAAGTCTAGTAAACGTCTAAATTCTAAATCATTCTTATGATCCTAATAAGAATTTAATAAGTTAAAACAAAAAACATCATATTAAGGAAATGAAGACATAAATAATAATTAGTAAATTAACATACTGTATTTTATGGCTTCTTAGCTTATTAATTAATATTATTTAATTTATAATTACGAAAATAAAATTAACTCTATATTCTCGTTGATTTGTGCAAGCTCGAGTATCATTGTTTATCTACATATTAAAATTCGCAAAAATAGTTTTTAGCAAATCACTTTTCTAAGGCATTTTTTAAATAGCAGCATGTATTTTTGAGTTTTTGGATTGGATATCGCTTTTCGTTCTTGTGGACTTGCGTGCCAAAATTTCTACCTCTGTCACAAAGTACAAGGTAAAATTCACTAACGTCAGGACTAGTTCATTATAAATTAATATCATTGTGTATTAACAAGCAATATCCCAGCCTGCTATAAAAAAGTTTTGGTCAGGTACCACAAATTTATTTAAGTGCTTTATTTTTCGCCTACTTAGTTTGAGAAATTGGCAAATTTAAATTAGTATTTTTTAAATAAAAATATCGTTTTTTTCTCATAATTTTGGAATTATTAATTTGATCCGCATGAATCGCAAAAACATGTCCTATGGTCCTATGTTCACGTTTGATACCGGACACAGGTGCAGGCTTTTGGCGTAACACGCTGTTCTGCTGAAAGCAGCCTAGGCATTCCTTGTAAAATCGGCTAACGCTGTGTCTGCTTATAAAGTACACTTAGACTGAATATTCCGTAATTTTAAAGAATGCGGTTTGAACACCAGTCAAACAGAGTAACCGCGTGAACCTACCATTTTAAGTTACAGCGTTTGACGGGCATTTGGTTTAGCCATTTCCTGAACTGTCTAGTTCCATCAGTGCTTCCGTAGTGAATAACAACACTCTTAGGAATTGTTTATTTGACTCTCAAAGCATCTTAATTATTTTTGTTAGACTTTTAAACTATAACCTTAAAACGTAATTATATGTAAAACATAACTTGTGGGTCAAAATACAACGAAATACCAGAACAAGTTCCGTATAAATGCTGTCTAAGGTAATCGAATAATGAGGCAGCGCCATCGCGCTCTGTATCTGCGAAACCGCGCACTTGCAGACCCATGCTCTTTAAGACTTTTCTGCATATTTTGAGACCTACTATATCCTTTCAGTTTGTGTTTGTGACACATGCTTTCTAACACTCTGTATAGATGATTAAATCTGCCAAGCAATATTCAGGCGTATTATGTATGTACTACCTGTCAGAACAACCTTTATGTTAAAATGACGTTTCATCTCGTTCTAACGCAGCATACGAAAAGAGGATAGACCGTTGTTCTTACAAGTTGTAATAATTTTAATAAAACTTTTCTTTCATTCCTTTGTCAGTCCAAGGTTTTCTTGATCCTTATTTTTACTTTTTCGTTGACTTCGTCTACTTTGAAAAAGTAATATGATCGAAAAAGAAATTTTTGTAATTTAATTTTTCGGCGTTTCTTGGAATCCTGAATCCAAAAAGCAAATAAAAAAACACTCTGAGATGTGGATGTCTGTGGATGTGTGTGCGCTGTGCGTGTGTATGTAATCGACAAAATAAGCTTTTAAACGAAATCGGTACAGGGAAATATTAAACACTTCTTATTTTGACTTTCGATTCAACCGGAAATTTAATTTCAAATAGAAACGTCCCCTATAATTTTAGTTTTTTGAAATCAGGAAGAGCTTGTGAGCATATTATTGGTAGGTACTATCTCTGATATCTTCTTAAATATTTTCAACGCGTACGAAAAAGTCCTGTTATGGCCACATCAGTCGTTTCTTGTGTAAGTAATAATTTTTAGCAAAACAAACTTTTGTGATCCGTTTTCCTGTAATAGTTAAAAATATCGCCAATCAAACACAGTACGGCTGTCTTCGTCACGTTTTATCGGGTTTTCAGCAAACCACTAAGCCAAGCACCCGTCAAACGCTATAACTTGAAAAATAGTACACCCGGATACTCCTTTTTTCACTAGTTAAGTGTTCAAATCAAATTCCTTGAAATAACTGAATATTGCAGTCAGTCGGCGTAATTTTTAATGTGTTATAGCATTTGCCGGCATTACAGGGAATGTGTATTGTGTAGGCTTTCAGCGGAATGACGTATTAAGCCTGCAAAATATATTTTTTTAATAAAGCTTTTAGAAGTTAACAATAAAACACCGAGCTCGTCAAATTAAAAAATCGAAGAAAAGTTTTTTCTGATTGACAGGTTCCTTTTAAATAATTTTCAGAATTTTTAGTTAATCGTTGATTGCCGAAAACGTACGTAATTGCTTTCAGTTGAAGTACAATTTCAAGCTCTACCAATTATTCATTATACTTTTGCCTCGATTTTGGTTTTGCGAGCTGCTACGTTTTTTATTTTTACAATATGTGTACCAGCTACGAATGTAATACATATAGTTCGTTCAGTATTTCTTTTGTGTCACATGACAATTCGATGATTTCCTAATAAATTAACAAACATTTGAAATGGAACTTGGCAGTAACTGTTGATATAAAATATATAGAAGCATAAAGTTGTGTTTCATAATAGCACTTGACTTGGTCTATTTTTTTAACTAGGCACACGTTACTACAAGATAAAGAATACAAAAGTTGATCACGTGACATGTAAGTTATATATATTGAACGAACTATAGTAGTACTTTTTTTGGTAGCTGTTGAAAATATTTTATCGAGACTAATTTTCATCTAAAAGCCATTTTAATTTCGTATTAAATTCTATATAAACATTTTCTATATTCCATATTATAACGATATTCGTACTCTAAAAATAAACACACTAGATATTATTAATTTATATTTAGAAACAAAAGAAGAAAAGTTAAAAAAAAACTCGATATATATTTTTTTTTGGTGGTTTGACCAGCCAATTTTAATAATGACTACCTTGCTCTGTTTGATTTACATTTTTGTGTGCAATAACATCGAGTTTGAGTGCTCCCGTTAGAGACTTTGCAGAGGAAACTTGACGCAACGAAATTTCTTCGTTTGATACAAACTACAGAAATCTACAGAAACGAGCTTTTCTGAACATACTGCTGTGGATTTTTCTTTAATGTCCTTCATTTGAATACGACTTGTAACTGCTTTAACTGGAAATCACACAAACTACACAATGTGCACTAGTACATACAACTCCACTTATATCTAGAAATGGCCAATTCCCGTTTGTTGTTATGCATAACGGCCGGCTCAAACTAGAAATACATTTAGCGAGCAAGTTATTTCTAGTTTTGAAATTCTAAATTGGCCGTTTCGGAAAATGCCAGGCCAATACTTATATAGATATAGAGTCCACTTTCCATAATATTTATGGTACATGAAATTTACCCAACCTCTGACTTCTATGGACACTATTTTTTTCAGGTTCGGGGTATAATCGTCAAGTCGTATACCAGAATCCTAGACTCTCAATGCATCATAATATTTATTATACACTAGTCACAATAATTGAAGGATATTAATAAAAAGCCAAATTTTAGGGCGATTTTCAACAAAAGATAACTCGGCGAAAAACGGTCGTACAGAAAATAAAAAAAAAGAAAATTGTAGCCTCAAGTGTCTAGTTTTCAGACCTAAACAGTAAAATTTTTTAACCTGGGCGGTTTTTACGTAATCATCCGAAAATCAACTAAGAATAATTTTCCAAATTTTTTCTCGTCTTTGAAATGGTCTGTGGATATAGTGGATGAACAAAGGATATCGTCGGTAATTTTTTACCCTCAAAGTGTCTCTAAAAAACTTTTAAAGTTGCAAAGCTCTGCGACTTTTTTTCTTAGCGCCCCGAAGGTTTAAATTTCTAGTATCGGCGTAACAAGCAATTTTTCGATTTCTTGCATTTTTTCGACTTCAATATGGTTTTTTTGGCGACAATCCATATTTTTGGCTTAAAAACATAACACCTTGGACAAAATCTAAAAAAAATGTACGATTCATTAGGTCCCGAGTAATCGATTGTCAAAATTAAAATGGCCTTTTTTGCTTTGATCGACGATTACTTCGCGGCAAAAAATCGTACGCAGCTCATTAAGAGATCAAATTAAAGCTGATTAAATTATCTAAACGAATTTTATGGTCGCAAAATGAAAAAAAAATTTTCGACGTCGACAGACTATTTCAAAAACGAGAAAAAATTTGAAAAATTATTCTTAGTTGGTTTTCGGATGATTACGTAAAAACCGCCCACGTTAAAAATTTTTACTGTTCAGATCTGAAAACTAGACACTTTAGGGTACAATTTTTTTTTAAATATCTATACGACCATTTTTCTCCGAGTTATCTCTTGTTGAAAATAGCCCTAAAATTTAGAGTTTTTTTAATATCCTTCAATTTATGTGCGTATAGTATATTATGCATAAATATCTAAATATTAATTTAAATCTTAATTCTACTGTATGTATGTGTATCTTTTAAACCCCGTTATGTTTGAAAAGGGGTAAAAGGATTAAAACGTAAAACTCAATTTTCGATCGAAAGACTACACACTACTTACACACGTCTCCCTTGTAGCAAACGTTCATCTTTTTTGTGAATTGCCAACTCTAATTTAATTTTTTTAGCTAGAAAATTATAACAGATACGATTTAATAATGTATTCAAGTTGAGTGACCGACCGTAAAACGAAATTCAAATAAATTGGTTAGCCTTAGCAATATTTGGCTTTGAAGTGTATTTTAATTTGCATTATAAAAATCCTTCGAAAATTATATAAACTTTAATAATAATAAATGTTATTCTTAATCGTTTTATTCCGCACTCACTCACTTCCTAGTTCACGTACTATCTCTTTTTAAAGCGTATGTTGGTTACAGGTATTTTACGGTTTTTTATAATTTGCATAAATATTTTCAAGTTTAACTTTAAATTCTTGTTGCGAATATAACGGACACTGTTATAATAAAAGTAAATTCTGAATGTGTATGTTGATTTAGTTTAACTTCGGTAAGTCAAATTTAATTTTACGCTCAAAAGGGTGGTTGGAATGGTGGTTAATTTAAATAAATTATTGCTCTTTATCTAAAACTTGAACAGTACGAAAAGGTTAAACCACAAATAAATTGATGAAAATATTTCGTTGCAAAATATATTGGAGAGATGAAAGAATATACATATACTATTGCTACTATTCAATTCTTTTCGGTTGCCTTATTCATTAAGGGCGTTGGCGATCGGTCGTCCCATTTACATTATTCAACCGTTGCTCCAAATAAACCTATAAATGTCATTATAAACACCGTTGAACGCTTTCGGATATTTCTTCAAGCTGTCTTCCGGGTTCTCGTTTCTAAGCTTTACCTTGAATAGTAAGTTATAGCAATTCATATTCTGGGAGATTCCTATTGCGATCTAAATAGCCAGTCTTTCTCATCTTAACGGTGTGTTTATTACTTCCCATTATTTAATAGCTGGTTGTTGTTGTAATATTTGTAACATGCTCAATTGTTCAACTCGGCAAAATATAGTTCAAAACTTGCTAGCCATATATGCGCATCGCCTTGGCGAGCCGCTTATTTCCGTAGCTTACAAATTATACTAAAATGAGTATTTAATATCCTTACTTGGGTCGCAAATTTAATATTTTCTATTAATTTAGTCATTACAAGTTACAATAGAGACTCTATGTTTTCCCTTTTTACTTTTGATTGTGAAAAGTTTTCGTAATCTTTGGTTTATGGCATAGTTTTACTGACGATTCACTTCATCGTCTATTGATGAAATTTCAATATAATTTCTAGTGACTAGGATATTAATGAAAAATTCCTTTACTTATACTATTAGCTTACAACTTCAACTGTTTTGTGTTTTTATTTACTTGAGCGTAAGAATATTTGATGAATGATTTCAAATCGTTTAACCTACAAAATTATATGTTTGAATCTTTGAATGTTACTAACCGAATCGCAAATTTATAATTCTCAATGGATTCGGAATGAACTCGTGCGTTATTCGTTTAAGGTGCGGGAAATAAAAATTTTAGACCTTTAAAATGCTTTTGAAAGCTCCAACCTGTGCATTTGCATTATAATAAAAAATGAAATTCACCCATTCTCTAGTAGGTACAACTAAATAATACCAGTATTTGGCGTAGCTTTTTCCATCTGCTCCAAAAAGTTTATAAATATTGTTTAAGTTTGCTTGATATGGGTTCCACCAAACTTTTCTACCGAGCTCATTTTTAGTCGAATTATGTAAATAGTGTCTAGTATTCAGATTTTGCGTGTAAATAAATAACTTTTTATTAAAATCGTGGTTTTAGAAAAGTTTAAAGTGTTAGCTCAGGTTTTTTAAATTAGTTTGTCTACAACCATTGAAAAAGTGTCAACAGCATACCTACCAAAAGTCTTGTGAACACGTCGCCGCTTTTCGTGCTAGCAAAAGATTAGATATCTCAAGAAGCCTGTTCAGGCGACGTTTGAAAACGCTTTTTGTAAAATTATTAAATCAGGTTATCTCCGGTTAATACAAAAAAAGGAGATGGCTCTAAAGAAAGAGAATTGAGTGTCGCTTATTAAATACTAGTCAATTAAGACTGAATCTGAATTATGTCCAAATTCTTTAAACAACTAGCACATGGTATTTTGGTGTACAAATGATTACTCGTGCATTTGTTCTAAAAATGTGTACTTATTTCAAAGGCGGAAGGCGGAATTAAATTTATTTAATTTCTGTGAAGAACTGAGCATTTAAATCAATTTAAGATTTTTTGATTCAAGACGAAGTCTTCAAAATTTGTTTTCAAATATTTAAGTAAATTGCTAATTTGGTGCTCTTTTAGAAGAAAAATTATTCATTTATGCATATTAAAATTTATGTCATAAAGAAATCCGTCTAAAAACAGCGAACCTTCACATTTTCAAAAATAACTATTTGTGGGCTCCTTTTATTTAATCAATTGTACATATCTTCACATACAAGCAGTTAAAAAATAATTTAAAATTTACTCTTTTCCAAACATGTTATTAAGAACTAAATTGTTAGATTCGACCTTGTTATTCGGATAATCTTTTTAATACGTTTCTATATCGGGCTTTCAGTCATATTGTATTTTACAAAAGACATTCTGGAGTTTATTGTTACCAAATTCGTTACTAAGAAAAATTTTAAAATTAATTCCTGATAGGGGTAATAAGTATTCTATTTTTTAATCCAAAAACAACTCCAAAATTAAAAGCTACGATGGTTTAAAGTTAAAAGAGTTAAAAAATTAACACTTTAATGTATCATGTAAATGAGAATAATAATTATTGAGCAATTAAGGGCTTACAATATGAACGGTTGAAATATAAGCTTATTAAATGAATGGCTGCATGATGCCCGTACTCGAAGCGATTAAGAAAAATAAATAAATAAAATACAATATAATAAAAATAAAACATCATGTTTCATAAAAATTAAATTAATTTAAAATTTTAGGGATGAAAGAAGTCAAAAAGAGCTTAAACAGGGCAGTAATAAAAAAATGGGATTAACTGTGAAATAATTTTTAGCTTTTTACGCCAAATCCGCTTCCATTTTGCATCTCGCGTTGGAAACGTACATAGGGTATCTTTCAAAAATTTGTTTTTTGATAATCTCCAGAGCATGTCAACAAAAATAGCAAGAGAGAGATTTTTTATCTAAACGTAATCTTCACATTACCTAAACTCCGTCTAAAGTTTACAATAGTCACTATACCGCGTGTATAGCACTTTGTTGTAAAGTTATTACAGGGTGTTATTTTAAATTTTAGTAAGGGCGGTCCTCTCCTACTTTTGTTGACATACGAGGATGTATTGATAACTAGTTAGCCTAGACCAGTTCCATGCAAAAAAGAAATATTGCGTTACCATAGCAACGAACAATAAGCTTCAAAAGAGGTAAATTTTCAATTGAAGATGATGACCGATCAAAAAGTTCATGCTTCAGTTTTTTGGGATTGCCATGGAGTAATCATGACTGATTTTTTGGCTAAGGGTAGAACAATAACTGGAGATTACTATTCGACATTACTGACCACTCTACGGGAAAAAATTAAAGAGAAAAGACGCGGAAAGCTATCCAAAAGTGTTTTGTTTTTGCAGGACAACGCCCCTGCACACAAATCTCATGTTGCCATGCAAAAAATTCGTGATTTAGGGTTTGAATTACTAGAACACCCCCCTTATTCTCCATATTTGGCTCCGTCCGACTATCATCTCTTTCCTCAACTGAAAAAAGTTTAAAAGGTCGTAAATTTTCTTCCAACGAGGAGGTAATAGAAGCTGTGGAGGTCTGGTTTGCAGAGCAAGAAGAAACATTTTTTTTGAAAGGTGTAGAGACGTTGCAGGTTCACTGTAATAAGTGTATCCAATTAAGAGGAGAATATGTTGAGTAATAAAATATTTTGACATTGAAATTTTGTTTGGTTCTATAGTAGGCTAAGAATTTTTCAATATAGCCTCGTATATTGTAAATCTAAAAAAAATTATGTCGAAACAGCCGAGGATAATACAATTTATTCAAGCCGACCCTGCCTTACAGTCAGACCACTCGATATGAAATTTTTTTAATTCAACATAACTACGTCTTTATACTTTTCTCATTAAAACAATAAGTTTTCAATATTATAAAGTTTTAATTCAAAAAATAATAATTGGGTTTGACAAACAGGTGTTTTTGAAATTCAATTGTATCGGTTCATTGGTTTAGAAATTAACGTTTCGATAGGCGAATGGCGTTAATAATGGTCAGAACATAAACGTTTGCTTGATGGGTAATTGTATTAACTCTGTTTAATTACCTTAGTAGGTACACGACGTCATTTTGGTTTCCCAAGTCAGTCGAAATAAGATACACCAGGACCAGAGTTGCCCTTTTGTATTAAAAGTAAAGCGTTCAACTAATAAATTAGATGGCTATTTTTAGCTTTTATCGATGCGACATAATTTAGATGAATTGATGAATTTGATAAATTAATTAGGAGCCTATAACTACGAGAAAGTTATAGAAGCGGCATCGAAAAATAAATTTTCGTATATTTTAAAATAAAACTGGATCATTCAAATGGCTTTTATACCAAGTTTAAGGACATAATAGGCCGTTTCGTGGTTAGAAAAGTGCATACTTTTAGTATAGAGCGGTAATTATCAGTTTTGCCATTGTGCACGACATGAACAAACGTAAAATGAGATACGATATCAGACGACTTACAACAAGGTTCATAAAATATAATTTGCACTGTCATTTAGCGTTACATGGATAGGGCAGTGCATAGCGCACCACTACAACTTAAAATATTTATGTGTCACTGACGATTTCTTCCTTGATTGGTTCAATCAAACACGAATAGTTATAAGTAGTACTTTAGTGCACTCAAGCCTTGGGCCTTTTGAATACATTTTTGTTTTAGATGGTACAATATAAAAATAATTTGTAAGATCGTTAGCACTCATTGGAATTTTTATCACTAATAACATCCAGTTTAACGATTAGGTTCGACCATCGTTGAAAATAATCGTCAATTATTCAAAACGAAAATCATGCCATTACTTGGTTTTATTATTAGCTTCTCTATTTTTATTTTAAGGGTGTTACTTTGTCTACCCACCAAAGCGGATTAAATTTATTCCATTCGTTATTTTCGTCATTCAAACTAACAGAAAGTTTAAAAGTATCCAATCATTGTTATTATAGTTGCAATTTTGCTAACAACTACCACGTGTAAACGATTACTATGATATAGCCAAATAGATTATCACTATTTCATACGACCACTTGGCAATTTAATTTGAATTTGATAGCTCTGTTTAATGATAATATATAATTTCATTTTCCACTTAAAGTAATGCGTTTTACAACAAACAAATAATTTCGTTTTCATGTATTTTATGTTTGTAATTGAACAATAAGTCAATAAGTTTATTTGATTAAATCCATCTTCCAGGTAGAGATGTTATCGAGCACCTACATTTATAACCTTAAAAATCCATAACCATTAGTCAAAAGCACTAAAATCGTAATTGAATTTTTTTCATTCTTCTAAAAGGCCAATTTTTATATCTGGCATTTCGAAAGTTGGTAATTTGTATAGAAATAAACCTTTTCGAGATTTCACTTTAGTTAACTAAAAGCATTTCGATAACAATCACTTTTTTTAACTTAAAAATCTAACAAATGATTAAGTTGACTATTGATAGTTGAAATTCATAGTCAGATTATAGAAGTTCTAAAGTTAATAGATGAAGATTTTGAACTTTGTATTGTTTTGGAGTATTGCGATTAATAGTTTTTAAGTGACGTAAAAAAACTAGGCTAAACAATAGATTAAATCCACCACCTCTGTTAATATGCTCGGAGGTTTGTAACTTTGTTGATAATAAAGTTAGCACAATCTACTTCAAGTTCTCGGTTACATGGTTCTGCTTAATTGCAGTCACTTTGAAACTTAAGACATGCTTCCGTTTTCAATTTCTAACTGCGCCTAGCAATAACTTAACTATTGCGGAAGTTGTTATTTGGGTAGAGCAAAAGCGTGTAGGGAGTAGGGATATCAGTCGCATATTATATCGACTTAAGAGTAAGGTGGAAACATAGGAGACCAAACGACCCCATTATACCTATTAGTACCTGAAATGATTTACTTTATTCAGGGCCTGCTCCTTGGTCGAAGATACCCAAATATCGGTATCCCTAGATACCGGGGATGCTACTATTTGGATAAATTAAAATTATTTTTTAAAGTAATAAAGTATGTACAATGTACATAATATAACCTGTGTCACTAAAGCACAAGCGTAGCTCAAAACATTGTTCAATTTAACCTTTTAAAGAACAGCGCATCCAAACAAGAGTATAATAATAAGATAATAAATGGGTTCAGGATACGTTGAAGGTGGTAAGACTAAAGCCATTAAGGTGCCTATAAACTGGCGAGAAACTCGCGCGATTTGTTGTCCGACAGCAGTGTCCCAAGTTCTAATAAATAGACTCGCAGGGTCTCGCAGTGTTATTTACATTAGTGACACTGTTGTCGGACAGCAAATCGCGCGAGTTTTCTCGCCAGTCTATCGGCACCTTTAGGAAAGGTTTGGGATTTTGAACACTGTATTTTCCAAATTATTTCTCCAGCGAGGTCTCCGTGCACTCATAGACAGTTTAGGCATTTTTTGCAATCTAGTATTTCGTTGGATAATGACTCGTAAAGGCAATAAAATTTGTGGATCAAGAAGCGTAGAATTCTTAAGATGCTCGCACACTTGTACACTTTTGTGGCGCAAGTTTTTATTTCGCGATTATAAAAATGGCACAACATTGGCACACTTGACATAATCAAAGATTGCGCCTATTTGTGGCGTAGCTCAAGCTGCCACTTTTATGAATTAAAATTTTATAGTCGTTTGAAAACTTTTAATTTGATTTTTTCTATTGCCAAATATGTTCTTTTCAGTCTTTTTTGCCTTCTAGAGCACTTTTGCTACCCACATATCCTTCTCTAGCCTCATTCTTGCTGTTTTGATGCTTTTGAAGACTTTCTTGTGTTTTTCAGAGGCTGTTAGCGTCTCTTCTTACTCTGAAGAGCCCCATTCATTATCTTGTGAAGCTTTTGAAGAGTTTCTTGGATTTTTCAGAGGCTGCTAATATCTCTTCTTACTCTAAATAGACCTGTACGTTATTATTTCCTTTTGTAGATTGTTAGTTCTGTGTATGTGTGCCCTGTTAGTTTTGTCTACAACTTCCTCATTGTAGCAATCATTTGAAGTGATCTCACATTTCATTCAGATTGAAAATGTCAAAATGCAAATATTGGCTTTTAAAACCAACCCTGGTTTGGTTTCGCTACAGGTGGTTTTTTTCATTCAAATTCTACAATTTGTTATCGATAAATCTCGTGAAGGTCTACCTCTTTATGTCTCCTTTCATCTGCTTCAACGATTTAGCGATAGGTATGAAATTAGTAAGGTGAATATGTACTGAAAAATACCTTTTTAACAAATTTGATACTTTGTTTTCTCGTCGTTACTTTTATATAACCAACTGCACAATTTTTGAACTTCCAACTCCGTACTACATATAATTGCGCCACTTTTTAAGTTGCGCAATACAAAAAGTGGGCAAGTGTGTGAGCACCTTTAACCATAAGGCATATTTTCCAAAATTCTTCTCAAACGCTTGTATGCATTACCACACGAATTTATCTGCAGTTTTAAAACGTGGTTCAAACCTGTGCTATTTTGTTTACTAAGCCATTGTTACTTCATGTAAACAATTTCACTTATTTTCAACAGGCTTCCAGGCAGGGCACGCAGATGAAGGATTAAATAATTATTCCAAGTTTGGACAGATGTATTTCTTTTAGTAGCAGTAGCTAAAAGGGCTTCAGGGAACCTCAAAACATGAAAATCTGTCAAAAAAGTTACAAAATTTATATTACCTGAAGGGTTCTGATAGTAACAATATTTACTTTTTGAATTATTAATTAACCAGCTTTATTATTTATTGTTGGAAACTCGAAATTGTTTAAATTTATGCAGCGATTATTTATATATTTTCTAACTAGGGCTTAAAATTAAAATGAAATTAAAATCTAAAGCCCCCTTTCGAACATTTAGAAGTGCTTAGAGTTTGGGAATTGTCAATAGGTCAATAGGTGTTGTACTAATAAATATCTCAATAATTGATTTATGAATCATCGGTAATGAATTATTTGCAAATAAAATACGTATTATAATGTCTCAAAAACAAATTTTCTCCTAATTTATTCCATATATTTTAGCTGAGTATCAGAAAATTCACATTAATTTGATCCAAAGTGAACAAAGTTAAATAAAGTTTTTTATACAATTAGTCGTACACGCCTCAGTTTCAAGTCAAACATTTAGAGTATAAATTGAAGAGATCGAAATTGACTTTTGGGACTTGTATCGACGACAAACCCTGTGATTACTTAGGGTCGGTGCAATCAATTTTCGCAGATGAAAAACTTCAAAGCTCACTGTTAATTTATTTGAGTATTACGTTCCGACCAATGACTTCAAAGATGTTTTAGAAATTGTTAAGCCTTTATTGCGTTACAATTTTATTGTCAAATATTAATTATTTTGTTTTGCTAAATTAATTAAAACCCGGTATAAATTACTTATGCAGTAAAAGTTTTTCCAGTTAGATTAACAAAATTTTACAATATTCTTTTATTTGGCAAAAAGTTTGAAAATCGTGAAATTTACAAAAACACGAGCACTTATTGAACACAATAGTTCTTTCGGAATTTATGTACCTCAATAAAATGCCGCTTGGGATTTATTGTTACGAATGTGCACTGAGAATTGATAAAAAACTTTTCATACAATTTATGTCTTCAAATTTTATATTTTGTTGGACTAACTAAATGTTAATTCTTTGACCAATGGCCAAGTAAACTTCTAGAACGAAAACTGGACCACCAATTATTCAGAAAACAAATTAATGCCCCTGGTCAGGGTAGGGTGACATGCAAATAACAAATAAAAGCATTTTTCGAATCGCGCCATTTGTCTAAAGAAGCTCCATAGTTTAGTTGTAAACGGGAATTACTTAAACGATGGATGCCAGTTTGATCTGTGACCAAGAGGTGGTCTCGTGGTCTGTGGTATTCGTATATGCTTTGCTATTATAAGTCTTCTATACAAACATTTTTTGAATAATTTGTTTCAAATGAAACCATCCCGTGGCCAGTGGTTCAGTGGTTGAGAAAAAATTGATAGCCACAAAAGACATTACATTTATTGGTAAATTTCCGGAATAAATTGACAAAAGTTAACCGTTTAGCATCTTTATTCGCCCTTCAAAATTTGTCGGAGACATTTCTAGTTACATAATCTTATACAAAGTATTATAATAAAGAGCAAGCTGGTCGTATAGAACCCCGGAGGAAAGAAAAACGTTTAAGGGGCTTTTCTATAGCTCAAAATGAATCGACTACACAAACGGACTCAAGACCAAAATGTTTAGTTCTACCGTTGGCGGGTTTCCAAGAGAAAAATTTAAAACGAATTTTTTGCCGTACTTACCTAAAATGCGAAACTAACCAACTTAAATGCATTAAAAATTAAAATGTTTAATTTAAATTTATTAAAAATATTACAGGGAACTGTAACGTTGTTTAATTCTTGCAGGGATGCCATATATAATTTATGTAATTTGACGAGTTTTTCCTGAAGTAATTTAATAAAATATTTAGGCAGGTATAACTTTTTGATATAACTAAGGTAGCTACATAAAGCAAAAATGATTCAGTTTTTGTTTTAATTAGACGAATGTAATTAATCTTTCATCATAACTGAATTTAATAACCGTAAAGTTATATAACATGAGATAAGAGAGCCAATTAGGGCTAAATAATGGTTTTCGTTTCAAGTAGAAAAAAGATACGGAAGTAAAAACAAACTTTTTGTTTATTTCGAACTTCCAATGTGAGGTTTTACTATGCGTTACTACAATAGTGCATTTAATGCTCATATACGAGTTTATAATGTACAAACTTCGGAGATCAACAGTAATAAAACGGGAGCAAAGCAATGTTAAAGTTTAAATGTTGAGAAACAGCTTTTTGCGCTATAAGAAAGTACAGTCGTCCTTTTTAACGCATTTTGTATAAATGATCTGTTATAGCTTTACCAGCCCTAATATTGAAGACAGTAAATGATCTTATTTTATATGTATTAGTCAGGAGGGTCCTATAGGCAAAAACTGACAACTTTCTGCTTTTTAATGGTCCCGATGTTTTTAACGTTTTCCTTCTATTTTTTTAAACACAACTTTGTGTTATAAACCAAAACTAAGGAAGATATGTAAAATCTCCTCGGCTCATTTTATTGTCCTTAAAAAGTGCCTGAAATACATGCTAACATTTTTTTCTGTAATTTTACAATAACCGAGATATCGGCATATAGCGAAAAATCGAAAAATCAACCTTTTGCTTATAGGTTCAAAACAAAAGAAGATCGCAAATTTCGGTTTTCGCCATTGAGTTCTTCTCAAAAAAAGAGAACGAGGATGCGTCATCCATTTTTTCATAAATCGTTATCGATTTCTCCATAACAACCATCGTTACAACTCGTTCTTGCAGCCAGGCACTTAGAGGTAGCCAAAAATCTTCCATATCGAGACATGCGTTTCCTCTTAGTACATCACGTCGTCTCTTTGCTTCTATACTTCTTCTTATATTTCTCTCCTCTTAATAATGCCTACGTTTCTCTTGCACTTCGTTCATGCATCTGTAAAACAGTCAATTACCAGTCACGCTCTCGGTAATCCAAAATTTTGGATTTTAATTATGGTAACATTGTAGCATGCGTTGGCCAATGCAATTGTCGTATGCAATGCGGAGTACTGGCTCACTGTGGGGCTGCGCGTGTTTCATTAGCAAGTAAAGGTTAAGTGGAAGAGCAGCATTGCGCTGAGCTTCGCCTTTTTTCCCAGTATGCAATTTCATGTACACTTGTTCTTTATTTTTGTTATAATATGTTGGGAAAATAAAGACATTTATTATTATTATTATTATTACATATATTTCATAATTGTTGGGGAAAATCTTGCCCACCTGAGCCATTCTAGCAGGTCCTATAGAAAACTGTAAACGAAACAAATAAGTACGCTCGCTATAAGAATTAGAAATGTATCATTCACGAACGACTGCAATTGAATTACTCTTTTAAACCCTTTTCGAATTAATCTATTTGCCTCTTTTTATCTTGCAAAAATGTAATGGAATTTCGAAAATCGGTCTTCGACACGTAATTTATATAATTCGACCAACGATGCGCATAAAGAGAATGTAGGATGTAGAAGTACAAGTACAAAAAGGATAAAAAGAAAAGCAGTTCTCACTCACGCTTTAAAGTGGTAGCTATACGATACGAGCGAACAAATAATAAAATCATATGGGCCATTACTTATATAGATTTTTTTATGTAAACGATCATTCAATTGACTGTCCATTCGTAAAATACTCTCGACACTGAATGATGATTGATGAAGTGATTGAACGATATTAGCGACTGTTACTAGCCAACATCAGTCATCTTAAATACCAAGCTTACAACTTGAAGTAACAACTGAAACTACTCTTTGTAACAAAACATTTCTAACGTCAAGAAGTAGACCGATCTCGCGAAATGTGTCTGTCGAAATAGTTGACATTTATCTACTTGACTAAGTTTTATCTAGCGGATCGACTCTTCGGATCTTCGCTCTCCCGGTTCTAGTCCTCGTTCCCTCGTTGTAAGGGCGATTTATAAAATAATTATTCAAAAATGCTAAAATAACATGGTTTTGAAAGCCCTTCGCCCCTTCACCTGTCGTGTATTATTTGAAGCTTTCAAAGTTGAAAAGCTTTCATTCGTTGTATTAGTGATATTCAGACATCAATATTGTGCAACATAAAATAAAGAATCAATTTAATAGGGATAAAGCGACTTACGAAGGTAATAAGTTTCATCCGAATACGTAATATGCGCAAAAAATATTTTTTACCATTCTCAAAGAGCTTTAGTAAAACGGTGTAGCTATAATACGAGCTGAAAATTTTATTATAAAAATCTAATTTTGCTGAAAACATATTTTTCTTGTTTTACGCTTGTAGCTGATAATGTTTTGGTCTTTTTCTTCGTTACTTTCCCTTTTATACTTACTTATTTCTTAAAACTTTCCTGGGATTATTATATGTAAAATGAAAACGTTTAGAAACTCCAAATATAACTTTCAACTATCGATTGTAATAAAACGTGGGAACAAAGTGGAATCGTTTAACCCTTTTGGGTACTTATAGGAGCGCTAATGTGACATGTAGGAAAACACGTTTTTTATTCAACACTTGAAAAACCCCGATATAAAACTTTTACTTTTATGGAGGCAAATATTTGATATTTAACATTACGCAGAACAACCACCTAAGGAATCTAACATGTTTACGTAACATTAGACGTTTTGTTTAGCGAGGCCTTATTGTAAATATCTATATTTTAGGCTTGTTTGCATTGCTTATGGTCTTAACGACCACATTTATCGTTGTACTTCCCACAAAGAGACTACCAGAGCTTAAGTTTGATTAATCTCGATAAGCATAGTAGCTCAAATAAGGTAGCGTCAGCTACCCGCATTAATAGGAGGAGCATTTTCTAATCTAGAGTGTCTTTATAATTATTTAGGTACTTAAATTGACTTTTTTTCCAATTGACCTACTTGCAAAAAAGTTTAATCGGTTCGACCCTTTCCGTATCGTCTGAAGTACAAGAACTTGTTAGGGACAATCTTTAAACTAAACCCTTTTCATTTGGTATGTGTCGATGACGTGATCTACATCAGATTTAACCGTAATAATCCTTAACCATAATCTGAAGTTTTGATTTTCTCTCTGATTTTGATAATTACGCATTGTGTTACGTATAAAGTTTAGTTCGAATCGAATTCGGCGTCGATGAGATTTACTTTCGGTCCTTTCCAATTCAAAGCAAGTGTACTTCGCATAGACAATTTAAAAATTTTCGAAATGTTTTTTAACTATCCAAACATTTTTCAGTTTCTAAAGGATTTCTTACCGTTCTCTGTAACTCTTATCGTTGTTCTGCAGAGATAGCTATGTTAGTGCCACTTAATAAAATCAACCTTGGTAGTAAACATAGCACCAAGTCTGACGACTTTCTTGCAGAATTAATGTAAATTATTCCGAGACACGAAAAGGAACGAGAAGTACATTCATTTGTTTTATCTAAAAAAATTCAATCAACCCGAAATACGTTTTGTTCAAATTTGGTTTCGGCCAAAATAAGTTTTTAAACGAAATCGATACAGGGTGCCCCAAATTAAGAGGGTTATTTTGGTGCAATTCGGAAAATTTCGACCCACGGCATCTAATATCTGCTAACTTTGTCATTATGGATTCCTATATTTTTAGTTATACTGAAATACCCGGCGGTTAGTTTTTTATTAGTCAACCCAAATCCTTGGAGATACCAGCTAAAATCCCGTCCACTGTATCTGTATCATATAGCGAAAATAATAATTTTTCGAGGTCTTAAAAAAATTATTACTTTATTATGCTTCATTAATGTTTTCTCTAAAAGTATTGTTATATTGCTCTACCCTACTCAAACCACTTCCTTGAATGCATGTACCAACAGTCACAATACGATCACCAAATAAGCAAGCCGAAACTTCAGTATATTTACTTGAAGAAGCCACAGCTGTCTAAGTATCTCTTCCTGGATAATACCTTTCGACAGAAACAGAAATAGAAACGGGGGAATAATTTTGACTACCTATAGCGTACAGACAGCCATTAAAAACAGCAACGCCTACACTGGCCCGACCTTGACTCATTACATTACTAATCAAAGGCGCTATTGATAACCACTCATTTCGTTTAGGGTGGTATTGCTCTACCCTACTCAAACCACTTCTTTGAATGCATGTACCAACAGTCGCAATTCGATCACCAAATAAGCAAGCCGAAACTTCAGTATATTTACTTGAAGAAGCCACAGCTGTCCAAGTATCTGTTCCTGGATAATACCTTTCGACAGAAACAGAAATAGAAACGGGAGAATAATTTTGACCACCTATAGCGTACAGACAGCCATTAAAAACAGCAACGCCTACACTGGCCCGACTTTGGATCATTACATCACTAATCAAAGGCGCCATTGATGACCACTCATTTCTTTTAGGGTTGTATTTCTCTAACCTACTCAAACCACTTCCTTGAATGTATGTACCAACAGTCGCAATTCGATCACCAAATAAGCAAGCCGAAACTTCAGTATATTTACTTGAAGAAGCCACAACTGTCCAAGTATCTGTTCCTGGATAATATCTTTCGATAGAGACAGAAATAGAAACGAGGGAATAAATTTGACCATCACCTATAGCGTACAGACAGCTATTAAAAACAGCAACACCTACACTGGCCCGACCCTGGATCATTATATCACTAATCAAAGGCGCCATTGATGACCACTCATTTCTTTTAGGGTTGTATTGCTCTAACCTACTCAAACAGCCATTAAAAACAGCAACGCCTACACAGGACCGACCTTGGATCATTACATCACTAATCAAAGGCGCCATTGATGACCACTCATTTCTTTTAGGGCTGTATTGCTCTACCCTACTCAAACAGCCATTAAAAATAGCAACGCCTACACAGGCCCGACCTTGGATCATTACATCACTAATCAAAGGCGCCATTGATGACCACTCATTTCTTTTAGGGTTGTATTGCTCTACCCTACTCAAACCACTTCCTTGAATGCATGTACCAACAGTCACAATTCGATCACCAAATAAGCAAGCCGAAACTTCAGTATATTTACTCAAAGAAGCCACAGCTGTCCAAGTACCTGTTCCTGGATAATATCTTTCGACAGAAACAGAAATAGAAACGGGGGAATAAATTTGACTACCTATAGCGTACAGACAGACATTAAAAACAGCAACGCCTACACTGGCCCGACCTTGGATCATTAGAGCAGAAAATGTCCACTTATTGGTAAGTGGATCAAAACATTCGACCCTTCGCAAATAACAATTATTGTTATTACGCTCTCCTAGAACATATAATTCTCCTCCTAAGACAGCTACACCAGGTGAGTAGCGGTTAGTTGCCATGGGTGCAACAAAAATCCATTGGCGGCTACTGGGATCATATCTTTCTACTGCGTTAAGATAATTACGCCCATCTTCTCCACCAACAGCATAAAATGGGCCATTCAAAACAGCTACTCCTAATCCACACCTGGGAGTATTCATTGCAGTGTATTGAGACCAAGTTCCTGTTTTTAATCTAAGCATTCAACGGCTCTCAAAGAACTTGTATTACCACCTCCCACTACTAATAGGTTATCACCTAGAAGAGCAATACTACAGCTGTATTTAGATTTACTTAATTTATAAGCTGAAGTCCAAGTATTATGGAGTGGATCGTAACTTTGAAAGTGTAAAACTTTAGTTTTGAAGTTGAACGTCCTGTATATCTTTGTACAGATAACTACCGTAGCTCAAATTTGGCTTTCATTCATGTAAGAATAAATTGTTAATAATTCGAATATGCGTGAGGTGCAGGGTAGGCCAACTGTGAGTATATTTAAGAAAAATTTGTTACCGCGTGTTGTAATCTTGTAATAAGGAATGAATAAATGCTCACAAAGCACTCCAAGCTATTATTTGACAATTATTAACCCTTAAGATCAAAATTTTAATTTGTCAAGTCTCCAACTTGTCGCCAGTAGCAACCAACCTTTTGTAACCTTAACTTTGTTTTATATTCTAACTCTGCTCATTAATTTAAAATGACTATTTTACGCGCTTTACGTTGAAGTATTTGTCAAAAACCACAGGGCATTTCGAGCCATTACAATTGGGTTTGTCATTACGCCAGTGTTTACATTATTTATAGTGCACTTGGCGCATACCATCAAGTATTTAGATATTATTATGTTATTTTAGGTACAAGTTTACAAGGATACCGAAGGTGTTTTTGATAATTGTGAAATTAATAAATGATCAATCTCAATATAAGCCATAAAGTTAGAGATATCTGTTTATTGTTCGAGTCGAATATTTCGTAGATGTAGAAACTAATCGAGTAATATCCTGTCGAAGAACGGATTGGTTATGTTCAAAATATACTTCCTTTATTGAACAGGAAATGGTTACACTAAGCACGGAAATAATAACTTTGGGATTCCTTTTCTTAAACTTCGATCATTATACTCGTATATTGTAAATTTCTAATGTGTTCACTCCCTTGTATGTGTGCTTTTTGATTATTTTACATGTTAATAGATTTTATGCAATTCCGGAGCCAAATATTTCTATCTCGTCGTCAGAACAAATTTAAAACTGATTACTATTTCGCAGCTTTAAATTCAAAATCAATAGTTTGCTGGAATCCGTTCGTGTTCTTATGTGCATGCAACAAGCTATTTGAAAGATATTAGTTTTTCAAACAAACTTGAAGTGACATTAAATTCACCATCCCATCATCTGTGCTGCTCCCTGTCTCAGTGCGCGATGTGTATCGTACACAAGGGACTATTTTATAGCTCCGGAAAAAGAATAAAGTCAGTAAGAACTAATGCGATTGGCATCGGACTGCTTCTTGAGATAACTCCTATTTATACTTTAATAAGTAATCTTCCGCAATGCACACCTTTGGAATATGTAATAAATTGTCTCAAAGCTGATTATTGTGTAAAGAAGGCGTGAAATGCAGCCATAGTTTTCTTAGAAACTGTAATAAGTAGTTTATCTTCGGCGAAATAAAATAAAATTCAAAATGCCATTACACAAATGAAGTAAATTGATTCTGTACCCAATAATAGTTAATAGATTTATTACCTTCTGAGGTACCACAATCTGATGGTCGTCAAAATGTCGTCCTGTACGAGGTGGCTCAAAAATCTAAGAAACTGCCTTTTTTCAGTTTTGACCCAGAAGGACTAAAGTGCCATTTACATAGACAGTAGTGTAATCGTTTTGCTAAGGGCATGCGTCGTCTAAAAGCTTGAATAGGGTATTTTCAATGAACGCGTTTACAATGAAGTATAGTTTGCGAGGTCGTTGCTAACAATGGGCAAAAAGTTTGTAAGGTTTAAGCTTTTAGACCACTCAATCGGCACCAGCCAATCATAGAAGCGCAACTCTCCCACGTCGCCCAGCTATTTGAAATTTAAACAAACAGCTGACAAAATAGTTGCTTTGATTTTATTTCTTCATTTTGGTTTTCGGTAGTACTATTTTAATCTCATTGTTCAAGCTTAAGAAAAAAAATAAGAAAAAAAAATAAGGAAAAAAAAATAATTGCCACTAAAGTCTATGTAAATGGTTTTACGCCACGTTGCCCACTTGGCAAGTTCTAGACCAGCAAACTACACCATCAATCTGCACTAAGTTCTATGTAAATGGGGCTTAATTTTTCGGCAAAGGCAGTCTGACTGTATTTAAAAGTAGACTAAATTTTCTACAATTTGAGACCATTATGGTCTCTGTAGACCTAATGGTGCCTGAGAGACACATGTGTACAAAGTTTAAAAAATAATATATATAAGATTTATTTGAGAATTTAAGCTCTCTCGACCGGAGTCATACGTGTGACTAGTTTCTGAGCTAATATTAGGCTGTGGTCAAGTAGAGATTTTTGAAGTTTCGTTGACCGCTGTGGCAAACATCTCTTCCTAAACCTTCGGTACGGACACTTCGACATTTACCACACAAGACACAACACCTCTGAAGATGTTTGCCACAGCAGCAAACGAAACGTCAAGAATCTCTTAACAAACCTCTCAACCACGGTCTATTAGCCCAAAAACCACTTACACTAAACACACGATTTAGTTTTGAATTCTTGACAAAGACCGGATTATTTACTTTGGGTCAAGTGGGATTTTTTGGTAGGTATGTTGTATATTATGATGAAGGCCTAAATAGTAAATCCAAGTTTTTGTCCTCGGCAGACCTCAGAATTTGCAAATTTTGTAAACTTGTGTCTCGGACACCATTAGGACACTCTGATCTCAAATTGTAGAAAATTACAAAACTATCTTGACCGAAAAATTAGTTCTTCTGGGTCAAAATTTACAAAAACTGAATAAAGGTAAAGTTTCTTGGACTTTTGAGCCACCCCGTACCAGCGACGTTTTGACAGAGGTATTTTCCAAATCGCATCAATGAATGTGCCTTTATGTGAGTGTGAAAAAATAAATAAGTTTGGTTTGACTACTTTAAGGTCATGGTTATTGAGATTTGAAGATACCCGTACTTTCACACCACTTTACAGTCGCGTTCGCTTGAATTATTTAATTACATAAGCAATTAATAACAATTTAATTATGTGTTTCTGATTGAATTTTATACTGTTAGATAAATTTATGTAAAAAACAATTCAGCTTTTAACACAACACGAAACAGAAATTATTAGGTACATTTTTTCTATTATTGCTATCTAAATAGTGTGTACTCGTATAATAGTGATAACTAATCGAAATCAATCTATAGCGAACGAACAGTCGCAGTTTGTTAATCAACTTTTGTTCTACTTTTAGAACAACTTTTCTTTTGCTACTGTTTATACGAATCAAACAAAGCATTTTTTCAAGTCAAATAGTGTGTACCTAATATACAAATAATATAATATCAAGTTGAAGTTTTTATTTATCCTTCAAAAGTGGTCACGCTACTCTCATTTTGGAATAATTTATTAACTAATTAACAGTTTCTTCATTTGTAATTTTTAAATTACCTACCATTGTTAAATTGAAAGTTCTTAAACGTATATAGTTAAGTAGAGTAATTTAACCAATGAAACTTAAACCGTACTTTGGCATGCAATACATTAACGCAATTATTACATTACAATGTATGTCATCTCAATCACATTCACTTTTTTCTTATAAAAAAGTGAATTTATAATTAAATTTGGTAATATTCTGTTATTTGAACCAGAAAAAAAAACGCACGTAACAAATTTTTTGGTCTATAATAGGTATAAGGTCAGTAAGGACTATATGGCTAAAATTCCGCTTTGGCAAGCTGTCCAGCTCTAGTATATTCCTTGTACGTCAGTCTACATGATTTTTATAGCTAAGTGTTACCTGTAGTCGCCAAAGCGTACAAAGGGTTATTTGGTTGAAAAAATGTATTTTTGAAATGTTAGAAACACTGCCCCTGGTGCCCTTCGCAACTAGAGACTCTTTCGTTTTCTCGAACTACGTCCTTGTAAAAGTTGCGAATCTAAGATGACACAATTTCATAATTAAATTTTAAATTTAATTTCTGTACACTCAATTTTTACTTTATACACATTTTACCACTGAGAAAAGAGGTAACATTTCCAGTTGACTACCTGCTTCAAACTTTAAATTTACAATAGAAATGTCACGAATTATAGATTTCGTCTACTTGAATTTTGTTAGAGGTTAGAGGTTCGTTCTGAATGCTCTTTTTCTCTTTTATTAGGATGAGTAATATTTTTATTCTTATCGTGCACAATTCTTGAAACTTCACAATGCCTAAGAAATATTTTTAGACCCTGCACGTATCCTTTCGTATCAGTGTTTATTAAGGGACTATAAATTTAAGATACGTGAGATACGAAGTTTGTCTCTACAGGAGAAGTTTAAAAATTGAAATATTTCCAATGGAGACGGAGATAAATTCCACTACAAATTATTTAAAGAAACATACTATCTGCAACGCCTTCTGGTGTGATGCTAAAATAACAGATAAAATGGTTTTAAAAGTGCAACAGCTCTCACGAGCTCACCTTTTTAATTCTATATTGTAATACGATTTTATGAGCGTTCGTAATGTAAATCAAATTTTTTGAAATTAGTAAACAACATGGTGTTTTTTAATACTCGTAAAATTTTGTTGGGCATTTATTTACAATAATATCAAATTTTTATCAGTTTCTTTTCAAATTAAATTATACGAGGTTGAAAGCAGCTGGGCGGTACATTCACGTAAGAGCGAAATATCGTAGTAAATTTCTTTAGTATCAAAATTTTCTGGACGTTTTGATACAACTATTGAATATAATTTTGAATCTCGTCAATAAATGAATAATACTGTTCGCGTCTTTTCGAAGATTAATTTTTAAGTTTTCGTAGTATTTTACTTTATCATTTTGTCATTCGGTTATCGTGTCGCTTAATAGCAACACCGCGTTTAATTTGTCTTAATTTTCAATAATTTTAGTGTTAGTTGTGTATTTTTTTACTCTCCTGCACTTTTGTTCGCCGCTGCACCCAGCTAGTAATTTTGGGTAAGTGATTTATTTTCCGAATTTCGTTTTAACCGTAACCAAATAATACTAATTTGGTATATTTTTGAATTTCGTATGCGTGTCCATTTGGTTGTGAGTTTCCAGTTAAATTATGATAATGGTCATTGTTTTATTTCTGTGAAAAGGTCATTGTATTGGGTAAATTATATTATTACACAATCTTAAAATTTAAAATGAGATAGGTACTACATATTAAGGAAGAACGGGTTGTTATACCGGGTGATAAGCCTGTGGTATTAATAAACCTCTGTTATAATACATTTTTTATTGCTTACCCAAAAAAGTGAAAATACGTTACGCAAGGAAAATAGTTTTTTTATATTTTGCGTCTGTAAGATCGCTATTATAGCATCCATTTGCGTGTCGTAATGAGATTTAGCGTGCTGTAATAATTTTGGTAAAATTTGATGTTCGAAGTTGGTAGTAATATTTAATTTGACATATTTTGTCAAATCGAGCAAAGAGAAAACGACAATTTTTATAATTAACATGTTCTATTTTTTAACATAGTAATTAAAATTAATTAATTAACGACCAATTCAAACTACAAAACAATTTATTTGAATTTTAAATTACGAAATGTCACTTTACAATTAGTACTGCCAACCAGCCAACCATCACAAAAATCCCTAAATTTTTATATTTTGAGTTTTTCTTTGAAAATGGACTTTAAAAGGCGCAAAATAGAAAAAATTGTATAAAGAACTCATTTCATAAGTCATTATAGCGATTATAGCACTCCTCCATTAAAACGCTCCTGGCTACGCCAGTCGCATTTTAAACTTGGAGTCGTGCTATAATACGTGACTTATGAAATTCGTTCTTTAATATACTAATTTATAAGTAATGCGTGAGTGAAATAACGTAAAACAATTTTTTTGGAAAATAACTTTTTGTACATTTAAAAACAAAGCGAAAACTTTTTTGTTATGTATTTTACAAAATAAAGTTCTTAAAAAAGTTTGCACAATATCGATATGGGTCAAGTTTGCTTTGGCGTATCCCAGAGGAGTGTGCAAGAAGTTTAAGTTTATTTTTGACTTTTAGAAAAGTATTATCATCCCTTTAAAAGAAATTGTTGCCAACACAAGTTGTATGCGAAACATACAGGAACTCGATCCTAAACTTACTACTTTCTAAAACATTTCCAATTTTGTGAAGAGCTTATATGCATTATGCAGGTCTTGAAATCTTAACTGTAAGATGTATTTATCGGGAGAATATTATTCATGTAATAACGAAAACTAGTAATGCTATTATCACTTATCACTAAACGTATTTATCGTTATTCAATGCCGAGTGCTTACAGTCATCTCTACGTGTATTTTAAGTTTAATAATTCGTTATTAGATCGAGCGTCGAATTGTTAGCATCACGAATCACGACAGGCGTAAATTATTGTATTTTCCAATTTAGTATTTCATTATAAATTAACTATTAAGAGTTATTTTATTGTTTTCCTTTACACAACTTTCTTCAAATTCAACCGATTTCAAAATTCAGCTGTGCCACTGTAATCGTAACAAAATCACCCCTAAAACGATGTTGGCAGTAGAATTATTGAAAAAAGTATAAATGAATTAAAATGTCTCGGGAAATTTAGCGGACATCCTCGTTTGTTCCTTAAAAAACAAAATTGGGTTTTCTGAGTAAATATTCATCTTTTCCACTCAGAGTAGTTTAGCTAACAGTTGGGTAGATAAGTCTATGTCTTAACTAGGAAAAAAACATTATTTTGGCAAAATTTAATTTTATTATTCAACATAGTTGCCTTCAAGGGCGATACAGCGTTTATAGCGATCTTTCAACTTTTCTATACCATTTTTATAGTACGATTTGTCTTTAGCCTCAAAATAGGCCTCATTTTCGGCAATCATTTCATCGTCGGTCTTAAATTTCTTGCCAGCAAGCATTCTCTTCAGGTCTGCGAACAGGAAATAGTCGCTGGGGGCCAGATCTGGAGAATACGGTGGATGGGTAAGCAAGTCGTAGCCCAATGCATTGAGTTTGCCCATCGTTTTCATTGACTTGTGGCACGGTGCATTGTCTTGGTGAAACAACACTCTTTTCTTCGCGAAATGGGGCCGTTTCTTAGCGATTTTATCCTTCAAACGCTCCAGCAACGCTATATATAATAGTCACTGTTGATCGTCAGTCTCTTCTGGAGATAGTCGATAAATATTATACCTTGCGCATCCCAAAATACAGGCGCCATCACCTTTCCAGCCGACTGTTGCGTCTTTCCACGCTTCGGATTGGGTTCGTCGCGTGCAGTCCACTCCGCTGACTGTCGATTGGACTCTGGTGTGTAGTGATGGAGCCATGTTTCATCCATTGTCACATATCGACGCAAAAACTCGGATTTATTACACTTAAACATGGCCAAACACTCCTCTGATTCATCGACACCTTGTTGTTTTTGGTCGATTGTGAGCCCGTGCGGCACCCATTTTGCGCAGAGCTTTCGCATGTCCAAATATTCGTGAATAATATGATGTACACGTTCCTTTGATATCTTAAGAGTTTCAGCTATCTTGCTCAACTTCACTTTACGGTCATTCAAAATTATTTTGTGGATTTTTTTGATGGTTTCTGGCGTAACCACCTCTTTTGGGCGTCCACTGCGTTGTGTATCGTCTGTGTCTGTACGACCACGTTTAAATTCACGAAACCAATATTTTATATTTGATTGTGCTGGCGCAGAGTCCGGGTAATATTTATCAAGCCATTGTTAGGTTTGCCCAGTATTTTTTTCCATCAAAAATCAGTGATGAATCAACACACGAAATCCGTTTTTATCCACTTTTTTCACAATAACAAAAGTTGCTTCACTCAAAACGCTACATCTCACGAACCAGTCGACTGATTGCTGTCAAATTTTGACACGGTTCATTTGAAAGATGGCTGATTCGAGTCATTTGAGTTTTTTTTCTTTAGTGACGCCATTTATGTGTCAGGACAAACACTTATCTACTCATCCGTTATTTTGGTATTACCTATACGTTACCATTTCACCAGACAATGCATGAAACTTAACTGCGTATAAGCGTAAGTAATAGCAATATAAACTCTAATATACCTTAATACGTGTATATTCTCATTCACGTATTTAAATTCGTAATCTAATTAAACTTTATTCTCTACGTATTCAACAACGTATTCTTTTTTATTAACTTTTAAATCAAAGTAAGATATATGTGGGCCATTTTATTGCTTTAAATCACGTATTGATTAAAAGTTTATACAGGGCGTCAATGTATAGGCACGTGTTAGAAAAACATTTTAAAACGCACGCCACTGGGATAAATTAAATCACGTCGCTTGTACATAAATTAACGAAAACTTGCTAACCAAGAGACCTGATTTGGTTTTCTTATATTGCACGCACATAGTTGAGTTTAACAAGTTATTTCTCCAATCAAGCAAAGTTTATCCAAAGAAGCGTAAATCGAACAATACCTTAATTAAGTGCTCCAGCGTTTCTATTAAATAAGTTTAACTTATAATTTTTGATTATATTCCGTAAGTGGTTTGCGCGCAGTTTTACTTTTCACTTTAAAGTGATAACTTGGGTGCAAATAAAGCGAGATTAAATTTGATCCGAAAGTTTTCAGTCGGTTCATAAACTGAAGATAAGTATTAAACGAAAATTGTCAAACTACATATAAAATTCAATTATTCCCCAGCATTATGTAAAGTAGTAAGTTTCATCATGTGCCAAGTTTGTTTTTGCGCTATGTGGTATTTGATATAAAATTTATCTCAAGACGAAACATTTGGATAATTAATTGTTGAACCGACTGGGACACTGCCAACATTTTTTTAAACACTCGGTGTATTGTGTTGTATGTTAATGTTAACTCTTCCAAAACTTTTTAATAAAATAAGAAGAGACGCCTGTCAACAAGTCATAATGTCATAATACGTATCTCTTTTTTTTATCATAAAAATATGTATTATTTCTACGTTTTGATCCTTTTCGCTTGCTTTCGTTCTAAATTTATTTAAACAATTTTAACCAATGTACCTAATGTAAATAATTAGGTGAAACCCGAATTTTAAGGGCAGCAAGAAGATGAATAATGGCCCAGTTAAAAGCTAGTGGTGAAAAAATTAAATTATACAACACAGCGCATGTTAAGCCGGGATCAGACGACAGGCGTACTCGGCAAATACGCAAATATTTGTATACTTGGCAAGTATACCAGCCTATATCGGCCATTAACAAGTAGATGTGCCAGCAAATTGGTGTACATGTTAGTGGGATAAGTAGAAGATTGTCGACCATCATAAATAGCCAATAGTAGCGTATGGAGCAGCAATTAAATCTACAAATATAGATGACTATTTACTTGTCAAGTTTACAAATAATTGTAATGTCTTTAACTTGCGCAATTTTTACCGACAACCGATGGAAAACTCGCCAATGCGTACGAGTAGCAAATAATTGAACCATGACAAGTGGCAAGTATTAGTATACGCGATTAACAAATATTTGGCAAGTATACGAGTCGTCTGTAACCGGCTTTAAATTGAAACTGTTTTTTGTGTATGACAATTTCAACAGAGCGCAAACTTTTTGTTGATACGAATCCATCATAATTATTTAAAAGGTAGCTATTATATTATATCTTCACGCGTAATAAACTTTGTATAGTACTAATGTTAATGTAATGCAGATATGTTTCCAAAATATATTTTTGCATAACAATAAATTAATAATTAAATTCCTGTTATGTTATAACAAACATAACGTTATACCTTCCTCACTCATTAAAACGAGCAGAATGAATAATTGAACGAGTTTGTAATCATTTAAGAGTAGTATTAATTACGCGTATGAGATAATGATATATTATGTTTGAACACTGTTAATTCAAATCGTTTTGGTAAGGCCCGATTTCGCAGTAAATAAAAATAAAATCCAGAAATGGACTAAAATGAAAGAAATTTGCACTTAAGGTTGTTCAGAAGGAAATCCAAGTATATGAGAAGTTTTTGAAATTTTTCAGTATATTCTTTGCATGATAAAGAACATTATGGCGAAATTTGAACTTAATCTTGTTCTTAGTTATTGAGATAAAAAATTCCAAAGTTGACTGCTTATATGCAAACGAGGGTTTGCACATTCATTTAAACCCCATTATCTCGGCACCCAAAAATGACAACCTTACCAAAAACCACCAAAATATTTATGAAAGTCTTACAAATAAGTGTACAAAATTTCAAAAAAGTCCTGTTTCTAGTTTCTGAGATAATTAAATTATTGTTCAAAGAAATAGTACAAAAGCTATCAATCATCATTACGCTTGGCAACGCCGCTGCATGAGATAAATTGGGAAAAGCGCGCGTGATTCAAATAAAAGTGATGTGTTATTTAAAGTTTTAATGAAATCAAAACTTATAGATCTATTTTTATAAAAATGAAATTATTCAATTTCCCAAAGTAATGGAACGTCGTTTCGTCAACTGATAAGCTTTGCTTAAAAATTACCAAGTTTTGAAAATTTGTTCGCAATAACCTTCAACCCCCTGTCATTGTCATCTTTGGTTATTACACTACCAAAAGTCTACAGCAATGCCGTACTTTACACATCATATTGAAAGTTTTTTTAAATAAGGAAAAAAATATTTTAACCGACCAAAACTCTTTAAAAGAATAAAATTTAGAACTAAATTGTTGAAAATTATGTATTTTTAAGAAAGAAAGCATATTTTCATTGGTTTTAAGTATTAAAATTTTGTTTATTTGAAGTTGGCAATAGATATCTTTATCCTTCTTTATCCTATGTATTTAGCACAGGACAGAGTATACACCGCAGCTTACCCCCACTTCTCAAAAACCTTAAAGCCGTAGAAACACCAATTGATTTATTTAATTAACAAAGGTATTCGAGTTGCATTAGAATGCATTTATTTTTTCTAAGTAACAAAAGTTTATTTTTAAATGCAACGGAATTTCTCGTTCGAATAACTAAAGTGACAAAGGGCAAAATGTTAAAAGATATTGACATACATTTCAACCCTTTCAAAACAAACCAAGCGAAATTTTTCTACAAGAATTTTCAACTCCGTCAAGTAGTGCCCAGGATTGTATTGGCAAACTTCCTTAGATAGGTACATAATATATGTTAATATGCTATATTGTTTGTGTCCTTTTAAACTCTTTTCAGTGGAGATTTGAGGAAGCTCAGGCCTACAATTTTAGAAAAAAAATTGTTTTTAAGCTATCTTAACAACAATTTACAATTATCAATTTTCTAGTAGATAAATAAGAAACGCGCACCTTGTATTCTGAATAAGTAGATGGAAATCTACTGGATTAATACACTAGTCACAAAAATTAAAGGATATTAAAAAATTCCAAATTTTAAGGAGATTTTCAACAAGCGATAACTCGAATAAAAATGGTCGTATAGAAAATTTAAAAAAAGGAAATTGTAGCCTCAAGTGTCTAGTTTTCAGATCTGGGCTGTAAATTTTTTTAGCGTGGGCGGCTTTTACGTAATCATCCAAAAACCAACTAAAAGTAATTTTTTAAAATTTTTTCTTGTCTTTGAAATGGTCTGTGGACTTGAGAAATTTTCTTTTCATCACGCGACCATAAAACTCGTTTAGACAATTTAATCAGCTTTAATTTGACCTACGATCATAAATTTTGTAAATACGTCTGCGTACTTGCATGAAAAGTGTCCAAGGTATTGATAAAACCGTTACAGAAATATTAATGAGCTGCGTAGGATTTTTTGCTGCGAAGTAATCGTCGATCAAAGCAAAAAAGGCCATTTTAACTTTGAAAATCGATTACTAGAGAACTAATCATAATCGTACAGAAACTGAAGATTTTTTTTCGATTTTTCTCAACGAGTCATGTTTTTGAGAGAAAAATATGGATTGTCCACAGACCATTTCAAAGACGAGAAAAAATTTGGAAAAACTATTTTGTTGCTTTTCGGATGATCACGTGAAAACCGCTCACGCTAAAAAATTTTACAGCCCAGATCTAAAAACTAGACACTTGAGGCTACAATTTCCGTTTTTTAAATTATCTATACGATCATTTTTCTCCGAGTTATCGCTTGTTGAAAATCGCCCTAAAATTTGGAATTTTTTTAATATCCTTTAGTATTTCTGACTACTGTATCATTAATAAAGCCAAACTGACAAAAATCCAGAAAATATTTCTTGCAACTTTTCATTGTATTTTCAACTAGATATACTTTTTTAGTTTTATTTTTCTAGATGATTGGGTTGTCATTATCACACTCTCTTATTTTTACATCCCTGCTTTATGTTTTTCTTTCTTTTACACTTAAAGACTATTTTTGTAGCAGTAGGCTGAAATTTCAAATTAATAAGTCTATTAGCACATTTGTTTGTTTAAAGGAAAATAAAAAGAGCGAAGTAGATGCTTTTGAAAGGAAGAATTTTCAGATAGGTATTTGATAAATGGCTGCTTAAGTTGGGAAACTTTGGTAGAAAATTGTTAGAAAGATTAAAAGTCGGAAACACCGAGAGAGGTGGGTAAATAGTAGGTATGTGTATTAGCCACGACCGTGTAAAGATATGTAATACTAATGAGGAACTTGAGAACCGCGCTCACCTTACTGTACTTCAAAAACAAACATTTGACCGATTTTTGATCATAAGCGCGACAAAATCCTGAATGATAGTCGTGTACAAAATTCATGTTTAAGGCACGCGCTTGTTGTGCCGTTCGTACAAATATATCACTAAGTTAGTAATCGACACAGGCACAAACATAAATTTTTATAAGAAAGTCATCTACAAACAACCCAGGAAATTGTGAAATTCGAAACGTGGTGCACGTTTTTTTACCCCGAAAGATGTAATAAGAGCAAAAATGTAGGTGGAATAAAAATGATAAAGTCGAACTTTTTTAAAACATATCTCTGAGGCGAGACTGTAAAAAGGCTTTGAAAAATAATAATTTCATCTTACACTAAACTTTCATTTATCATCGACATTTCCTTTTGTGGAAAACACGCAATAAACTTATCCGTAACCGCCTAGGTGCAATATATTTGTCGCAATCTCATCAATGTGCACAGTACAGTAAATTATGACTGTGCTTAACGGATCACTATTGATTAAAATAATATGTTCCCGTGTAATTAATTTTTTTGCAAAGTTTATTCTTTAGTCCTTTTTATAAAAATGAGTTGAAGAAATTGAAAAGACAAAATATTCTGTTTGAAGTTAACTCATTTTTTCTTTTAAAAATGTAACTCGTTTCATAATATAAATATTTAAACTATGCTACTACATACCCGTATAATTTTTCAATTAAGAAACATATAAATATTAATAGTGTAGAAGTGTACTCTGGAGTAAATGAAACCTCAAAACTTTGTAACTGCACCACGGACATCACCGTGGTGGTTGCGAAATAAATAATAATTTTCTGGTAAAGCTCTCAGGAATCCAAACCCTGTTCAACTACTATCGTATCTAGTATAGTAAGTTTATTTCTTTGTGAATATCAAGAAAGCAATGTAACATCAAAGAAAGTCATTTGTCAAAAATTAATCCGAACTAACGAAATAAAACTTCGAAGCCTCCTCGACAGAATCGACGAATGAGTAGTTTAACAATCCGAAAGCTCTATAAAATCCTTCATTACTGTAGTCGCCCGAGATGGTCCTAGATGCAAGAGCCGGCCTAATTTCATGAATTCAGGGTTCGATATTAAATTTTTAGTAGTAAATAACGTCTGTTGAATCTCCTGTGGATTATTTTCACACCAAAAACGACAAGTTTGCTTTTTACGTTTCAATTTAGCCAAAAATCACATTGTTACCAAAATTAGGGTTGATTTTGAGTTGCTATAGAACCCCAATCGACAAACTCACGATGGCTAGCTAACTATGGTCTAGTTCTAGTTGCTAGTTTTAGGGTCAACATACTGTTATAAGAGTGCAAAACTGAGTCTTTTCTCAAAATTCTTAGAACGACGAGGAATCAATAAATTTGGATCTTTTGTACCACCCACCCTTAAATCGCCAAAATTACCTTCCCTTTTTGCATTTAGATGTGTTTTGTTGGTAGTTTAGTATAGTCATTGAGTAATCAGAACTGCGTAATACAACCTTTCTCGAATTCAGTACCAATCCGATGACAAGAAGTTGTTACCTTGTTAGCACCTCGCTGGAAGCTATTTCGTCAAACGATCTGTTATTATTCGATTTAGTTTTTTCTATTTTGTTTACTGGTTTGTCAGCTTCAATGTTTGTTTTTGATAGATTCCTTTCATACATATCAACGCTTCTCTTTTCAAAATCTGGGGTTGATTGTACAGAATCGACGTGTTCCACGTCTTTTTTACACTTTAACGACATTAAAATACTTAACTTGCAACTGCACCTATAGTATACTTATTAATTTTTTCATGTAAAGGGTGTTTTTTTTGGAGGTTGGAACTTTAAATTGTAATACCTAAAACATATAATTTGATCAAATGAACGGAATTTTAGTTTTATTTACTAGAAAATCGTTTGCTATTTAGAGTTTGAATATTATTTTGGGTATATGATCTCCGCTATTGCCTATAAATATGGTATATCTTGGAGGTCCAATTTTCGACCGTTTTTCAAGCATTAGTCGTCTGATTTCGTAAATAAAACACACGATGTTGGTTTTTTGGCTTTTGAGAATTTGCTTGTGGATTCTCTTCACTCCAAATGCAACAATTTTGTTTATTGGCACAGCCATTGAGACAAAACTGAGCCCCATCACTGAACATAATTTTGCAAAGAAGCAATGGGGCGACTTGATTTTAGGCTCATTTGCCAAATAGGTGCCCAAAACGATGATCTCGCAGCTTCAATTCTTATACGAGCTGGATAAGACCTTAAACCAAGATTTTTACTTAAAATTTTTCCATAAAGTGGCCGGACAGAGATTCAATTGTTGCGCACGGTAACGAATCGAGGTGTTTGGATCTTCTTCGATACTTTTCTTAAGGGCGGCTATATTTGCTTCGGGACGCACTCTTTTTTGTGCAACAGGGTATGCTAACATCAAGTAGCGTAAACGAAGTGCAAAATCGATCCATGGTTCGCCGAATTATTGATTCGGATTTCGGATGGACGATTATGTCGATCGTAAAATGATCTGTACGTATCGAGAATAGAACCACGATTTTCAAAATAAACTTACACGATTCCAATCGTTGCTCTGATTTCAATCTTTGAACGATGAAATGGCAAACATTAGTTTATAAAAATAACCACTAAACTTCGACCCATAATAACTGAAACCAAAGCTGTCTCAATTAAAAGTTCCAACCACCAAAAAAAACACTTTTTAGTTATAGTACAGTGCAATTAGCGCAAAAAAATTGGTTGCGATCGGAATTATTCCGGTAGTCCCAATTTTTTTAATTTGTTTTATAGAAAGGTCTCCTAATGTTAAATCCAAAATCTCGACCTCCGAGACCCTGTGCTCGAGTCGCCATCTTGAAAAAAGCAACCGAAATCAAGTCAATGACTAGTTTTTGTCAATTTTGACCCGGAAGGACTACATTTTTGGCAAAGGCCGTTTTGAACCTTTTAAAAGTAGGCTAAATTTTCTACAGTTGAAGACCAAAATGGTCTATGTAGACCCTTGGATCGTTGTCAAAAATCCAAAAATAAAATGATTTAGTTTTGTTTAATTTTTGATTTTTGACAATGATCCGCATTATTTACCTTACATCAAATGGGGTAGTTATGAATTTTTGGTATGTTATACATGATGGATGCCTGATAATAAATTCAAGTTTTCGACCTCTACGGATCTCCGGACCTATGTGAAAAATCCAAAACTAAATCGCTAGCGAATGTTCCAACAAAAGTGTTTTTTAACTTCCTCATAAATGCCAAAGATAAAACCTGGCACCACTTTGGTTATCAAAAATCTTCAACTACGTCCTTGTTCTATGTGATGTGATATGGGAAATCTTTGTTGTACCTCCAAATTGTGAATAAGAAGCTTCTTAAGTTCAATAGAGCGGTAACGAATGTTACAATTTCGAATAAAAGTGTTTTAACTTCTTCATAAAGCCAAAGATGAGACCTGGCACCACTTTGGTTATCAAAACTCTTCAACTACGTCCTTATTCTATGTGATGTGATATAGCAAATGGGTGTTGTACCTCCAACTTGTAAATTAGAAGCTTCTTAAGTTCAATAGAACGGTAACGAATGTTACAATTTCAAACAAAAGTGTTTTTTAACTTCTTCGTAAAAGCCAAAGATGAAACCTGGTCCACTTTGGTTATCAAAAATCTTCAACTACGTCCTTATTCTATGTGATGTGATATAGGAAATCTTTGTTGTACCTCCAACTTGTAAATTAAAAGCTTCTTACGTTCAATAGAGCGCTAACGAATGTTACAATTTCGAACTAAAGTATTTTTTAACTTCTTCATAAAAGCCAAAGTTGAAACCTGGCACCACTTTGGTTTTAAAAAATCAGCAACTACGTCCTTAGTCTATATGATGTGATATAGGAAATCTGTCTTGTACCTCTAAGTTGTAAATCAGAAGCTTCTTAAGTTCAGTACATCGCTAAAAAATGTTACAATTTCAAACAAAAGGTTTTTTTTTAACTTCTTCATAAAAGCCAGAGGTGGGACCTGGCACCACTTTGGTTTTCAAAAATCTTCAACTACGTCCTTATTCTATGTGATGTGATATAGGAAATCTTTGTTGTACCTTCAAGTTGTAAATAAGAAGCTTCTTAAGTTCAATAGAGCGCTAACAAATGTTACAATTTCGAGCAAAAGGTTTTTTTAACTACTTCATAAAGCCAGAAGTGAAACTTGGCACCACTTTGGTTTTAAAAAATCTTTAACTACGTCCTTATTCTATGTGCTGTGATATGAGAAATCTTTATCGCGCCTCCAAGTTATGAGTAAGAAGCTTCTTAAGGTCAATAAATGTTGCAATTTTGAACAAAACTGTTTTTAACCTCTTCATAAAAGGTGAAGACGGAACCTAACACCACTTTTGTTTTTAGAAATCCTTACTTACATTTTTATTCTACCTTATGCAGTGCAGGATTATCCAAGACATAATAACTTTTGTGGTTGATTCCGTTTATAAAACTTACGCGTCTTATTGCTCAGTTATCCAGTACGTAAATTCATAGTTACCCTTTCCCCGTCCTATATCTCAAAAAGGGTTAACTTATGGAAGAAATGAATATAACCAATCTTGTAGCTAATAAGGTTTTCTGTAACTTTTATTATTGCCTTTATTATCGTACGATGGATAGGAATCAAGTTATTCTCAAAAAACTAGATCTACCCGTGATTTTGATTAGTCTTTTCAAGATGGCGACTCGAGCACAGGGTCTCGGAGGTCGAGATTTTGGATTTAACATATAGGAGACCATTCTATAAAACAAATTAAAAAAATTGGGACTACCGGAATAATTCCGATCGCGGATTACTAATTGAACTGGACTATTATTACTAAAGGCACCCGGCTTATAATACGACCGGCATGTGTACAAAGGGCCGCTTGACCTAGTATAGTGCACACGATCTTTCCAATAAATCTATGATGGAGGGCCAAAAATACAGAAGTTATACGTGTGTTGCTAATACCTATGTGTACTGATTACTATGATAAATTAGACTATACGATTATTGTGATGGTTATGAAATTAATGCGATTTTAAATGCTAAAACATAAAAAAGTCTACTGCTTTTTAAATTGATTATATTATATACCAATAATTTGTTATTGTCTTTAATTATAAAAAAAAAAGATTTCAACCATAATTAGAGCAGATAATAAAACTAAAACGATTGGTTTTGATTAATTGCTCTCCGCAGTTAGTAATTTTGATTTATTTAAGTAATTTGCATTAATATTTTAAAATAGCACCACCTTTAAAGAATTTAAGCATACATTATTAATATGCGATGGTCACCTTCCTACAATATTTACATTTTATTATTTGATTATAGTACTTTTTTGTTTTAATTGGGCCTCGTAATTATAGCGCTAATTATTGTTTGGTTAAATCGTAATTAATTGTAATTCGACTCTTGCACAACAGAAAAACCCCAAAGCTAGAGTTAATAGAATCTCGATCAATTAACATAAATTAATAAGTTACTGGAGATACTTAACTAATTGGGCGTTGTTCAAAAAAAATTTTAATTTTTAAAATTGTTACTGAGTTATTAAAATGAATTCAATTTGACTTTTTATAAATTAATCTTCATAATATGTATTCGAACGTGAATAATTAAACTTGAACTAAGTGCGCGCGTGAATGAGCCCGTCCTGATATTCTTTCAAAATACTAATCATTTACGATTACCAAAATAAAGTAGCGAGTATGGCTTGATTGAGCAATAATAACATGGCATGAAAATGGCCAGGGAAATGTTTTACATTTTGTTTAGTGAATATTCGTTAATTTTTGGAGATACCGTTCAAAAGACGCGAGCAGCTAGGTATAATGAACTATAATAATTTAGAATACACTTCACTTCCTCCTACAATAGCTAATGTAGCTATAAGATTGCAGTTAGTTTTGAAAATTTACCCGAAGACACTAATACGTCAGGCCTCCGATACTTTCATGCTAGTGTCACTAAAATATTTTATACTTTCTATCTTATTTATTACAATAATGTTGAATATATCTTGAAACCCGCGAAGCGGATTTTCATTTTGGAAATGTTTCAAAGTTATCGCATCTTTAGTGTATGAGTGACAGATTTCCACTTTCCACTTACTTGCGCAGCTCAAAAAATACGAGCGAGAAATTCAAAATTAATCTTTTCCTACATTTCATTTAACAAGGAAACGAGGAAACCTAAAGTCTAATTGCATTTTGCGAACCCATGTGAAATATTTTGTAAGAAACGCCATTAACAATCGTAATGTCGTAATGTGTCTCATTTTTTTTCTTTTTGTGGTAGAAACAATGTATTATTCTTCAAGTGCAGCATTGCTCTTTTAAAATTGTTGAAGAGAACACTTGTAGGATTTAATTACGCACTCTATTAGTCTGAAAAACTGGCTGAAGAGACGAGACCTTGTTTAGTCGCTAATGTCTCTAGATTTAAAGCAAGTCACCACAATTAACCCTGACATAGTAAACTCTTGCTCTTTTGAGAAACGCATATTAATTTAACTACATTCCCACAACCCGTACTTTTTGTCACGTATTTTCGCTTTTCATATTCCCTTACTCCCCATTAGAGCAATACTGAAATCTGAAACGTCATGAGTTGTCGTGAAAAATTAAAAAGGTGTAAATATTGGCTACATTAGTTAAAGGTATTCAAGCAGAAAACCGTCTAGACATAATTTAGTTTTACGATTGATTCGTTTCCACAAAGAACCCACTCAGTGGTGGCTTTTTCCGCAACAACTCGCCTATTAGAACTTTCCCACAATGTCTCTTTTTCATAGGTACTTGAGGTGAACTAAAACACAATTTATGTCAAAATTTAAAACTTTTAACAACTAAATGCTTTAACGAATTAAACAGTCCTTGTCATTGGTAAAGGACGTTTTTTACATAATTTTTGCCGGGCTAAGAAGTTCTAAGTTATGACGAACTCGTTTGTTTCTTGTAGAATAACGTGTAAATAATTAAATATATTGATTTTAAAAATTTACAAACGTTATGTTGGAGTTAGGTTACGAATACGTTAAAGCGCCCTTGTATGTGAAGTGGCCTTGAGTATTTTACCCATAATAGCAAAAAGCAATATAAATTTTAAGCGCCTCATTAATTATCATTGGACTATAAAAGAACTCAAATCCCTACTACATCTTTAAAGTTTTGGCAAAGTTTTACGCGTAGATAGGTTATAAGCCCTCAACTCTCAAGGGAGATTTTCTTTTAACGTTAAAATAGATAAACGGTTTCTCTTTACGAGCATTATTAATAGTCAAATGTCCTCTTTAATAAAAATTTTGTTCGCAGCGGCGTTAGTTTGTAGAAATCGTTTAGTTTAAAATTTCAAATGGATTATGCACGAAGAAAATTTATTTTTGAATAAGTTTTCTGCCAAGATAATTTTTAAAGCTCGCTTATTATCCCTGCAGGAATTGTAGTTTTGAATTTTTAATAATAAAAGTTTTAAGTGAAGATTTCGGTTAAATTTAATTTTGCGAGGATTAAGTTTGTTTTTATTCATATTAATAGTATTGTTCAACGTTCTAACTTTTCATTTAAAGAAATTAATTGTCAGTTAATTTGTTATTTGAGTTTAATAGAATTTTTTCTTAACCTTTGTTCGCGATGGAATTGTGTTTTGTGAAACTTTCTGCAAAGCGAAATCCGAAACTTCGTAAGATAATTTGCTTAAAAGTGGTAATAATGGGCTTATTATAGGTATAGGTACTTTATACGTTATAATCCTTCTGTGGAAACAACAGTTATTGTTTTATTATACTGAACCAAAAGAGTTGGGGTACCTACTTTGATATTATAAAAAATTATGGTAGTTCGCTTTTCGCTTTTCATGCCTACATCTTCAAAAACACCAGCATAGATATAGATCCAGAAAAACTTAAACGAATTCTTTTCTCATTTTACGTTATAACTTATAACCTAGTAAAAATAATCATTTTTCAGCGAGAGCATCCTAAAAACAACGAAGCATTGCATACTATTAGTCAAGAGTACGTTCTCAAAACTGTAATATTCTTCTCCCTATTTAGCGCTTAAAACTTTAATACAATTAACGATTGATGAAGAAGATAATTTAAAATTCGCTTCACAGGTTTTACGCTCAGACGTGATATATATCGATGACATAGTTACGGGATGGGATGTAACAGTTTAGAACAGGCTCTTTTGTTAAAATCCGAATTAATGTATTTGCTGGAATGTAGAGGGTTCTAATTAAGAAAATGGGTCAGAAACAGTGAAGAATTTTTTTCTCATTTACCGCAAGACCGTTCGCATTCGATTTCGAATCTATACGACCGTTAAAATTTTTGAATTAAAATGGAAGCCCGCTTCTGATTCATTTCTTCTCTCTGTTACTCATAACACGCGTTTAAAGAGAAACATTTTGTTAGATTTGGCTAATAATAATAATTTTTATTCGTGCTGGTGTACATAATATAAACAGTCTACACACATCAAAAATAAATTACAAACAAACAAAACAGAGCAATAATAGGCACATTAATTCCATATATTCTGCCATAGCGCAGACTAAAACCCTCCATGGTAGTTTTCTACATTTTTTCCAACACAAACATAGCAGGAACCGTCAAAACGCTCTCGGCAACAAAGGTACTCTAAACTCCGATAGATCTTCTTCGCAATTCAAAGATTCTTTGAGAACGACCCGAAAGACCCCACACCAGGATTGCGTTGCTTATTTTTGTTTGTCCTGCCGTCTCTGGATCAACTCCGCGCACCTCATTTATAAAAGCAAAGATTTTTTTGGAGTGGAATGCAGACAACTCCGCCACGTGATTTTCCCACGTCAGTTTGGAGCCCAATAAAACCCCTAGAAACTTACCGCTGCTAGTAACGCTCTTATAGTCAAATGTCATTGTTGCTTTTGTGTCAAAAATACATAAATTAAAAAGCAGTTCCAAACTGTGTATTTGTGTCGTTCATATAAAAATCATAAACAGCAAAGGAACTCACAGCCGATTGCCTCACACCCGATAAGTAATCAGATATCTCTTCCGACTGTAGCAAATCTGGTGTGTTCAGCATACAAAACTACCTTTCGACAGAGAATTTCGTTTACTAAGCTGTTCATTGAGCGATAGTTGCTCGCATCATTAGGCCTACCCCTTCTATATAAAGACACGATTTTCCAAATTTTCAGACAGTTTGGAGAAATGTGTTTCCTGCTGAAGGGTGTTGAAAAACTTAGCAAATGGCACAGCCAACTCATTTATTACAGATTTAACAATTTTTGTTGTAAAACCATATCTGTACTATATTAAGTATCATTTTTCATAGCGCATATTGCGTCCCTAACTTCGATTATTGATATTTCCTCGAAATCAATTTTGATTTCTTCGTCTGGTCGACGACAATTATTTACAAATTAGAGTCGGAAACACGATCTAATCTAGTTATAACATCTTCTACACCACTAACAAAGAAATTACTGAAAGTTAATGCCCTCGAGCGTACTGGGTGCTTTACGCAGTTTAACCTTTTCCAATTCTGATTAATCAACTGCCAAAATGCTTTCGCAACGTTTTTCGACGTACTAATAAACGCTCTATAAATGATGTGGCATTTAAAACTCGAATGGAACGCAACCCCGCCAAACAACACTTTAACCCAATGGATTACTTACAAGCATTACTTGCTTTTCAGATACCTCGTTTTGTACTACGAAAAGAACTTCAATATTTCAATTTATGTGGCTTTTGTGACGATTCACTGGAAGCCTACGCTGCGTGCATTTATATACGGGTCGTTCGTTCTAATTGCATCGAAACTTATCTTCTATCTCTAATCTAAAATAGTTCCGCTGAAGGCGCTGAAACACCTAACTAATATAACGTGAATTGAACTGTGCTCCGGTTTATTATTTACTAAACTAATGACATTTGTGTAGGACGCTTACGCAAATTAAATAGTTTTTAAAAATATCTTCACTTTTGCTAACTCCACGATTATTTTACATTGGTACAATTCGTCTGCCCATAAGTAGAAGTGGAAGCCTCTTGCAGGTAATCGCCTTTTTATAATACAAGAAAATTTATCAATTAACACTTGTTGGTATTATGAATTTAATGCGCCTCCTATGAAATGGGTCAACAAGGGTTGGTAAATTTATTATTGGTAAAGATGGGATTGCACACGTTGCCGATATTTTAAGGAGCCGGGGAACATCTACGCATCCCTCTGGTAAAGTTACATAGTCGCTTTATCCAAGGTTAAAATTTTCTTTTCTATTTTATTCAATTTTTCTTATTTCTAGAAGCTTTTCCAATTCTTCGTTCGTATAACAAAATTTCGAGTACAAGCAAGCACCTTAAACCCATGTTTAAATATTATTGACATTTAAAATTTCCTCGGGTGGTAAATTTTATTTGGGGATGAATATAAATCAGTTATACATGATAGGTAAGTACAGTTTATCTTTAGAGCGCACATTTGTCATTTTTTTAAACAAACTCGATTTCTTACGCAATTTTGTGTATGTATTTACTCGACGATTTAGCCCTCATCTAATTTTTTTAGTATAATTTCCCTTTTATTAATTTAATTAACATTTGTTTATTTTTCATGAATGCTTTCTATGCCGGATTCCGGATATTACATTTTCGAATTCTAAAACCTTCTTATACACCCCTATTGACTTAACCCATAGATTTAGTATAACGAAAACAAAACTAAAAAAAAACGTTTTTCTAGAGAAAACTAAATTGAATTTCTTTGATTACTCGAGAAGGTTGCCACCGAACTAGGTTGAATGTATAAAATTATACAGGGCGTTTCTTGAGCTGCGTGTGATCAGTCTCTCTAAACAAGCAATTAAAGAAACCATGCTCAATATTTTAGCTGGAATTTGGGCAATTGCTTCACGAATATTTGCGTCTTCTAATAGTCCAGTCATATTAGTCTAATTTTTGGCAAATAAAAACATTAACCGGTAACGATCTGGATTTTTGTATACAAGCTTATTAAGGCTTCCGGATAAACATACTAAATTGCCTAATCAATACCTGTTGCGCTCGAGCCGACATCTTGGAAAGAAGTACTTATTTTTAGTTTTTCGCCTATATCTCGGGAACTATTAATGATATCAAAGAAATGGTTCAGATACAAATCATAGCTTATTAAATTTACTATAAAAAAGCTTACATACATTTTTTCTCTATCTCCAATAGTTCAGTGGTAATTTGCCGTTGAATTCATAGAAATGTCTTTGTACTTTCTAGATCGACGTGCATGTCTTTGGGCAGCTTCGTTTCTGAGACAAACTGGAAGCCTTTATCAGCTTGTATAACAAAATCTAGATTTTTACCGGTTCATGTTTTTATTTTTTCTAATTTGACTGGACTATAATGTCTGTGGGCGATTTTACTTTTCTTCTTAAGTAACCCCACAAGAAAAAATCTGGGGAATAAGGCAGCCACTCAATATCTCCAATAGCGACCGTTTCACGCGCTGTGTGACATGTAGTGGCATCCTGGTGAAGCCATACATTTTCTATGCAAAAATTTCACGTATCATTGTTCGATACCGTTCTCCATTAACAGTATCTGCATTGCCCCTGGCCTCTTTAAAAAACAAAGGTTCAATGATTCGTTCAGAGTATGTTACGCACAAAACAACGACTTTTTGATCGAACTGCACGTTCTCTACAATAAGACGAGGGTTTTCTGCTCCCCAGAAACGATCATTTTGCTTGTTAACACGACCAGAAAGGCAAAAATTTGTTTCGTCGCTATTTATCAAACTTTGCCAATAATTGGGTTATACTTCACAAGTTGGCAATGATTTGTATACGTATTGCAAACATTTTTGAACATTAATTGGCCATAGTTGAAACATAGTTTGAATTTTGTATAAATACATAAGAAAGTCTAAATGTAAAATTCTTCTTAAAGTGCTCTCGGACAACACTAATTACGCCGCACGTCTTCTTGTGGAAGTTTTTGGTTCTACCTGAACATCAGTCTGAACAAGCTCAATATTTTCATTTAAACGACTATACCGAGGTCTTCCAGTACATCTCACTACACTATAGTTTGTAAAAATGCGTTTGCTAAACGAGTTTTTGAGATGAATAACGCTCCAGAATTCTGTATCTTCTACTTTGATAAAAAAAACTTCACTTTTGACAAATTTAATTTGCAAAGCTAGTTTAACCTTTAGTTACCACCTACAAGTTAACGCATCCTTTAGAAGAAATTCTCCTGAAATTAGTTCAGGAACACGACAAAATTTTTTATACTTTAAAAGTTTCCCACTTTTAAAAGGGGCGACTGTTTGTCTAAACTAAACCCCGCGGGTAGATTCGTTTACGACATATTTCAATTTTAGTCGTTTTTTCCCTTCTTTGCTGCTTTCAACATTATAATTCTAAAATGTCCAAATGTGTTGAATTATGTATTCTAGAATCTAAAAACTTATTAAAACTTTTTTAAGTAGAAACAAAGATTAAATATAAAAATAAATCCTTTTAAATTAAAAAATAATAATTAAAAATTTAATTTAACGAATAACGTTTGCCTTGAAACGAAACTTCCTGACAGCAGTATGAAACATAAACCGATATACAGGATTAATCGTAAGTTAGTTCTATGCCAAGGAAGTAATGCAGAGTTAGCCAAAATGTCGGCTATTTATAACTGCGGCTTTTCTAAAGATTAGAAATTAACTGCTTTAAAAAGTAATCATGTGAGTGCTTCAAGTAATTCAATTTGACGAGGTATACAAAAAATATTTAAAAACGGCCGGTTAGTATGTGCAAATTTGGAAAAATTACAATTTGAATAAATATGAAAGACCTTAAAAAACATGTCATTTTTTGTTTTTGATTAAACTGTTCTAAACCCTGATGTAGGGTTTCACAAAAAAATAACAGTCGCAGTGACGCACACGGGTAGGGTATGCATTATTCGAAATTTACAAATCCAATTTTTGCTGTTTTTTAACTTTCAACATTATTTTGGGTACAATTTATGGGCTTCAATTTTCCATTAGAAACTGATATTAATTTAGCAATTCATTTTTAGGTATAGGTATTGAATTTGTAAATTTTAAAAACCCAAAAATGACCTTCTAAATTTAATTTTAACGCTTAGGTTGGTATTAGAAATTCATTTCTTTTTCCATTTTTACTTCTTCATTTCTTATTCACATAATTCATAAGGACTAGGCATGTAGGTGTAGGTATCTATACGCACGGATAATTTGATACGAAACAAATTATTTTCATATTTTATAAAATCCAGTTTTATTACATAAAATTTAAAATTAATTTACTGTAAATTTAACTTATAAATACCCAAAATAATATTACAATTTCATCGCAGACGCCGTGTTTGACAAATACTGCAGCCGCTGTCATGAGAGTAGGTGCATTTAAAATGCACTAGAATGTTTTCACTTGAGTACCTACTCATTTACTAAATTCATGTTATCCTTCCTCATTCATCACCATCACTACCTCCACCAAGTGGCCCATGTGATAAAATACCTATTGCAATCCAAGCAGCAATTACAGCACAACAAATTATATTTAAATCTTGCATTTTATTCTTTCTAATTTTGACTAAATATTTCTTGACACTTTACATTATTTTAGCGACTGCTTCAATAATCAATAAAACAAAACAAAATAACAGGCCACCATAATAAATTTCTACTATGTTCACGAAGTCGACTCAGGCAAAGTAAACAACAGCAAACAAGTGGTGTTTAGTCCTTAAGTTTCCAAAATTTATTCACGCGATTAATGGCACGAGTTTAGGGATTGGTCGAAAAATAATAGAAATAGCGTGCGTATCTACTTTTGTGTGCAATTGTGGGTTACTGGATATTTCAATTATAAAAGGTCACCAAGTATGAGGATTCAGCGTTTGCCAACTATTTACATTAGGCGTACTGTTCAAGATGTCAAGAAGGGGTTCCTCCTTAAATCTCGTCAAAGACGAGGGGAGGTACCTAAAACCCTTCCCGTACATATAATTGGTATAAAAGTAAGGTTCAGTTCTTAACATAAATTTATCTAAAATGACTTGGGCCGTAATCTTTAAATCAGAAGTGTGTTCTGTAGGTGTGTGTCCAACGTCCCTGCTCTTGCCAGCAGCCATTTTTTAGGGAAGGCTCCAAGAGTTCTTCAAAAGCTGTTCCTGAAGGAACATATTCGACGCCTTTTGCTTACAATGAGCTAAGTATTTCTTGAATCTCTCCGTCTTTTCTAGGCGTTTTTGCCTTAAGTTCGCCCTGCACTTTTAATAATATACCCGTCCAGCCTTGTAAGCCTTGTTTACAGTGTAGATTTTCTTTTAGGGTAGTTTTTCCCCAATTTTTTGTCAACAATCCAGTAAAGTTCGTGATTTTGTGAATGATTTATTTCAATCGCCATATTTTGAATTAATCTTCGTTCTGCATTGTCTCCATACAAATTTCTAGAAAGCTAATACGCCGGTGGTGACTTAAGGCCTCATCCTGAAAGATCCACTTACTAAATTTCTCGGCATATCTGCGACTGATTGCCGTGACGTCTATATTACCTTTGCTCTACACCCCCCTAAATGTGTCCGGGCAACCAGGCTCGTTGGTAACCACTAGATCACACTGGTTGATAACCTCCGTCCTCTGAGGATCATAATTCGTAGATTCGAGCTAGAGCGCTTCACATTTTTATCCATCCCCAAAATGATGGGGATGGTAAGTTCTCACAGACCTGTGCAAATATTATCCATCATTTGCTTTCTATAACGAAATTCACTGTTAGGTGTCCAGTATGCACTTATTGCTAAGAAGCGATTCTGTCCCGTGTCTATTTTATTGTTGCCGCCATAACTGACTACAGAAGTGACTCAGTTTCAATATTTCAAGACTTTTATTTAGTACCTGCTTTCATCGTCTGCGACGACTCTTAGGCCGCTCGTTTGCGTTATGGCAAATTAGCCTCCATTCTTCCTTACATAGGGACCCTGTGCTAAAATTAGGTCGGTACCCTCATTAATGTTTTTTTAAATCTGTGCATGGGTTGCACTTCTAGAATGATGTAGATTATGTTGTAAGAATTTTATAACTGGGGTTTCATGACCCATTGGAGAAATCTATACTTTTGACGTAGTCCTCCATATTACGTTTTTTATATTATACTGCGCATTTTGAAGCCCATGCCACATGGAAATAATCTGGCTTATTTTTCATTCACAGGGTTCATTTTACTTTATCTGAATTGCCTTTATTGGAGCACTGTGTCGTGTTTTTCGGCGCAGTACCCGCAGGCCCATTTCTGACTGCGGACCAGGGCTGTCTGTCCAAAGCCTTGACTCCTAAAGTATCTCGTCAATGCTGTCCTATCGTACACGATACACGAGCGCTAGCCTATAAAGAAGCGTTCCTTTTTGAGCATTAGGGCTCTTGTAAAAGCATCAACTTCAACAACCCAATGGTTGTGTAGCGTTTTTCACCAATCCATTTTTTGTAGACCTATGGCTTTTCACGTTCAACTGTGTTTTCAACGTTCTGATAACGTATCTAATTGTGAAAGAAAGTCAGCAACGTTGTATTCGATGGATGTGACTGATGCTTGGTAAAAATCAATAAACACATTGTAATAAAATACGAAACAGCAAATAAGATTTTCAGATAAAATATACGAAAATCTTATTTGCTGTTTTATTACAATAATAATATATAAATAAACGTTTAAGCCAACATTCCCAACACAAAATAATCCTATACGCAGAGTTCTTCATGTGAAACTCTTTTTAACGAGAAAATTCCCAATTAAACTTTACTAATTTGTTTTTCAAGACTTTAAAATTATTTAATTAATCGAGTAACGCTGGTTTGTACTTAAATATTTAAAAATTATATGATGAAAGTAGGTTTTTGAGTTTTAAGTTATACTGCCCTAGATTAGTTTGTAAGCGAACTAACTCAATGTACACCGTTGATTGTGGCGTAAAAACTACTTGGTCGTGTACCATTAGAAATTTCCACAATTTTTTCATGTTTATTATGTGCTGTTTAAATTGACTTTTAATGTGGAAAATGGTGAGGGGAGTTGCCTGGATTAACTCTTTCTTTGTTAAGAGATCTTGGGTTCAGATCCTATTTAACGTCTTTGAACATCTTTTTAAATTTAACTTTAACTTTGTATTGGGGGTAGTCCAATAAATTTACTTTATTATAAAAGTTGTCTAGTTTAGTGTAAATATTCCAATGTAAGTGGGATCGTGGGACACTGTAAAAAGGAAGATTACTAAATTGATAAGTTTCCTGTTGGACGTTTTCTATCTAACTTACCTGCACGGGTTACGGATTATGTTTAAATAGCCCTATAGTGACGAAATGGTGATTTAATTGTTTTAGATATGCTTTTATAAACCCTTTGTGTTATTGTGTTATTCGCCTAAAAATAGTTCAATGAATAAATAAAAAAATAAAAAAACAGCTTTTGGCACTTCGGATTACTGCTTTTAATGGTCTTATTAGTCACAAACTATAAAAGAAAACTTAGAAGTTATGAAGTCAAACTTTAACTTTTTGACAGGTCAATTTTTTAAGAATGTCAAATTACTTGGTAATAATAATAGGTGTTGTCTCTCGAATACCATTAGTTTTCAAAGTTATAATAGGCAACTTTTACACCAGTATGTCGCCTGCAAAAGCTCTATTTTTCGCCAGCTAAAAACAAGTACGAGCAAGAATAAATGAGGAATTTTTAAATATTCTATTTTCTATTCTTATACTCTTTACATTCCATAAAATTTGGTTAATCGGAAAAAGCACACCGTATTATAACCGAGTTACTTATGCTATGCTAGTATGAATACATAATATTAGTCTTACAAATTTTGTACGTATTATGTTAATAAAGTATATAGCTCTAGAGATTATAACTTTTCAATAAGGACTCTTACTTTAGTAAAATCCGCGTTAAAGAAAGCTTAATGGAATTGAGAAATACTTATCTTAAAATGTGACGATAGTTACAAGTTTTCCATTTTGTTAGATATAAAACATAAATTAAGCTTAAAAGCTTACTCGGGTGTATTCTGTATTTGATACTTTTACAAAATGTACATAAAATTAATCGTATAAAAAACGTAATATTTTAAAGCTACTAAAACCCATCTGTTGAGAGTTGAGAAACTTTTCCTATCTTCCATTATGGTTTATTACAATTCACTAGTTTTAAAATACACCCAACTTTTAGTTATCATTTCAGCGTCGGGTCTTAATACCGTAAAAGTTATTAAATTTAATGTAGTAGTGGATTTGGTATCTAGCGTGTTACTTGTAAGTGCAACTAATTTCCATAAAGAGAAGAACACGTGCTAAAACTGCAATATTTCATATTCTGAATTTAATTTATGCTAGGAGTTTTGTGTTTAAAGATTTAAAGGATACAAAATCTAGCAATCTGCTACTTAATTAGCACTGTTCACATGTTCACAGTGTTCACTTTAATTATATTTTACTGGTATTTATACAAAAGATATTCGAAATTATCACCACGCGTTGTTGTGTACAACAACTGGCTCGATGTCTCATGGCACCACATAGTTCCCAAGGGCCAAACCTTGTTGACGAATTTCCGCCGCTGCTGCTTGCACCCGGTTTCGGAGATCCTTGAGGTCGAAAATTTCGGTGTCGTCTTCATACAACCCCCAAATCGAAATCCAACAATGTTAGGTCTGGTAAACGAAGCGGCTAAGGCATGGGACCGCCTTGACTTACCCATTTATTGCAAAAAATAAAGAATTAGTATCTCGCTTATGGGGAAACTTTTACTGAAGTGTTTTAAGGTTTTTAGACTTTTTTTGATGTTTACTATCGCCCCTTAAAATGGTTTTATAGTGGTTTTATAAATAATAAAAATACAAGGAATGTCATGATAAGGTGGACTATAGGTAGATCTCCCAGAATCTCTTACATTATGATCTCCCCTGTCACATGATGATCATTTTCATTATGAAAATATGACCAAATTAATAACTTAAATCCTAATACAAAAGCATTATCTTTTCTATTATCAATCGTTGTCAGACTGTTAACGTTTCTGTTAACTTTCTCATTGCCAATATGTGTAAATGTCCACTACGCATTCGCGCCTTTGTAAGTTCAAGATAGAGCTTAAAGTATTTTTGATGGATTCTTCAACTACTTGTTGAAACATTCTTAAAATTTGAATAAAACAGAGTTAAACACTTCTTTTTTTGTTAAAAAATTTATTACTTACAAGACAATATTTTTTCGACCTCTTAATGAGGTTTTCGTTTGAATGATATAAACTAGAAACTTGGAACTTGAAGCAAAGTGTCTCAGTGTCAGTGTCGGAAGTAATATTATTATCACGTAAGAATACCGTAAACAAACACCCGGTATATTAAAAGTACTGTTATTAAATATTAAATACTATTATGTCATTGAAAGGCATATTAGGCCAAAGTGATTATCCTCCAATAACTTTCAATTTAAATTGAATTTAAAATGTAGATTAGCAACTCTTTTACGATACTTTACGGATTTCGTGAATTATGTTAGTATGGCTTAGGCCCAGTTGTACAAACGAGCTAATCTCGGAGTCAGGGTTAACTCCACGATCTGAATATAAGGTTAGATCTTAGCGTGGATTAGATTAGGTTAGCTCGTAGGCACTTGGTCCAGGGTTAACCCATCAATTTTCTACAGTCAAAGATATTTCAATTTAACTGAGAATTACTTGTTGATTTAGGTTAATCGTGGAGTTAACTCTAACTCCGAGATTAGCTCATTTATACAACTGGACCTTAGTCATTTTGAAGTATTTAGTTGGGTGGGAATTATACCATAATTACTAGTTTGTGTTATTGAAAATGTATAAGGGGTGTCATTTTAAATTTAATTTATGACTCTTTTTAGATGGATTACAATTAATAGGTAAGGTCAATAAGTTAATTCGGAATATCTAGCAACAGCCTATACAGCTATTAACCGGACTTGCTGAATTTTGCAAGTAGAGAATTTGACCGCGGCACGAAGCTCGAGAGTCTCTTAATCCGACCCGAAACAAAACTCGGGATAATTACTGACCGCGCCGGACGCAACTCGCGTACGGCCTCTCCACGTTCTTTATTTTCACTTTTTGGGTTCCTTATTATGTAACGTTTTGTAATTTTAAAATTTGGCGTTTGGTATTAATATTGCAATATTTATTTAAGAGAATCTCGCATGACCTGGTATCAAGTAGTGCTTTGGCTAAAACCCAAAACACAACTACACCTTTTTGACTTTTATCTAATTTAGAATTATTGATGTAGCCCGCCAATTCGTGTGCCTGAGTCGAATTGAATTGAATCATGAATTATAAAACAAAATAATTCTTTAAAAGCTCCCTTCATAATTTGTAATTTTCTGCTCATGTATTTTGATACTTTTACAATCGGCTGAACGCATGTCGCATGCCCAAATGAATATACAGTGTGTATAATTTTATCCTTTCGTTATGATAAGTCTTTTTAAAAGCAATAACATTGTTAGATTAGTAGAATGAAAGAACAGTTGGTTTACATTGGAAAAATTTCTAGTTTCCCACTGGTTTTTTAATTTAAATGTGGTATTTTACGTCCGCTTCAACTGCTATGGGGGCTATGGTTATTAACAGACAGTGATTAAAACTCAAACCATATAACGATTTTTAAATAATGATGAATTAGTTGCATTTTAAGAACCTAAATTAATTAAGGAGAGAAAAATTTACTATCTCGGGAATCGAACCCAAGGCAGCCATTTCCGGTGACTGTACAATACCAATCGCACCAATCGCAAGACATATAACGATTGTCTACAATGACGTCTTCATCTATACTTTAGCACTGACTATAGTGGTTTGATTGTTGAAAAGTATTATTTTAATCAGCTGTTACATTAAACGGACTTTTGTGCAACCCAACGCTCGACCACCCTGACTCACCAATTTAACTGTTTAATACTGGATTAGTGGAGAGTGATTATTGATTAAAAACCTTGGCGTAATCCAACATTGGGAGCAATTTAAAACTAACAGATAAATCCGTTTAGTAGTTTTCAGCTTAACTAAAGTTGAAAAATTTATAATTACGAAAAACATATTATTCTTCTAGCTAACTAGCTTTATCAGTTATTCACACCATTTTTTATAGTGGGTAACATTAAAGATTTAAAGGCCTAACTTAAATCTAAATTTTCCTTTTCTGCTTTTATTTCCCGAGCTACTATTAGCGGTGTCAGCTTTTACATTTAGATATAAATTATGCGTTTAAGCCTGTATTCCTTTTATAGCATTTTTCTTTAAAATAGTATTTCACTACCCCCTAAAATAGAAGATTTCTGTCGCAAGACACTTAAAATGACTTTACAACGCCTTTCTAAAGGTCTTAAAACTTTCGTAAGAACTAAAGTACAATGAAAAATTAAAGAGGTAATTAAGTCGCTGAAAACTTAACTCAGAATAAATATCGTAAAAATTTTATTAAATCCTTTACCGGGTGCCATCGGCACGCTGCTATAGAAATTCGTTAATAACTTTTTGGGTACTACTTTTTTTTATTATGTGTTGAAATAAAATCTTTTAACGTGTGCTGTAAAGTGTTTAATTTCATTGCTGTCGGCTCACTAGAGTTATACGCTTTTCGTTTTCCGATATATTACTACAATAAAATTTTATTTTCCTTATTACTGACTATAAAGTACTGCAGCGACTGCCATTGTGTTCACTGAAACCGTGTACGATTTTGATAAAATGTTTGCAAAACTTTTAATTGAAATTGAATACAATTTATAAAGCCAGCATTATAAAGCTTAAATTAAATCACTTAAAAATAAAATAAGGGCGAGTATGTATATTCATAGTTTAGGTATAGGTTAGACTTAGATGGCGAAATGATACATGATGATGGTGATGGTGGCAGTTTCTGGATGAGCAACGCAGTCCAGCTACCACTTTTATAATACTTTTATAATAGTCTAGCAACTGACGTAGTACCTACATGAATCTTGAATTTTGCGTTCTATAAAATCCACCGGAAAGGTATCATTTTTCATGTATCGAAAACACGGCATTTGTTACGATTAATCATTTCTATTACATATAAAATGGCAATTTGCTTGACAAACAATGAAAAATTACCCACCAAGAAGCACACATCATTATTGAATGATGCGGTGTAACGTATAAAATATAGAATGAGTAATCGTTATTTGAAGCAATTTTCAACTAGTTGTCGCTTTAATTAGAGTCATCAAACATAATTATTGTCAAACGTTTCGAGTCTCTTACTAAAACCCATGTTAATAGGCGTCACAGAGATATTATTTTAAAATATACCTAGTATACGCACCTAGCCTTCTAGATAAATGCGATTTACGCACATACCACTAACTTGAGCTTATCGAAATTGCAACCCTTGATTTACGTAAATTTCGACCTTTTGTCCTGTATATTGCAAAGATTTAATAGTCTAAGATAAAAACACGTCAAGGAAATGTAATGGTGTGTTGTGAAAACATAAAAAAGTTATTTTTCTACACTTATTTTACATCCTAAAAAATAACTTTGGATTATTCGATAATATCATCATTTTAAATTATAAGTTATTATTAGGTAAAGGTTAAAATTTTTTACTTAATTTTAAGGTACGAAAATTTGACCTTTTTGAAAATAGCGAGGGCGAAATTTTAATATTATAGTATAAAATGATTTTTTTAAAACATAGTAGGACTTTTGCGATCAATAATTATTGTACTAACGAGGTCGCTTCATATAAGGAAGAGATTTGAAATACCTAAACCCTTTCTTTATATCTGTATAAGTATTTAACTGCTAATACTAGGGTAGTTATAAGGGTTGCTTTTATTAACAAAATACGATTTTTTTATTCTTTTGCTTTTGAAGAATACAAAAAATATGTTTTTGATAGCCAATTATTGTATTGTGTTGCCTTGTAATACTTATCCAATTTCTTTTGTTCCAGGTCAGTCAATCAAATATTTTTTAATAGTCCTGTCTATCTGTCTAATGCAGATGCGGTAAGTCTTAAATTTCCACACTTGGGATGTTTTATATAAATTATAGTAACGGGAGTTGATAATTTTTTATTTTATTTTTTTACAAGTTCGACACTAAAGAAAGTTAACTAACGGTACCAAACAAAAGGAACCAAATTTTCCTTTTTGCACGATCTTGGGAAACTTTTAAACCAATATTGTTAAAGAGTTACCCAAAACGATTCAAATGTACGAAAATATAAGAACTCGATAGAACCGGCCCGAGGGCATTCGTCATTTTCATTAGAACTATAAATTTGTAGTTTAAAACTTAATTCAAATTAATTCTACTATACAATTTACTATTTCTTACTTACCTGTAGTTCTGTTGTAGTGCGTACTATACAGGGCGTTCCTTAATGACAGGCTAATATTTTAGGGTGTGATTCCTCAGGTCATTTTATGAATTAAAGTGCATATAAACTTCAGATATTATTACCAATTTTGGTATGTGTAAATAGGATATAAAACCATGTCTTTTAGTTGGAATAGTTATTTTATCTATTTATCTTTATCAATGTCCCTAGCACGAATAAATAAATAAACAGGTATTTTACACAGGTTTTTACTTTAATTTAATTTTTTTTCAATCACGAACGGTTTGAAAAAAAAATCAAGAGATCGTTTTTATGTAGAATTGGCCAGACTAGTTAGAAAAAATATCAACATAGAAAAATTTCAGTGGCGTACCACGCCACTGATAGAGCAATAACATCACTTTTTCCGCTAAAAAACGTGGTTTTATATTCTATTACCACATACCAAAATTGGTAATAATATCTGAAGTACTTTTGAACTTGATGAACTTTTCTTCATAAAATGGCCTGAGGAACCGCCTCTTTCATTATTAGAATGACATTAAGGAACACTATATTAATTTGAAAATATTTTCAAGGCTAAAGTAGTTGGGCAGCTAAGAATATTTTCTGATTCCGGTTCGTGGGGTCGTACTTCAAATCCGACTGGCATCACTAAATTTTTCTATTAGTCAAATGCTTTGGTAGGGTGATTGTAACCCACTTAAAGGTTACAGGGTTAAAGAAAAATCTGTTTCCGCAGAGTATTGCAGGGCCAAAGATAGGTTTGCTTGTATTTCTAGCTCTTCTCTTTCTATGCCATATAGTTGACAATTTAATAGAATTTGCTCGATGATGCATCTTCATGCTGCAGATGCATGCATGCAGATCGATGCTGCATCTCTCACACATAGGATCCCTTTTTATGAGATGCAACTGTGCCTTATTCTGAGCCTTGTAAGTCTGACTTCGTTGCTCCGAGACGATGAGATCCATGGTTTTATGAATGGCTTTATATATTTTTAATGAGTGGGGGAGTCTGATCAAATTAACAACCACTTTTCTTCAAACTTCTGTTGTACTGAAAGTTTTAAATCTTCTAATTCGGCTTCCATAATTTCAACAGCTTTAGGGGATGAAGTAGCAGATTTCATATAGCTCCTGGTATGCCCTCATGGTGAGAGCACCCAGCACAATTGGATTTGAATTCTTCTTAGAACTTTGAAAAACTGTAGACAGTTCATCGCGTTTTGATTATTCGGGTGAGGGTTCTGAATTACATAGCTGTTGGTTATTTCTCGATTTTGTATGTACGACTTGGTACATGGATTGTAGTTCGCCACTATAAATTGATTAGAAATAGTCATTTTTCAAACTTACATTCTGTCAAATTAAACATTTTTTTTTTTTTTATCTCCAAGTTTATTTGCAATCTGTACAAAAACAATAAACAAATTTTCTATACACAAGTCCGTATAAGCATACAAATTAAACAAATAATTATGTACACATCAACCAAGAACAAATGAATAATTTAAGATTTTGTCCAATGACATAATATCCTATAAGTTTGTCAAAATGGAGGTAAATTAAATGTCACTACCCTGTAATTATTTTAATGTTTATTTGAATCGCGTCTTTAAGTCTATTGGTTTATAACGCTTTAGTCTACACATGTCTCTATCTTCACGAGTCAAGTCCCTCGCCAAGGCGTTAGGATGGACGCTCAGTCTGTTAAAATAGTTTTCACTGCACTTTTGGATTTGTTCTTTCACTGTTTCGATTTTTAGGTCTTGTCTTATTATTTGATTAGTTACGAACCAAGGCGCATCTACTATCATCCGCAACACTTTTGACTGAAATCGTTCGAGAATTTCAATATTTGATTTGGCAGCAGTGCCCCACAGCTGAATGCCGTAGCACCACACTGGTTTTAAAACACTTTTGTACACTAAAATTTTATTTTCTATGGAGAGTTTTGAATTTCGTCCTAGTAGCCAGTATAAGTTGTTTAATTTTGTACCTAGCTGTTTTCTTTTCTTCCAGATGTGAGTGCTCCAGTTTAATTTGCTGTCTAGGTGGATCCCTAGGTATTTCGTAGACTCTGCCTGCGGAACTTGTTGATCATTTAACGAAACAGGAGGACAATTATTACTTTTTATACCAAATGTAACTTGAACTGATTTTTGTTCGTTCATTCCAATTCTCCATGTTTTTGACCATCTTTGTATTTTATCTAAGTGCTCTTGTAGATATTTGGCAACTGTTCTTGGCTGAGAGTGACAAGCTACGATTGCGGTGTCGTCCGCGAATGTGGCTGTTGTTACATTATTATCTGCAGGCAGGTCTGATGTAAATAATAGATACAGTAGGGGTCCGAGCACACTATCTTGAGGTACTCCTGAGTTAATGCTATGTAGATCGGTGTAGATATCTTCATATTTTAATAAGAAGTGTCTTTGGTCGAGATAGGACTTCAGTAATTCGCAGATAGGATGAGGCAGATGAGTCTTGATTTTAAATAGAAGGCCCGGATACCATACTTTGTCGAAGGCTTGACTAACGTCCAAAAACACAGCACTAACGCATTTTTTTTCATTTAGGGCGTTATTAATTTTTCGTACTATTCTATGGACTTGTTCCACTGTGGAGTGACTCTCACGAAATCCAAATTGAAAGTTAGGTATTAATTTTTGTTCGTGTAAGTACGGCTTTATTCTTTTTAAAATCATTTTTTCAAATAGTTTAGAAAGTATCGGCAAAAGACTTATAGGTCTAAAGGATGATGCGTTTTCAGGATCTTTCCCAGGCTTTTGAATAAGAATCATTTGTGCGACTTTCCATTGTATAGGGAAGTAACTTAATCTTATAGCAGCGTTAAATAATAATGTTATGAACCTTATCGCTGTTTCTGGTAATTCTTTTAATATTCTGCCGGTTATGAGGTCGTATCCTGGTGCCTTCTTTGGATTTATGTTGGTCTTTATAGTGTTTCGTACTTCACTTAATTTAAACTTTTTAATGGGCAAGTCGAGTTGATAAGGAGCTTCCAGAAATTTATGAATGAATTCTTCATCTGTTTCTGAGATCTGTCTGGGGAAAGGTTCGAACACTTCTTTTAGATGGTTTACGAAAACGGTCGCTTTTTCTGAATTACTTCTAGCCCACTTGTTGTCAGTTGTCCTAATTGGTGGGGCATGTTTTCGAGGTTGTTGGATTATTGTTTTTGTAGCTTTCCACAGAGAGTAATCTGACGATTCGGTCGAAGAAAGATTTTTGAGATATTCGTTTAGAGTTCTGTTTTTTTCTTCTTTAATCAGCTCTTTTAATTCTTTTACGGCCTTGTTTAGTTTAATTTTATCTTGCGGGTCTCGTGATTGTTGCCATTGTTTTCTCAATTTCCTTTTTTCTTTGATTTTTATTTCTACATTTTTTGAGCAGCTAATTTGTTTTTGCTTTCTTTCGACGTTAGGAGTGGTTTCCCAGCAAGACCGTTGAATGCAATAATTCAGATGATCGATTGCAGTTTCGAGCTCGTTGTTTGTTTTAAGTGAAATGTTGTTATTTATTTGTTTGCTGACAATAGTTCTAAACGATTCCCAATTAGTTCTTTTATTGTGGAGTGATGGTGCATTTACTTTGTGAAATAATTGTGATGATAATGTAACGATAATAGGGGAATGGTCTGATGACAGATCATAACACGACTCAATTTTTGTAAATCCTTCGATAATACCTTTTGTTACACAGAAATCAATGACGTCAGGTTTTTTACGGCGATCTGTTGGCCAGTAGGTTGGTTCCCCTGTTGATAGTGGATGCAGTTGTTTTTTTATCATTGTCAGGTAGAGCTGTCTTCCCTTAGGGTTTGCTGTGTTAGATCTAGAGCCCCACCATGGATGCTTTGCATTGAAGTCACCGCCTGCTATAAATCGTTTTCCGAGGGTTTCGAAGTATGACGTATATTGTTCTTCTTTGATTGCGTGTTTTGGTGGGCTGTATATTGCTGCTAGTGTTAGTGGTCCATACCAGTCTTCGACGACGACGCTGGTTGATTGGAGATAATCTTTGTGATATTGTTTATCTTCGTAATGCTTTATCGATGTTCTTATGATCACTGCTGTACCACCATGTGCAGTTCCGTCTGGGTGTTGTGTTTCATACACTGAGTATCTCGGTATTCGTAAGTAGTTCTTTTTTGTAAAGTGTGTTTCCGATACGAGCATTACGTCGATATTATGGTGCGTCAGAAATAATTTAAGTTCTTGGCTTCGTTGGGCCAAGCCGTTGGAGTTCCAGATTCCTATCTTTAGTTTGTTTGACATTATTTGAGTTTGGAAATGAGGGCTGTGAGTATATTAAGCATTGTATCTATCTTTCCCATTAGCTGGTACATCATTTCCTCTAGTTTATTGGTGTTTTGTGGTTGCATGTTGTGGGGTTGTTGTTCCGGTAGTTGAATGTATTGTTGAGCGTTGATTGGCTGTGGTTGTTGAGTACTGTTGCTAGCTACTTGGGCATAGGCAATATTCGGTTGTGTGAGATTATGAACGTTTTGCCGTTTGATTGGTTCGTTAGTTTTTTCTCTTAATTTTGGGTATAGCTTTTGCTGTAGTTGTTTACGTACTAGGCATCCCTTGTAGCTTGCTGGATGGTTGCCCTCGCAGTTTACACATTTTACGTTTTGGTTAGTCTTTTGTGTCCATGAGCATTTGTCTGTAGAGTGATTACCTGCACATTTGACGCAGTTAGGACTTCTAAAACAGTAATTTTTTGTATGCCCGAATGCTTGGCATCTACTGCATTGAGGTATGTCTCTTTTTTTATAAGGTTGTTTGAAACTTACTACTGTATGGAGTAGTCTGTTGATTTTATATATGTCTTTGTTGTTTTCATTTTGTTGCAACTCTACTTGGAATAGGGGTAACTTTATTTTGGTTCCCTTTTGTAGTATATTTGTGACTTTTATTACTTTGTGTCCTTGGGTTTCTATGTCAGTGACGATGTCTTTCGTATCTGTTGTTTGGTGTAGGCCTCGTAGAAAAATTTTGAAACTTTTTTCTTCTTTTCTTTGGTAAGTATAGCACTCTGTTTTTTTGAGTTTTAAAGCTTCCATTACAGTTAAGTATTTTTCAGATTTATCAAGAGAAATTTTTACTTGATTGTTTTGTAGGACTTTTAAGGTATATTGATTTGCTGCGATGTTGTCTAAAAGTGCTTTAAGTGGTGTGATATTTTCAACCCAGCTTACAAATATTGGTGGTGCTTTAATTTCTTTATCTTGAGTTTTATTATTTTTGGTTTCTTCGTTTTCTAACCCGGCAAACGAGTTTTTAGTGGTTATCGGGTCTTGTATTTTTAGCCAATAGTCATGGATTATTGATTGACGTTTGGCTTTGTTAGTTTCCTCAGGGCTGTTTCTTAGTCGTTTTTTATTCTGTACTGTTTGCCAGTTTAGTGGCGGAGTTTGTTTAAGGGTCGTATTTGCCTCGTTGCTAGTTTGACCCATTGAATCGTTCTGTAATACGTCATCCTCAAGAGACGGTGGTGGCATTTTAATAATTCTAAATTAAGTAGCCAGATAATTGTAAATATCGCATTTAGACTTTTGAATGCTTCAAATAATATATTTGACGTGGTTTATAGATAATATAAATTTATTTATACCTGAATTTGTTGAACTTTTAATTTTTAATTTTAGATTAACAATTCCTATTATCGTAGTTGAACACAACTGCACTCGCACGTAGTTCAATCCGGACTTACAAATTAAACATTTAAACAGTAAATTATTATGAAATTTTCTCCAAGCAGACCTTGCACTGTATTAGCGCCATTTCCCGGACTTATTAAAAATATGTATGTCATCCTCATCATAGTAAAAGCACATTCCCAAACTTTATTTTCTAAACAGTTTGTAAAACGGAGGTGCAGAGAAACAGTAAATTCTTCCAAAGTTTCGTTGTATTTTTAAGAAATAAGAAATTGTTTGTTACACAAACACGCTCGCTTTCTAAACAAATTTAATTTTTGCAAATTTGCACGCCCCCATATAAACTATTATATACTATAACTATAATTTTTTCTGTATTTAACTTTGCATGTATTTTTTGTAACCGTAACGTAGACCTACGTAGATACAAAAATTGGCAATTTACTTTTACACCATCGTTTAATACAAAGCTTTGCTTATAATATTGCTTTGTTTATCGTTTCTTCCTTTTTGTGTATGTGATATTAATATTTATAAGCAGCTTTCTAATTTTGACACTCTGTGCTTTACATATTCGATTAATTACTATGCCAACCAATATTTCGTTACTGAAAAATTCGACTAGAAAACTAATTTAAATTTAAATTTTGTTTTGCATACAACTTAACATGTAACTTAAAAAAACAATTAAAAGAGTACACAAATGAATTACTGACTAACGCGAAGTAATAGCGTGTTAAAGGTTACCGAACCGTTTTGTTTATAAACTGGAAAATTTCTTCAAATTTAAATTTAATATTTTGAATAGAATTATTGAATATCTACACATTCCGGGGTACGTAGGGGTGAAAATTTCCACTGCTTCATCTACTTGATTGGTTTAAAAGGAACAGCACTCTGGTTTAATTGCTTAACGTTCGAAGTTCGAGTAAATCAACAATAAACAACTCCAGTTAACAAGTAAGCAGTTATTTTGATGTCTGAAACATATTCGTATAATCTACAACAGGTCATAGACATAACCACGTAACCCGTAGTATAGTATTGTTTTTCTTTTGTGAATCGATCGTCTAAAACAGAGTTTTCTAAGTATGAAGGTGCAAATTTCTATTAGCTTGAACACAATATATAACTTTAAAACTGCCCACGGGTCTTGTGATTGTTCATTGGTCATGGTGATCGTGATAATACGTCGTGATTAGTTTTCAAGCCTGATGAGCCCACTGATCTCGTAATTTTTCAGCGGTCATCGAGACATGAAACCGTCGTGATTGAGCCTCATGTTTGTCCTGATTACCGATGACCGATGAACAATCACGAAGTATGTGAGCTCATCGAGCTTGAAAACCAATCACACCGGCTTGTCACGATCACCCATCACCGATGAACAATCACGAAAGCTGTGGAAGGCTAAATAGTTCTGTACTGGAACTTTTTGAAGGTACCTCGTATGGCTAAGGCCTTTTAGGAAAAATTCTTTACGCCACGTTAAGCAGGTATTTTTAATCGTTTTTTAATGGAATAAAAATAAAATTTTCAATACTTTAGATGAACTTGTCTCAAGAGAAAATTAATGTGAGCAAAAATTACAAAAGCATTAATTTTTTAAAGTGTTTTTTGTTTATTATAAAGATATAAACAATTAGGTAGGTACTTGCTTCTTTGTAAATTTATTATACCGTCATATTTGAAGCAATTTGTAACATTTAGCTATTAAGTAAGCCACATCTCAGTTGTAACGTTTACAAGAAAACTAGCATTAAATCCATCATTTATCATTATTTATCTTTGAGCAAGGCATCGGTGGATATTTATACGGTTGGTGTTGTCGAGAAATACAAAACTTGAAATAACAACTAATATTTTAAAATGCAAATAAATAGAGCGCGATTGTTGTCTTAAAACAAAAGTGTTAAACGAGCTGCTTTAATGTTTAATGTAGCTGAAAGTTTCGTTCAAATTAAGGACCTTATTGGTTTCTTGTGGCATATAAATAACTTCCGGGTTATAAACTTGTCGGACGTACAAAGAACGACACCTTATTATGTCTGTTCAATAAGGCACTAATTACAATTGAGAAGAAATATTATAGGGAAGGCTTCGAACGATAATTAAGAGCGAACTTAATTTATTGAGTTAAAAACACTTAACGCGCTTTTTAGAGAACTGTTCTTTTACTTTTGTTAAATTAATCTTAGCTAAAGTGAACGCAATTAGTTCGTATGTCGGTAAATCCAAACCGCTGTATTATTTTTAAAAACCTCAATTCGATTTTCGTTTTGGTAGTTTTTGCAACAGGTTTTGTCGCTTTTAATTAGTGTTCTGTTGCGCCGTATTGAAGAGTAAAAGTGAACTTTATTAGACCTTCCGTAGGTATCACATGTATTTAATGTTTTCTTGTTCCATGTTGTACGCTTTTTGTGAAGTTTAAGTGAAATTTGAAGATAAATCCCAACTTCCCGATGTCAACTTGATACATTAGTTCAAATTATGATTAAAGTTAGATTCGCGCAAAAGTCACACAAGAAAAGTTGGATTTATACTTTTCTCTCGTCATAATTTATTGCTTTGTTGAAGTTCAAAGTGTAAATTTATACTTTTTGGACGTTTTTAAAACAGTTATTTTTAATAACTAAAATAATGTCTTGGGTTACGTAGAAAACCTCAAACATGCCATATTTACACGTTATATTTTACTGTTACAGAAAGTTGGTCGTGTTGGTTGCTAAGAAATAGAATAGGTTTCTTCGAGCGTTTAATAATAATTATAATATACAATTTGTTTTTACTTTGTTCAAGTGTACCGTCGTGCCATATAATGAGGGTGTAATTAATTTTCTCAAAGGAAATTGTAGCTAAATTATTAACATATCTTTTGTAGCAACATATTAATATTCATTATTGTGTCCTTCGTATAAGAGAGTTATTATATACTCAATGGTATAAGTAAAGGGCTGTTTCTAAATTAGAAAAAACATTGAAAGATAATAACGATTTTACTCGAGCTAAAACTTATCCATATTTATACTTCTTTACCATTGACTTTCAGGTAATTTTCGTTCCCTTATTCTACTATTGCAAAGTTCGCTGTCAGTCTCGTAAGGCCATTAACGGCGTTTTTTATTTAAGCATCATTTTCAATGGTTGCACGCAATTTTAACATTTTAAGCTAAACTAAATAAAACATTATAGTAAAAGTCTTAAGCCGCGTAAGAACAGTAGAACGAGGCCTAAAGGCATCTTCTTCACATGCGAGAAAACTTTGGCGAAAACTTTAGAGAAATAGAAACTAGCTTAATGTAAACTTGACTGTAAGTGCGAGAAAACTCTAGGAAGTCTTGTAGAAGTTGCTTCCAATGCACATTTACAGTATTGCAAGCAACTTCCGCAATACTTCCTAGAGTTTTCTCACACTTCCAGTGCACTTTACATTAAACTAGCGTCTAAATGGCGTGCTCATGGTCCTCAACCACAGATTGATTTACTAAATAGTTAAATACTCAATTAGCTAATTAATAACGACACGAGGACCGGGGTGGTCTAGGCATCGTCGCATGCGGATGTAAAGGTCGTAGGTTTGAAGCCGGCTGACACCACAGGAGTGTTTCCATGTGTCAAATACCCGGTCCTGGTGGTTCGGAACCCACCTAAAGCTGTAGGTCCCGTCTGCTAATAACCACAGTAGTTGATGCGGACGTAAAATTTAAAAATAAATAAATAAAACAAATAATAATAACGACATGTTGTAGTGGTAGTTCAATTTTTCCTATGACTTTTCATCAGAGAATATCAACTTAGCTGACGGTTTTGAATTTATACGTTGCAGCAAACTATTTGTGTTATTTCCAGTTTGAACATCCTAAAATATTAAGTTGTCCACTAAAAAATGTTGCCCCTAAATAAATATAAGGAAATTTTCGTTTGAAAATTGATTTATCTAATTTTCGTTTTGCAAGCGTCCAAACATTTTCTCATTTCATCCAAAACCAAAAACCAAAACTGATAGAGTAGGGATGTTTGCTTGTTTAACCTCTTAAAATTTCGAATTGATATCTGAAAAGATAAAAAAGTTAAGAAAGTAATCCTGATTGATTTATAATCATATTAAAATGATTCGTAAAGCCTCTTATTGACTTATTCAATTCAATATTACTAGATTGACCTTAAAACATTCGTGAAATTATTCAAGATATTTTCCTTTTCAAGATAGTAATTTTATTATCAAGAGAGAGTCTGATGTTTCGTGGTTTGCGTACCTATAAAATAAATTATTTACAATTTACAGCCATCAATGTTGTCTTACCTTTGCCATTTAGAATTGTTAATCGCGTTTCTATATTTGACATTTGTCTTGTTATACATTCGTAAACAAATGTTATCTTCAATACTTACCAATTCACTAATCGATTAATAGTTTAGCATTCAGCGGCTTCGAATTTTCTTTGCAGAGCGAATAAGATGAGATTTCATAAGAACGGTATGAGCCAAATTAGATGAAATCCCGTGCTATTACTTACTTGAACCTCAATGAGGAGTTCATCTTTTAAGATTTAAGACTAATAATTCAGTCTCATACCCAATTGATGAAAAGCGCACTTTATGCAATTTTTTTTTAAACTGCAACTCCAAGTCCCCTCTAGTCATATAATTTTTAGAAGGGATTTTTTTAGTTAAAACTTTTTCCTCTTATAGAAAAAGGTTCAAGGAACGATATGCCTATCTCGTAGCGTTTTTTTTTTAATTTTTTTAGTATTCGTGGTTCGTGGATATCCCTTCCGAAGTTCATCATTTTATGTATGTTCCACTTAACTTTGAAAAGTATTTCGACAATTACTGACATAAAGTTTAAAAAACACTAGGAGAGGGTCACACCTTGAACCTTTTTTTATAGAAGGAAAAAGTTACATTTGGGAAATAATTCTCTTCGACATATTCTTTGGCAAGAGCGGAGACTCTGCAGCGGACATATTCTTAGACGTTTGCATTTGCGAGTCCCCTTAAAAGGAAAATTAACATAACAATTTGTGTTTTACAGTGTTTCTTTTAATTGACATTTATTTTTTCCTGCAGCTTGTTTTTGTGTAAAAATGGGTCATTATAATTAGATGTGCAATTAATTTTGTACTGCTGAGCAAACTGCGCTTTTAAGTCGCGTTCCTATTGGATTCATCTAATTTTATATTTATTACAAAAAACAACTGTTACAGTTAATCTCTTTAAAGAGTATCTGAGCAAGTAATTAAATCGAAAAGTTTGAATGCTATTTCATTACTATGGAGAGAAGTACTATGCTATTCTAGTGTTAGACAATTCAATTCCTACATCAAATGTGGAAATCCAAATATGGAGTTGTGGATTTAATATGAAAACAACGACTTTTATTTTTACTAAAATTGCAGTGGGCAGATCGCGTTGTGTATATTGTATATGTATTGTATAGGTACCAGAGGAAGAAATGTCTACAGTTTACTAATACTAATAAAGAACTTCTTTTGGCCGCTCGTTACTTTCGATACCTTGAAATTCAATACTTCAATACATATCGATACCATCGTGGTATTGGTAACTAAACCGTTCATTTTCTCAATAATAAAGACAATGACTTGTGAATTAGACTACACAATTTTCCGATGGTATTTTCTAAACCGTTTTCAATAAACAGCTACCCACGCTGATAGCTGAAGTATACATATAAATGATAAAGTATTAAAAAATGTTTATTTTGTCACAAAAAAAATTTTTATAGAGACAGTATGGGCGGAGGTGTATAACCGTATAACATCATATAGTCACAAATTATCAGGTGTATCGTTATTCTTCTTTCCCATTTTTAGAAAACTCAATAGAAATTTTTCTAATTCGTCTGACATAGTTATTGCATTTGGGGCTTCTTCCAATTTCCACGACGTCTCCTTGTATTTGCTTCACTCTGCTGTGCTGTTTTAACTCTTTTAAGTATACTATCGCCTACACTGGGTATACCTATCTGTTTATGGTCACGAGGCCGTTTACAGCTATATACAGCGATATTTCGAATTCAGTTCTTCTAAAGCGATATGGTCGACAGGAACAATTTAACGTATTTTGTAATGTCTTACTTTTTAAATTCTGAAAGTCTCTGCATCGCTGATGTGTTATTGCAAATTTCTGTTGTGCTATTTTAAAACTGAGAACTGTTAATTTCGTGGCATTGTGATAGCGATATATAATAAATGATTTATTACGCTATAAATAATGATTTTGTACAGACAATTGCTGACACAATTTGTGGTAAATTACTAACAATTGTATAATGCGGATAATTGATTTAATGAACTGATGCATTTTGTGTTTTGGTATACTAATTTGTGCTTCGTGTAAACGTGAAAAGCTATACAACAGTTATGTAAGTAAGTAATTTGTAATTTTGGTTGGTATTGTAATATTTTAAAACACTAGTGCGTAATTTAAATTTTTTGTACCTCCCGTATACACTGTGGAAATTCTTTTTGAAAACAGAAGCAGCAGTTTATTTGTAACAAATTATCTATTTAACTTTTCTCCGGAACATAATTGGGGGGCCAATATTGACCAAAATTTCATTTTCCATGTATTAATGGACACAGGACTATTTTGAACATACTCAACAAAATGAAGCAGTACTTAAAGGGGACCGAATTAGTGTTTTTTACTTAATAAACTTATATCTAAATCTCAACATCAAGAACCCTCACTTAGGCCCAGTTGTATAAACGAGCTAATCTTGGAGTTAGAATTAACTCCACGATTAACCTAAATCAACAAGTACCTCTGAATTAAATTGAAATATCTTTAACTCTAGAAAATTGATGGGTAAACCCTGGACCAAGCTAACCTAATCTAATCCACGCTAAGATCTAACCTTATATTCAGATCGTGGAGTTAACTCTAACTCCGAGATTAGCGCGTCTATACAACTGGGCCTTATTGGGTACCGTTATTATATGCAACAATTTTATTTGAGTTAGGTAGCTATCTCTCAGTTGGGATTTAGACATAAGTTTATTAATTAAAAAAGCACTAATTCGGTCCCCTTTAATAAGTGTTGTTTCATTTTGTTCCGTATGTTCAAATTAACCCTGTATCAAAAATTATAATATCGAGTCCGAATTTCTTACAGCTAATATGAGATCGATATAGCTTGTGAGGATGGAGATGAGGCCTCTCTAAACTAATTATATTATAATTTAGGAAACTCTGAAATTGTTTTGAAAACAAACACCGTATTAAGTCAACAAAAATGTAAATTTGTTATTGAACAAAAAACGATCCCCTTCTCTTTAAGTTGGGTATTTTTAATATCTATTAATTATTAATTCGTTAAATTTGATCGATGTCTCACACACTTGTTGGAAAAATTTGAACCTAAACGAATTAAGCAATTGGTTTTGTTTTCCAAAAAGTTAAAAAAAAAATAAAAACTGAAATTATTGTTGAAAACCAAGCGTTTTATTTCGGAATGCAATAACATTTTATAAGGAAAGGTGGATTAGCATACAATTTTGGATTTTCCTATATTGTTTTTTTATACGCAAACAGCTATTTTGAAGGTTAACATTTATTTACAATTAAAGAAATATTTAAGATAATATGTCAAGATAAATTTTTTTATGAGGGTGAGTAAACACTAATAGAAAATAATAATGGCTTATTATGCGTGTGCATAGGTAAGCGGTTGTCAAAATAGACAAAATGTAACATTATTCGTATTCGTAAGACATGCAACTCACAACCAAAATAATCAGATAATCACGTAAAGTTAACATTTACATACAACAATGGCCATGCCCCTTCTACAACCTTGACAACCCAAAAAATCGTCCAAAACATTAATTTATATATTTCCAGTACGTGACAAACAGACTTAAAAGGTGTAGAGACGGTTAATATAAGCTTCGTGCTTAAGTCCATAGAGCATAGAGCAATCGCAAGGTATTGTTGTTCTGTTGCCTCACCGAAAAATTATAGCTTGTTCCCTGATCTAGGTTTTAAGGAACCTCTTATCTCACATCACTGCAATATTATGTTTTACCAGTTTGGTAACCGGCTGGTTAGTAACTTCAGAGTTAAATGCAGGAATCGAGTTTGTTGATTGGCTGGTTGGCGAGATAACAACTTTATAAAAACTCTTCTTCATTATGTAATCGACTTCCAGAAGAAGTAACGGTAAAAACATCTCGTTTCAAAAACAAAATGAAAAAAGCTCTTCTAGGTTTAGCTTGAGCCTTTTTGTTTGGTGTCCACTTTTGTAAACGAAGAAATGATCAACGTGATGAAAAGACAGGTTAGCTAGCTTCGTGCGAGAGGTCACGTACCTGCCAATATTAAGTTATTGTGACCAGATACCAGGTCTATTATTACTCTGATGATCTCACAAAACTTTTTTGACCCTGGCATCTACCTCCGACAACTCAAATCGGCTATTACAAAAAATTCGAGCAAATCATTAAAGGGAAATTTATACAATATTAATCGATTATTTCTTGGCAATTTCTTTTTTTTTGTAATTATTGATTAAGTTTAAACTCTTTCAAGGACATCAATCATGACGATTGGTACTAGGTCTACTAAATTTCAAATTTGAGTGTGTGAATGTGAATTGAGTGTTTACAGAAGTAAAGAAAATTTTGTTTAAATAAATTGTTCTTTTTAGATCAGAAAAGTAATAAAGCGTCTATTTCCACTAAAAAATCATTTATCAGTTTTTTACGAAGCAGAGCTCTCCCAACTTTGTGCAAGAAAGCAATTAAACTGGTAATGTAAATTTGTACAAAGAATGTTAATTTTATTTTAATTTAATCGTGCCAAAAATGTAATAAGTTATCAGCTGTCAAAACGGTAGCTATTATTAAAATCTAGTTATCCTCGATCTTCTGTTGATTCTCATACTCATTGGTAAGCTATCAGTCTGTAATTACCTTTTTTAAACGTTCCAAAAACGCTTATTAGTAGATTGCTTATTCGTTAACACTAAGGCCCAGTTGTATAAACGAGCTAATCTGAGAGTCACAGTTAACTTCGCGATTAACCTAAATTCAACATAAATAACAATTAATTCTGAGTTAAATTGAAATATATATGACTGTAGAAAATTGATGGGTTAACCCTGGACCAAGTGTCTACGAGTTAACCTAATCTATTCTACGCTAAGATTTAACCTTATATTCAGATCGTGGGGTTAACTCTGACTCCGCGATTATCTCGTTTATACAACTGGGCCTTAGTTAAACTTCTTTTCAGAACCATGATTAATAATTTATTTAAAGTTTTATCGTTCTCGCATTTGCATGATGTAAGTCGGTTTCTTCTTGCTTAGAGACCAGAGTGCTTCCTTTACTACTGTTGTTTCAATTTAGAGTTATAAAATGTACCCAAACTTCGTACTTGGAAAAGGCAGGTCAAAAGAAAGGCGTCGTTTTCAAAACAGGCATATTAATTTTCCATTTTATTCATATAAAAACAGAAGTTAACTATTTGATGAACGCGTTCTTCCTTTCAGCCCAATTTGATACTCTCATAAGTCATAAGAGAGCAGTTCTTATTGCCTCCAAACAGCTGAAAATTTCAAATAGTATAGGTAATTAATATCGTTGCTAGATACTAGAACGCATTTTATTAATTTTGGACGACATTTATATTCTATAGCCTTTTGGATCTTGAACACACTTCACACGGCAATGCTATACCTTTTGGAAATAAATTTTACAGTTTCATTTCAAATAAGTCTTTTTCAAGTCTGTGGTAACGGATTTTGCTTTGTGCTAGAAAAGGCGAAACAAATCCCAATTCTCGTATATTGGATTCGACAAGAGAGCAACGCTTATCTTATTAGATTCTCATCCATAGGAAGTGTGAGATCTTCTTTTTTCATTAAATTGTTTTTCGCGAAAATTAATGCAAAAATCGAGTTAGCAATTCTAATATTGTATAAGTTTTATTTTTATTATCTTTTGTCTTGAAGTTTCTTAATTTCCTGTAGAAAATTATTTTTTCATCCTAAGAATTACTTACAAATTTTTGGACAACTTTATCCTAACAACAATCAGACGAAGTTATTCTTTGGCTTTTTCTTAGTTTAATTTATTAAAAAGTCGATTCTCGTTGTCAAAACTGTTCCAGAGTATGAATGGTGAAAATATTAAAAATTGATTTATCAAGATCACGAAGGATGAACTACCACTTTTTCGTTTTCAACGAATACGCGATTTATTCCCTTTTTATGTTTGCGTCAATTTGTACAGTAGTTTTTGTAAATCAGAACTTGTCTACAACCAACTATAAATTTTGCCTTTCAATATTATAGTTCAGTAAAATATACCTCTAAAATCTTTTTCTTCGTTGCATGCACTTGAAACGTGACCATCTAACCGAAAAAGTGCAATAAACCAAGCAGCGAAAACACATTAATTCACTTTTTTTTAAGTTTGCAAAGAAAAATATAATTTTAAATTGCTGCAGCGCAGCTTGTAGCAAAAGAGTATACAAAACTACGGCGATAAAAGTAAAGCTTCAAACTAAACCTGACTTACATGTTCAATAAACTGGAAGCCTTGCTGTATGGTGTGTGGATAGTGTATTATAGTGTATCGTATATCCCAAATAGGTATCGACGACATTTTTAGTAGGTTGTAGGTTGTATATAAATTGTTTCCCTATTTTTATAATTTAAGTATTTTTCTAATACATTAAACATCCATTCATTCTAAGACGTTGGCGTGTTCTTTTCATAAAAGTTTACAAAACATATTCCGTACATCTTCAAATTAATAATTTATTTTCAACTCCTAAGAACAACTTACAACTTACTTTAACAACTGACGATATTTATAATAATTGGAGATATACCTAATATGTATAAATCAATGCACAAATTGGATCCTACAATTTTAAATAAAAACTGACGAGAAGCTAAGACTTATACAGGAAGATTATGATCCAAGTTGTGAATCTTCATGAGATCATACCGAAAATTAGCATTTATAGTCGTTTATTCGAATTAATATTCGGGACACGATTACTTGAATAGTAAATGTTAAAGGGGCGCCACCTACGGAAAAGCCTTCAGTTTAGAGATTTATTTTTTTAAATAATTAATTCACGTTAATTCTGAGACATCTTGTAACCTCACTTAGATGCGGTTAAATCAAATAATTTTAATTTTTTTAAATTGACAATAATTGTAAGCTATTTTGCTTGTAACGGGGCGTTGTTTCCGATTTTTACCAATACTTTGTAGTTCTGTTCTCGTGTCGTCAGGAATTAGTTATAATAATTTTTTTCAAACTGTTTGTAAGTGAGTACTTGTTGGCACACAGACTGACAGCCGGAAATTATCAATATGCAAATCCTTTTCGTATACTTAATACTTTCGGAAACTTTGTACGGAAAAATCAATATTACGAGTATCGAGGAAGCTGTGATGCCTGACTACACACGCTAGATTTACTTTTTAAAAGCTCTTTTAAACTTTCTAAATACTTACAACCTGTTATTCTTTCGTCGTCTTTGAGGAATAGTCAGGAACTTATTTTTCTTATTGATTTGTGGTTTATGTCGCACACGTAGATTATCGACAAGCCGGTTCAATGGACATTTGACAAGGCTCCAGGCGGTTGAAATAAATCCTTTTACAATATTGGCTTATAAAGACTTAAATCCTTGATCCTCACGAAATTGAATTTAGAAAAAAATATTTTTGTTTAAAATTTATTAGTCCACTGACCGGCAAAATTAACGCATATTTTATTATGTAAAGATGTAGTATCTTGATGTATGCAAATATTTTAAAAACCAAGTACCCGGCCGTCAAATGTTCATTGTAGCACATTGTAGTTTGCAAACAACTCTCATGCACTCGTGCTGGCTTAAGTCTGATTTAAGTGTCCATCTTTTAACCTTTATCTCAATTATGCCTGTGCTAAGTTGCGATAAATGTAAATTAAAGCGATTGCGTTCTTGAGAGATGGAAGAAAACAGAATTATGACAATTTCTCGGCTTCAAATGCGACTTAGAGAGACTGACGATGTCGATAGAAGACGAGGACAGGGATATCTTTACGATATCGCACTCTTACCGCCCCAGAGCTTCAAAACAGCCTTGGGACCACAAAAGGCATAAGAATAAGTAAAAGAACAGTGAGGGCAAGGTTAAGAGAAGCAAACCTTCACGCTAGACGCCCTACAATATGCCCCATTCTATCTAGACGGCTTCGAACGACTCGATTAGCTTTTGCTCGTCAATCGCTCGCCAAGCTGGAGAATAGAGGATTGAGAAAATTTACAGATGAGTCGCGGTTTTCTTTAAAGGGTGCTGATGGTCGTCAAAAAGTGTGGAGAAGAACTGGCAAACGTTATGCCGAATGTGCGATTGCCAAAGGTGATTTGGAGACCGATTTTGAGGTGGCTCCATAATAATTTGGGAAGGCATTTTATTGAATGGTTTTACCAGATATGGTATCGGAGAAAATTGCTTGTTAACGCATGATAACGCTCGGCGACATGTTACTCACATTACTACTGACTATTTAAATGCAGTTGGAATTAACGCATTAGATTGGCTGGCATGTAGTCCTGACTTTAAGTCTCATAGAGTATTTATGGGAATGAGCTGAAAAGACCATTACATAGTCGAAGACCAAGGCCTCATTAAATGAACTGCGCCAGTTCCTGCAAGAAAAATGAGACAATAAGCATTAAGAGTCCATCAGGAATTTTATTAGCATTATGCCATGACGCCGTGATACATGCTCGAGTTGGGCATACGAGATACTAAAGCTAGAAATTCATTACATAATCTTCTTTTGTTACTAAAATGATAATTTGTATTTATTAAAGTTTTCAGAAGAATGAACACACTGTAGAAAGTGGAGATTACTGGGGATTTAGTTAAAGAGTTATATTTCTAAGAAAAGCAATTCAAAATTGTGCTTTTCATATTTAGAGTTTGAATAATTTTTTGTTTGTAAGTAAAAGTAAGGTTAGGTTTCTCTTCTTCTAAAATTAGTATTGTAATACTCTTCAATAATTGTTTTACGCACGTAATTTACAAGTAGTGGGCGGCATCTAAAGTGCTCAACTTTTATTCGACCTGCTATTTTATACTTGGCACTTTATATGTATATAGTTAACACAACTTTCGTCTATACTCTATACTTTAGTGCTTTGTGTGAAAAGGGTTACCTGCTAGATAGCTAGATACTTTACCGAGTGAGAGCAAACACCCCTTTAACTTTTTTTGTGTCTATAACCTATATCAGATTGAGAGATTCTCTTCAGGGGAATGGCGCACTTAACACAGGTATTTTAATTGTACTATAGTGCCCGAAATATGCGAAATCCACGAGTTTACAATCAGTGCTCAATAGTTCATCATAGGCATGAACAACATATTTTGAAAAAGCGTGTAGAAAAAAGGAAAAAATTTTATTAACGCCATCTAATTAATCCTAATTTTAAAAAATCACGCACAGTTTTCATTACTTAATTACAGTTTTAGTAAAAAGAAAAGAATGCATCTATTCAAATTTGCGTGCTTGATTTCAATTGAAGTAATTTAATTTAATAAAAAACATCGATTAAACCGCAAACCACGGTTTAGCGTGGTCGACGAAGAAATAGAAGAGTTTTATTTAAAACAAAAGTTTTTGTCCATTAAAAAAAACTCCCAACTATAATTTCAGCATCCTTCACAAAACGACCATTTTTCTTATACCGACCGATTCTGCATAAGGTTTAAGCTTCAAACGCCAATTACAAACTTTTTTTACTAAAAAAGTTCTTTGATAATGAACTCCAAACAAACAACTGAAAATTTTATACAGGCTTCTAAATTAAAAAGTAAACACGTGAGTTAAAAAATTTATTTGCCTAAAAGTAATTACAAATCTTGCTACACAAGCAGATTAGAATTTTCCCACATGATGTTTACGTATCGTGCGAAAATTTTACAAACATAGCTCGTGGCGCGAAGTAGATGAAACATGGCCAAAATTGCAAAATTACGTTTGGTGAGAAAATGAAACACAGTAGTTACTATTTACACTTGTAAAGAACAAATATGATAGAGGGAACGAATTTTCCAGTTTACGTTATCATTAACCGTTTCATTTATTTTCTTTTGTTTAAAGTTTTTAATGTGACATTTTGGGTGTAAATGTTCTCGCGCTGAAAACAACTTAAATATTTTTTGGAGCTTTTAGAAGCCAAGAAACTTCAATTTGCAGTAATTTCTTAATTTAATTTTACTTCGAAATGGTCGATACCGAGAGAAACCTTTGGGTTCAACCAAAGTTCAAATAAGTTTATACTTTCCCTCAAAATTTATTTTAATAGCAATATCTTATACTTTCAACTCTTAAAAATTTCTTTCGTCATGCAAGTTTTTAACTTTGATGTATAAGCAAAAGCTCGACTTTCAGTCTTCCGAAATATACTTGAAAAAGTAACTTTCGCTCATAGCTTCTATAAACAATTTATACTTTTTCTGTAAAGACGTTGTATTTTGTGTCGAGATTCAAGTAACAAATATCTGGATTTAGTTGTTATTTTTTTACTTACTTTTATTTTCTTTTTGCTTTATTTCGGCCGTAAAGTTTTGTTATAATTTATAATACATGAGAGTGGCGTAAAATTTTTTATTATAAGTCGACAAAACTTTTAGGAAACGTTGGACCGTCTATTGATTCGGAATAATGAAAACCCACTCTGTAACACAAATAAACATTCTAAAATGCGATGTCATTTTACATACATTGTGTATACTAGTAATTAGATTGTTTTTGTTTGCAACTATGACAGGAAATTAACTGATATTTGGTATTCTTCTCACAATGCTGACACAATTTGTTCACTGGATTCGGGCTAAATTATTATTTTTGAATTTTACGTTATCTATCATTACAAAAATAGATACATCTACGCGATATAAACATTATCGAAAAATACATGTATGTGCTCTTAAAGCTTTAAATCATATAGGAATTGAATTGTTTGGGAATACACCTCAAAAAGCTTTTTTTAATCTGCCCTCTGGCAGTACTTGACGCGTAATTCGAAAACCTCCACTGTGCGTTGTATAAAAATTACACAAACCCCATTAATTTTTTATTTTCCTTTAATTTAATGTTCAAAAAATATTTTATTGACTTATTCGCTCCGTTAAACTCCCAAGTTTTTTCCATTTCTAATCTTTATGAGCCACGTATCAGCAGACTAGTTTCCCGAACTGTTTCGAATTTAGTTCATCTTCGACTCAAGTCGTTAATAAATTGACGACTCCCCAAACGCCGAATTGCCGACTAACAAAATTTATTTGTGGTAAACAGTAGTTGTTGTTAATTCTAAACAGCTCTAAAAACGGCATTCAATTAATTTTTTAATTGCTTAAAAAGTAATCAGTTCTAAATTGTAATAATTAGTTTAGTCGGTTTCAATTAACGAAGCTTCCGTTCATTGAGTTTGCTTTTTGTGAATTCTCTAATCCACTTTAACTTCTTGTATCTATGGATGGAATAATAACTTAATTTTTTTTTCAATTGCGAGTAGGTCTCTCGTTTTATAAAAACTCTTTTGACGTCCCACTTTGTTTCAAACCTTTCTATAATGATAAAGCACTTGGAGTTTTTACTCGACGATTTCTACTTACGAATTTAGTGGGTAGGTAATGCAATTTTTCTTTCTTTGGGTATAATATTTCTCGAAAAGAAATTTTCCTGTACGCATGATGAATCCCTTTATGCCAACACTGGATACACTATATAAATAGTGAGGTCACTTACTTTTCACGCAAGATGTGTTGTGGCGGCTTGGCTTCTTAAAAATTATGTCCTCTAGCTCCTTATTATTACGAATTGCTTAAATTTAGCATTCCAACAATTTTCATTTTTATTTAGTTGTTGAAAAGCACGTCTCCAGTAAGCACTAGACACGAATTTGTTAACAAGAATTTTATTAGCGAATATGTAGAATAATATGTATGTGATGAAATTTATGAGAGACTCGTCTCTTGAAAGCAAATAACTGATTTGGAATTGGAATAGTTAACGTACACAAATTTTTAACAAAATGAAAGAAAATTTAATATTTAATATTAAATTTAAATTCCATTTTAAATTTAATTTAAATTCAAACCATAACAATATACATGATGGGCCAAATTCGATGGTTCTTATGAAAAAATGAAAAAAAACTAGAAGAGATATGGAAAAATGAATGGTGCATCCTCCTTCTCTTTTTTTGAGAGTAACTGAATGGCAAAAACTGAAATTCGCGATCTTTTTTTGTTTTGGAGCAATAAGCAAAAGTTTGATTTTTTCATTTTTTGCCAAATGTTGATATCTCGGTTGTTGTAAGTTGTAACCACTTTATCTTATAAACCGAAAAGTAACGAACTATACTCACAACTTACAACAACCGAGATATCGCCATTTAGCGAAAAATTGAAAAATCGAACTTTTGCTTAGAGCTCCAAAACAAAAGAAAATCGAAAATCCGGTTTTTGCCATTGAGTTCCTCTCAAAAAAATGAGAATGAGGATGCGCCATCCATTTTTCCATAAATCGTTATCGATTTTTCTATAAGAACCATTGAATGTTGCCCACACTGTACAAAAGATCAAAACTCTTATTCTGTCCTCCCCCCCTTATTGATAGATTTGAGCGTATTCTAAACGACTTACCTTCATTTTGTCTTTCTGCAATTACTCGTATATAGGGTGTTTTTTGGGAAGAAATAAAACATGTATAGTTTGATCAAATGAACGGAGTTTTGGCTTTATTTAATAGGAAATATTTTGCCATTTAAATTTTGAATATTATTTTCGGCATATGACCCCCCGCTACTGGTTCTAATTAAGTGTATCTTGGAGGTCCAGTTTTCGACCATTTTTCAAGCATTAGGTAGTCGTCTAATCTCAGAAAACACATAATGTTGGTTGAAATGGCTTTTGAGGATTCGCTTTCGGATTCTCTTCACTCCAAATACAACAATTTCGTTTATTGACACAGCAATTGAGCCAAAAATGGGGCAACTTGATTTTCAGCTCATTTGCCAAATAGACGCCAAAAACGGTGGGCAAGCGGCATTAATTCTTATACGAGCTGAATAACGCCTTAAGTTAAGATCTTTACTTAAAAAATTTCCAAAAAAGTGGTCAGACAGAGGTCCAATTGTAGCGCACGGTGCCGAATCGAGGTGTTTAGATCTTCTTCGGTACTTTTCTCAAGAGCGGTTATATTTTCGCTCGTGCGCACTCTTTTTTGTTCCACAGAATAGGTAAGCTAACATTAAGTAACGTAAACAAAATGCGAAATCGATCTATGGTTTGCCGAATTATTGGTTCGGATGAACGATTATGTCGATCGTAAAATCATCTGCACGTTTCGAGACTAGAACCACGATCCACGATTTTTAAAATAAATTTCCAGTATTTACAATCGTTGCTCCGATGTCAATTTTTACATGATGAAATGGCAAACATAACTTTATAAAAGTAACCACTCAACTTCGACACATGATAACTGATTTCAAAGTTGTCTCAGTCAAAAGTTCTATACCTCTAAAAAACACCCGTTACTTATGTTTTTTTACGAAATTTTCCTCTTTTATAGTTTTAGTTCTCAATAGTTTTATGTGTCCCATCTTTGATACTAATCTCATTTTTTTAATTTTAGGCTGTGCTGTACGTGCTCACGCAAAATTGACGACTTAAGAGTATGCATAAATCATGTAAGTAAAAATTTAAATTAACTGATTATACATAGTTAAACTACTAATTGAATAATATGTTATGATTAATGAAACTAGATGAAATTCACTTTTAATCATCCAGATGATATGACTAATTTATCAATTGTCAAAATGTACGACGTTGAAAGACTTTGTATTTATTAAGATGAATTACCCAAAAAGTTAATCAAATTCAGATTACGTCCGTGTGTATAAACGAGCCTACTTAAGAAAATAACCCTACAACATAGCACTAATAATTATTGTTGGTTAACACATACTATCTGGAAGCAATCAAATTATATGCTACTTACTAAAATTGCCAAATATTGTTCAAGTGGCTGGCTCTATAAGCTTAAAATTGAAAAAATTCGAAAATATTTAAAATTTTGTTTAGAAATTTAATTTCTCATATTTATGTACACCTAACGTGCAGCAGTGTCTCTTTTTGGTTAACTTTAACACCAGTATTATAAATGAAATAAAATCCCGTAGTTAATTAGAAAAATTTTGGTTGAATAAAACATTTTGCTTATGTGCATTAGACTTAAATTGCTGAAAACAAATTCACTAAAATGTTTATGTTGGAACATACATTAAAAATAATAAGTTTAGCTTACCGAGGAAAATTTTTAAGCTTTGTTTACAAAATATTGCTCATAATTCACATTTTCGTTGTATATTTAGTATAAATACAAACTCGAACTGGGAACTTTATTTTATATTTTAGTATTTAGTGCGAGCTCTAAACTTCTAAATGCAAATTTTGTGTTTCCATTTGAATGTTTTTTATAATAGAACAGCGGCGATTCAAATAAAGAGTTTTTAATTAACTCATTTTGCGCTAAATGGATACTTTAAAAGTATCCGTAACTTTATTTTTTCAGGAAAGTTTTAGTGTGTGAAAGATTAAAAGAGAAAAGTGCTACGGCAACACGACGAAAACTTAGGTGTAACTGCCACTTTCTAAAACACTTTACTCTACCCTTATGTTACGTTAACCGTTAACCCAAAAGATCATTGTGAATTTCAGTAGTTACAGACTACAAACACGCCAATTTATTTAGTCTATCAAGTCGATAGGTTACTTTAACGTTACCTAATTATTAGTTAAAGACTTAAAGCAGAAAACTTTGGAAAATTCTGAAGCGACTTCTTATATAGTCACTCGATAATGAGCGATTTAATAATCTAAGTGAATTTTTGTTTAGTTTCTTGTACGTCAAAGCAGATTATAAATTGGCATTTCTGGTAAAATTACAGGTTCAATTTTCTCTTTTTAATAATAATAATCGTTAAAAAATTTGAGGTTTTTACTTTAAGAATTTCTCTTTATTTAATCCTAAAGCATTCTTTGGCTCGGCCAAACTTTTCAAAAGAAACATTGAATATGCGTAGAAATTCTTAAAAAGATGTTTTGGTTTGTTGTCGAAACACTTACTCGTTCAAGTTTGTTAATTATTTTTATAAATATTCAAAGTGTTAAACAGTTTTTTGTTAAATAAATTAAAATATTGTATGGGTCCAAACGAAACAGATATAATACCTAGATGAAAAGCTAATTGGTAAAATTTGCACTTTCCTCTGTATCTAGTCATCTGTGCCTTTTATAGAAAAACAATAGCTCGGCAACTTTTGTGCTTTTGCCTAAGTTAACAAAGTCTACGTACAGTCGGAGAAATAATTATTGGCCACTATAGGTTGCTTGGCGACTACTTTGTCTACAAGTTCGCAATTTTTGCAATGCAATTTTTACGAATTACAAATGGAATGTTTTATTCTCTCGATTTTTAAGCTATTATCAGCTAAAATGTACTTATCTCTCGTACTTCTCGAGATCCCCATGTTTAAACGGGTTTATTGGACACCTTGAAATTAAGCTATTGGATTTTTTTAATAATTTGTAGTTTGATGGGATCCAATGCTTCTTTTAGCATCCACATATTTTGGGCGCGTGAAAAGGTGATCAATTGGAAGTGGCTCGGTAGCTTCCCAGATCTGTCGCAAGTTGGTTGGTCTTCCCGCGTTATTAAGTGAGAGTGACCTACTCGCACTCTCCTAATCACTACTGTTTCCTTCCTCGAAAGGTCTTGAAAGGTAACTGAGTGGATGGTTTCATCTATTTGCTATAGATGTGTATTTTGCATGTTTCATTGTCTCTCCCATTTGACTTTGGGGTGTTGTATATAGATTTTAGTTCGATGCATAGAATGAAACTTTTGTTCGGTTATAAATACGCTTTTTTCTGCATCTTAAGGCAGATTCGTTGCCGATGATTCCGCTGTGAGACGGAGTCCATATTAGTGATAAAATTGAATAAGTACGTATTATTAGGTTCTTGAAATTTGATGTTTTTACTGAATGAACAGCTTGTAGCATGACACACAGCTCGGTTGTAAAAATATTTCTTGTGCTTTTAAGAGTATAATAGGTGATTTTGAATTATGTTCCCGCTATACTAGCGCAGCCAACTCTTTTTTGTAGTTTTGCTTCATTGTGTCATCGTTCATCGCATATTGGAAACTTGATTAGTCATGCAGAAGTAATAGTTGTTAAGATCGGCTGAGAGTATGATATATATTATTTGTGTAGGTTGAGAAAGGATGTTTCGGATTTTTATATTGAGGGGAATTAACCGATATTGTTGTTGGCGAGTCTCTTCCAATAATATTGGATAAGAATGATGTTTTGGCAGCATATTTTAGCAGAATTTGCTCCCTCCTCATCCATGATAGTATTATTCCTACTTCGCGATGTATACTTTCGATGGTGCTAGTTTTAAAGTCAAATATTGCCAACTTTAGAACTGCATTTTGAATAGTGTTTAACGTCTTTAGAGTACTAGCGCGGTTGCTGATGAATATACGATACTGCCGTAATTCTATCTTACTTCGTATTTGTGGTATTAGTGATAACTATACCGATTTTAGAATGTGCTCTTCCGCACCCCTTTGATGACTTGTCAGCACTCTTAATGAATTTAGTCGTTTGATGCATTCTGTGTTGCACATTTTTTCATTATTCGAATGTAAGTCTCTAAAATGTTATTTCGCTCAATATCCATTTTTAATTTTTAATTCAATTTTTCCGAGCCGGTATTTACGGAGTATAAAAATTTATAAAGCTGCTTTAGTACCTACTTGCTACTAGGAAGAGTTTGTTCATTCTGCACCTTACAAAAGGTACAATAAGCAAACTTGAAACTTTTCCTTTTTATACGTTTAAATAAACTAAAACAGCAGATTAAAGCCCTTGTAATCTTTTTGTTGAACTTGTGGCGTTATTTATTAATTTCTCACATTGCTGGGAATCTAAATCTTAATCATTAAAGTTCTGTTAATTCTTGACATTTTGTTAATATGCTGAAGTTCATTATTTATTAACCACAACTGTTTGACATAAAATAACTAATTGCAGTTTAACTTTTGTGTTTATTGTGCATTAGTTTCATGGAGCGTCCTTGTTACTATACAGAGTACATTCTGAAAGAATGGGCCACCACAGTCATATCTTCAAGTAGTTGACGACTATAGCTTGGCTCCCAAGAGGCGCCAAGTTGAACGGAGTGAGTTGCTGTACGGCAATTACCTCCGTTAGCGTGAAAGGTTTTGCCTACTTTCGTGTACAATTTTCAGGAACCAGACTACAATCGTCGAGTAGTAGAAGGCATATCAACAGTTATGTGGACATTCGACCCTCGCTTTTGCACCGGAAAGTTTCCACTTAACGTAGTGTAATTAACATTTTTATTTTAAATTAGAAACTCGACGCTAATATTTAAATTACAGAACAATAACACTTCCATTACTCGAGTGTTTGGTCAAAAATAATTTATTCTTGTCAACCCTAAATCTGAAACGCTAAATGTCACTAACATTGCAGAATTATATTTTTGCAGAGGTTATTTGGTGTGAGCTGTGAGCAGCTTTCAGTTAATTTTAAAAACGTAGTTCTGTAGAGACGTTGAAACAAGATTCATGATAAACAATGAAAAATGGTTTGTGGTACTCGCTCGCACATGTAAAACAACTATTTGCAGATACGTCACTCTTCTATCTGTTTGATAAACTGCTTGAGTTGCCAATAGGTGTAATGAACAATGAATTTTAGAATTTGTTGTTGATTGTTGATATTTTGGAATGTCGTCCTGCTTGGTCAAAAAATAATTTTTAGCAGGTTTTTAGTTTGGTGACAATTAAGACAAAAGTATTTTCTATTTAAGTAAAGTTTTTGCAATCCACGTTTGTATACCAATAAAAATGTGTATAGCCCTCGTTTTTGCCTAAGTAATTTTATGATTAGTAAAACGAATTAATAATGTTGGCATAATTATTACATTATTACGATTTATTTATCCACATATTACTGAGTTGCGGCATTCGGTGAGGAATAGAAAAAAGATTTTCTTACAATTTATTAAAATAGTCAATGCGCCTCCCACACATCAGCATCAATTTCTTCTCTCAATTTTTTCTAGTTATAGTGATTGCATTGCATTTCTTTTTCTTTGTTTGTGTTATACAGGGTGTCTCAAATTTGACGCCCGTCCTTTCAGAATATGAATCGGGGGGCTAAAACGAATTAAAACGTAAGAATAAAAAAATTGCGTTATGTCCATGGTTACAGAGTTATTGACAAAAAACAAAGATCTAACATTCAATGTTTAAACTTTATTAAAAACGAATATTTGTTACAAAACAAGAAATTAATTTATAAAAGGTGTTCAAACAAATAGCCTCCTACTTCAATACAAATATTTGCACGATTTATCATTGAATCACGAACCCTCTGTAGCATGTTTTCGTCTATAAATGACACAGCAGCGTGAATACGAGCTACTACATCTTCCACACTCTCAACAGGTTCAAAGTAAATTTTAAACATTGAATGTTAGATCTTTGTTTTTTGTCAATAACTCTGTAACCATGGACATAACGCAATTTTTTTATTCTTACGTTTTAATTCGTTTTAGCCCCCCGATTCATATTCTGAAAGGACGGGCGTCAATTTTGAGACACCCTGTATACAGACGGGGGCCTACAGCTTTAGGTAGGTTTCGAACCACCCGGGGACAAGGCATTTGACACAGAAAAATCTAGTGGTGTCAGCGAGTCTCGAAAAGAGTACATCCAGACCTGAATCTGATGCTCGGCCCGCTCGGCCACCCTGGCCCCTATTACAATTTTTAAACGACATAATAATGATGATAATAATGAGGCAGCATCAGTTGTCTTAAAAAAAATTTTTTTTATGTTAAATGCTTTTTAGACAGGAGTGGCTTAATAAAGTTCTCACTTATGGCGAATATTTTACTATACCGACTTCGACTAAAATTAAAAGAAAAGTCCCCACTCAAATTTTACCATGTATACTAAGGTGAAGATATTGGAGGTGGAAAGTTTTCAAATTAACACCCTGCAGTGTATGAAAATTTCACTCTTCTCTTTTTCAGTAATCCATACTATGGTTGTTCAGAAACTTTAAGTGCTCACGTGCATAGATTTCCATCGAAAGCTAAAAGGACGGAAATTTCATTTAATTTTTAAATGTAGACTTCGGTTAATAGAATTATTGTGTTAGGTTCTATACGACCTTTTTTAATATATCAAACGTATAGTAAAATTTGGTCGGCAACCTTAAAAGTCTTTTTTTAATATTGAACAAGAAAAAATCGCATAAAGCATAAAATTCCAATTTTCTTTCGTGGCCGCGTTTACAGAACTCTAAAGAGATTTTTTGTAACCGGCTATAGCTCTTAGTGAGAACGTGCTGCAGTATTATTGCGTTGACTAGCGTAAAATCTCTGGTTTCTCGATCAGCATTTATATTATTGTGTCGTTGGATTCCTTCTAGAATCGTTTTATCACAAAATTTAAGAAAAAGCATTTTGCTCACTTTACGTGTTTGCTTCACTTTCGGTTATTTTTTGCTAAAAGTTTCCTCTTTCTAATTTAAAGTAAGTGCTCGCTAAACAAATTAATCTAAAGTATTAACACGGAGAATAGCTAATATTTTTAAATATACCTTTGAATAAATAAAGTCAAAGTTAGGGCAAGATTTCACTTAGAAAAGTTTACCAATTAGGTACGTCTAATTGAAATTTTTGTGGTATTTTACAACCCGAATGGTTTTAAAAAAGCTTTTGGTAAGATACATAAATGAATTGGGTTGAATAATTTAAATTTAAATCAAAAGGTTAAAATTGTGATTAACCTCAACTTGAACGTAAACAATTTTTCTGCAACAAACTTTTTAAAATACAGAGTGTTTACGGTCTTCTCTGTAATATTTTAAGGGGTGATAGTACAGGTCAAAAGAAGTCGATAAACCTTTGTAAAAGTTTCCTCCTAAGCGAGATAATAATTCTTTTAGATTTTACAATAAACGATTAATTTGTTTATAGTCAAGTAATCTACTACACTGGTCACTTCAATTATAATTTTTGTTCTTTAAAAGGGCACTCGATTATGAAAGAAATTAATCGTTTATTGTGAAATCTAAAAAAAATATTATCTTGCTTAGGAGGAAACTTTTACCAAGGTGTTTGAAGGTTTATCGACTTCTATTCACCTGTACCATCACCCCTTAACATATTACCGAGAAGACCGTAAACACGTATATCTTAAGACATGTTCGATCTTTAAATCTTTTACTAAAGCTATTATTGCTATAGTATAGTAACACCATTTTTACTTACCCAAAGCAATTAAAATAGTTTTTTAAACACAGACCTTGTAAATTACAAATTACAATTATTGACATAATGAAACAGCTGAGGCTCTTTCTTCTTCTTTGCCTAACCTACGTACTTTACTTTAATTTGGCACTCATTATTGAGTTTGGCTCAATTCCAGACTTAACTGACTGACATATTTTATCGTTTCGAATTATTACACAAATTCATAGTTAGTTTTTATATTTTTGTAAACTTATTCAACTGTCAACTGTCAACAATCTACAGCGTAGATAAACTCATAGTTATATAGTGATGTGATAAAATTAAGTGATTGTTTTGCTTCCGCAAAACCGATTTTGTTACTTTAAAACTTTTATTACCACACATCACAATAAAAAGTTAAGTGCCAAAGTAGGTATGGGAGTTAATAAATTTTAGTATTAATTAAAGTTAATAAAAATGAGTTTTCCAAACCGTATATCGAAGTTAATAGTTTCATTTTACGTAGTAAGTAAAAAGCAAAAACTTAAGCTCCCTGAAATGGAGTTCTGGCAACATTTTATTTCGCTTAACGTAAAATAATAGGATTTCAAAAGGAAAGTTTCTACGGCCGTTTATACGGTACCACACAAGTGAGCTAATCTGCTTATACAACATTATTTGTGCAAAAGGGTACATACGAGTTACGACTTAAAGTTGGAACCCACATAACCGCACACATCGCGTCACGTTAGTCGGTCGTCATACGGTGAAAAAACTCCACAATGTTAAACAGTCTGCCATAGCCATAAGCCATAGTATAGAAGTTTTGGTTTGAAGTGGTGTTTTTGACTTTACCACCAGCCACTAGCAGAGAGTTGTAATAATGAATAATCTCCTTCAATTCTATTCTTCTATTGATTCTATTGAACCTCTCTGCTGGTGGTAAAGTCAAAACCACCATTTCAAACCGAAACTTTTGTACGAATGTTAGTGGCACATATTAGAGCCAACGTTGCATTGTATTCTGATGCAAAACCCCCTTGTAGGTGAGTAGTAGGTGCCCATAGGTAACTTTTAAGAAGTGGTACCTAGATGTGACCCGCTACTGGTGTGCGTGGGAGGCACTTGCCTGCCTTCTAGCGAGAACTCTCCTTTTTGGGGCCTTAGCCAGGCCCGACTCAAACTTTCGCGGACTGCCGGACCGGGTGCTACAAACTTTTGCGGAGCCGGGTACTGGAACTAGTGTTTTCTGTGTTATCACCAATGACATTGATTTGACAAATCAATATCTTCTAGCACTTAATTAGAAGCTTAGCGATAGGTTCTATCACGGGCCTGGATCCCAACGATTTTTCACAGGCCTCCAGCGTCGCAGGTGAAAATTTGTAGAAATTTCAAGGGCAACTGAGCTTAGATCAACTTTAAAAATTTTAAAACATATTTTGGAACTGTGAGATTAAGCATTTTTTTTTATTTAAAAAAAGAACATTTGTTACAATTTACATAAAAGAGGAAAAAGAAAACGTCTGACCACCATACGTTCCTACTCCCTGCCCCATCCAAACGTTGCTTGCCGTCTTTGCGTATAATTCCCTAAGAAACTCTTCTAGCATTTGTTCTTTCGTTGTTTAATAATAATAAATAATCAAACCTCGTTTTAATTTATTCAATTGCTCTATCCATGATTAAAAAGAAATGAGTTTTCAATTTCGGCCCAACCAACATGCTTATGCTCTTCTAATTAACAGAGATATTTGCTGATGGTATATATATACAAAGTTTTTATCAGTCAGAAAGAATTTCTATTCCAATATTCTATAATAATAATTTTACATCAAAATTACTTGTTTTAAACCAACTGTTGATAACACAGCACTATCTTGCTAATTAACTAACAACAAAAATAAATGTTATTATTTTGTCTGCTACTCCTTTTGATTACTCGAATAGTACACAATTCATTGGCCAAGTTATAGCAACAGGTGGTGGTGTTGGTGGTGAAAATGCAAAACAGTTATTTTTTTATCTAACTTTATTATTGTTTGTTATGGCTTATGAACTGCGCCTCCTCATTTAATAGCCCTTGTAAACAAAATTAAACGAAATTTGCATATTGTTAGTTTATTCTATGTTAAATCGCCATTTTGTGTAGGTAACGCTAAATGAATTTTGTTGTTGGGAATTTTTATGGAGGGCTGTTTATCTTCGTTGTTAATTATTATTCAAAATTAATTTAGTGGAAAAAATAATGGTTGAAAATAGTTTATAGGTTACATTACTATGTATCTAGCAGAAAAGTTCCACTCAAAAGTTTCAGGTTCGTGACTCGTGCTTAGATGGTTCTTATTTACAAGAAGTCATAAACCTAAATAAATCACCAAATCAAAATTTTTCTAAACACCTACTCATTGGTGTAAATTATAAAAAGATTGCACTCTATCGATCTAAACTCGACTTAAAGCAAACGGGCAAAATAATATAAAGTATGGAGAATCGATGTCGAGACGATGTGCAATTATTATTTATTTATCGCTGCAATAAATATAAATATTGAGGTGAGATATAACTTTCGCAATCCACACCTTATCGTTTCGCACAATAATTTTATTGGAAAATTTTTATTTACTACCACCCCCTCGACTCATTTGTACTTATTATAAATGCATGGAACTATTAATTTATTGTATGTGGGTGTGGGTACCTATCCAAATTAATTTTTCGCACTGTATAGGTAAAGTCTTCAAATCTAATTTTCTTCATTTAAAAAGGTGGCCATTAAACAGTGGCATGGGTAATGCAATTTTTAAATTAATATCCTTTCTTGCTCAAGTTTTCAGTTTAATAAAATGATTTAATATGTCTATCAATCTCAATATACAGTTTTGCATTTCCCCTATTTTTTTTATTTTATTGGAAATCAAACACAAGTTGTATTTTCAATGTATTGTCTGTGTGTCAAAGGAAGATGTCAAAGAAAAAACGTGAACTTATATTTTTTATCTCAACAGTCGAATTCTATTATTAACTTATCCTTTTGCATCAAAATATTGAAATAGTCTCCCTTAACTCTATTTAATTTTATCAACAATGAATCCCGTAAGTCAAGTAATCCTAAGAGAGCAAACAGTAGCAAACGAAGTTAAGACACATGCTTTGTCCATTAATTTAAACCTCCAGACCTCCCGTAAAATGTTAGAAGGCCCTCTTCGATCTTAAAGTGAAATGGCAGAATTAGAGGCGGTTGCAGGATGTTTTGGGGATTTTTTTGCTGTTTGCTGATAAGATCCAGATAGAAAATTAGAATGTTTTCAAGTGTGTTGTGAAAAATTTTGGGCCGTGAAGTCGTAGACCAAACTTTCCAGAACTCACCAGCCCTCCCTTGGCATTGCGGACGCAATTTTGACGATTAGAAATGTGGCCTAGGGGGTGACCTGATGTACCGCACACAGAAAAATTATGGCCAGTTTTCAATGTGTGGGGGGGGGGGGGTATGCATTTGCCGCGCTCTGCAAACTATTAATATGCGTGGCCAAAATTCGAATTGAATGCTTATTTAGCATTGATTTTGATTTACTACTGTATTAACAGACGGGTGATATTAATTTCAAAGGCATTAAAATACACTTTACGTTATAACTGGTCTCGTATAATTCTCCATACTTTACGATTGCGGCAAAATTTTCCAAACGAGTAAGTAAGCGGCTTTACGTTAAACACTTAATTTTCCTAACATTACTATTACTTTCATAACCAACCCTCACTTGTTTTAGTGTAAAAATAATGGTCTTACAAGCATAATATTTTTTTATTGTTGTAAGCCTAAAGTTAAAAAAATACGTTTCTACGTTGTGGGGGCGGCTTTAATTTCACTTTTAGATTAATTTCATAACATTTTCTTCGTAAAAACTAATAAAGCTCGTGTTCGTTTCTGAAAATTTTATACTTAAATTTCTAAATTGAATTGACATTTTCTGCCTCGCTAATATTAATTTTGATGAATTTTAGTCTGCCTTTTTTTACACTTATTTGCAGACGAAGAGACGAAAAAAAGTGATAAAAATACCTAAATTAAAGGTCGCCTAAATAAATAGAAAACCTCTGAATACGATGCTCACCTATAAGTGTTCTTGAAAATAACGAAAATTAAACATACAACTCGAGACCAGTTAAATTTATAATCAGTGTAGGTATTAAGAAAACTTAAAGTTGTACAGGGCATTCCATTGAAAACGAACCGCTCTGGGTAATAAAGTTTCAGTTTTTTTTTCAAATAAATTCCAAAAATAAGTTAATTTGTACTGTTCACTTTTTAATATCATTTATGGTCTTATGCCGTTAACCCCTTAGTTACGTCAACCCCCAACTTAAAAACTTTAAATGGTACTGGGCTCGAGTGGCCCCTCATTTGAATGGTCTTTTAATTCGTTATTCGACTGTGCAGTCTGTTTTTTTGCCAACTGGATATTTTTTTACTGAAAAGTACGTTTAGGTCTCTGCTGCCACACCAAAGTTTTTGAGTTGTGGAACCTGTCGGAATCACTGGTCCACCTAAACAAGACCATAAAAAGAATTGGTTAATGTAAATACGTATTTAGTTTTATTACGCACTATATTGTCGAATGTCAAGTCAAGACCCGTTGTTGTTGAGGTTGTAATAAAACAACAAATTGTTTATTCATTTACTGTTATTTATTTCAAGTCATTTCAAATCCTAACATGATCGATAGGTACTTAATGAACGTTTCTTTATACAATAAAGTTCCTTCGGCGAACAACAGGAAAGTAATTCTGAACACGTCACTTATGTAACTGCAGCTACACGATATAATATTATGTTCCTTTTATGCTAAATTTGACTTGACATTTTTATATAAGTTGAAGGCAGTTAAAATAGTTCGTCTTGTTCAGTCAGTCAATTTCAATTAATTACAATCGATTGAGGGGGTCTGTTGTGACCTAGGTGAAACCTTCTCACTTCTCTAAGAAGCTTCTCTATTTTCTAGTAAGATACAATAGTTAGACTATGGGTAGCCTCGGAAGTGTGGTCGGTAAAAGCAAAGGACGGTTTGGAACTACATAAGCCAGCAGCTTCCTGTTACGAGTTACGATTGGTGTAGATTTTCTTTATAAACGATGGCTTTTACCGCATTGTACTAATTTGTGACGTACGATTACATCTTTTGATATAGGGCTGTTTTATTTCAGAAATTCTGTACACACCCTAGAAGAAATGTTTTGTTATTTATATCTCCTAAATAAAAAAATATGTTATTGCACACACTCCCACTAACTAAGTTGTCACATTGTTACTTTCATATCTAATATCTAGAATATTATACGCTGCTGCGCTGCGTAACTCATTCAAACAATAATTCTTATAAAAAGCTTAACGGAATTTTTTTTCATTTCTTAAAAAATTTGTTTGATGTCACAAGCATATCTGTTTGGCCTAACTCTCAATTTAGTATTTCCTGCAACAAACTGAGTTTCTCAAAAACTTTTATTGCGGAAATTTCCGTTTTCAGACTTTTCGTCTCCGTAATTTTTCTTTCAAATAATATTTCTAAAAATAGTACGTTGGGTTAGCCAAATGAAATATTAAATTACCAGGATGCGTCTACATTGACGTTATACGATACTTTTGCTAGTATCATCAACCCTTTTCTCTGCATTAGGAAACGTCTTGGCATTACGGAATGAAACATCAGAAAACGGAAATGTACGAAAGTTGTTTGCAACTGTAACTGAAAAACAACGTCATTTCCTAAGTACGCAGAGATACGCAGTTTGATTACATTAAGGGTCCATTTACATCTTGATTGTAGAAGTTTTCTATTGATTTTTGTCTTAAACCTTTCGATACGTCACTGGTACGGATTATTTCAAGTTGAAGTTATAACAAACGTGCTATTTTATCATCACATTTCTCTGATTTGGATTCGACATCATCGTTTGTATACGGTTCTTTGAAGTGTCTAGTACAAAAGAGTAACATAATACTTAAAAAACAAATAAATTTTTAAAGATCATTTAAGGAAAAATATATCATTGATTATTGCTTTGCAATACGTTTTAGGTTTCATGCGCTATTAACTTATATTCGTGCATTTTCTACGGTTCGCTATTTTGATTTTATTTTCACGAAAGATTAGGTTTGTAATGCTCTTTAAAAGGATTAATCAACGGTGGTTTCGAAGTTCCCCCTCCGCATCTAAATCGAAGTGTTTTGTATAGGTAAGGATTGTGTCATATTTTATTATTTTGGAATGTACTACTTCGATGTATTTCACATTTTTACTATTAGATATATTTTTCAATTCGTAACAGTTTATGGAAACTATCGAGAAATCCGATTTAAAATGAATACTTTGCTGAAGCCACAGAAACGACGAATAGTATATTTTCATTTTCTTTTTTCTATATTTCCTGCGTATGATGCCATTATTATAGTGGATCGTTATCTCGATACAGATGCATGAGTTGTTACTGCGCTGATAGTGAGTTGCATGTAATCCCACCATACTTAAAGTTAAAATCTTTTAACATAATTCTTATTAAATTTTTACTTCAAAACCATCCCTTATTTCTATTGTGCCTATGTATTCGATAAATCTAGAGCAAAACGAACCAGTGATATGGGAATAAGAGAAGTATTTCTATTATATTTCCAGAAATAATATAAAATATTTTTTTAAATGGAAAACGAACAAGTAGTTCGATTGAAGGACGATTGTAAAATTGGAAATATGATTGTATATTTCCAACAAAAAGAACGTTTTTTTTTCTTCTAAAATGATAGTTTCTTCACAAGCTTCGTGCTGTTCATCAGTTACTCTTTCCTCTTAATAGAACTTGAATTAGGCGTTCTTGTTGGTTTATGAGTCAATAATCGTGGACATTTCCAACTTGATTTGCCTACTTATAAAAACACTAAATTTTAAGTAAGCAAAGTTTCATTTTAATATTAACTACCATTGTCTCCTTCGAAGGCAAGCTTGATCAAATTGCGGTTGTCTGCAATAAATCCAATTGAGGACGTGTTGGTTAAATACGGGAATGATAGGATAGAGTTCGCTGACTATACCAGACTTCTTGGTGTTCTGGTCGGCGAAAGATAATGACCAGTGTAAGAGACTGAATAGGGCCGTGTACTGGATAAGGCTTCTTCGAGATCGGGTGGATAGTGGAATTTTAAGATAATATGATGTGTATTTTACATATTTCCACACGGTTGTTATATATAGGGACTGGAGATATTATGCGGTAGCGTGGCGGACTGTCTGCTTGCCTGAGTTTTCAGGTTGCAGAAGAGAGCGGTGAGGTTGTTGTGTGGTGCGTCGTCTAGAAGTAGTCGTAGGCCTCTCTTTAGAAATATGAGGATATTGCCACTACCGGCTCTCTATTGTATATGTCAGGTGTCGCTTTTTTCAAGAAGGCATCTCAAATATTCGGATTATAGGGTGCTCAGGCATTACTACGGCACACGAAACAAGGATTTGCTAATTATGGAGTCTTGTCATACTACAGCATCTAGCGTAGTAGTAGTAAATTTCATTTGATAAATTTGATCTGCTATTATAGATAATTTTCCTATAACACGGATTTTTATCCGGCCCGACTTTTATTTTAAATAATAACTATAGCGGATTTTGTCTTTAGTGCAGGGATCGAGCTTACTAGCATAGAATATAGAATCATAGAGTTGGTTGGTTAAACAGTTTTCCAGATGATACAGTCAAAACCAGGAGAGGTGTCCTATGACTCATCGCTAAAATGACTTAAAAATGACGCATTAAAATATTTTGTTGCATTCCCACAAAGTAAAAACAAAGTTATAAAAAAGGATAGCATGATTCAAGTTACGTAGTTTTTTGGAATGAGTCATAGGCCACCTCTCCTAGTTTTGACTATACCAAGAAATTTCGTTATCAAATAAAGTGTCTCTCTATCTAAAAAATAGCTTTATTACACAGCACAAAAATATAAACGTTCTTAAAAATGATCCTAGGAAAATTTCAAAAATTTGCACCTGCGGAGCTGAGGCATCCATGAAAAATCTTTGGGTGCACATAGTTCATTTTAAACTACAATAAAAAAATTTTATTGCCCTTCGTCCCCCCATGTGCCTAAAAACAGTTTTGTGATCCCTGCAACGATCCCATATACGATGTGGTCCCTCTAATCCGAGACGCAGTTGTGCGAGTACCCACTAATTTCAATTTTGAAAAAAATTGTGCTAAAGTTTGAGAACGTCGTTAGTTGATTACATTAATTAAGAAAATCGAGTTCATCTAAAGAATTTATAAACCTAATTATAATTACTTTCTACTCAGATACACAATGGTGATGAAATTTTCCATTATTTTTAATGAGCTTATTCTAATTAGGTTAAATTAACTTCTCTTCTCCTTCAAACTGCAGTTTTAGGACATGGAAATAACTACACTTTCAATCACTAACAACAAACTGGAATGGCTCTTATTCGATTTTTGTTTGATCTTTTCACATTTATGAGCCAATTTTAATGAACTTAAACTTTTCCTCTTATTAGTACCTATCAAACGGGACTGAAAACGTTCAAAGAAAGTTTACTTTTAGTATTAACCACTTGATTTAGTAAACGAAATCAGTTGTAGCACTTAAATTAGAGTATTTGTATGAATTCGATAACTTTGAAGTTATTTTATTATTATATTTTACTTAAGGTGTATTGCCAATTATTTTCTCCCATTTGCGTTACAAAATAGAGTAAGTCGGGGAGAGATGGACCACGAGGAGAGATGGACTTTGATATTTAAATGCAACTTTAGAACTTTTTGTTGTATACATTGTTTTTATTAAGCTATAGTGAATCCATCCCCTATTTATAGTCGTTAAGGGGTGCTTGTAGTTAAAATAATATAGAAAAATGTAAAAAAATCGGAAAAAATTATTGGAGTATAAACTGAAAAAGTAATTAAGAAGCGTGTTGGCGAGTTAATGTTAATTTTTTTGGCCCAATTATCAAAAGTACATGTCAACGATTGTTCATAACCTTTGATTACGATTGTATATATTTTCGTTAAGCCTTACATGAGAGGTCCATCTATCCTCTACATTTATGGATAGACGGACCACTAGAAATTTGTATGGCTTTTGCCGTTGCAAAAAAGCCTAACACTTATGTAAGAGAGTTTAAAAGACTTAGTAGGGGACTATGGATGGCAACAGTACAGAAGGTGAAGATTACCAAAAACCAATGCGTAGGGAGCAAAAAATATTAGGTACCGTAAAACATAAAGCACTGATGATTGGACACGTTGCATTGTTTACGGTGGGTGGATGCATGATGAATGTCTAACCTGTATGAAGCTCTGTCAAATTTGTAAAAAATATGTTTAAAAAATAAATAATGGCAGGGCCCTTTTACACTTGGTTCATCTCACCTAGACCGTTGGGGTGAGATGGACTATTCTAGACCAAAATGTTTTTATATTTTTAACATATTATATAAGAAGTTAATTACGTTTTATCTATGTTTTTATGTGGCTTAAGGTGCGTTTTAAATAATGAAATTGTTTTGCTTAAAAATGATTAATGTTTATAGAAGTTTCAATCACTTTTATAAAATGTGGTCCAACTATCCTCGACTTACCCTACGTATTAACCTAATACGTACTGCACATGTACACAGCCCTTTATTTAAAACGTTATACACATCATCTATCTCCAGTAGTTACTAGAAGTTTGGACTGTAGGTTGTTATTTTGCATGCGGTGTATATAGTAGACTAGAAATCATAAATTTCTGCCTATCTTATTTCACGAGACATCTTAAATTGTACATATATAATATGAAGAAGAAGGCTACAAGTATACTCCACTGGTTCCGGATAAGCATAGCCCAGAGTACATTGTGTCAGTACAGTCAAAGCTGCATATTTGCTTAAAATATATTGCGAAGGTTCGTTCTCTTCCCCGCCTCTGGATCTCCTATTATAAGTATGTAGACTTTGGGGGTGATGTTCCCTTTACGGAGCTCTTATGTTACAACGGAGGGTCACCTGGTGCCATGGGTAAGGTTTTTAAGGTTACCCATCCACATAGTCAGTATGATTAAACTAAGACTCGGTGCTTTTTAACCTTCTCTACGTGACTTAAGTCCCCAGATCGTTCACAATAAAAAGGTTTGATTTCGTTCAGAAGCCTTTCACGAAGGTGCTATTTTCATTCTAACCCTATACAGGCAAAATGGCCTGCTGTAAGAAAATGGACTATTTCAATCAAGTGCAATTTTTTCTATCGGTTATAACTTCTTGGATAAGTTTATCACTGGCACTCTTCGATTGGTTAAATTGATTGCACAATTTCTATTTAAAACTTTTCTAGTTCGATTACTATACAAACGACCTATTAAATTTTTAATAACCAAACATGTAGCTTCATTTCGAAAGAAACAGAAATTACGTTAATTTGATAACTTAATTAATATTTTCTATTAAATTATTAAATAAGGCTTTTCAGCAGAGCCAATCGGTAACGAATAACTTACATTGAGGGCCTGTTAAAATAATCGGCAGAGAGCAGGAACTTATGCAAAATTATAATAAAATTGTGTCGCAGTTTGTAGAGTCTGTTAAATTAAATTATCCATATTTGTGCATATTTTAGCGCAATTTTTAAGAGACTTTTCTTACGCAAAAACTTTAGTTTTGATTTTTACAAGCCTAGCCGATTTACTAGAGAACTATTATTGAAACGGTATGTCTAATTTCGTAAAGAAATTTACCCTCCAATACATAAAGTCGTAAAATTGTTGCTTTTAAACTAATTGGCAATTTATAAAGCTTTCAATTGAAAATTAAAACGTGTAGATAAATGTTAAAGCACGATTAAATTGCAAATGCGTAATTCAAAATAGCAAATGGGGTTTTTGAAATACCATTTCCCATTTCCTATAAGTACGAATGCTAGTTTTTTGATAACTTTGACAGGCCACACTGGCAAACTGTGGATGGCTCGGAAAATTGGAAGCGTCCCAATGGACTCAAGCCATCAAGCAGTTTGTTATACAGGATGAACTTCAAATAGTTGGTGAAATTTTTCCAGAGCTACAGCTCATTTAATTATTAATGTAGTAAGTATCAAATATTGGAAAATGGAAGGTTACAGAAATAATTTATTAATTCTTCGTTGAAGTAAATGTCAACAGTTAACTTCAATAACATGATTGCCTACGTATATTTTCATTTCTAATTTAGAACCTCGCTGTCGGTTATTTTGAAATCCGATGTGCCCTATGAAGACAGCTATGCTTGCTTTAAATTGAGGTTTATGCTTGCCAAGGTATTCGTTTACAAGATTTTTTTAGGCAGCCTTTGGTAGGTACGCTTCAAACATAATTCGTTTTCATTTCCACTGCGGATGCTAGTGAAATTTTAGATTTTAACTGTTAGAGTACCTACTTTCTACTTTGATTAACTAAAAGCAAATTTTAATAAATATTCTGTTGTAGTCGTAGTTACCTTTACTACCTTCTTTTTGATGTACAAGCGTCACATTTAACAACCCTTATTGCGTCTTATTGTTATTGGATTTCTATATTAGAGAAAAGTCTATAATTAGGGCGCATAATATTAATAATTTTTTGTTTCTTTCTAAAAAAACTCGACAATCAATTTCAACTAATTACATAATAAAAAGAAATTTAGCGTTACTCAGTATAACAAAACGCATTTTTAATGGGAACCTTTTTATTATAATGTTATTGTTTTTGTTATTTTTATCAAAAAAGTGAAATGCTTTTTTTCATTTCACTGTTTTAAAAAAATAATAACAATAAATATAATAAAAAATTCAAGAAAATTACTTTTACGAAAAATTCAGTTTCTAAATACCTACCCACTTTTAATTTATTCCTCATTCAAATGTACTTTTCTTTGTCACAAGGCAAAAATGAAAAAATCACAACTTTGAAGGTACTACGACTACAACGGTATTTTGCGACAGTGTGAATTTGGTTGGGTTAAGACAAAAGTTTTCGAGGCTTCTTCTTTGTATGGAGATGCAGCTCTGATCGTTTTAATTAGATCCGCACGTTTGGCCGCAATTAAAGATCAATCAAACGTAATACCAAATTGTAAAGCAGAAATCTTCTCTGTCAAGGAGTGTGAGTGGGTTGAAAGTACAAACGTTTTCATCATTTTTTCGAGTAAGTACCTATCTAATAATTCTCAGTTCTCCGCAGAAACAATTTCATTTTTCTTCAGTCGAGTTGAAATTTATTTACGACTTGTATTGCTTTACAAATTTTGTTTAAACGAAGGTGAATTTGTTCTTTCTTACATATAGTATATGCTTATACAGAGTGAAGTAGAGCTCTAAACAAACATAATCAAAAATTTGCATCTAAAATGAACAAAACAGAAATACTGTTTTGTAATGAATTACATAAATGTAGATATGAAAAATATGCTGGTGGCAGAGCATTGTTTTCTTTCCATTTTAAATTTGAGAACAAATAAGTACCCAAGAAACGTCAAGGAGTTATCTCAGCTCAGCTTTTCTTTAGTTAAAATAAAACTTTTCTTAGAAAATTTGCTGTTCTATTATACAGGGTGTTCCGGGAGGAGTCTGCCAAACTTCAGGAGTGTATTCCTGAGGTTACTTTAAACAAAAAAGTTATCAACATAGGTCCGGAAAGGTTAGCGAGTTATGGCTTGTTGAAGAAAAAAATTTAAAAATCAGATATAAGTCGTAATGCTTTTTATTTAATAAAAAATTTAATTTAAAGACGTAATAACGTAAATAAGCTACTTGAAATGTTCAAAGAGACCACGTGACCACCTAATAGCATCATGCACATTTGAGCGCGATTAAATGCGAAGTTCGTGGCATTCTGCAGTACTTTGAGGTTTAAACTGAAGTTCATCTGCAGCATTAAAACTTCTTCGATTTAATGCGTTGCTGATATTAACCTTCTCTGGATAAATTTTAGAAGTAAAATACAGTTTTATTTTTTTGATTAAGCGATAAAAAACCGTAGGTAGCTTTGTAAGGAATTACAAGAAAGCGCCGATATTGCAACTATCTGGGAATTCAAACCTGTTGCTGTTGCTTCAAAGTTTCTGGAACAAACTTTTCAATTCGGTACAGCTCTATATAAACTTTTATTTTTATTTTTGGATCGTAGAATACGTCTCAGAAATTATTCCAAACTTTTATGTACAACGCCTATACAGTATTGTACAGATTGGGTTACAGAGAGGGGAGACATTTTTAAATCTGATTTCTCAAAAAAATGCGCTCTTCATAAAATCCCTAGTTGCCTTGAAACTCTCGTACCACGTATTACTTTTTATACATCTGTTATAAGCAATGAAATATTATTTATTTTGTGATTCAGTTATTTTTTTGGTTTTTTAAATTTAAATTTAAGTTATGAATATTTTATTTCCTGTAAGAGGCAGAGCAACGATTGTAAATCGTGCAAGTTTATTTTGAAACTCGTGGTTCTATTCTCGAAATGTACAGATCATTTTACGATCGACATAATCGCCCATCCGAACCAATAATTCGGCAAACCATAGTTCGATTTCGCTCTTCGTTTACGCTACGTGATATTAGCTTATCCTGTGGTACAAAAAATAGTGCGTCCCGAAGCAAATATAATCGCCAAACGAAGAAGATCCTAACACCTCAATTCGGCACCGTGCGCAACAATTGGACCTCTGTCCTCTGTCCGGCCACTTTATGAAAAAATTTTAAATAAAAAATCTTGGTTTAAGGCCTTATCCAGCTCGTATAAGAATTGAAGCCGCGAGATCATCATTTTGGGCGCTTATTTGGCAAATGAACTGAAAATCAAGTTGCCCTATTGTTTCATCGCAAAATTATGTTCAGTGATGAGGCTCATTTTTGTAATTTTTCTGCTCATTTTCTCAATAAACAAAATTGTTCCATTTGGAGTGAACAGAATCCACAAGCGAATCCTCAAAAGCCAAAAAACAAAGAATGTGTGTTTTATTTGCAAAATCAGACCACTAATGCTTATGGTCGAAAATTGAACCTCCAAGATACACTGGCTCTAATATGGTCATGTGCTCAAAATAACATTCAAACAACTCTTAAATGGCAAAATTCCGTTTATTTGATCAAATTATGCGTGTTTTATTTCATATTAAAGTTCTATACCTCCAAAAAAGCACTTATTATAGTGCCTACTATTATAATAGATCGTGGTGATGTTCTAGTACTGTATCGAACAGTTGTGTTATGTTGTAATAAACGTCACTTGAGTGGAGAGATTAATTGCAAGCTTTCCGTTTATGAAGTGTTTCATTACTGTAATACCGACTCCTTTTAATGGCCAAAAATGAAGTTGAAAAATTAGTAATTAAACGAAAATTTGTATTCAGTTCAGTCGTATAGGATTTCGCATAGTTGAATTTTGATACGAATCTCGTTTACTCTTGGAAAACGTTACATCAAAAGTCTCTACGCGGTTTCAAGGTACGCTAGGATTAAACAAAGCTACGTATCAAAATTCAACTATTAGCTTGGAATTTTTCCATATTTTTATAAATGTTAGATTGTACGGACTAGACTAATTGTTAAAGTTTGACAGGTGCTAAAAGTATTACCTACTACCTACAGCATTACAAACTTGTGACTTCTATAGAAACTTTACGAAAGATTTATTGCCCCACATAAATTTCATAACTAATTACAATATTTTAATCCAACAGTTATTTTAAAAAATTGTTGTACCATAAGAAAATTTATTGTAAGATTAAACCAACGTTTAATTACCAAACTAAGCTTTTCGACTAGGTTTTGCTAGCATTAAATAGATGCGATTTATTCATATTAAACCTTTCCAAGTTCCATTATAACAAATCGGGAATGCTATTTGACTACGAAATCGGCTGTTTTGCCGTAAAGTAAAGATTATATTTGATTGAAGATACCAAATTTAACAAAGTTTCCAATTTACGATTGAAAATGAAAGATATCGCACTTTTTTTCATCTCATTCTCGACGTTTGCCGGCTCTCTTACAGTGCGATATTTCAAAAATCTAGATTGATTGAATCAAATTACAATTTTTGTTTGTTATGGTGTCTTTCCGTGCTTCTGAAAACTGTATAATTTGAACCTAAAATGAATTTCGACTCGCAAAATTTGAATAAACTTTTTTAAAGCGAGCACATAATATTTATGTTGATTTATTAAATAAGTCATCGTTGCTTATACCTATTTATCGCGAGATCTATAATACAAGTATTACTTATGAGATAACGAGAGCCAGTAATACTATTATTACTCAGCGTTGATATTAATTTAGAAAATGGGAGTGCATAACAGTAATCAGTCATCGTATTTTAAGTTTAATTCATTCTAAGATTGAGTTTCGAAGTGTTAGCATCACGCCAGAAGTTAACGTAAATTAGGTAGTATTTTCCAATTTGGCATTTTTTATAAATTAACTAAAAAGTGTAATTTTTAGTGCCCAAAAATACGTGCGATTGACAGTTAGTTGTTTAGTCCGCTCAAAACCACAGTCTCTGATTGCTGGACCTTAAAAAAGGTTCTGCTTAATTTATTTATTCACGTCAGCACTCTACTTTTATAATCGGGCTTATGCGAGGCCCAGCTTGTGTTTAAAGTCTGCTTTTACGAAAAGTTACATGCATACTAGGGTTAAAACATGGATATAAATAAAAAATTAATTTCCTGCATCACATAAAATAAATATAAACGAAAATGTATCCAACGCGAAAGTTCTCCTTCCAAACGCAATTTAAAGAGATTGTATTCTATATTAGTCTAAGTTATAAAATGTCGCTAAAATTAAATTAAATTTGCCCAATCCGGCTAGCTCAAATTTATTTTTCGAGTGTCAATATTAGAACATTGCCAATAGCATTCAATAAATGAAAAAAAAATTAGACATAAATTAATCTTTATTGCTCTTAAAAAAACTTTTTCGAGGAAGTTCTGAATTGTCGAGGCGACATAAAAGAGACATTTAATTAAAAAGCATTTTAAAAGACTTGGCAAGTTTTTCGTCGAATACAAACGGTCTGCAATTTTCTTAAATCTAAAGACGATGTCGAATTTATTTATGTTTCTTTTAAATTACTATTCTGTTAATCTAAGGCCACACCAGATTCTTTTGAGTGCCAATTTTTCAAAAATAAGATTTTACATTCCATGGACTTTTACAGGTTATTCTATGAGAGGCATTGGCACAACCTATCTCTCTAAATATTTTCTCTGAGGTACAAGAGCTTACATATTTTAGAGACCACATCAGCAGTGCGGGAGTTTCTAAGTTGTGCAGTTGTTGATTAATAACGAAATTTTTATTTAAAAAGGACTCACTTGTTTAGGCTTAAAAATTTGAATCAGAACAATTTCATTTTAGTTCACATTTTTCGTATTATTTTACTTCGGCATCTTTTGTTAACGCGAGAATTTCTCGTCTTGCTCATTTTATATTTTGTATTGTGACTATAACATAGTAAGTACTTACTTTACTCATAGACGACTATTAGAGGAATTGTACATGAATGCACATGTAAATGTACAAAGAGGCATATGAAATATGAATACAGCTATTTTGCTCTGCAACACGATTGTGCAAACTTTAGTTATTGCTTTATTACTTATTCTTATTAAAAACTAAAATTGTCTGGATTTTTTATTAATTTGAATTTTTTTATTACAGGTAGAGAGAATACACAACTAAGAAAATGGTTTGAATGATGAGTAGATATTAAACGGCACATCATTCAAGTACAAAGAAATACGTAATATCAAAACGGATTTGGATATTTCTCAATTGGTGAGTTTAAGATTTACTAAGTTATAAATAGCAAATTCCTTTTACTGCTTAGCGTTTACGTACAGATTATTGACGATAGTCCATGCAGAATGGCCCACCGGGGAGGGGACTAATTAACTGACAGTCCACGCAGTTTTGAGCGAATAAAGATAATAATTAAATTTAGTATTTTCATTCGATCCGCTTCGAGTCGAAGTGCTCCATAAAAAATTTAAATTGTAAGTTGGGACTAATGGCTCGTCATTTTGAAGACTGTTAAATTCCCTTTACAATATTGTGTGTCACTCTTTCAATTTGGGTCATTAGTTTCTAAATGTTGGTGACAAAAATACATTAGAAGGGTTACTTTGGACACTTTACTGTCGTCTAGATCTAGAAGGGTCACTTTGGGCACTTTTTTGTCGTCTAGGCATTAGCTCGTTCTAATCATACTGGTCTTGCAATTCCTATAACTGCCTCTCGTGTTTTTCCTTTTCAGTCATGACTTTGTTTGCAAAGCTTTCTACCGCCTTCCATCCCTCCAGACTGTGTAACATTATATTTTGTAGAGACTCCAATGTGACTACGGCTCCAGCTTCTGTGTTCATTCTATTCCTATGTAACTCCCATCTCCCGCAGTGTAGCAGGGTATGCTCGGCATCGTCCACCTCTCCCGCGCAGAACCAGCATTCTGCAGACTGTAGCTTCTTTATCCCTTCCAGGTAGTTTCCGAAGCACCCATGACCCGTTAATAATTGGGTAAGATAAAAATTTAGGTTTCCATGTTTTCTTTGTGCCCATGTGGCCTCATCCTTTATGATGGTTCTAGGCATACATCTAGGCTTTTTGTCCCGGCATCCCATCTCCCTTGCCATACTTTTAGTGTGTGGTCTCTTTGTGCGCGTTTTTCTATTTTCGGAATATTCCCTGGGTTCTCTAGAATGCCGTCTTTGATCTGCCTCAATATTTAACCTTAGAATTAACGAAAACCTCCCTAAAATATTTGCTTAATTTAAATTTGCTTATACATACTTACAGCATACATTTTGATATGATTTTCTGACGTTGAATTATGGGGGTCCCGATGTTTTGTATCGCCGTAATTTTCTTTGAAAATTTGAAATGGCTGACCATCATGACTATGAATTTTTTTAATAAAATTTGGCAAAACCGTTTAACTACGTGATGAGTTAGTGGCAATGGTATATCTGACACTTGGTATTGTTTCTTCGTACATAATTAGGTGTATTTCTTGCGAGTTTGTTGTTGAGAGTTGAGAGTGTGTTATACCTATTTATAGTCCAGTGCATTTACAAATCGACCTAAAAGTTTTAGGCACTGTCTTTTTTTATTCGATAGGGGGCTAGTAGGAGACATTTGTCGAAATGCGTCGTGGTTCATATCTCGCGTTCTATCCATCGCAACTCAATCATTCAATTCATCACCAGCTCCTATGCACCATAAGAAAACGAAAAAACCGCTCGAAAAAGAAATTTCCAAAAACATTTTCAACTTTGAACACGAATAAGTTTTTTCTCTTCATCGAGGCGCTTACTCTGACATAGATGCACTTAAAAGAAAAACGCTAACCAGTACAACGATCCCAGTACCGTCGAGTTGCTATGGATAGAACGCGAAATATGGGCCTCCACGCGTTTTGTGTGCCTAAAACTTTTAGGTCATACGTATAGAATTTTCGTAAATGCGCTGGACTACTAGAATACGACAGAGTGCAAGTTACCGCCAGTTCAACGACTTTTAAAGAAGTCAAATTGTTGGCTTACGCGAAGGTGATTTTTCGTTTAGGGAAATCGCCATTCTTCTAAACGGAAACCAATCTACTATCGTGCGTGTTACCGAGCATGGATCAGATAGTATCAACAATAACGTCGTAGAAGAGGATTCGGATGACTAAAACGAACTAATGAGGTGCAATGCTGCCATCGAGATCGATTCTCAAGTACCAGATCCATTGCTGACCAATAGTTAGGTAATGAAGGTCGTCGTCTTGCAACTCTTCGAACGGTTTGCCGTCAAATTAGAGCTTTCGGCTTGCAATCTTATCGGCCACATTTTGTACTACCACTCACGGTTCAATACCGACAGCAAGGTTTGGGGTGGTCTACGTTGAGAGTACACTAGAATTTGTGGTGGCATAGGGTGATGTTTAGTGACGAATCTAGATTCTGTTTGGGAATGCATGATGGTGGCAAGCTAGTCCGTCGATGACGAGGGGAATGGCGCAATATTAACTTATCTGTTGAAAGACTTGTACACCAAACTATTACAGTAAGTTATGGTATGGGGTGCTCTAGCATACGGGAGTAGGTCTCAGTTGGTATTCATCCGAGGCAATATAAACGCGCAGCGTTATGTCATGAGGTTGTGCAACCGCATATTTCTCCATGTCTTCAGAAGCTGGAAAACCCTATTTTCCAGAATAGTGTCAGCCCTCAAGTTGCAAGAGGTTGTTAACAATAATGTTTTGAATGCGTATGTCGTGCTTTTTGCTAATGACGTCAATATTGGTGCTAGAGGTAAAGCCATTGGAAAGGCACTTCAAATAAGGGCTGTTAATGAGCTACAGGCTGTAACTGGTTTTTACGTTAAGACATTTTGATAACGAATCTTTGACTGCCAAATTCTTTGGAATCAGTATCGATAGTGTCTTTCGATTTGATTTTCATTGTGGACGAGTCGCTAAATATACTATGTGGTGTTGTGTATTTGTTGAGGCGCCTAAAGACGTGTGTTTTGTTAAAGATAGTGAGAGCAGTTTATTTTGCTAAATTTCAATCTGTGTTTTTGTATGGATCCTTGCCATTAAGTCGTCTACGTCATCGACTGGGGTTTCGTAGACAGCCGTTTCCATGGCACCCCACAGGTAGAAGTCAGGCGGGGTGAGGTCCGGCGATCGGGCTGGCCACTCCACTGCCCCACCACGACCGATCCATCGGCCTGGGTACACTTGGTCCAGGTGCGCGCGCACTGCGCGACCATAGTGAGCCGGGCAACCGTCATGTTGAAACCAGTGTTGCGCGAAAAGGTTTACCGGAACATCCATGAGGAATTCCGGGAGCACCTCTTGCAAGAACTCCAGGTAGTTCCCTGCATTCAGTCGAGGAGGAAGAAAGTGCGGCCCCAGCAAATTGTCCCCCAAAATCCCACACCAAACGTTGACACTGAATTTCTGCTGATATCTCCTTATAAACGGTATGTGAGGATTCTCCTCTGCCCAGTAGTGGTTGTTATGAGGGTTGAACGTGCCTTCCCTCGAAAATCCCTTTTCGTCTGTCACCAGAACGCTCCTTAGAAAGTTCGGGCGCGCTTCTTCCTCCAACTCAACCAAATTACAAAATTCAAGCCGCCGTAAGTCGTCGCCAGGCCGTAACTCTTGAACTTTCTGGAGCTTGAAGGGGTGGAGGTTGTTGTCGTGGAGGATTTTAACGACGGTCGTTTGACTGCAGCCAACCTCACCACCTACAAGGCGAGTGCTGTTGCGAGGGTTGTCAGCAAACCGTTGAAGCACGTCCTCCTCCCTGGCATGTCGAACCGGACGAGCTTCACCTGCGTTTCGTTGAGGCTGTGAAATGAAAAATTATCCGTGATTTCTATTCAAAAGTGTGTCAGATTAGTTGCCTGTAGAGTCCCTGTCTCCCTGAGACGGGTATGGAGATCTTGAAAAACTTGTCGGTTGGGTAGTTGATGGTTAGGGTACAGTGCCCCGTAGGTTCGTTGTGCCTCTCGTGCATTACCATGAGCAGCACCGTACTGGTAGTGCATGTTCGCGTATTCTTCATTTGTGAACGGCATGCTGTTGCATAACTCAAAACTTTGTTTCGCAACTGTCACGACAAGGCGCCCAGCCTACCGCCTCTAAATCCGGGAATTTAAATTTCGCCATAAGTTATGGGACAAATTTCGCTCTGCTGGTCGTAATTTTCATTTCCGGACCCAAGTTTGTGATGTCAAAATACTCCCCTAGGTGCCCCCTACACGCCCCCAAAGTGTGGCAGATGAACTAAAATTCACCCTGTATATAACTACCAATGTGTAGTCTATGTGTAATCTCATCGTGTATCACTCTCATCTTGAATACGTCTATTCAAAAATAAAAAATGTTCAACCCTAAAAATATTATTTAAAAAATAGGCCATCAGCGAGATATCAAATTGCTGCTCCATTATTTAATGTGCAATAATTAGGGTGACTCGTTGTAAAATTTTCATCCGACGTTCTTCCTAAATACTTTTCACCCCTAAATTAAAAAAAAAATTACGGAGTTACGAAGCGTCGGTGACACTCATCTCATAACATACAACAAAGAATGATTGTATTGACTTATTTTAGCATCCTTGAAATTTTCTGACGTTAATTTAAAATCACTCTGTACTATACCTATTATCAGAAGTTTTCTCTTTTTCTTTTTCTTCCAGTCTTTTAAAAATACGAGAAAACTCGGTTCATTTAAATTTCATACTACTATGGCTTGTTGGTGGCGTAACAAATTACTTACATATATTCTTCTATTTATCATTTTCGTATATTAGTGTTGACATTTCAATATTTACAAAGTCGTGAAAAACAGTTTGAATCAACAATTTCTTTCATAGCCGTTTTCTATTGTAATGTGCGATCCAAAACGGAACTCGTCAAGTTGGCAGTGGTTTGTTCATTGTTCTCTTAAGTGTGTCTGGGAAATTTCTACTCGCTTCAAATATTGAAATTAAAATTACGAAGTGATGTGTCATCACAGGCACAGCACTTCTCCATTTCCTCAAAAATATTGACTTTGGTAATTACATTATAAGAATTCTAAAAAGTGTATATACACGTTCTTGAGTTACCGAGGGTAGAAACATATATGAGATGGAATCATTCAAAAAATAGTCTAGATCGATCCGAAAAGATTCAATATTATTCTGTCTCAAGTGTCTGATCTCAAATATTTTTATAGCTCAGTACTTAGTATCTACACCACTTTCCTCGCCTATCAGTTAATGGGAAAATGGTAGTGTTGCAAGAAACAGCTTACCCTTACCCGGAAACTTACCGCATTTAGTTTTTGATCGCACGCTACAACATTGAACGTTTTCGTTTCGTGCTTCACATTAACTAACCTAACTGTTTATTTCGATTTGTAATTATTATTTTAAATATTTTTATTAAAATATTTTATTAAACATTTATTTAAAATATGTTTACTTCTTGCGAGAATTGCTTTTTAGAGCGAGCGAAATACGACATAAAATGTAAAGTTACATAGATCGCTTTACAGATTGTGAAGTTGAACACAAATTGATAAAACTGTTATAATTTTGTTTACAATATTCAAACTTTTTTAGAATATTATATTCAAATACGTGTTCATAAAATTGCGTAGTTACAAATTTTGTTAATAGCGTTGGTGCTTCCTCAATCAACATGTCAATAAAAACTCATCTTAGCAGGGATGCGAGGACATTGGTGTTTGTAAAAAGTTGTTTAGAGGTCCCAAAGCTTGGCAAAACATTATTCGTGCTTGGATGAGGGTTGAAGGCTGAACTAAATTTAGATATATGAGATATGAGTATATGAACATAAATTCAAAACCACTTGGAGGGCTATGCGATACCTAATGCTAGCTCGTTTTTGATTAATTAATAAATCCAGTATTGTCGTTTTTCGTTAAACTAAAAGTTGATGGGTCTGACCCAAGTTATTTCTATAACGACGAAGTTTATAGTTTATAGATTGGTGTTTGAGCTCCTGTAAGCCTGTGTTCGGGGTAGGTAGTTCGTTTATTTCGCGGGGTGGGGGGTGTTTTTCATGACTTTACTACGCGTTTGGATGTCATTAACACTAGACGATTGAGGATCGAACCCGAGTCTTTCGTTGTCGCGTCAAGGGTTCCACAAAAATTACTATTATTAAAAAGTTTATCAATTCCATTTTAATTAAACGAAGTCATTGTTCGATGGACATCATTAAAAATACGTCGAGCGACGTTAGCTGTTAGTTAAATTTGAAGTGAACGTGACATAGGGTAGTAACGATAAGCTGATTCATGAAATGCATCGTTTGTAATTACAAGACACGATTTGATTGTAAACAAAGTTTAATCTACATCATTATTATCAATTTGTGGCGTATTGGAAACGTTCGTAGCGATTAGATCCACATTTAATTACACTTCAGGATTATTATTAGTCAATCAAAAACAAAAAACGTCTTGCAAGCTTCACAATAAATAGGGCATACTACGACCTAATGAAGTTACTTGTTCCAGTTTCTTCTTTATAATAATATAATTAATTAGTAATTGGAACACGAGTGGTTGGGAATTCTGTAAATATGATAATTGTGATAATGAACTTTCTACTATATATTAAATAATTTTAATGTTGAGGAAAACAGGAAATTGTTAGGGTATTCTAGTGGCCTAGTGCAACAAGCTAAAGGGGACTCAAAGGAAAATTTTAAATTGCATATAACTATTATTATTATCCAGATAGAAAATGTAGCCCTAAGGCGTTGATTTTTTTCTCGTTCACTATGTCTAGAAAATAGCGTTGGCATTTTATTGGGGCGATTTTTTAAAGAGACCTCAAGTATTTTCTCATGCCCTCCAAAATTTATAAATAATTATAACGTTAATAATGGCAAAGCTTGTTAAAGAAAACACAGAAGTCTCAAGGGGGTTGTTGTGTTATATTGGTTTGGAACCAAGATTTTTCGCTGCGGGGTATATTCAAAATTTATGAACCGATTCTCATACGTGATTTGAAATTGAATTTTTTTTTATTACTAAACTGTTGAGATATTTAGCATGATAAAGAAAGTCATTAGATTTTTTTATTATCAGTCAAATTTTCAGTAAATGGCACCAAATAATAGTTCATATTAGCTTAGGCACAAACATAAAAAAATCTTTTGGCTATACTATGTTTGTAGATTTCCAAAAGGCTTTCGATAGAATCTGGCGGAGAAAAATTCTCAAAACATGGATGGGGTCGCGTAGGTAATTTACTCAAATGTACAGCGAAGTTTCTCTAGGGAAGAATATTTGCAGTGAAAATGTTCTTGAGACTTCGCAAGGGTCGATTACCAGTCCAGTGTTATTTAACATCGCCATCAATGACGTGAGAAATAATTTCTCACGTAATATAATGTAATCTTTATGTTGATGGCCCACGTATAGCGTATAGAACTGAACAACCCTTTGAATAAAATTAATATCGGGTATTATTACTGAAAATATAGTAACAGAAAGTGCAGATCAAATTAATTTTCTAGAGGAGAATCAACTATCCCGAGACCTACCGAGTTTTTTATCAGATATCGGTATCGAGTATTTATTAGGATCCCGGATCCGTAAAAACCTAACTGGAACTAATTACGCAATTACACACATTTTTCAAATATTATCATAAATCTCGTTTTTGTGTGAAAATTCATATGAAGGCCTGGTTTTATGGCTTTTGTAATTCATTAACTTTTTAAATTTTTTATGGGGAACATTAAAATAATTAATACAATTTTGCCAGATACCAGGTTAGTTAACAGAGAAAATACTTACTTGGCGAAAATTAGAAAGATTATTAGTGTTAAACTGCTGCGTGCTATTACGCGAAAATATATTCAATGCAATTGATAACGTTGTCGAGTAATATATAGGGATTTCAAACCGGAGCTCGTGTTTATTATTGATGGAAACGAAATATAGAACGTTTTAACAAGATGTTCAAATTACATTTGGAATGATTAATGCTGTACTTACTAAGGGGTTGTTGAACTAAATTTCAAACTGCACGTAGTTATTTACTCATGCACATGAACATATGAACAATGTCTAACCAATATATGAGATGTTAGATCTCTTCATAATTGTTTAATTGCTCGTTCATACGAAACAATATCGAAGATTTATGTCATTGGGAACTTTACTCTAATAGTAGGTAACGAAACTGTAAACTTTAGTTAACGTTGAAATGCTTTGTTTTGTGTTAAATTAACATTCTGTCATTTATTAATTAGAAACTGAAATGAGCTTTTAAAATCGCTCAAAAAAGTAGTAAGAAATTTACGAAGCCCATTATAAAAAAACATTCGTGTATTTGAAAAGCTTTTTCTGTCTTTCATGTTGATTTCGGAAGTTTTGATCTTTTTAGGCTTGTATTGCGCAAAGAAGTTCTTAAAATGACAATAAGTCTTCTCATTTTTGTTTATTTTTAAGATCGTCTTCGTTCTAACCTTTATTATAATTATTTAAACACAAAAAAGCTCAAATATGAGCCCAAGTAGTACTGCGCCTAAAAACTCCTTGCGCATATGCAACCAAACATACACGTATGCGCTTTTTTTCATAAAAATCAATTTTAATAGTTATTTGTTCTTTTGTAGCCTTCTCTTTACAAAATTACCGACTTCTAATTTTTGTTTTCAGATTCTAAATAAAACATCGTCAACAAATGCTTCCTCGACGCAACATCGAAATGAATTTATCGTTAGAAAATAGTTCACGTAACGAAATAAATGTAGGAATCGAAAACGCATCGACAGATCGTGACGAAAATTTAGCTAAAATTGAAATAGCCACATTGGCCATAATTTTCTTAGTAACATTATTAGGAAACGGAACAGTTTTATTAGCATTATGGATTAGAAGAAGATACGCGGGAAGAAAAAAATTATCGAGGATGTATTTTTTTATTCTACATTTAAGCATAGCAGATTTGATTACGGCGTTTTTAAGTGTTTTACCTCAATTGGGATGGGAAGTTACTTATAGGTTTAATGGGGGTTTCTTCATGTGTAAATTTGTTAAATATGGACAAACTTTGGGACCTTATTTAAGTTCTTACGTACTTATGGCTACAGCTATTGATCGACATCAAGCAATTTGTTATCCGTTAACGTATTGTTCCTGGACTTCGAGAAGATCGAAGGTTATGGTTTGGTTAGCGTGGGGCATGAGCTTAACTTTTTGTATACCTCAAGTAAGTAATTTATTCGATAGTTTAGTTAACTTTTTTAAGGGTCGATTGTTTTCAGTTAACTATTTTCAATTACCAAGAGGTTTCCCCGGGAGTTTCTGACTGTTGGGCTACTTTTTCACAATCGTGGGGAGAAAAGGCATACGTTACTTGGTAAGTCGCAATTAAAATTACAATTATCATTCAAAACAATATTTCTATCAATTAATTGTTCCTGTTATCACGAGGACGGTAAGTTTAATATATGCGGATTAAGTTAAAAATTATAAAAGTGTAATTTTTACTGCATGAGACAGTATAAATATTTTTTTGTAGTTATTATTATTTTTTTGATCATTATTATATTTATATTATTATCATTCTCTTCTTGCTGCACGAAAATAACCAATTAAAAACTAGCACGAATATGCGTAGCTAATACTTTTACCGGATTCATATAATTTCAACAAAATAGAAGCTAATTATAGACCAAGTAATTAATTAACAAAATTCTTGCAAAATTTTTCGACAATAAGAAGTAAGAACTTGTTGATTTTATACAAACTTTTATTTTCATTATACTCCGTTAATTTAAATTAAGTAAAATTATAAAGGAATTTAACTACAGTTATTTAAGAGCGGTGAGATATGTCAAAAACGTAGCTCTAGTAAACAAATTAGTATTTTGTTTAAAAATTCAATTCTTGAGAGGAAATGCTTGTACATTGCTTTTAAGCTGGGAGCTTTGTTATTTTCTTATACTATATTTTACGAAAACGTTCTATTTTAACTAATTAACACCAATTTGCCTAAACTGAAAAGAAAAAATAAAGTTTATTTAATTTTTTGTTATTTTAACTAATTAACAAATTACTAAGGTAACTGTAAGAAAACAACGTTGAAAGTTTTTCTAAATGTGAATATTACGTTTTGAAAACTTCAACTGTAGTTCTGCCGAATAGAAAGTATTTTTTCGTTGTTTCGTGCGTGTTTGGTAGAGTAAATTATTATTTCAAGTTTAAGCATAATACAATGTAATTGCACGGTATCGTGTTAACTAATTTGATAGACAATCTACGCCGTTTTAGTATTTCATGTTTCGTAGTAATTCCTTAACATTGAAATTATATGAATAAAAATGATACACATTTTTATGGTGATTGTTAAAACATGTCTGTACAGCTGTGCACAGTGAGTGTTTATTTGGGTACAGAATAATTTGTTGCATAATATATTATCATACAGGGTGTTTCGACTCGACTTAGGCAAAGCCATCGGACTTGTAGCTCTTCGAAAAACAAATTCTATGGTTATAGAAAACTATACCTACTTGATGTAGAGCCTATGAGATTTTAGCTGAAAAGGGTTCAAAACGCATCCCTCTAATTACTCCTAGCGAAACGGGAGAAACAATAAGTGTGTTAGCATGTTGTATCTACTGCATTTTTAGAGGCAAAAATAAAGAAGAATTCTCGGACTGCATACCTTCAGGATCAGCTATCAAAATGTCTAAAAAAACAGCATTCGTCACCTCAGACATTTTTTTCGGGTGGTTAAAAGTTTTTTTCCAAAAAAGGTCCTGGTAAAACAGTTTTAATAATTGATGGGGATACTACTCACACAACCAACATGGAATTGTTAGAGTATGCCGAAAAAAATGATTCAATATTGCTTTGCCTCCCATCGCACACTACCCACTACTTACAAATATTGAGTCGTGCCTTGTTCGCCGCCTCCCAATTTGTTAACAAACCATCCTACTCGTAAACTAACCAGATTGCAGTTGGGAAGTTTGCTTGGTGATAGTTGGTCTAAGGCTGCTAACAGTTCGAAATGCAGTATCAGCATTCGCCTCAACTGATATTTCGCCATTTAATCCTAGCGTGAGACCGTACTACGTTTATATTACAAAGCTGCAAATGATCCTGCACAGTACTTCTGGAGAGTCCGTAATTTAAGTGCGAATCCATCACACAATCAGTATCAAACTCCAGTAAATGATTTAACTGCCAGAGGCTCTTCACGCAAAATTACACCAGGAAAGCTACTCTGGAAGTTGGTGATATTTCGGAAACGAGGCTCAAAGCGGAAAACATAAAAACGAAAAAATAAAAAAGAATTTGTTTTTGAAAGAGCTACAAGCTTTGCTAAAAGAGTCTTTTAAATTAATATAGGTACCGATTTAGCGATTGAATAACTCTTATATCGTATTAGCTTGTATAGATACAAAAAAGCGTTTAAATAGTTTTTATTCAAATCGAAATTTACTATCGGAAATTTGTTGTTCAAATTTAACCGAGAGTGTATACTTGGATTTCTTTTTCAAGTGGCAGCATATATTTTTTTTACACTTTCGCAATCTGCAGCTTTTTCTCTGCAACGTTTGAATACGACTAGCAATTTAAATCGTAATTGAAATTTCTAACATTTTAATTATTATTTTATTTTAAATGTGGATTAGTTTAAATGATGTTATTATAATTTGGCATTAAATACTTAAAACGGAGTGCAATAGCAATCTGACAAGCTGCTGTTGTACCTGCTAGCTTGTATGATTTACAGCCGATGATGTAGTACTGATAACAGCTTGACTGCAGACCTGATGAAATATTAGTGCCTAATTTCGTATCTATTCATTAGCTAGTAGTTTCAGTGATTAATCTAGTGTTATGGTGGTTCTAGTTTGGACGGTCAAGTGTAAACATTTTTAAAACCACGGTAAAAAAGTACCAGTTATTTAATAGTAAGTAGTCTACATTCGGGGGCGGACTGGGCCACAGGGACACTGGAAAAATTCCCGGTGGGCCGGTTTCTCTGGGGTTTATCTAAAAAAATGGGGATCCGTTCCGACGAAAAATAGTAAAAATTCTTTTAATTTAATTCGCCAGTGCAAACAGGGGAAAGTCCTTGTTTTAACAAACACGTTATAGAAAAAGCGAAGAGTAGCGTTTCGCTAAGTATAGCGAATCCATATTTTCTTTCGTGAAACACCTTCTTTAAAGACATTATTAATCGCTACTAAAATTTCTTAACTTAATTTTAAGCCATTTGACCTTGAACAATCCCAAATCCTCGCTTGCGGCGCTTCACATTTTTTTAATAAAATCAATAATAACATCTTCCGCCACCGGTTACCATGGGTAGTAAAATAAAATTGGGCTGCGTCAAATATTTCCCGAGTCGGTCATTTGTTCCCAGTCCGCCCCTGTCCACATTCCACAGATTACTTCCCGCGCCGAGATGGTACGACAATTTTTCAAAATTTGAGCTTCGAGTTGTGGGAAGTGGGTGAGAATTATCTCGCTTAGACTACGTGTATTTGAAGGGTCTTTACTTTCCGCGCTCAAAACATTTGCTAAGCTGTTTGTATAAATAGTTATAAATATGTATGAGACATTTTCAATCTCAATGTTTCCTGATTCAGATGCCTGGATTTTCTCTCTTATGAAGCGTGCAACAGAAGCAAATGTCATCAAGAACGTTTTTCAGCTTTTTGGCTTGTAAGTCATCAGATTGTATATGGCCTGGAAATATGGACGCCTGCAGTAAATTTTAGGAAGTGGGGGAGGCGAAAATTTTGTATTGTACAAGGTTAAAATGAAGTTCGGGAATTTTAGTAGTGTTTCCAAAAAAGATATTTTACAAAAACACTATAAGAGAATCGAAATCCACCGATTGATGACGCCTAATAAAACAAAAATGGCCATCTCAGGGATGCTACTGATTAGAATATTAGATGAATCAACCACTTTTCCAAGTTACTAACAGAATCTATTTTCGGAAATATTCAGAGTGACTTGGCCCTCTTTATTTCAATTAAGATATTAGGGTAGTACAGGAGTTTCTTCCCTTGTCCTGTGCCCTGTACGTCATGACCTATTTGTCCTTACTGATAAAACGTCTCCGAATGCCATACTTTCGAAGATCCTCTTTTACTGCGCTTGGTGTTCTTAAGGCTCGTGTCCACTAGCAAACAACTTGTGATAGATTTTTCAGACACTGCTTGCGTAGCCGTGTACACACAATTTACGTTTTTATCGAATTTACTCTACACAAATTACTATAGCAAGTAGCTTTTGTGGTTTCAAGTGTACACGTCTTTATTGAAATATCTCCGGCTATAGAAAGGAGCAGGTAGTATACCTACCATAAAACTCATCGATTTACAAAGAGCTTTGGAAATTATCTTTTAAATTTTGGGAAGACATTTATTTAATCCCTTACAATCCATTTGCACACAAATTTTGTATAGGTGTATGTCAATTTACTAAGAATTACCAAATTTAAATTTGAAAATAAAGTTGAAGTCAAATTGGAATGAGTTTTAGTTGTGTTGGATAATTCGTATCATACGTATCAACTACAGCTTCTAAGTGATTTTTGGTTTTTATGTGCTACCTTTCTTTCAAACAAATCAGTCTTTATCAAGACTATATAGTGTATATTATTTACTTTTGAGCAGTAAGTTAAAAAAATTTATATTTTTTAAATCATAACCGTGCATTTCCACTACGTATATTATTTGTTTCTACACATCGTGTAAAAAAAGAAACGCACGGTGAAAATTTTAATTTAGTCCGTAATAATTAGTATACATATTTTGATGTTACTAATATCCTTACACATTGTTTTTAATTGTGGAGTAAACGAAATTGATTTGCAGATCAAGTCTTTGATGAAAGCAAAAGTTTTTTTTTGTTATCGACCACTTTGTTTGTCGAAATACCGACTTCAAAGCTTGTCGTAAATCATTATGTATTTAGGTACCTACTTTTGACTACAAAAGAGGACCAAATGAAAGTGAATCATAAGTACATCAAAATATTCCCAAGAATACGTAACTCGTCTGTCTTTTGGCCACTTTTACTTTTTTGAATTTTCTTTCATTCCTGGTTTATCTATTTCCTTAAAATTATGTAATCTCCGTTGAATCTCAGTCCTTTCGAACAGTTGCGCTAATTTCACCAATGTGGCTTATTTTTTCATTCGTTTTTTGCTTGGGATACAATTCAAAAGTTTCATTTATCAAATAAGTATCTTTTGCTCGCTCAAAGACGTTTTTCTTTCATCTTGTATATCAGTAATTTGTACGCTTGCTAAAAACTTTCGGGACTGTTCCGAAAGTTTTGCTTTATTCGGTTTTGGCAAAACGCCCATGAACACTTGCAAATTAGGGGTCGACCAAATTTGTACCTCTCACACCGAAAAGATTTATTTACTTGCGAAAATTTTTGTCGAGAACTGTCAATCATTCCAAAGTTGCTTCGTATTTTACTACCTGAGGGTAGTAATAAGGGTTTACAATTTTAAGATATATGGACGCAGTTGACCAGTCCAGTAATGCTTAAAAGAATGCCACAGCACTTCTAAAAAATTGTTTGGTCAACTTTCGTTGTGACAGTAAAGTCTTCCGTCTTTCTTATAAATAATTTGAAAACTTGTTGTCTAACCATTGGAACAGCTCCGAAAGTATTTGCTCGAGTCGGTCTTGCCAAGTCGCACGTGTACACTAGCAAATCGTGCGATTGTATACTTGCAGCAGTTTTACTCTATGTGCCGTGTACACGTGGTTTATACAGTATGCACCTGTTCTCAGACCTAACTTGTGAAACTTTTACTTGCTAGTGGACACGAGCCTTTAGACAATTTGTCAGATTTGTATACCTAGCACTTTGAGTGATACTTTGCTTCTTTTGCAACTAAATCTCCACCCTCAAGAATCGCTTCTAACGTTCAACGTTATTGATAATTTCGGCATATCTCATAAGTTTGTCGTCTTGTAGAGGCAACCTTCTTATACAAAGGTTTTCGAGTAGTGCCCTTCTCATTTCATATAAAACATATTTCATCTTTCACTTTTATAAATAGTGTTGTACGACCCCCCTACCTTTTTTTTTTCGTTCGTTTCTGATAGAGTCTGTATACGGTCTTTAGGTGACGTATTGGGTAAGCACAATGAACATTTGCGTTTTCATGGCGATTTTTCCTATATAATTTATATATATGTATATAATTTGGTTAAACTATTAAAAATTAGGAAAAAGCAACAGTCAAAATTTAAAGTTCGTGAATGTGTCATTTTATAATAGGTACGTATTGTATAAAATAAATATTATGTGATGAAGGTATTTACAACTCTATAGACTTACTTAGGCGTTAATTTGATAAAATTAGAGAATTAATCGCTGAAATGTGAGATAGTTACGAACTGCCACTAACAAGAAGTAAGTGGGCAGAACGTGGTCGCTAAATGTCCTAAGATTTTGCGAAGCTTGCGCCAATATAATAAAGAGAATTAGGTATTTAGGTATTTTACCAACGAACGAAATTGAGGAGAAGGGTAACTGCGTGTAAATCCATTATAACATTTTAAAGAATGCACTTTCAAATTAAAACAAAAGAAAATAATTGTTGTATACAATTGTTCGTAAGCTTCTGAATTTATGTCGTTAATATACCTAAACGAATTCTAAAATGGCCTAAAGTAAAATTAAACTGCTTACGACCAAAACTGTACGTACAAGAAATTAGAATTAATGCGTTAATTAAAAGTGCGTAGTATTTTATTATGTGTATAAAAATTCAACTTAATTAATTCTATTGTCATTGTGATAAATACTTCTGTGGAGCGAATTTTGTGTAGTTATTCATTAATTAAAATTCCTCCGAGTTACAAATTAATTTTCCTTTCTTTTAACGATTATGACTTAAATTTTAATCACTCATTACTTTATTTCTGAATATTAAAAGTTATGAGCTTCATTGCGTATTTTAAGACTTAAACTTCGAGAGTAGGTACTCTTTTTGTGTTTGAAGCGAATAGTGTAAAATGAATAAATCAGCGCTTAGTGCTTTTCTCAACTGGAAAATAGCTTTAAGAAGCAACAGGTCTTAAAATTACATTTTAAGATGATTTTTGTGGTACTGTTTCGCTTAAATTTAAGTTCCTATCCCGAATAAACTATTCTTAATAAATTATTATCGGTGCATCGGTGTATCATAAAAATTAGAGTGATGTATCATAAATATTAAGCTCTAACTAACTTTACAACTTATTGAAAATAAAATTAATATCAACAAACTGCCTAATTAATGTAACAATTTATTTCTAGGTATGGAATTTCGGTGTTCATTATACCCTTGTTAGTACTAATTATAACTTACACAAGCATTTGTCGAGAAATATGGAAAAGTTCTGCAAGCGAATTAGGAAATCGACAAAGACAAAATCATGTTCCGAAGTCAGTTCCATTAAAACGAGCTCCTTTGATATCTCGTGCTAAAATTAACACAGTTAAACAAACTATTGCTGTTATCGTTATGTACGTTGTTTGTTCGATGCCGTTCATTTGTGCACAGCTTTGGGCAACTTGGGATCCGAAGTCGTACGAAAATCCTTTCTTTGATGGTAAGTTGTTTTATTCGCTTCCTTTTAATCATTGGTGCTTTATTTATTGTTGAAAGGGCGTACGGAAGTAGTTTGAAGAATGCTTGCCTTAAGGCAGCGTGGCAAATGTTTTAAATGAAATTTTAAGTTCTTACTCGTTATTTGAAATATTAAACAACATTTCAGTTTTAGTGTCAAAACTTGAATACATTTGTATAAATTTCAATAAATAGCAAGAAATTAACATTCGAAACTACTGCTGGGGTTTAGGTATACATACAACTAAATATTTTTACGTTGTTGTCAATATCATAAGTTTTGGACGCTTTTAGTTTTGACAGCTTTTACAAGTATATTAAACTTGTCTTACCTACCCCCATCTAACCCAGAATTATAAAAGCATTTGTTAGTTCTTGTTCAGTAACTTTCTAATTCTCAAAGGCATGAAACAATACTTAGCTCTAAGATTAATCAATTGTTGTAAAGAGTTTATTTTATTCCACGAGAAGCATTACTATATTTGATCATATTACCATACTTATAAGTTTTTGGGTTTCCGTCACGAGACGGCGTTAAAAGGGTCACATAGACGCCTCTATTTATCCATCATTTTACTTGTACAATTTAAGATGTTGTAGTGCAAGATAGAACGTGATGTGCGTGAAAAATGCAATCTTTTATCTGCTGCATACTCCTGCGTATTGCTAGGCTTGAATAGAATCAAATTTCTCCTGAGAATTTTGTGCGTGTAGGTGTACAAGTCTCAAGCTTGTCGATCATTAATTATTATTAGCCCTTCGGAAAAACTCGCATAGAACTGAAAATTGGTACAGACCTTAAATACATGTAGGATTTTAATACATGTTTAATAAAATATGTGAGAACACTGACAACTCAAAGCAATAATCTAATAATATAAATCATTTAACATAAACTTCGCGGTAATTTTTATACGTCTTCGTCGTTCTGTGCCTTCTTTTTCACTCTTAATTATAACAATAAACTAATACACAAAATGTCTTAATGTCAACTTCGTAACTATTCATCTGCCGTCATTCGTATTCTTCTTCCAGAGTCCACTACTACACTGATCAAGTTAGTGATGCTCTCCTGTGGGGGTAGCTCTATTCAATCCCACATACATTATTTTTTTACATTTTACATAGTTTGTTGCAAATAACTCGCCTTCTGTAGATAGTACGTTGATAAATGTAATTATAAAAATTATAGGAAACATTTCTAGCTACAAGATTGGCTATATGCATTTTTTCATAAGTTTAACTCTTTCCGAGATATAGCACGGAGAATGGGTTACAGTGAATTTGTTTACGCGTAAGTTTTATGAAAGGAATCAGCCACCAAAGTTAGCCAGTCATGGATAATCCGACACTGCATAATGTAGAATAAAGATGTAATTAAAGAATTCTGAAAGCAAAAGTCGCGTTGGGTATCATCTTCGTCTATTATTGTGAGGAAATTTAAAGAAATCTTGAAAAAAATTTAATATTTGTGACTGCACTAAGGAATCTCAGAAGCTTCTGATTCACAACTTGAGGGTACGATAAAGAATTTCTATATCACATCGCATAGAATACAGATGTAGTTAATGAATTCTGAAAACAAAAATAGTGCCAGGTTTCGTTTTTGTTTCTTTAATTACATTTTTATTCTACCTCATCCAATGCCGAATTATCCATGAGCGGATAACTGGAACTGCTGATTTCTTTTATGAAACTTATGCGTCTTACTCCGTAGTTTATTGAGCGTCACCTCTTAAACAAATTCACTGTAACCTCTTCTTCGCGTTATATCTCGAAAAGGGTTAAACTTATGGAAAAAATTTACATAACCGATCTAGTAGCTCATAATGTTTTCTATAACTTTCATAAGAAGCTTCATCAACGTAGGATCTGTAGGAGGCGAGTTATTTTCAAAAAAACTAGAAAGGGCCACTTTTAAGCAGATCCCTTCGCCCCCACCATTCGGGGCTTTTAGTATGTTGTACTGCAATGAACAACCATACCAATTTTTAAAATTCCTGGATTTTTTCCCTCAAATGCCATCTATTTGCCTAATTTGATTGAACTAATATTAGGAGATATTTGCGGAAAACCGATTTTTCGACTTTTGACTTTGAATAAAATTTTTAGCAGAAGTGGGAGCGATGGGGACTTTTGACAATTTATGTGTCAATTTTTCCAAAATTTCAACTATTTTTTGTCTATTTTGACTGGACTATGTAGCGAGCGGGTGAATCGTGGTGTTTCATTGAGTTTTGTTAAATTCTTCTTATCGCTATTTGTTTTTGAGACTATGACGGATCTTATAGAAAGGTATTTCGAGAATTTTTGAATAATTTCGTCGATTTTTCTCAAAAACAGTCCATTCTTTTACAAGTCAACTGACGGAGATGACGATTTCTTAGTGCACTACACGTCAGTCTCGTCTTGCATTACAATTTAAGTGTGTACAAGTAAAACGATGGGGAAATTTGCAGAATCTACATCCGTTTGCAACCTTCTGAACATTATTGTGTTGCATCAGAATTCTAAATTGTCAAACGGAAGGCACTGGATTATATCCGGCCCTGTTGCGAATCACGGAACAGAAATTTTCTAATGCATCTTGATTGATAAAACCCGTTAATAAGTACTTCAATCCATCTTTTCTCAATTATGCCCACAATAATAATATCGATTCAATTCTCCAAATGTCGATATGCAATAAAAATATTATTACGCTTCTTTCCGCTACTATAAACTTTAATGCTTTTGAAATATTCTAATCCACTTTGAAGATCTTGGAAAGAAAAATTTCCAAATATGGATAATGGTCTTCTATGTTGATTAGAATCTTTTAAACTCCTGCCATTTAAAGAGTCAAATTTAATATATTATTCGTTGTTTCGACAAACTCTGCAGTTTTCTCACCCGACGAACTTTTTTATTCATTTAATTGTGCTACGGTTTTTATTGATGAAGACATTGAATGTCTAACCATTTGTGTAGCAAGTTTGGCGCGCATCTTTTGAAAAGTGTTGAGATTATTATTATTATTGGTGTTATTTTGATCAAATCCCGAGATGTCGTACTCTTTCTGTCTATTTCATATACGCTTGTACAATGTCACTTCATGAAATACGCTCATCACCAACTAAAAAATGTAATTTTGGATTCATCAAATTGTTGCGATGAGGAAGATCAAAACACGTAAATATCATCAAATCATCATCATTGGATTTTCACTTGTACAACCTAATTTTGACAAAGCACTTCTATTATTTGTTTCTTGGTCACACATCAAAATCATGGACTTCAAAGAGATGTTCCCAATTCATTTAGAATTGCAACAAGTAATTCTTGTAAAACATCGCTCTTTATTGGACCATATGATGTGTAATAACAAAATGGAATTTTTCAATTTGTGTAAAACACAATTGCGGTATTTCCAATTTTGTCGTTTCGATCCAAATGTCGTAGATCTTCGTAACCTTCGATTATATCTTGAAGTTTATTGTATTCCAACTTCTTTATCAAAATGATTTCGTCAAACGGCTACACATTTTTTCTCACTGTAACTCATGGTTTTAATTTTCGTTGCTAACTTTTTGGTCAAAGTTGTTTTTATACCTGTTATCAAATTTGAAATATTTAACAACGGTGGTTGTACTGTTCTTACAAATGGTAAAACAAACCGTAACTTTAATCAACGCTAATAGTAACTAAAATTTTATCGATATCGCCACAATAAATTCCACTTTACATTTTTCAAGGCTCACTCCCGCCCGTATCCCAGCCGTTGTGAAGATAGTAAGCCGTTTTCAAATGTTTCGTATAAAATATCGGGGGGATGTTGCGTAGTTTATCATCTACATCTACAAAATACGCTTTTTCTAAAAGTTTACGCATCGGTAACTAGGCCGTAGATTTGAACCTCAGCGTGGAATGTCGCATGAATCTGTTTCAATTCTTTTAGTATCGTATATTTCTTTATTTAAGTTCGCAGTTGCAGAATTTGTTTAAACCGTTAAAATTGAGAGTTACTTTCACGTATTACTAGTATTGTCATAAACAGAGTATTTTATTTTACTATAATTGTATTTTAACACTGCTGCTTAAGCATTAGACATTACACTTAGAATAGAGTCAAATTAGTTACATACGAGATTATGTTTAACTAAGTTTGACTTTTCACTTAGGATAAGAGAACGTGAATTGAATTTTTAATTAGAAAATGGGTTGCTGAAAACTGAAAACTGTGTATTTAGAAAATAAAGATACACTAAAACTAAATATCTTATCATGAGATATTGAAATATGAACATCAAGTTCTAAAGAATTTAATTAATATTAGCATTTAAAAGACAATTAAAACATGAAACTTTTTCTAAAACTTTCTTTTTCATGTTGAGGGTTTAAAACTAGAGATAAGGCCCGGCTCGGGTGTAATGAGTTATCAGTTATCAGTAAAACTCGACTTGATTTCAATATGTAACGGTTTCTACGCTGCCAAACTGAAAATTTCAAAAGTTAAATGAGAAGAAAAAGGGAAATAACAAAAAACTCCGAAACAACCAACTGGATTAAAAATTACTCGAATCCTGACCTGCTGGGAATAACAAGATTTTTCAAAATATATTAAATTATTCATTTGCACACAATTCAAAGTAATTTTCGCTGATGTACGAAAAAAGCGGCAAGTTTAATTAGATTAGTTTGCAGACTTTAATTTTAAAAGCGTTAATTATTTCTTGTATTTCCAAAAGTACACGAAAAATTACTGTACGAATTTTAGTGCGGACTTCACAAATTAATTTTAATTTCAAATCACGTTCAACTTCTAAATTAAAAAAGAATTTAAATACTAAATAATATTAAGCAATAAAACCAGTAAGAAATATAATCATCTAAAAATTGCTGAGGCTCAACTTATCCATCAAGATTAAGAGGCTTTGGGCCACTCATTCAAAGTTAGTAATCTGCAGTAATCTCTTTAAACAAAATTTCCTTTTCACACTAAAGTTTAGCAAACTACTCGAGTTTGGCATGTAACTTTTAAGAAAAAATAGTTTGGTTAGAAAATTGCACAGAGTGGTACAACTGATTTAAATACTATACAACTATACGGGTGCTGATTGAGTTTTCCTTATAACATTAGAATGAAAAATATTTTAGCTAATGGCATGTACTGAACCAATAACTGAACGATTGGTAAGTACTGACGATAAATGGTTGAATACGGTCCAATTTGATCCAGTACCAACTTAGGACGTCATCTTGAAAGCCCTAAGTTTTATATCTAATGCTAATGAACTATAAATAAGTAACAGTAAGCGGACATTGTTCTTTTAGTCCTTTTAGTATTAAAACCGGCCGTCTGCCATTCATAACAGGTAGGATTAAACTTGAGGCTTGCGGGTGGCTCGAGAAGGGTGGATTTTTGTTATTTTTTGAGCTTTTCGCCAGTAACTTTAAAAAACTATTCACTTTATGATAAAAGTGCTTCTATATAAAAGTAAAATACATACAATTTCCTACAAATTATATTTCAAAGATTTTTTCTTTAGGTAATCGCTTTTGACGCTAGGCTCGTTCAAGTTGGAGAAAAATTCAAAAACTGGATTTTTGTTTCGCTGATAACTCGAGAACTGTGCATTTTTAGAAAAAAATGTTTATACAAAAAATATAAAATACATTCCACTTCCTACAAATTATGTCTCTTCGATTTTTTTCGACAAACAAACAGTTTAGGTTCTAGAGCGCGTTAAAGTCACCTCGAGAAGGGTAATTACTTAGTTTTAGAGCTTTAGACGATAAACCAAAAACATCAGTTTTCTTGGCCGATTTTGTAAATTTTATCAAAATTTAACGCGCTCTAGTGCCCAAACCATGTGTCTAAGAAAAAAAGCATTCAAGATATAATTTGTAGACAATTTGATGAAGTTTACTTTCATATAGGAACACTTTTCTCATAAAGTGCGTAGTTTTCGAGTTATATTGAGCTATCACTTAAGAGTGGCAGGCGGTGTGTTTTATTACCTACTACTCCTTTGCAACGTTATTTCAGCCTGCTTCTTTAAAGAGTTTGTACTTGATCGTTTAGTAAAAGTACACGCCGCCTCCCAGACTATTTGGACCACCTCTGACCTCTGACGACTGTAAAATCGGTATCAACAGTCCTTTCACGGAAATCTCCACAAAGATGTGTCCGTTTGTTATTCCGGTACGCTTATAGTGACATGTAGTGTCACGTACGAAGTTCAGCAACGAAATCTATGCAACTAGGTTCCATTTTACCATATTCTGTGTTTGCTTTCAACATTTAAATCGTATTAATTAAATTTGTGCATACAAATATTCCATGCACCCGGCTAAATGATAGTAATATTTTCAAATTTATTGTCCAAAAGTGTCAGCTTCAAATGACTATTAAATTCTTAATTTATTCGTCTCTACGATATAACCCCTTAGCATGCATACACATACAAACTACAAAACTATTGTAAATGTAAAGCTATTACATTACATTTACATCACTAATCGCTGCTAATTTTGAATTAGATAACAGAATTTTAATTAATAAACTAATATCTCATCGTGTGCTAACTATTTATAGTTTCGCTACTTATTTCTCACTCTGTCGCTTCTTGATATTCGTAATGTGTCATTTTCTGTGACTTGGATTTTTCTTTTATGTGTTTAGTCAGTTGTAGTCCAGTCAAATTTTTACCATGTATTGGCCTAATTGGCCATATCAATCGAATTCTTAGATATGTATAACTGAATATCCTCCCCTTCTTTGTCTAATGAACACTTGATTTCTATACCTTCTTTAGAAATCCAGTATAATGAGTATTATTCAACTGGTAGTCAAACTGTTTTGATTACGTGGTATTGAACTAACTGCAATCAATAAACAAATTAGAAATTAATTCACAATTTGATCAGTAATACCGGGGTAGGAAGTCATAAATAAAACATTGAAACAGTATCGGTACTTTTGAATGTTACTAAAGTTTCTTGCAAGATTTTTTAAATTCTAAAATATACAACAAATATAATTATACTACAAATTTTTAAATATTTAGGGTTAATTAGTTAGATAGATACGTATTAGATCTATATAATTATACTACTCAATACTGTATATATTTAAAGCGTAAATTTTTATTGCAGGTCCAGCTTTTACAATTCTCACACTTTTATACAGCTTAAATAGCTGCGTTAATCCGTGGATATATTTAGCGTTTAATCGAGAACTTCCTCGATTGTTATTAAGACATTACACTGTTACAAGTAAACAATATAGAAGTACGCCAACCGGTAAGTTTGCCAAAAGTTTGCTTGATTTTAGCTTGGCTTGACATCCAACTCACATTTCCACACTTATACTGCCGATGATTATTATTTTAATTTATTATTTGGTTTTAGCTAATAAAACTTTCCTTTTCTAATTTTTTCAGGTTTTACTTTATTATACTTGAAAACCACACTGGTTGTAGCTTCTTTTGGTATTTTTGAAATTATTAAGATTTTTAATAAGTTAATCTCAAGTTTATTTATTTTTACATAATAAACTCTATACACAGTGTAAATAACAGCTTGCGCATTTATTCTTGTACAGGTAACAGCACAAGTAACTCTTCAGGTGTCGTGGAATCTACCTCGTTGAGACCGTTAGGTCGATGGTCCTTGTGTCACACTCATAGCACAAGCACAAGATCGAATAAATGTCTACAAGCACCTCTCCAACGTCATTACGCTGCTCAATACAATACCAGACGATGGGTAGTAACGACGGCCACTTGAAGAGTACACTGGAGTGAGTTCACGGACAATTATTTAGAGGATCCATTTGGATCGTCTTCGCGCGAAGAGTCTGCAACTGAACTCACTGAGCTCGAGCTAGGTTTCGACGTTGAGTTAATAGAGGCCCAAGTAAACGAAAGTGAGATTTAAAAACGAAATGTTTTGAGTGCGGGGTGAGTCGGGTGGAAAGCACCAAATTCTAGGAGCGAACTCAGGAGAGCAGTTCGTAGACGAGTTAGAAACTGTTTACAAGCCCGTGGAGGTATACTTAAAAATTTGTTGTAAAATTTTAAAAGGCTGTAATTCGAAAACAAGTGAAAATCGGATAAGAACTTTTGAGTTTACTTGGCTTATCTACGTGTAGAACACGCTCTTAGAGTTTGGCGAGTTCCTCACGACTCGCCCTGTATTTGAGAAATATTTTCTTATTGCACTAAAATTGTAAATCGATTACATCTAAATTATGTACATATAAAGTGTTATTAAGAAATGTTGAACCAATATTTTTTGTACCAAAGTAAATTTTAAAAGTTTTAAAAAGTGTTAAACGTTAACATCAACTTGATGACTTGTAAATATTTTTTCCTTTGCCGTTAAAAATGTTGATGGTGATTCTATGTAAAGGATAATTACAGTATTACATACTTTTTCAGGGCTTCGAACCGGAACTGAACCGACAACCGAAAAACTCGTATTTTTCTCAGAACGAAAACCGGAACTGAAACGGAAAAAAATATGGGTTTATTTCGGTTCCGTACTCAATATTTATGTTAGTAGATACTTAATATAATATTTTTTCTAAATTATGGTAGAAAATAAATCACTCGGAGCTGAACCGAAAGCCGAAGAAAACCGGAACCGAACCGAAATTTATTTTTAAGTTGAACCGCAAAGAAAAAGATAACGCTTCGAAGCCCTGTATTTTTTAGCTAAGATTTAAAATTGTAAAATTGGTGCTGGTTGAACCATCAGGTGGAGATGATTATTACGATAATGACGAAGAAAACAATAAAAATGTCTTGTTTATTTATACTTGGTTTCTTTTTATGATTGAAAACTACTATCTAATAATGAATATTTATTTTGTACGAGAAAATCATTTAAGTTACCTATTCGAAAGTCGTTGTCGTTACCAAAATAAAGTGTCCCAGTTATTTCTAGATGCAGCGGAACTAAGAAACTATTTTTTTCTTGTATCTCCAATATTTCCAACTATAACTATATACTTGCTAGTCGAAAACGAACCAACTGAAATCGCAAAACAAGGAAAGGTAAGCAAATACTTGTGATACCTTTTTGAATGGAGTTCAACAAGACGAATCCAACGATCCCGTTATGATCAGGGTTGCCTTTCAAAGAAACTTGAGCCCAACCGTGGGACCTAGTTTAAAATAACCTATTGGAGGGACTTAAAATATTTCATTCTATCGAATTCGAATCATTACAAGCTGCGTTTTCAATAACTCACCGAGTAATCGTTTTCAGCGATGTGGTAAGACCATGAAAGTTCATTAACCACCCTGATAAAGATTATCCTGGGATTCAATATCTCAATATATCTGGAGAATTGTAGGTTATATACGGGTTATATGCACGTAAAAGTATATATGCAAGCCAATTAACATCTTCAGTGGCATCTCTTACATCTAATCAAAAAACAACTATAGTTTGCCACTTTTCAAAAATTTTTTTGTTCCATTCTAATACTTTTTTGAATTTAAAAATATGTCATACCATAGAATAGCTCTTTGGCTAGTCCCTACAAAAAAAGTTAGTTGTAATTGTTGAGTTTTAAAGCTGTTCAGGACGACGTGATATACACCCTGTACATGACCTATAATTCTCCAGTTTTAAATAATATTAACTTAGCAAAACCTTTTCGATTGCGTTACTTCCACTATAAACATAAATTCATAAATAGGTAATGTTTGAAAGATTTTATGTGCTTCATGTAGCTCTAACTGACCAGTTGCCAAGCTCTACCAACAATCCCAATTGACAACGCATATCGGAAGTATTTGCTATAGTGAGCAATTTTACTTAAACTTTTGTTATTTTAGGAAATTTCCTCGACAGAAAAAAATTGAATAGTCAAATTAGGAAGTGTATTAATTAGTATCAGGAGATAAACTGGAAGACCTAAATCCTAAATTATTTTAAAGTTTTTTCGGCTTGGCAAATATACAGAAGAATGACGTGCATTTGGTCGTTCAATGAACTTCGCAATTTTTGCTTTATATATTTGAACCTTTAACGTAAACGTCAGTTTGGTTTTGTTCTTAAATTAATTTTTAAAACTCTGTTTCTGATCGAATAAATATGTAAAATGGAAGTATTGGATTATCGTGAAATTAACGATAAATTACGGAATTGTAACAGCTTAAATCCTTAAATGTTCTACTGGCAATATGCCAGTCCTCCAGTGCTAGCTTAAGGTAAAGAATTAAACCGTTTATACTGCCATATTGGGATCGTAGTTACTTTTAATTATTTTAAAAGCAACTACAATTTTTATTTCTCCTTCTCAGTGTTTTAATAAATAGGCAAACGAACGAACTAACTAAAACAGATTAATTACATTACAAAATTTTAATTAACTCAAGACCACAAGATTTGTTAATTATTTTATAAGTAACAGTTTTCAGCACACCTAATAAATCTCAATTCTGAAAACACTATTTGGATGCTACGACCGACTTCGAAAAAATAAAATGCCCCTCTTACAAAAATACAGATTTTCAGATAAAGATAGTCAAATAATTTACTTCTACTTCTCCAAGGAAGTGCTTATTTTAATTATTGGGTGTTTTCCTCGTCCCTCAGCTACGAATTTGCTAAATGCGAGGCTAAATGTAAACTTCTCTCCGATAGTTTGTTGTTGAAGTTGAAGATTGAAGAGATATGACGCTTTTAAAATTCAACATTAACAGTAACACATTTTGAAGATATACTAAGATGAAATCGAAAATTAACAATACCTACTTGTTTACTTTTAAATCCGATATCTCGATACGGGGTCAAATTTCAATTATAGATTTTGCCAGGGGGTAAGCATACGATTCACGTATTAAAAAACATGATTAACACTTTTTATAATTTTTATAAATTGCTTAGACGTCAATAAATTTCGAACGATATACAGGGTCTTAAAAAGACATGTGTCACAAACTTAAAGGAGGGATAGTATGGCCAAAAATATACAGGAAAGTCTTAAAAAACATCGGTCTGCAAATGGTCGGTTGGGGAGATACGGAGGAGTAATCCTTTCATTATATCGAATCCACACATTGCAAGCAGTAGCGGATTGCCATAGTATAGCCATATAAGTCCGTGCCTAATAAGGAGTCTCAAAAAAGAGCCGCACGGCTCCTAGCAAATTTCATAATTTTTTGTTGCCAATTTACCAATTTCTTAACAAATAAATAATTGTAGAGCACGTTCAAAACAAAAAAATTTCCCATCACCTAGTTCGTTTGTTTACGATTCAGTTATAATAATTAATTGCACTAATTGCTAGTAATATTTTTGTTTAATTTGAAACAGTTTAAAATAATCCTTTTTGCTTCTACAATTCTACTTATACATGGATCACATCTTCAAGGCAGGTAGGCGTTCGTATACCTGCTCTATTTTTAGTTTAGGGCCACATACACATGTGTGACCATTTAGCCCACGTAAACGCACATCGTTCTTACTTGAAAATAGTTCGTTTTCATTTTATGGAACAGTGTTTCTGGAGATTGTAGATTATATAGATTTGTAAATTATTTGTAAAATGGATAAACCGGACGCAGAAAAGCGCAAAGTTTCCAAAGGTTTTCGTCGAAAACGCGGTCAATTAAACGACTGGAAATATCACAGAAAATCTCAGGTAAGAACAACGTTATCCCGACAGCGTCAGAATTTTATAAAACTTTTTAGGCCAATGTATTTTTGTGCGCTGATAACTGATAACGAAACCAATAGTCAATAAATTGCAGAAATGTGTCCTTGGCAGGAGCGTCTGGTGCATCAGAGAACCCGAATTAGGGCTCCCAATAAAAGTGGGGCTTCTGTTGCTCTTGCTCAGAACTATTTTGTAAGTATCCCATAGTAAGAAACTCTCTAAATTACCACCTCTGCCCAAAGGCATGAAATTTCAAAATAATTTTCTTATCGAAAGAAAATAGAAACAAATTACGAGTACTTTGCATCCGAGTCTGGATATCTTATTTACGCCACTGATTACTATGATTTTGTGATTTTAATCTTAACAATTATTGTATCAGATGTAGATAACAAAAAATAATACCGACTTACTAACACCAAGATCTGAAAATGGAGCGCCTCTGGTTTTTCCATTACTACTTCTAGCTGCTTCTAGTGTCAGGAAGGTGGGAAGGTGTCAGTAATGATCTATACGACTTGAGAATACGCAAGCAGGGCCTAGCGAAAAGGTACTGTTATCAAAAACTAGTAAGTAAATAGGTATCGAATAATTACTAATAATATTTTTTAAATATCAGAATAATGTTCCAAAGCAATTATTAGAAGGATGCCGGATAATGGACGTGCACATATTATGCTTCAAGAAATACAAAGACTTAGTTATCATGGATCGATATTTGGTTGTACTTTAAATAATTCAATGACCTACCTGGCAGGCTAATTGACAAATGCTAAGGCAGACTTACCGTTGAGCTTCCTTTGAGCTACTAATAAATGTACTACAACTCGCCCTTAGAATTTATATCGGAACATAGAAACGACTTGTTATCTTCTCTAAACTTTAAATTTTAAATGAAAAATGTGCAAGGCAAATCTTACGATGGCATTAGATAAATTGATGCGTCATCCATGAACATCAATACAGCTGCTGTGGCAGGAGTATCTGAGTATAGCGATAGAGTTGCTAACTATGAAGAAATGTCGATCAATATGAAATAGCGATTGTCGGTAACATTTTAGACAAGTTTTAATATTGGCGTGGTTAAAGGTTTTATGAACAAGGAAAAAGTATGTATGGGATTCAATATTCGAGAAAAGTAGCTAATGATGACATCAGCAATCAGGAATCAGCAAGTTTTAATATTGGCGTGGTTAAAGGTTTTATGAACAAGGAAAAAGTATGTATGGGGTTCAATATTCGAGAAAAGTAGCTAATGATGACATCAGGAATCAGCACATATAAAAAGCTCTTAGAAACAAGGCGCAAGACCCTACCATAATATAACAATTGAGAAATTTTGGCAACAAGCTGCCAGCTTTATCCACGGATACTCGATATCTTTTGCTACTTCGGAGATTATTGATGCAGGGCAACATTTCACGAATATTACTGGATTAGATTTCTCATAATTGAAAAGAAGATCGACGGAATATCACCACTGAGGAAAGATAAAGAAATCATATTTTTGGACTACACGATGACTGCAAAACCTATTTTTGGACTACCCGACGACAACAAAACCTATTTTTGTAATAAAAAAGAGACAGGCGAAATTAATTATGTACTAGAAATAAAAACATGCCCGGAATTTTATTATAAGTACCTAATCATACTGTTTATTGTAACGATTATAGCCAGTATTAATTGTGAATGTACTGGCTATAATTGAAGATGTCGATACTAATGTGACGAAAAATCTTAATTCGACAGTTGCTAAGTTTGTATAGGAGAGGAGAGTATAGGAAGCGATGCTGTTGTTTAACACAACACGAGAAGACCTCATTATGAACTCATAATTTAAAATAATTGTAGTTAGTACAGTTAGGTACAATCGAGTTACGTAATAATTATTATGTCACCGTGTTATTCAGGGTGTACTTTTCAACACGCACACTATAGGCATATTGTAAACCTTAAAAGATACAAAAGTACTAACATATCGGACAAGATGTAAGTGTAATATCTTCTTAAATATTCTCGCTAAAAATCCTCCAATAACGTGATTTTAATCCAAGATTTAATGCAATATGGTTCTACGCAACAGCCCTAAAGAACTAGTTAAGTTATTTACGACCTTAAAACTGAGAACATTCACGCAGAACTATGAGAGACTTTTGGTATGATGACCTCCTAAGTATATAAAAATCCCCTTATTATTAGATTAAAGAACATCAGTGACAAGAAACTAGCTTTTAAAAATTATCGCGATGGAATATGTTTGTTTTAGGTTGGTCTCGAATCAAATGTAAGAGTCTGAAAAGCCTAACAACTGCTCTTCATTTTTTATTTCGAGTTCCAAGTCCAGCTTGTACCTTCAATTTTAAATATAGCTGCTCTACACTTCCAATGTATAGCTACAATTTAACAATGTATTAATTTATCAAAAATCATACTGGATCCATTGACGTAACAACTTGCAAAACATTTTACGAAATGACTATCCTGTATCGTACACAAGTTAATGATATAAATATTATAAATTTCCCACAAGTCGAGCACAATCGTAAATTTATTTTCTAATTTTAAAGTATGTCCCATTTCTTCCCTGGATCACCTCAAAGTTGCTCTGTAAACCAGTTGTTACACCACTAACTGGATCGGTAAGTAAACCACAGCATAATTATTAATATTACCTACCTTACCAAAACAGGTCGTCATTAAACTAATAATTTTTCTTTATTAAATACATGTTTTGCTTCTCATTAAAATTATATACCTACCCAACTGAATAAAATTAAAACCAATATTTTCCAAATTAGATATTATTATGTGATGGACGTATTTAAAAATATATAAACTTTTCAGTTGCTTGCGTATAGTTACACGTTACTCGTTTTATGAGTTAGCCCATCGAGCTATGTGTTTTTCTTGCTCTAGTTCCCTAACACTGATTAATGTGAGGTTTCCTTTTGCTTCTGTTACCACATTTTTACAATAAATAGCATGTTAGATCATATCATAATTATATTTAATAAATAGTAATAAATAAAACATCAAATGAGTAATTATAACGAGCGATCAATTTAAAATTCACATTCTCAGACTGTTTGATATACATATAGTTAAAGACGTTCAAGATACCCTCGATAACAAGCCAGCCTATAGAATATTAGTATTTCATGAGTGCACGAGAGCTTGAATTTCAATTTGATAGCCTCGTACTTGACATACATAATATACAATTTTTTTAAAGAAATTAAATTTCAAAAAAGACATACCCACGTGTATAGTTAAAAATAGTTCAATTAATTCAGTTCAAACTTCTAATCAAAATTTGCAGTCTTAACATATTAAAAAAGAATAAATTTAAGTATTCGAAGATAAGAGTGTCTTAATAAAGTAATAAACATGTATGTACAATAAAATATGTATACCTGTATAACTTGTTTACTTATATACATGAGGAATTTAAAAACTCCAGCTAATACTTGCCAGTACTACATCAAATTAGAAAAGTTACCAAAATGGTTTATCACAATTTCTTTATCCGATAATAATTTTACTTCCCATTGCCAAAATAGTTTATAGTGATTTTTTAAACACCAATAAAGCTACTTTAAGTATCAAACCGCAGTAAAACTTCTACACTTTAATATTAAAGATTTTACTTATTACTAAATGATGTTAAAATTTCATAGCAAAAATACCAATGTTGTAAAATTGCCGGAAATATATTCGTTGGAAATATTTCAGGATATTTTAGAAATATTTATTTAATAGAAACTCAAAAACTTAAGACATTAAATCAAATTATTATGCAAAAATAAGTACACAAATTAAGTGCATACTAAAACATAATGAGAATAGTAAGAGCAACATTTTATATGTAACAAATTAACAATTACGAACAAAAAACTTAATTCGATTTGTGAGAACAAAGCACAAATCGAACTCGAGACATGTCTTCATTGCATAATCAATGGCAATAGCCTCAATGGTCTCTAAAATGTTTGCTAATGATTCTTCTTCTGCCGAACTTATGTAATCATATACGAACGAGTATACGATAAGATATACATATTATTTTTTAATTGAACCTACTAGTAATGACGTTTCTATTAAATAAAACTGTACACAGATGTATTATTGATGTATACACCTTTATTTGGGATCTGTTTAATACGTATTTTTGATTGTTTCCAATATTTTCGTTACACATTTAGATATTTCTTATATTTCCATCCAGAAATATTTCCATTTACAACACTAAAAAATACTTTTACAGACACAAAGTAATTTGTAATTTTACATTTATAAAAGCAATTATTATCAAAAATGTTTACTTGCTTTTGTCTTAACAAAACAAATTAATAATTTAAATCTAGCTTTATTAGCAGTAAAGATGTCCCTTTCGCTATAAGTCGGAAGATTTTATAATCTTGATCGTTTCTTCAAAATTATAAAATCGATTAAATGCAAAAAATTATTTAGATGTTTCAATTTCTCGAGGCAGTGCAGTACTTTAATTAATTAAATAATTTGGCCTGCTTTACCTCACATTACTATGGTTAAACTAGGTATTAACAAAAAGGTAAATTTCATTGATTGGATTCGATAAATATTCCTTTTGCTGCTATTGACATGAGGCGTAAAAGTACTTTGACTGCCACCACCTCGGCCACCACCAACTCAGACAATATATTTTTCTACTTATGTTTAAGTAGAAGTTCATTTATCGCATTTCATATTTAACCTCAATAAGCCTTTCCAAAAAGGACAAATTCGTTATATAGAAGTCTCACCATACACTGGAGTTTTGAATTCACCCAAATTGAACCTTAATTAACTCTTGTGCATTTTTAAATGTCGAACTAAATGAGCTTTTTGAGAAAACCTTTTATTACAATATTCGCACAAAAATGCCTTTTCACCAGTGTGAACTAGCATATGTTGATATAATTGTCCTTTGGTAGAGAATGCTTTAGTGCATTGATCACAATGATAATTCTTTTCACCGGTGTGTATCCTAACGTGAGTATTTAAGTTGCTTGAACTTGCGAACCGTTTTGGACAATACGTACAGCCGTAAGGTCTTTCGGATGTGTGTATTGCTATAGTATGTTTGGTGAGTTGTTGGGCCGTTGCAAAAGCCTTACTACAAGCCGCACAAACGTGATTCTTTTCACCAGTGTGGGTTCTCATATGAGTATGTAAATGTCCACCATTAATAAACCTTTTATCACATAAATGGCAAACGTAAGGTCTTTCACCCGTGTGAATTCTAATGTGATGAATTAATCCGGGTTTAGTTCTAAAAAATTTTCCACAAGTATCGCACTGGTGTTGTTTAAGAGATTTCTTCGTTTTATTGTTAGTACTAGTATGAGATAAAGTAACGAGATTTATTTCTTCATCTTTCAAATCCATATCGGCATTTTTTAAGTCGTTAAATTCGATTTTTAGTTCACTTAACGTTTTTGAGTCTATATCGTTCAAAGCTGTAGTAGAAACTAGTTGAACATTCTCTAATGTTTGCAGTTGTGGTTCTTCGATATCGTTATTTGAACTTACTACATCTTGCAAAGTGGCCGTGTCTTCGATGGTAGTATCCGACAGACTAATTTGTTCGTTGTGAAGTTCGTCGGCTTCGTCTATTCTCAAATTTTCTTGCTGATATTGTAAAGATTCGTGATCGTCTTTTTTGATGTCTATGTACGCTGATAAGTCTGGTGTTGATGGTAAATTACGTAAGTTTTCGAAGCACTGCCGTAGTTTTGCATCGGAGCTTTCACATTGTGATTTGAATTGAAACGCCACGTTTAATTTGGATATACATTTTTGACAAATGAATGGAGGCAGGCCATCGTGCTCCAACACCTACAAAAGAGGTACAAATCAACTTCCAACTTATTACAGAGTAAAAATTGTGGTCGAATTTTACCTGAACTGAAGCACAAGCCATAATTAATACTGAAAAGTGAGGTGGTTTTATCGGATCAAATATTTGCATTAATTTAGAACTCTTCTCTAAACATATCCGACATATATTGTTTATATTCATTGTTAGATAATAATTAAATAATTCGCTTTGGGAAGACTGAGAATTTCTAATGTTACACTGCGCCATGTTTACATACACCTATTTTGAAATTATTCTTCGTTTCGTGAGTGTTCGTTGAACTTCCATAATCGTATATTTTCTTTAGGATATGCAACGCACGTTGCATATCGTATACAGTGTTTCACCAAAGTTTCGACAAGAGTAACAGTGAACTTTGTTAAATAAATTTAAAATCTTGTATCAATGCTACGTAATTTAAAGCTCACTAAAGCTAACTTAATTAATTTAAATTATTATGTTAAAAAATAATACTTGTTAATGGTCAGAAAGCATAATGAAGACTGCACTTAGGAGTATGTTTATATTAATAAAAAGGTTTGTTGGTGACGGCAAAAATATACCTAAATTATTAAAGAGTAATAACGTAATAACAACTAACTTCTTAATAAAACTCAGATAATTATTATTTTAAAAAACAGTAAATTGCGTCAACCACAAATACAGTATTGTACGATGGGTTGCATACCCAAAAGCAAAAGATTTAAATATTTAAAACTTATTTTAGCAAGATTTTACCGTCGTTGTCTCGTTGTGCGTTGTACATTGTGTTGAAATAAGAACGTTGTGAGGTTAGAATTTTTATTTAGAATTGTGATTATTTTTATTGTTGATGTACCTACCGTAGTGCCCGTGGGCCGATGTTAGCTGCAAAACGATATACTAGTTGCTGCCTCAGGTCCACTGGATATAAAGAAGGTTGTTCGATTTGTGCATATTTTGTCGTCTTGTGCTTTTGAATTTTAAATTACTTTTAGTACAGTCGGGGTCTGCTTAAAACGAGTACACTTGTGCTAATAAAATGTGCTTGCTATGTCTGACCTCTTGTTATAAAATATTTTGAGTGAGATTTGTTATAATGAACGTTCATGCTCTTTATAACCGATTTATTATTTTTATGGATTTGGAACCACAGACGGCTATATGTGAAATATACGTTTATTTTCAACCATACATGTAATGACGGGATTACTGTCGTCTTTGTAAGTTGGAAAGTTAACAATTACTCAACGTTACTTTCCACCCGAGTGAAACATGATACCGGGTGGAAAGTGAGCACTTTCCACCCGGGTGGAAAGTTTTGACATTTTATCAAAAATAAAAGTGTGCCAACTTGAATTTGATGGGTTATTTTTGTTTAAAGTATACAAACTTTGGTGGAAAGTTTCATTTTTGTCTCGAACCTTAACTGATCTCGGCGCTGCGCGCCTTGATCACCTATTGTTGCTCTCGACAGAAATGAGACACTTTCCACCTCAATATGTAATATACTATTAAAATCGCTTACGATGAGTTACAAGTTTGTTATCAAGTTATCATTATCGCCCGTTATAACCGACTCTAATCGTCCGATGGCTCATAAAGTTTTAGTAATTGCAGCAGTTAAGAATTTTTTTCTTGTATTAGAATTTGTTTGTTATAAGTAAAGTAATTCTACAGAAGTAAAAATGTATTAGGTTTAATGGTTAGGTTAGATTTTTGGTAACTTGCCAATAAGGCCGGTCGTCCATTTATACGACATGTCGTATCATTTTTAAACCTGTGTTTATTAATTGAGATTTGTACACTTGACAGACAAGTTATTTCTTGTTTTCTTGGTTAAAAAATGATACGACATTTCGTATAAATGGACGACCGGCCTTACTCGCCGAGACCGAAGGCTCGCTATAAGAAGAGATAGTAAGTTATAAGCGGACCCACCGACTGTATTAATATTAATTTTGATGTGATTTTGGTGATTGTAATAATTCCTGTATTTTTTCTAGAAGTGTCATTTTGTGCTAATTACTAATAGGAAATCGGAGGATGTACCTAATGTTCCAATTGGCATCTGAGAAGGGCATACACTTTACATAATTTGTATACTAAAAGAAGACAACGGCCTCAAAAAGTGTAAGTGTCTACTATACTTATGTTGGAAATCAAATGCGACCTGAAAATCGATCCAAGAATTGAAGATTTTTGAATAATGGATAATCAGGCGTATTCTGTATCATAACCTCTAAGAATAGTGGGAAACTTTTGCGTTAAAATGACGTTCTATCTCGTTCTGCCACAGCTAAATAAAAAGAATGGAATGTCAGCTTAAAGTAAAAGTTTCCCACTATCCTTAGATGTTATGATACAGAATAGGCCTGATTGTCTCCAGAAAGACTTTCAAGTTTTTGGATATTAGGCTATAGAGACATTAAGTTGAGATAATAATTCTCCCCATATTAGATATTAGTTACAAATTTTTAAATATTTAGGGCTAATTAGTTAGATAGATCTAATACGTTGTAAATGAACCCCAGATTAATGGGGATGACAGATGATTGTTGTATGCATACTAATTTGATTTATATATATTTCGCTTTCTCGACGTATTTAAAACAATGCCGGACGCTAAGAAAATTATGTAATGCCTGGCGTATTAGGTATAGGCGTGCTACCGGAAATAGCAAAGTCTTGGGTTCGATTCCCGAGGCGCTTGGTGGAAAACAAATTTTCTCATTTAAAGTTTTTTCGCTTATGTGTGTATGTTGGGGTTCATTTACAACGTATTAGATCTATCTAACTAATTAACCCTAAATATTTAAAAATTTGTAATTTATTCACGTATGATTGTTGTATGCTTACTAATTTGATTTATATATATTTCGCTTTCTCGACGCATTTAAAACAATGCCGGATCGCTAAGAAAATTATGTAATCTGCCTGGCGTATTAGGTATAGGCGTGCTACCGGAAATAGCAAAGTCTTGGGTTCGATACCCGAGGCGCTTGGTGGAAAACAAATTTTCTCATTTAAAGTTTTTTCACTTATGTGTGTATGTTGGGGTTCATTTACAACGTATTAGATCTATCTAACTAATTGTATATGCTATTGTATATTGTATATATGTATATAATAAATGTATGCTTAATTTGGTTTTACAGTGGCGATTTTCAGTCTTCTCGAAGCTACGAGGATTATAATATTAGTAACATTAATGATAACGTATTGTACCAAATTTCAAACGACTACTAATTTGTTTTTTACATTACGATAAGCACATTTTAATTAAAGTTGAATTTTTGTAAATTATTTGGGACTGTTTCTTTGTTAAATTAGTCAAGTAGTCGATCTTTTACTCTCAACTTTGGCAGCTCTTAACTTTGATCAAGAGAGTAGCTAGCGCGACTATACTTTGGGACAACAATTTGACTATTTGACTACATGTAGCTCCTCCATTTGCAACTCGTTTGGACTGGTATACTCTTGGTTGTTAGTCTTTTAGTGAGTTCCAAAAAATTTTATTCACTCGTAATTTTACCATCAATTACATAGCAACCATTGAAAGATTAAAACTCGATATCTCAAAATTACACATTACGAATTACTAGTATAGTTTTCGTATGGAGAGTCGTAATGTTAATGTAATTAATCTTAACAATAATATTCTTAAGGGTCAGGGTGGCCGAGCATCGAATTCAGGTCTGGATGTACTCGGTTTGAGACCGGCTGACACCACTAACCACTAGATTTGTCTTAAGGCCCGTCCAGACGCTAGGACTTGTGCGTAGCTTTGTTGCACCGTTTTGTTCGCACAATGTTCGTACAATGTTCGCACAATGTTAGCGCAAACATTGCACGGTTTTGTTGAGTGGTTTATGGGTAGCCTAGGGGCAAATAAGACAAAACTTATTAGATTTTATTACTTTTGCTTCTTGCTACCCTCTAAAAGAAAATGTTAATTCATGTAAAATATTCGTTAACTTGATCAATTTTTAATAAAATTAAAATATTTTTTTTAGAATTTTAGAATAAATAACAAAATTTAAAAATTTGCGTATTTGGGTAAACAAACAAAAACAAAGGTAAAGGCTGTATTGTAAAGAATAGACCTACCGGTCAGGTAGTTTGGTGCCCAAATTGCAACCGCCCGTGTAAATATAAGAATAGTAAATTATTGAAACGCAAATTTTTAAATTTTGTTTTTTATTCAAAAATTTAAAGTAAACCTTTCCGAATATTTTACATGAATTAACATTTTCTTTTAGGGGTAGCTAGAAGCAAAAGTAATAAAACCTAATAAGTTTTGTCTTATTTGCCCCTAGGCTACCCATAAACCACTCAACAAAACCGTGCAATGTTTGCGCTAACATTGTACGAACATTGTGCGAACAAAACGGTGCAACAAAGCTACGCACAAGTCCTAGCGTCTGGACGGGCCTTTATGTGTCAAATGCCTTGCCCCAGGTGGTTCGGAACCCGTCTAAAGCTGTAGGTCGCGTTTGTAATAACCTGTGTAGTTGAAGCGGACGTTAAATACTACGTGTAAATATAAGTAATATTGTTAAGTCTTTTAAAGCAACTATGTAATACTAATAATATACGATTGGAGAAGGGTAATAATTTCGAATTATGTTCCCTTTTTACGTTTAAACTTATCTTTATTCAACTTGGACAGAATTACATAGTAATAATCTTTAGACAATGATGATAATATGCGTCACTAATTAACATAGTTCCAAAAACGACATATACCTACAATAGGGCCCTTCAATTTTTATTGATCCCCCTAAGCATAATTTCTACTTTTATTAAAATAATAATTAATTGTAGTCGTTATTTTTTATAGGTTTGGCTCGAAGGATTCTCTGAATGTATGGTGCCATCGCTTCAAATGGAAACCTGCCCGTAAAGAAATATACTTTAGGCTAACTGAAATGATGGACTACCAAGTAGGACGAAAATTAGTCTTTTAAGAAATAGTATAAGCTTTTAATGTTCGATTTATTTTTAATGCTCACAGTTTAATTTTTTACAAAACACTAATTGAAGACCAGTTGGTTATATTCTTATAATTCTAACGCTTGAGAAAAATTTGCAATTGCTTTAATCGACTCTAGAATTAAGAGGTATTCCTGTTCAAAAAATGTGTCCGTTTAACTACAATGTTGTAGTGATATATATACTGAGTTAGTATAAACGTTATTCTATTCGTCCTTTACCATGTAACATTCATACATGGCCAAAATTGTCAAAATAGTTACAAAATGTTATAATAATTTATAATTAATTATTAAATAGTTAATGAATAAGATATCAATGTTATAAAAAGGCGTGTACATTTTATAACTAACTGAATACCTAATTACCTATTATAAATTTTTACGGGTGGTTTCTTATATGATTAAGTAATCAAGAACAATCGACAGATTGGTTAACTTGGCACTAAATAATATATAATTAATAAAATAATATAACTACAGAAATTAACTTGAAAGAAGGAATGAAAAAAAAAAGATTGCTGGCAAATTTCTCATAATCATGTTTTACCATTCTCTAGGTAGAGTGTTCTCTAAAGAGTATAGTAAAACTGACTTTAATATTTTCAGATCCATTTGAAGACAGAATTTGAGTTGCGAGCTTTCGTTGATAAACTTGAGAATTAACGTATTGATGTGTTCTTTTTGTTATAATTTTTTAATTGATAAATAGTGGTCCACTATAAATAAAAGTCAGTATTTACTATAAGTAGCTCTTTAAAGGGCAACAACTTTTTAGAGAATGATTTTATGCTTGTGGAAACTTTCTTATTTCCAACCATGTAAGAAACATCTCACCAAAATTACCAAGTGTTTTAATTAGGTTATTAATTTTACAAAGAGATGTGTACATTTTATGAGTAACTGAATATCTATTATAAACTGTAACGGGCGGTTCCTTGTATAACTACAAGCAAAGTTCTCGTAATGATGTCGTAAAGTCATTCTCCAAGGAGAGATTGCTCTCTAAAGAGGTACTACTACATTATAGTAAAAGTGACTTTAATATGTTCTGATGTACCTTAAAAGACAAATTTTGACTTGCGAGTTTTCGTTGACAAGTTTTAGAATAATCAATAAATCGATGTGGTTCTTTTAGTTATAATTTTTCAACAGTTGGTCCACTATTAAATAATGGCAGGTATGCCCATATCGCTTAGTTACTACATAAGGCAAAGAAAATTGAAGAACCGCGAAGAGCAACACATGGTTTCTAAACCAATGCATCCAAGCAGGTAACACCTAACTTCATAAAACCTTGTAGTCACACCTGAAGATGGATTAAAAACTATAATCCGAAACATGTTGTGTGAGATGATCTAAAATATAATTATACGAGGAAATACTTTCGTCTTTTATTCATATAACCAAAAACCTCGTACAAAGCGCTTCATCTATATAAATTAAACTAAAAAGTCAATATTTACTAGAAGTACTTCTTTTTAGAGAATGATTTTGTTTATGGAAACTTGTACAACCATGTAAGGAACAGCTTGTTAAAGTTAGTACTGGGTATTCAATTACACTCTGTGATCCTGTATAAGTACTTAAAATTAAATTACTTGGTATAATATTAAGTTTCTTGAGTTTTAACGATCGAGTATAAATTTGCGCCTAGCATTGAAGCAACACCTCATACACCAGCGCCTACGATTTACTCGAATTGTTTACTGAATCACATGATATTAATGTTTGTATATGATTGGTCGATTGAATTTTATTGGTAGGGAAAGAGGTAATATAAGGCCGAGTTTCGTCAATAGTTTAGATTTTTATCTCTACTTCAAATCTAGCTCAGAGTCGAAATTTTTAGGTTGCTCGTGTCGAAAATCAAGTTCAACTTTTTGAATTTTTTTTTCTTGGAAGTTGTTAAGGGCATTGTCCCGAGTATCTGTAGCGACTTTTGTATCATTTTGTCGAATATTAATTGCAGGAAATCAAATTTTTATGGAACAATTATTTATTCATACCACATCAATAGAATCTAGTATTTTAGTTTGCAAGGCACTTACAATGTTTGTTATTTTGCTCTTCTGTTGTTAATGTATTATCGTATTATTTATATTCAAACTTGAAGGCTTCGTTAACACAATAGTTTGTATTTATTTATACATAATGAAAAATTATTTTTAAATTTATTTTTGTCTTGTATTATTGTATTTATACTGTTATATATATTTATCTTGAAAAAAATAAACGCCAGAAAACTATTATTAATTTCTTTTATTAAAAATATGAAATAAAAGTTGAAAACTTATAATAGTCCAAAGACTTTAAATTCGAATGTCTTCTAAACTAGAGGACCAGAAGCGCCCAAATTGTACAAGAACATTATGCCGCTAGTAGGGCGCAGAAAGGCGATAAGTGATTGGAATAATAAATTTTAAATTAAGTGAACAATATTATTTAATATTAAACAATTTATATTCAGACGTTTATTATAAGCGATAACGCCTCGTTTCATAACATAATATTAAGTACTTTTAAATAAATAATTCTCTTTAATTCATTTCGAATACCTTATTGCACTTCTGCTCTCCTACTACCTTGTCCGAAAATTGTAAAATTGAAATAAAATTTTTAAAAACCTAGTTTTAAAAAATCAAAATTATGCAATTTTGAGGGTGCGAATCTTTAGCTTTACTATTGGGGGAAATACTTGTTAAATTTGGGCGCTGCTGGTCCTCGAGTTTAGAAAATATTCTACATAAAGCATAACATTTTAAGAATTAAAACATTAAAAATACCTTTAAAGTCGAATATCTTCTAAAGTAGAGGACCAGCGGCGCCCAAATTTAACAAGTATATTCCCCGATAGTAGAGCTAAAGATTCGCACCCTCAGAATTGCATAATTTCAATTTTTTAAAACGGGGGTTTTAAAAATTTCCTTTAAATTTAACAATTTTCGGACAAGGTAGTAGGAGAGCAGAAGTGCGATAAGATGTTGGAAACAAATTTTAAATTGAGGTAACAATAATTTTATATATTAAACAATTTATATTCACACGTTTATTATAAGCGATAACGCCTCGTTTCATAACATAATCTCAGATGCTTTTTGAATAAATATTTCTCTTTAATTTATTTTGATAACCTTATCGCACTTCTGCTCTCCTACTACCTTGTCCAAAAATTGTAAAATTTAAATGAAATTTTTAAAAACTTAGTTTAAAAAAATCGGAATTACTCAAATCAGAGGGTGCGAATCTTTAGCCCTACTATCGGGGAATATTCTTGTATAATTTGGGCGCTTGTGGTCCTCTAGTTTAGAAGATATTCGACTTTAAAGTTATTTTAAATATTTTTATTTTTAAAATTTTATGCTTTTTGTCGGATATCTTCTAAACTAGAGGACCAGCAGCGGCCAAATTTAACAAGTATATTCCCCGATAGTAGGGCTAAAGATTCGCGCCTTCAGAATTGCATAATTTCAATTTTTTAAAAGAGGGTTTTTTAAAATTTCCTTTAAATTTTACAATTTTCGGACGAGGTAGTAGGAGAGCAGAAGTGCGATAAGGTAATCGAAATAAATTAAAGAGAATTATTTATTCTAAAGCATCTGGTATTATGTTATGAAACGAGGCTTATCGCTTATAATAAACGTGTGAATATAAATTGTTTAATATATAAAATTATTGGTTCCTCAATTTAAAATTTGTTTCCAACACCTTATCGACCTTCTGCTCTCCTACTACGTTGTCCGAAAATTGTAAAATTTAAAAGAAATTTTTAAAAACCCCGTTTTAAAAAACTGAAATTATGCAATTCTGAGGGCGCGAATCTTTAGCCCTACTATCGGGGAATATACTTGTTAAATTTGGCCGCTGCTGGTCCTCTACTTTAGAAGATATTCGACTTTAAAGTTATTTTGAATGTTTTAATTCTTTAAATTTTATGCTTTATGTCAAATATCTTCTAAACTAGAGGACCAGCAGCGTCCAAATTAAACAAGTATATTCCCCGATAGTAGAGCTAAAGATTCGCACCCTCAGAATTGCGTAATTCCAATTTTTCGAAATTAGGTTTTTTTTAAATTTTCTTTAAATTTTACAATTTTCGGACAAGGTAGTAGGAGAGCAGAAGTGCGATCAGGTAATCGAAATGAATTAAAGAGAATTATTTATTCTAAAGCATCTGGTATTATGTTATGAAACGAGGCTTATCGCTTATAATAAACGTGTGAATATAAATTGTTTAATATATAAAATTATTGGTTCCTCAATTTAAAATTTGTTTCCAACACCTTATCGACCTTCTGCTCTCCTACTACGTTGTCCGAAAATTGTAAAATTTAAAAGAAATTTTTAAAAACCCCGTTTTAAAAAACTGAAATTATGCAATTCTGAGGGCGCGAATCTTTAGCCCTACTATCGGGGAATATACTTGTTAAATTTGGCCGCTGCTGGTCCTCTACTTTAGAAGATATTCGACTTTAAAGTTATTTTGAATGTTTTAATTCTTTAAATTTTATGCTTTATGTCAAATATCTTCTAAACTAGAGGACCAGCAGCGTCCAAATTAAACAAGTATATTCCCCGATAGTAGAGCTAAAGATTCGCACCCTCAGAATTGCGTAATTCCAATTTTTCGAAATTAGGTTTTTTTTAAATTTTCTTTAAATTTTACAATTTTCGGACAAGGTAGTAGGAGAGCAGAAGTGCGATCAGGTAATCGAAATGAATTAAAGAGAATTATTTATTTAAAAGTACTTAATATTATGTTATGAAACGAGGCGTTATCGCTTATAATAAACGTCTGAATATAAATTGTTTAATATTAAATAATATTGTTCACTTAATTTAAAATTTATTCCAATCCCTTATCGCCTTTCTGCGCCCTACTAGCGGCATAATGTTCTTATACAATTTGGGGGCTTCTGGTCCTCTAGTTTAGAAGACATTCGAATTTAAAGTCTTTTGACTATTATAAGTTTTCAACTTTTATTTCATATTTTTAATAAAAGAAATTAATAATAGTTTTCTGGCGTTTATTTTTTTCAAGATAAATATATATAACAGTATAAATACAATAATACAAGACAAAAATAAATTTAAAAATAATTTTTCATTATGTATAAATAAATACAAACTATTGTGTTAACGAAGCCTTCAAGTTTGAATATAAATAATACGATAATACATTAACAACAGAAGAGCAAAATAACAAACATTGTAAGTGCCTTGCAAACTAAAATACTAGATTCTATTGATGTGGTATGAATAAATAATTGTTCCATAAAAATTTAATTTCCTGCAATTAATATTCGACAAAATGATACAAAAGTCGCTACAGATACTCGGGACAATGCCCTCAACAACTTCCAAAAAAAAAAAATTCTAAAAGTTGAACTTGATTTTCGACACGAGCAACCTAAAAATTTCGACTCTGAGCTAGATTTGAAGTAGAGATAAAAATCTAAACTATTGACGAAACTCGGCCTTATATTACCTCTTTCCCTACCAATAAAATTCAATCGACCAATCATATACAAACATTAATATCATGTGATTCAGTAAACAATTCGAGTAAATCGTATGCTCTGGTGTATGAGGTGTTGCTTCAATGCTAGGCGCAATTTTATACTCGATCGTAAAAACTCACGAAACTTAAAATTATACCAATTTAATTTTAAGTACTTATACAGGATCACAGGGTGTAATTGAATACCCAGTACTAACTTTGAGAAGCTGTTCCTTACATGGTTGTACAAAAGTTTCCATAAACAATATCATTTTCTAAAAAGAAGTTGTACTTCTAGTCTTCTAGTACAACTATACTATAGAGTACGATATTTAAAAATGGGCCAAAAGTGGGTAACTAGAAGCGAACAATTATCCTGACTTTCAGTAAGCATTCAGGCCTATTCTGTATAGATAAATATAGATAAAGAAACTGTTTCTTAATTTATTGAAGTTTAGAAATAAATAATATACCCAGTGTTAACTTAAAGAACTGACCATAGGTACCTAATAACATGGCGTAGAACGTTTTATCGAAGTTTGGCGCATTACTTTTGCTTTAACCTACGGGAACAATATTGGTATCAATAGAAAGAGCAAGTTATCGTGTATCAAATGATGGTATCCATTAAGAAAAAAGCTTCCTATACTAGATAGGGAATAACTTTAAAATACGAAAAATTTCAAACATTGCACTACCTATTGATTAGTTTATCTGATTGTCATTATATTATCTTGTTTAGGTGGTGCACGCAGACTACACAACTACAGCCATTAAAGGTTTTCACCATGAAAAGTTGCTCTGATTTGAATACATTTTACATTTTTACACTATCACCATCACCTTAGATACGAACATAGTAATCACATCAACTAACCGATAATAGGTAGTGCGATTTTTAAAATTTTTCGAATTTCAAAGTTCTATATCTATAAATCTATACTCCATTTAAATTCAAGGTGCAGTAAACGTCAACACATACATGCAGATATCTTGGCAAATTAGAGAAAGAAAATTTTTTTTAGATTTTGAGTAGGGGCTCGGTGGTGCCTAGATATTTAGGGAGTTGGAATACCTGCAGTCAATTGCAGTCGTTACGTGATGATCACTGTTGACATTTACTGCACCTTGAATTTGATCGGACTATAGAAGAAAATTTTAATCGTAATGGTTACTATAATTTGATGCACAATAGCTTTATCTTTTTATTGATACCATTATTTTTTCTGTAGATTAAAGTAGTGTGCCAAACTTCGAGAAAACGTTCAACACAATGTTATTCCTTATTATCAGTTTTGTCAATTAAGTGAACCTTCGTGCACTCAAGTGATGATTTTTTGGAAATTTAAAACTTAATTTTTGGAGTTTATAAGGCACTGGAATGTTTTGAATATTTTCCCCGTCACCTACGACCATCTTAATGATATCCCATTGATATTTGGCCTCGTTTAATTAAGGAACTAATTAAGTAGTTAATTATAAAATTATTTCATCTATAATCAATTTCTTTTAGCATCAGTTTTCTACAATACAAGTTTCAATACTTAATGAGCAGAGTTCGATGTACTTATAAAACCAAATATTTTAATTATTGTCAAAACGATTAGGTTTCTAATTCTATTTTTAAATTAAGAGTACAACACTCATAACAATTGTAGCGAAAAGCACCACTAATACTTACTGTAACATTTATTATTAATAAAAATGGTACAGTCTTACATTTTTATAAATATGTACTAATATACAATATTTAGATATCGAGTTACGTTCTTCGCAATTAAGTACAATAACAACCGTCTTCCAACAAGAAGAGACTTAATATTATTTTTATTTTAATATTAAATAGAATGTGCCAATTTATACAAATTTGTGCAAAAATATTTTCTAGTCTTTTAAGTTTTTACGTCAAGGCAGATTAAGGAGCACGTGTTATCAATCTAACAATTTTTTTTCAGTCCATCAAAATGTTATTATTTGCAATGATAATCATACTACTTTCCTTAAACTTCAAAGGAAAGAAAGAATACTCAACAAGAGGTTGAAAAATAATGCCTAAATGTAATTAATCGACTGAATAATAAATAATTTGAGTGATTGTTTGGCACTAATTAAACTTAAAAACTGTTATAGCACAACCAAAATTACAACTAAAATATACACTGCCTAATAGGAGGTACAATTATTTAAAAAAAAATCACAATACTTGTAAATCGATTGAAATGCCACCTTTTGAAGATATTAATTAATATTTGGCTTTCGAGGGAAGTTAACGTACTTAAAACTAAAAACTTAATTAACGTTATAAATAAACTTAACTAATATACATTTCCCTAGCTAGCACAGAGAATAACAGAGTAAATATTTGTCTAATAAGATAATTTTACAAAACAGCAGACAAATAATCCATCCATTAACGTTTGTTTTACAGTCACAATATTCACAAATAAATAATTCAAACACAGTTTAATAGATGTTCAATATTATCGACACCACTCTGGTTCCTAAAAAGTAATCGTTACACTAAGTTCAATTGAATTAAACCACACTTACTTTGTAAGAGTTTTCATAACCACCTTTACTTTTCATTTGCATTTGAAGAGCAGTAAGCTGATCGTTAGGCATTTCGACGTCTCTGCTACCTATATGAGCCGTGTGTTGAAAATTCATCGGTAATCCAATCATAGAACTACAGAAAAACTATTTATTTAAATACAACTCCAGTAAATAAGTTCTTACCGATCGATCCGATGTCGATGCCTCTTTTGTGGTTGAGGAACACAACAACTAAACCAAGATAACCAAAATTCCCCAACAGCGGCCATTTAAATACACTTATAAGGTATAAAAACTGCAAATTTAATAAAAGTAAAATCAATATTAAACTTGTTAGATATGTACAGTTAACTTCTGTTAATGTTCCAATTTAAATTTTAGAAATAACGAAAGGTTTTGCAAAGAAGTTGACAAACTAAAAAGATTGCATTTTCGTCTAAACTCGACTAAATTTAGTTTGTGGTTTTTTGGTTTTGTTTTTATGATTATTGTAAGAAAGCGACCGACGAACTCCTAGAATGTGTCATTCGTCCAAAAATGTTTATCAAACATCAATAAGTAAAGTCGCCTCTATAACCCTCTTACATACGGCTAACGGAACTAATTAACGAAATATAACAAATAAAAGTAAATAATAAACAAATACTGTACTTACTCACCTTATTTAATTAAATGTAAACACTATAAAAACTAAAGATCTACTTTTAAAACTAATAGAAATTAAACAATACTCTAATCTAAGACTTTTCAAGGACACTTGCGTCAAACTTGAACTATTGTCAAATTATGATATTGAATTTCTTTTCTTTTGGCAAACTGTGAAAATCTAAAATCACCAATAACACTAACACTTTTCAAAAGTATAAAATCAACAATAATATTAAATAAAACGATGCTTAATAATTACTAATTGTTCATTAACAGAACTAAAGAACTACTATAATTAGTTCCCACTCCGAATGTGAAATTAATGGTTTACAGTTTCGCACAAAAACAATTGCTATACTTAATAAAAATAATTACCTATTTTAATTCTAGTATTCATTGTTAAAATGGAAATAATGGTTTTCAAAGTCCTTATCTTTTATTTTACGTTTTTTAAGATTTGTAAATATTTGCTTTCAAAAGTTCATAATTAGAAGAATTACCATTATAGTAAGAAGACATTTGACGGGGTACGTTAAAATTCGTAGTGCCATAGTGATGTTGATGAATGCAGGTTAAGTACATTTTGTAACATGCAAAACGTACCCAAATTTCACATACTTCCTCAATCTCTTGTATTACAAAAATCAAAGACTGTACTGAAGATTTATTAACAATTACATTGCCACACTTTGCTTACTTATTACTTATAATTAATCCTGCTTCTTGTAGGTAAAATTACTAACATACAAAGACGAAATTATGTAATAATTTTTTAGACTTGTCTACTAGGCTATAACAAATGATCAATTAATGGCTGTCAACATTAATAGATCATTTGGAAATTTAATAAATTTTTTATTCAATTTATTTTTTCCAATCCTCCTTTTCATAATCCCATTTAGACGCTATTCCAGAAATTGGATTATTCCTCAAATCAATCATACGTCTCAATTGAGCTTTTTGATTTTCTTCTTTAAAGCTGTCTGGAAGTGGACCATAAACTGTAAAAAATTCAAATGTTCTTATTAAACCAAATACAGACTAATTTTATGAGACTCACCAAATAATTTTAATGAGAAGAATAACCAAACTCCAAGCGATACTAATAGGAAAGTACACCCAACAATTGATTTCCATTCACCAGTTGGTGCTTGCATTTCAGCAAAAGTTTGACAAAATGCAGCCCTATAAAGTGCCTTTTTCTCTTCTTTCGTTAACTTTTTCCAGTCTCCCTTTTCTTTCTGACGTAAAGCCTAAAACAGTTTTAACCATCAATTTACGAAGATTGTAACAAATACAACTTTTCATTACTAAAATATCTGGAGTAGGTTCTTTCCATCGTAAAGCTGGCAATGGAAAATCTGGACGATCCATGTATCCGGGCTCTCCGTTAATACCATATCCTACCATTTCACGATTTCCTATTATAGCTCTAACATCGCTACTCGCACATCTCGAAGCAACTGGTACGTAACGAGCCGCCCTCAAACTTGTACCGAGAGTTAAAAGTCTCCCAGCCATTTTTCTATAATGAAACATTTTAGGTTAAGGTATTATGTAACAACACAAAAAGTGATAAAAAAATTGCTGGGCATGAACTAAAGAAGTTTAAATGCGTTCTTATCATAACGTTGTCTCTGTACAGTACACCAGTACAAAGTCGTTTGATTGAAAAACGATTATCTAACATCTGCAATGTAGGTATGGTGATTAATTTATTACAAGCGAAAAGTAGGGACAACAAGTGATCATCATTCTCGTGCAAATTATGTAAAATTCTAAATTAATAGCTTCTGTAATCACAAGTAGGCTAGTAAATTAAAATTTGAAAACAAAATTTCTGACTTACTTGATTTATTCTACCCAAGATGGCTATCAGCAGCGTTGCCAACTTAAAAACGATTAGCAAATTCAAAAATTGGAAGTATATACCGAGTGTAGTGTAAATACTGGTGTAATCATTTTTGCGTACTATTATATTAAAAAGCGCAACCCACAATACGTTCCTGTATTTAAATAAAACGGACTATCAGGCGAATTGTGTATCAAAACCTTTAAAAAATAGTGGTCAACATTTACGTTAAAATAACGTTTTTTCTCGTTCTATCACAGATAAATAAAATAGCATAAAACCATGGAACTAGAAAACAAGTGGAATGGCTATAAGCTAGTTTGTGGGTATCTAAAAGTGAAGCATTGGTAACGGAAGAGAGTATTAGTGCGAGTCCACATTGGCGCATAGCACCTAGCACCGCACATCGCCTAGCTTTTAACAACATAGCGGCTGATAGGATATGAGGTGTGCGGTGCGCTACTCAGGCCTCCGCTATTTAAAAATAATGTAGTTTACTAGCTAAGCAATGGTCTAGGCGAGGTGCAGTGCGCCACTGTGGACATGCACTTACTCAGTAAGTGTGCGCTGCCAAGTACGCCAAGGTACTCTCACTCTTCCCTACTAGGAAATTTTTGGAACTTCTTTATTGAACAGCTCGTTCTTCGCAAAGCGCTTCATGTTTTTCGCACGTTCAACCCTTCCACTTATTTTCTAGTTCCATGGATAGAACGTTATGTTAACTTAAAGGTTACAAGTTGGGAGATACAGAATATGCCTGAATGTATTGTTCACTACTGTATTATTCAGCAATCTTGGCGAATACGAATACTACATGCATCAATATAAGAGTTTCATTTAATGTTTTTACTCTCATCCCTACATTATTTAGCATTTGAAGTACCTTGATGTAATAAAGGACAAGTTTCTGATTTTATCAGTCAGGTTCCTTTATTTTACCAATATGTATGAAGTATTGAACAATTGAGCTTTTCAATTTTTTCAAAAAAATAAAGGCATGGGGAAGTATCTGTAGCAAAGCTTTAAAGCAGTCAACATTCATCAGACCTGCATTTTCCCCAAATTGGTCCCAACTTAAATCATTTCGCCTATCAAGACTAGATACATTTACAAATCATAAGTAAGAAAACTTCTTGAACTAATCATTTAATTTCAATTATTTTATGTACAATATTATAATATATGCACATACACTTATGTATATGAAATTTTTATTTATTTATATAAAACACATTTTATAAAATATATATATGTATACGTTTATCGACAGTAAATGAGGTGAATCATAAAAAGTCCATGTCTAATGCGTTGTAAAGAGCAGTTATTTCATTATGACTGATTATTCTCCAAAATGGAAAATTTAAAGTTTTTGCTGCCGCTTCTTCATCTTGACCATCTCCAATAACAACATAAGTACATTTACGTCCAAACCTGGCTACTATTCTTTCAAAACAACTTTCTTTGCCTAAAATACAATTATAAGTAATAGTTCATTTGATGTCAAAAACTTTATTTACCTATTTTAGTTGCAGAATAAATATTATCAATTGAAAAAACGCCCCCTAACCCAAATAATAATACTTTGGCAAGCGCTGGAACCAGTTGGGTGGTAGTAACCAATACATTCACACAGTTGGTTCTTCCATTTATTAATGTTAAACACTTATTAGCTAAGGTTAGCCAATTGTCCGTTACACTTTCAATTTCTGCTCGTAACTGTAACCATTGTTCTCTTTTTGTAGGTCCCAGAAGACCACCAACACTAAAAGTATAACTTGTTATAAATATTACAGAATATTTAACAAATTTGCGTACCTATTTCTATAATTGTTAAATGTTTCTTTAATTCGCCTATACCGAAAGGCAAGCTTACGCATCCAGTCGACTCCACCTCTTACACCAGAGCCCAAACAAAGATTGCCACTACCCGCTGCAGCTGCTAGGAAGCCATCCGTACTAAAATTATAATTTGTTAAGTCTTGACCATTATCGTCGGAAGATACATCATCGATATGAACTTGATCGCACTCCTAAAACAATCAAAACTCATGTACCAAACATTAACAAAATCGAATCAAGTCACCTCTATATCGTTGAAAAAGAAGTGTGTATCGGCCATATTAAAAACCATTTCTTCCATTCTAAAACCTAACTGAACCACATTTTGAGAATCCTTGAATTCATAATGTTAATAATAAATAAAATTTAAAGAAAACGCTTTGTACCTTTTGGTATTTTGTTGCATAATTGCCTGTGAGTAAACTATGAAAAATAATGATAGTTTCATCTAGATCCCATATAAAAACACGATCTGTACTGGTTTCAGGTGCGGTGGGTGACACTGTATTTGTTCGCCTTCCTCTACCTCTAACTCCTCTAGATTCTGCACTCGTACTACTAGACGAATCTCTAGATCGTCTCGAACTTTCCAACTTCAACGGTGATGTTGGACCATTTCCCAAGTTCACCCCATTTGAAGGGCTTTCTGCAAAAAAAACAAGTGACGAACACTTTAATTAATTTGCAATAGTTAAAGTCACCATCAGTTCCAGAATCTGAATCGCTAGTATCACTGTATGCACACAACATAAATAACAGTTTTGGAAGTCTCAGATTAATACACACTGTCGTAAACAGATTTTCTTTAATCTGCTACACTACCACCTGTTACATGTTCGGGTATAAAAAGAGCCAGTTCATTTTGTACTGTACTAAAAGGAATTACGAAGACGAATCGAAAGCATATAAATACTCATTAGCATATGGGCAATAGAAGATACGTACAGAAATAAATGAGAAAGTCACTGTCAACAGTGAACTGTGTTACGCGCAAAATAATTTAAAACTTTCTCTGGGCACCTCACTGATTACTCGCAAGACCTTTTGTGTAAATTTAACACAAATTTGTAGGTTAATATTTTGATTTAAAACAAACACGACATTGGCGAGTTGAGGAACTACTACTTTTAGCGGTAGATTTAAAAGCATTTGAAAAAATCATTACCAGCCAATCTTACACACAATTTCTTGATTAAATCATTAAATTTAACTTTTAAATAATTTACCATAAAAGTGGTAAGGAATGATAATAACATTTTCGTATACAGCTTAGAAGTTTTTATTTACCTGGTAGGGCAGTACTAGAAGATAATTGATACGAAGACAATCCAATACTTCCATTTGAACTTTGTGAACTGATATAAGGTGAATAACTTTGAGAAGCATAATAGGCAGATGTTGGGTATGCTTGAGAGTCCGAATATGCAGATCCATAACTACTATAATCTACACCCTGGTGATAAATAAAGCCATTAGTATAAGTCGACTTAAATGTTACTAAAGAACGTACCTGAGATGCAAAACTTTGTGCAAACGAAGTTCCAGGCGTGTTATAACTAGCATATGGTGAATATTGGGTAGATTGTGAATGACCTGCCGATTGGAATGGCGAAGCTGGCGATGAATACGGTGATGATAGATAACCTGCACTAGTTTTACATGCTTGGTTTAAACCTCTTGTTGAACTTAGTGGCGAATAAGGGTAGGTTGAAGAATTATAAAAATTTGTAGATGCATTCATATAAGGTGCTGCTGCTGAGGGATTGGACGAACCGTATGCTTGTTGCATACTAAAAAGATAAAATTGTTTATGTAAAGTAAAATAATTGTTTTCCTTTACTAGATTACCTATTGTAATACTGATGAGCTGACGTAATTGTAGTGTAAGCTTGAGTGTAATCTTTATCGTAGGCAGTTCCAAGATCAACTGTAGCTCCGTATAATGAACTAGGATCCTGTGAAAGTGCGCTAACATCTGTATCTTCTAATCCGGGACTGCGGACTTCACTTTTAACACCTAAATTTAACATAATCTTGTGAAACTCAAAAAAAATTGTAAGATATAAAGATACAGAGGTTGGAGGCAGTACAGAAGCAAAAAAACTGTAGCTATTACTCTAGTAGTTTACCACCTACTCCCAAGTCTTCAAGATTTATGAAGAAGCACAAATTAATTGAATTAAATGATTTACCCAAATCCAAAATTAGAAATAATCCGTCAAAGAGTAAGCTTTAAAAAATGATATAAATATGCAATTTATATTCACTTAATGAGTTGCAGTTACAGAATAATTAAATATTGTAACATAAATGTAATATGGGAAGTAAACAAGCCAGGCATTGCATAATGAGATGTTCGTAACATTAAACCTTCCCATTGTGATTTACAGCAATTCTAATTGTAACCGATATTTAAGATCTTGCCACTTCACAACTAAATTTAAAATGTCACATTAAATGGTAACATAAAAGTAACAAAAATTAAAGCAATCTATTTATATAAAATGAAAATGGTCCCGAAAGTATGGAATACAATTAAATTTTACTCTAACATTACTAGGTACTGTTAGTACCTACTGTATTAGTTATGACGTTAGTAGTTTTCAGTTGTGGGTTGTAGGTTTGTGTTTTAGTAATGCAAGGTGGGTTGCAAGCTCCTCTTTATAGTCCGGGAGAGCCAGCGAACACTTTTACTCAACCAAAAAGTACAAAATTGACTATGCAGGATGAAAGAACATTGCAAATTAGTAATAAAACCGACCGCCTGCCTGTTTAAAGTGGCAGCATTAACTTGGGGTAGGCTCGAGGCGGATTTTGGCTCTTCTTTCAGTGTTTCGCTTATAACTCGTAAACTACGCACTTTTGGAGCAAAGTGTTCCTATACTAAAATAATGTATGCATCTTCAATTTCCTACAAATTACGCCTCTTAAATTTTTTTAGTCAAACCAACAGTTGAGGTGGTAGAGCGCGTTGAAATTTAGGGTACATAGGATCTTTATAGGGTATCAAAGAGGCAGAATGCCGAAACACAAAATTTTTGATTTTGACCTATGCAGACTGAAAGAACGTGCCAAACGAGTAATAAAACCGACCGTCAGCATCATGTTCCATGTTCAGCATTAACTTAGGGACGACTCGAGAAGGGTGGGTTTTTGCTCTTTTGTATAGAAGAACTTTTTTCATAAAGTGCGTAGTTTTCAAGTTATAAGCAAACAACCTAAAAAAGCCACCCTTCTCTACCCTCTCACTCCTACCACTTTAAACAGACAGACGGTCGGTTTAGCTTGCATAGTTTGTTCTTTATGGTTTAGTAAAAGTGTTCGCTACCTTCCCGGACTGATAATCGGTAGTTAATAGTCAAATTATTACCTGATGTATCTGCCAGGACTGACCAGGAAGAAGGTAGATGTGCAGATGTAATGCCAGAAGATGCCAAAGATGTCGATGGATCGGATTCTTGAGTAACGGTTGTAGGGGGTGAACCACACGTTGATGAAGAATGACCGCTCTGCGGACTACAAGCGGTGTCACTGAGAACCCTTAAACACAAAAATAATTTTGTTAACCACTTTATTTTTACAAATAAATTTTTTTAATACATTTTGATAAATTAACGAGTTGGTTCCTCGCAAACAGTAAGTAGCTCACTAAAGGTAAGACTAAACTAATTTGTCATTATCAAGCAATAAACATTACGTACAAATTCTTCAGATATATCTTCATAGCGAAAATCGTTGGTTAAATTTGATTATCAAATAAATACGTCGCGCGTTTTGCATTGGCGCCAGTTGAAATTAAAACTAAAAGTGATAACCCCAAGCGCCGGATTAAGGTACATGACGGGACCCTAGTCTGAATTCATTGAGCCCCCCCCCTCTCATCAACGCCCAGTACCACTACCTATAGCCTGTCGTTCCTTGGTCCCTTCAACAGAAGTACCCATAATTAAATTTTTATCTTGCAAAAAAAGGATCTCAAAAAAATTAATGTTATTACTTCCTGTTTGATATTTTGAGAACATTATTGATTAAACTGTATCAATTTATAATTACTACATATAAATAGAAAGTGTTGAAAGTAGTGAAGAAAATTAACCACATCCTATTCCAAAACCTCAACAATAAATTCAAAAATCTAAACATAATTAATTTCATTCACTTTTTTCGCCTCTTTCATTAAAAGTTGAAAAATTTCGTAAGAAGAGGATGTAGTAGGCGCCAAGTTCCTATTTAAAAAAAGATTTTTTTATAATAAGTAGTGCAAAAAAGAAAACTTGATATGTGAAGAGCAATATAAAACATATAGTTAGTCGTTATCGTATTAAATATTATTTTTATCTACGTTTTCAACATTGAATAATTTATTTTTACGAATCAAATTACAATTGTAACATAAGAAATTACGATTGTGAAGAAACATTTTAATATTTTATTATGGTCAATTACCTATAATCAGTTGTATTTTGTATTTGATTAATATTACCATTAAGCGAATTTTAAGTTTAAGAAACTAGCAATTAGCAACTATAATTAGTCATTCGTTGTAAACTGGGTATACTACGATAGGTATAGGTAGGTATACGATAGGTTAAAAAAATATAATAAATGCACAAGAGTACCTACAAGTCCCCAGATATACCTACACCTGAATTTTATTACTAATATTTTGACTAAAGTTCTCAATTCCTGTGTTTGTTAATCACTCGTATCCTCAAATATCCACATCTAAACAAATTTGGGAAACTAATCAGATGATGAAATTGATTGAGTGCTTAGTAACGCCACTGTTTCCATCCCCATTATTCCCTTTCACGCACAATACATTTTTTTACTCTACTCCACAAAGGGGCAAAATTTTCAAAATTACATGGAAAACAAAATATACAGGAGATTATAATACATTGGGTTTCACATGGTCTTACTTACTCTATATGGTTTCACGGAAGCCTGCGAGGTTACAAAAATGAGCTTTTATTTGGAAACGGCAACGCTCATAAAAATAAAAGCAGTGATGGCTGCTGTTTTGTGATGAGTTCATCCCTCATTCCACATCCTTACAAAGTAATATAAGGTGAAAAGTAGTCGACAGTGTCCTTGGAAAATTTAAACATACATCCACGCACAATTTATTGAAAGGAAATTAACGAGAAGTTCACAGAAGAATCGCTTTAGCCAAGTTGTTTTCCTATTAATTTCATTTTAATAAATTGTGTGGGTTCTTTGTAAGAACCGATTCACCTTTAAACTTTTAAAACGACGCAATTCTATGTATAATGCCTATGTGTGATAGTGGAATGTTACGATACGGAACTATGCAGTTTTTTAAATCATTAAAAATAAATAAAAAGTATGCGGCTATAGGATACGATCACCATGGTGCACACGATTCATTTTGTAAGTTACCGAGAAAATGAAAAGTGGCCAGTCTTTCGGCAAATTTCCGAGTCACTGTAATTTCGGCGACTGTAAGTGTGAAGGGAAACTTGGTCAGTTACATAATATTTATCACAGTTACATAATATTTATCACAGTTACATAATATTTATCACATCATAGACGCATAAGCAGTTCTTCTTCCACTTATAAATTAATGGGTTAAAGTTGTTAAATACGGTCCTGCTCAGGTGCTCAGCCGTAAAGGAAGGCATACGTATACGTTTTATGAAATTGTCATCAGCAACCATTTTGAATTTCGTAAACCTAAAATACTTTTAAAAGGTTGGTTTAACAAATTACACGGGCAACAATCTGGGGGCCCAAAAGGAAGCTTTTTTGTAATTAAACAAAATCGCTACACAGTTCTTTATTATACAATCCTACTCTATACAGAGTGTATAGACTCGACTTAGACAAAGAACATGAGACTTGTAGTCTTTTTAAAAAGAAATCTTTTTTCAATTTTTCGATTAAGAGCCTTGCACATCCACGTAATTGATTAACCCCCCGTTCAATTGGGCTGGGTCTATAGAGTTTTGGAAAATCAATTATTCCTGATTTCTTTTTTATTGTTTTCAATAATTTAGTCAGCCTCTGTGTACTCCTGCATTAAAACGCTCCTCGCTACGCGAGTCGCATTTTAAACTTGGGGTCGTGCTATGACTATGACGTGACTTATGAAATTCGTTCTTTAATATACTATTATGTAATTTTGAATTTAGTAGCTATAATTTCCAAATGATAGGGAGTTTGACCTGTGGGACCCAACCCGTCAATTCGTGGTATTTGATTGAGTATATTTAGATTTTTTAAATGCTAATGATGATGATATTCCAATGCTGTGTTACTGTCGAAAACATTCCTAGTGTACTTTCCTGTGAATTTTATTAGTTTTTGTAGTTAGGGGAAGTACCCGACTTTCAGGTGTCTTTCATTTGTATTGTAGTGTTCTTATTCATTATTGAAACTACAACTCGACAAAGTGTTGGTAGTCCCGTATTTTCTTAATGCGGGGAAATCCCTTCTTAGTAACACTTTCGTTTCACCCATTATAAAACGGAAACCTACCAGAAACGTACGGCTCTTGGCAGCCCCACTGTAGGAGTGACTGCTAAAGAGGCTGAAGAGCGACCCCAAACTCATCCACTAAATATTGGGCATCACCATGGGACTAAAAAATTAATTCAAAATTATTTTCTAGTTCCATGGTTATCGAAGACCCCACCCGTGGAACCGTTAGATTTAAAACCCACCCGTTGAATGAAGGGTTAAAAGAAAAATAAAGGGATATTAAAATTTGAACATTCAAACAATACAATAAACTTGACATTTGCTTTTCAAAAATTCTTGTTGCCATTTCCAATGACAGCATCAAAAAGAGATAGAAAATTATACTTGATGTAAGAGTTATCGTATAAAAAGATAGGAAGTTCACAGAAATATTTTCTGTGTTGCCAGAAGTTCAAAAATAACAGAGCAATTGCGACAGAAAAAAAACTGAAAAATCGGCCATATTTCAGATAAACGGCCCTAAATCGGAAAATCGGGAAAAAATTTGTTTTTAAAAAAATTACAAGCCGTATGTCTTTGTCTAAGCCGCGTTGATACAGGATGACTTGACAGTTGTAAATTCTTTGTTTTCTTTTCTTGTTTCTTATAAGTTCGACGGACAAGGACGAAACGCATTTCATATCCCTGAATTTGTAATTTGTGATAGTGTTACACTATGATAGTGTATAAGTATAAATAAACGTATACGTATACGTAGGTATACTATACATAGAGTGATCAAACATGAGACAATTAATAATAATTTCCGTCAGTGTATAAATAAAACTGTCATGACAAATGCAATCGTTGAAAGCATCGAACATAATTCCAGTGCCAACAACCTGTCCATCAAGAATTTGTTGTAGGAAGTCTACACTTCGTCTTCGCGTCAATGAGCAAATAATCCAAAAAATAATAATTTTTGCGTCACATTTACTAACACGTAAAAATATTTATGTTTAGCTGTAAAACTTCTAAACCTTTACGTATACATTGTTAATCCGACACAGGTTTTAACATGGAAATACAACAAGTGTCAACTTTAGTAGTTAATGGTGCAGTACGCAAAGAAGAGAAGAATAAAGACAAAATACCGTGCATTCTTCAGTTTGACAAAGAAGGAACTTGAGCATTTGGTTCACACATGTTGAAAATGTGAAGAATACTCATTATGTTTTATTTTCTTGGGCCAGTTTTTAGATCACAAACTTCGTTTAGTTAAACAAACAAACGTAATTATGATGCACTATTCCTCTTGATAGATTTATCTGAACGAATAACACAAATTGGCCAATAAACGCAGTTTCTTTATAAAAATCAATCCAAAGTTTAAAAGTGTTATAACGTTATAAGTAATGAGATTTGGATGTGTACTCGAAGAAACTTCAAATAAATCTCATTATATTTGAACGAAAATAAATGGCTTTCCCTCTATACTTTGTACGGAAAGCAAAATTGCTTTGCAGTTTGAATTTGCAATGCGTCAAAATTATGAATGGTAATAATCGTCAACGAATCGAAAGGAGTCGGACTGTTTGTTTGCGGTTATCAAATGGCACTAAATTCTCTTGCCAATCAACTACTACAAAAAACCGTGACACTACAGTAACAGCGTAACTGCATGTAAGATGTAAGTTGATTTTTTACCAGAGAAAAGCGAATAATACTGAATTGCCCCACTACACTCCAACCATTACTCGTTGTTGGACTTTTTTCCGTATAGCACCGATACCATAACGTTTGAATGAAACAATTTTAATTCATTATTTGCGGATTTCATACTAGTCTCTTTATTGACGTGCCTATACACCTTACCTTGAGGTGTGGAATTAATTGAATTTGGCATTAAACTAGTTAATGTATTAAAGAACATGATTATACAAGGGCACGAGAGTAGAACAAAAGACTATAATAAACATTAACATACGCCAATGATTGTTTAACATAATGAGTTGGCTTACTATGGAAGAAATGGTATAAAATAAAGTTTAAAGTTAATACAAAATGGAGTAAATTAAGTAGGTGTTTAATTAATGTTTTATCTCAATCTAGTAACTGGAAAGCACGCGTAGTTTTAATCCACGTAATTTACCTAACTTATACACGAAAGAGACACAAACAAATAAAGACCAACCAGTAGATGTGGTATAAAATAAAATACAAATAAAGAAAACGTACGTACGTATACGAGCGTACACATACACATAGTGTGAATATAACATATCTTAAATACCTACATCGAAGTTTTCTTTTTATTTGACACATATCCATTAGTTAAGTTAATGGATGTTTAACCAGAGTAATAAATAGCTATCCTAAAAGATTAAAATTTGATAAAATTACGAAAACTGTTGTAGATACAAGATAGTAGCCATCAATGATCACGATGCATAAATATTGTTGGTATGTTGAACATGTAGACTGCCGAGCTTACAAGAAGCGCGATTTAGATTTAATTTTTACTTTTAATTTAAAGAAACGTACCACATTTATTATAAAAGAACATTTTCAACTACGTAATGCAAAATTTTTACTATTAAAATTAATCGCCAACATGAAAAATGTAAACGACTGATTAAAATCGTTGGTAAATTGCAATACCATTTCTTACTGTGCAAAAAAAATTTTTACAGCTATTTTACAACATTTCTACAACTTGATTTTAGTAAAATTAATATTATATGTTATATCTGAAAGTCAAGAAGTCAAGTACACTGTCTTTAATAAAAATAAAAGAGGTGGCACGAGAAAATTTATCGAAATATCCAAAATTTAATTTTAATGAAGATGTCAATTTGCATTCAATATTGAATCGACAAATTAGATTCGAAACCAATAGACATAAATTAAAATAAATTTATAGTGAAAATACAAGATAAATTCCAAAGATACATATCCATTGAAACAATAACCATATTTCAAGAAAATCTTACAGGTTATAAAATAGACAGAAAAATACCCATTTTTTAAGAGAGTAGTAGTAGTTCATTCAATTTAATAAATTAATCGTAGTTGGTGTGAAATAAAAAAAATTTATATAATAATCGAATATAATAAAACAAACGGTTCTTGTAGGTGGGCTGGTGCGGAACATACCGACCAGGAGGTCCGGCGCGTTATGTGACAAAACAACCATAACAAATTGATCAAGATTGGGCCTTGATTTTAATTGTTCACTCGACCAAATTATTATCATGGCATATTTACATATTTTACCGAGCTACGATTTTAAGTTTGCGGATCAAGTCATTAAGCAATTCGGGTACTACCAGAGTAGGCTACAATTTTGAAAATTTGGGGGAAGATACTCGATACCAAGAAATACATAGTAATAAGAAGAATAGCCGTTCAAGCAATACAATTTGATTCCATCCATCGATCCGTGGTGGAGAAATTAAGGAATTTTTAAAGAGGTGTTGATATTTAATGACGGGAAGACGAAAACTGTTTGTTTTTCGGCACAATAATCTATATTTTTGTTGCATTTTAAATGAGCAAAGTTGGGCAGAGTTACATGAAGATTCAGAATCAGTTAAGAAAATTGCGCATTGTCCCCAAGTTGCCAATTTATTCGCGAAAAACTGGAAAAGCGTCAATATTTTAAATCAACGTTGACTCGTTGGTTATTAAAAACAGAAAAATCAAAGGGGCTTTTAATAAATAGTTTTAATATATACTCTGATGACATGAAAATTGCAACACCAAGAAGAACTAGGAATTTTTTGAACAAATTTGACAAAATCGTGAAATGTGTCAGCCTTCTTCCCATTATGTCCCACACATGTTCAATAGGCGATAGGTCGGAAGATCTTGGTAGTCATGGCAAGACATTGACGTAGGCCTCTCCAAAACGAAAGTTAAGAAGTTCTTGCGACATGAGAACAGGCATTATCCTGCTGGAACATAGGGTCTTCCAGCTGCTTAAGATATTTGTCAGTCTTCTTCCCATTACTTTCCACCGTTCCACGTGTTCAATAGACGATAGGTCGGAAAATCCGAGTGGTCGTGGCAAAATATTGACGTAGGCATCTCCAAAACAGTTAGAGAAGTTGCTAAAGATATGGAAGAATACGCGGTTCCACAACCTCATTAGCATAACGCTGTGGGTGTTCATAATGGCTAACGACTTTCATTGCCTAACCTATTTGGTCAGCAATTATAATTTGGTACTGGTGAATTGGTCTCTTAATGCGATAATCATAAGGTGGCGGTCTTGCACCTCATTAGTTCGTTTTAGTTATCCAGATCCTCTTCTACGACGTTATTGGTCCTCTCTGATCCATGCTCAAACATCGTATGATTATGTACAGAGTTTGGGCTGAGATCATTGGCGACTTCCTTCCTATACGAAAAACCACCTTCGCTGTCGTATACTAACCATAATCACACTCTCAAAACAAGTGAAACAGGAGAGTGACAAGCACAACAATAACGAAATTAACGACAACTCGAAACATCTGAAGGAAGAAAGGTTTCTAAAAGCTATTACTGACACTCTAAAATACCCTCGTCCCTCTCTTTACCTGAACGATTCATCAACATATCTGAAGAATTTCTAATTTTACCGATACTACGCTGATTGGTACTTAATCATAATTTTCTACTTAATTATCATTAAAAACCTCGGAACTTTGGAAGGTAGAAAGAATTCTACGAGTTATTACAGACTAAGACATTCTGAAATGCCTCTTCTTCCCCTCTTCGCCTTAACGAATCATCAACCTATCTGAAAAGTTTCTAAGTTTGTCGGTACCTCGGGGTACTCAGAGGCGGACTGGGCTGGTTGCTTTGGGGCCGATTTCTTTGGGGTTTATCTAAAAAAGGTGGATCCGTTACGACAAAAAATAGTAAAAATACTTTTAATTTAATTCGCCAGTGCAAACAGGGGAAAGTCCTTGTTTTAGCAAACAAGTTGTAGAAAAATTTGCGAAGAATAGCGTTTCGGTAAGTACCTATAGTGGGTTTATATTTTTTTTCGTGAAACACCTTCTTTGGAGACATTATCAATCGCTACTAAAATTTCTGAACCTTATTTTAAGCCATTTGACATTGAACAATCCCAAATTTTCGCCTGCGGCGCTTTACATTTTTTAAATAAAATCAATATTACACTTAGGCCCCCATCAAAAAATTCATCTTCCGCTACTGATTACCCTGGGTAGTAAAAATAAAATTGGGCCGCGTCAAATATTTTCCGGGCCGGTCATTTGTTGCCAGTCCGCCCTTGCCGGTACTACGCTGATTGGTACAATTCTAATTTTCTACTTAATTAGAACCCTGGAACTTTTGAAGGAAGAAACGCGTTATTACAGACTACAGACATTCTAAAATATCTCTTCTCTTCCCCTTTACGCCTGAACGAATCATATATTACACCGATTGGAACTTTTTAAATGCAATTTGAAGAATTAAAACAAATACAAATTTTGTTAGCAATATTGGGGACGATATAAAATAATAAAACAGTCGAATTTTAGAGATAAAGTTTTATTTTATCGGAGGTAGGCGATACTAATAGCAGCTGCATACAAATGAAATACAAATGGCGCAATTTACGAAGAAAATGCGGCTCTTTTAGCCTGGACGATAAACATAATCCTAATTAAGCTATAAATTAATTATAATGGTTACTTTTTGTAAGATCGTACAGAATGGACAAACCGAATACTGAAGTAATAAATAGAATGAATTGCCAATGAAGTTGAATTGAAATTCCAAAAGCGCTGGATTATAATAGCTCAAAATCATGGTTCATTTAAAATCGGAATATTAAATCAGTTTGAGAACAGCTTCTGCCTCTCAACTCAGACTCAAACTCGAAACTCGTCATTTTTGTGAAAACTTAAACAATGTACAATTGAAGAAATAATTATTGACCACACTATCTATAGGTTGTTCGGTGAATCTCTGCAATTTGGAATGGAATAGAATGTTTTATAGTTACTATACTGTACTCTAGATTTTTATGCCTTTTTCTGCTAAAACGTAGAAGAAATAAATTTTTCTGTGGCCGTACATAGGTAGGTATACTTCAAACGTTCGATCTTTGGGACCACGTGGATTTTTAATTATTCGATAAATTATAGCATAGGTACGTCTACAATATTAGAAAACCATCAAATAAGTAAAGAAAGTTTAAGTTTGTGCGGAAGCAACGTACATTTGTAAAATAGTATTACGCTGTGTGATAATTTGAAGTAAAACTACTTTTTGCAAACTCAAACGTCAAGAGAGTATTGCTACCCGTACAAAGTAGGGAAATGCAATTTTGGAAAAACTTTCTCGAGCTATTCGTGTTTCGATACTTTTTGCGTTCAAAAGTACGACCTATATTTTCGACATCGAGCTCAACTTCGTAATTACCCTAAGTAGGGTAATAATCTGATAATGTGATAATTAATGTGGCAATAGTACTTTTTAATTATACTATACTGTATAATATACACTCTTCAGATTAAGACGTCGTGAACATTCCTTCCAACCAGTCCGAACTAGCAGCAGCAGTGAGCAGTGATTGGTCTATTTCCACTGTGTCTTTTTACTCTAAACTTTGTAGGTTGGTAGCTTTCCATGAGAGAAAAACATGTTCCACGAATTAAACTCCTATCTAAAACGGTTCTTCAGATATAAAAGAAATACTTTTGTAAAACGCTAACTTTGAAGAGCTGTAACTCTGGAATGGTGCACTTTTGCATAGAGGTAAATTGGATTATATCGGTCTAATATCTTCTCGTAAGTTTACCCTAAAGCGTTGTAAGGTGTTTTTGCAGACACCCTGTATATTTATGTCGTTTATAAGTTTTTATACAAAAATGTACATGTCCGTATCTGGAAGATTTAATAACTTTGATAAGGTTTTACTCGCTTATTACGAACATTTTACTATACCGACTTCGACTAAAATTGTTCAGGATAATGTGTAGTATATGGGGTTTAAAGAAAAGTCCCAACTTAAAATACACCCTGTATAGCGAGTATTCAATTTTAACTCTCTATTATAGCAAGTACTAATTTGTAGTCATATATTGAAAAAACAAAACCGACAAGCTTAATATAACTGCAACTTGGAGCTAGTTTCTCGTTTTTAATTAATGCCAAAGATTAAAGTTAAAAAATATTAAATATAAAAAAGTTTTAAATAAATAAACAGAACAAACATTCACCACAGTTGGATACCACTTTGTGCTGGGACTTCAAAAAAATCTCAACATAAAAATTCAAGTAGTTGCTAATCGGCAACTTAAAAATTAAATCATAATTAGTGTAAACAAGATAAATTTTAAAAATACAACATTTTAGAGAGAAAAAAAGGTATTTATTTTTAAAGCTACCGTTTTGTACGGGTGCGCGGGATGTTTTCTCGTTAAAAACATGGACAACCTATGAAGATGCACAATGGGACATCAAAGCGAACTAAAAATGCCAGATTGACATTAACCATATGCTGTTTATACTATTAAAATTGTAATATGTTTCAGGTTAAAAATTAAACAATTGTTACAACTTTAGCAGTTGGTTAGGTACTAACAAGTAGCAATTAGCACAAATAAATTTTAAAACAAAGCCGAAGTTAAGAGCTTTCTCCAAATTTTTAGAAGACTAATGAATCGATATTCCACACTCAGCCCTCAGGCCAAAAGCTTAAAATGAGAAAGAAAAATCTGCATTAGAGAAAAATAATTTGGCATCCTCGACGACGCTTCCCGTATTTTGCAAGACGCCCGCCCTTATAAATTTTAGCAATTGTGTATAAGAGTGGTAGTGTAAAATAATCGACTAATACCACCATCTTTTACAGAATCTTGTTTTAAAGACTTTTAAATAAAGAACACCCACAAAGCTAAGATGACTGTGTTAATACATTATAATAAAAAATTAAAAAATATGCAGGTCCATTATTGTAACCAACATGTCATATAAACAATAAACTAATACCCAATGACAAGACGACACGTTTTAGGTGTCACGTTTATAATTTTGTGCATGTTTAATAAAAAAAATTTAATTAATTGTACGTTGTAGATATAAAAAATAAATACTACTCGTAATAGTGAGATTTTATTGTTAGAGAAATAACTCACACTGTGTTAAGAATTCAAGGTACGAAAGAGATCTTTGGAGCTGGAGACATTTCAAAAAATTTAAGTACCCACTATGTATTAGTTTGGGGATCTTTTCTTATATAAAGTACTACCTAAATGATTATTTGTACAAGAAATATCAAAAATGTTTTGAACGTGTTGGGTCGTGGGGAAGTACTGAGAATATGAGAAGACATAAAATCTTAAATTGAATCCCAAGAGCTCTCAAAGAATCTTCAGCGGCCCCGAACCTGCTCTTCGAATCCTCTACAGCTTCGTGAGAAGAATCTTGGCGTAATGGCTTCTAAAGGGCCCCAGAAAGTATTGGGACACACACACGGACGGACAGGCGCAGTTTTTTATAGAAGAGCCTAGTAAAAGCCAAAATTCTGCAATATTAGCAAGTCGTATCTGAGAACGGCGAAAGGCCTATATTGTCTAATTAAACTTCTTATACTATAGATATATTTTCTCATTCATTGTTTAATATTTTAGTACTTAAAAAAATTAAATGAGAATCAGCATTTAGCCCAGATTTCGAACGATTCAGAATCCTTTGAGTTGCGTATAAATACTAAAAAATGATTAGGTGGAATTAAAAATTTTTAATTATTTAAAGATTAGCCCATCATATTTGATCGACTTATAGCCATTCAAATCGTATTAGATCAACATAAAATTTTCAAATAATGGCATTAAAACATAAAAAATCCGAGATATAAATCATTTTGAAAGGCAACACTGTACAACACAACTAGCCTTTGATAATTTTCGAGATATAATTATGTCATCACATGAGCGTGTCTCTTAATCCGCTTATATGGTCCATTCAAAGCTCCGTAGCTACTACTCTTTTGTATTATAGATCACTTGACTACCTACATCTAAAAGATGCATTTTTGTTGAAGAAAGAAAACAGAAAACAGTCTTTTTGTCCACAACTTTAATAATGCTTTCGAGGGTGTAAGATATAACAATAAACTTAGAACTTGAAGAGCAAAGCTGTAAATTATTTCAATAAAAATCTAAAAATAAATCGACGAAGGAAAATATTTTGAAAGATGAAAATTACGCGTTTCGAAACAATACCTACAAATATCCAAGCTCTAAAACAATTACGGTTTTTTAATGGCTTTTAATAAACAAATACAACTTTCAAAAATACCCATGAAAAGATACGTATTGGTATTGGCAATACCACGCAATACTAAATCCTCATGACCACACAAAAATGGGTCTGATAATAAAATTTGTCTGTTATTATTTTTTTCAAATTAACTACTACATGTAAAATAATACAACTTCGCGTATGTACAATTTGAAAAGATTAAATAGCGATGAAAAAGCAAGAACACGTTAATCGTTAACGTATTTGCCAGCAACACGACACTTATTAAAATTAACAATTCACTATTAGTCAAAATAAGTATCAATTACCAAAGTGAATTGTTTTTAAATTTTTATTATGTCAAAAAAAGATTTTAGTTACATCCTTCCTGAACATCTCAAGTCACCGAGTGATGGAATAGCGCCCACATTTATTTTTAGAAAAATCTTATTTTCTTAACACACGAATTATTGCAATAATTATTGGGAAATATTCTGGTTTTCCAAACGTGCAACCAGGATCTAGGATCTAGGATCCAGAATCTGAAATAGAGCAACCAAACGCTCAACGCTCAACTAGTAGATTTTGAGTAATTTTTTCTTCGACTACTCGTTTTTGGAACAAATATGTGTGCGAAACAGTAAACAGCAATAACTGAAATCGTCTCAAATTCAATATCTTGCAACTTGCAACAATAAAAACATAATTTAGGTATACCAAGTAGTGGTCGGTAGTTACTAGTTCGAATGGTGAAATTTTAAACGCCAACCGACGCCAACTGCATAATTTGTCTCCTCAAAGTTTTCTTTTGTTTTCAACAATTAATACAAACCGAAAAAGTTGCTAGAAGTCACCAGGGAAGTCGTAAATCACAAATTCGCAAAACTATTATAGTGTTCCAATTTAAAAATTGTTGTTCAACTTTCACGGGTCATCTTATTTTAAATTGTAAAAAATTCGACGCTTACAAGAGTCGAGCTCCAATGCAAAATATTCAAAATATAAAAAGGGCTAGTGAAAACGAGATGAGATGTTTATCGGTCAAGAATTTAAGAACCTGTCCCTTTTAAAGATTGGATGGCATCTCTTTAAACGAATAAACAGAATTGTCAACAAACACATGCAGCGAGACAACGAGAGTAATATTTTTATCTTCTCCAACAAGGATTAATTAAAATTGTATTTTTTACGTTTTTTATTTACAAAAAATGAAAGAAAAATAAAAGTGGGTACTCGGCATTGAATTAATTGCTCGCAAGTACATTGAAAAGAATTAGTACAGAGTACAGTGAGCATTATCTAATATCATATCACATAGAGCCCAAAGCCAAAAGCACAAAAAGGTATTTAGGCGACGTTTAATGACTACATATATCTTCTATCTAACATTGATGGCAACTTTAAAGGGGAAAATTGGGGAGCAGAGACCAGGAAAATTAGCCTTTTGGAACTTTCGTTCCAAGCAAGAAATCGTAATCTGTGCAGTTAGTTCGCAAAGCAACAAAAATTACTTTTTGTGTGAAGTGATACGAGTTGGATTCTTGCAACTACAATATGTACTTTGGTTTTAAATACGTTAACATTAGAATAGGTACGTTAAGTGCCATTTACATAGACAGTAGTCTAGAAGCTTGAATAGGGTATTTTCAATGTGCGCGTTTACAATGAGGTATAGTTGGCAAGGTCGTTGCTAACAATGGGCAAAAAGCTTGCTAGCTCTAAGCTTTTAGACCACTTAATTGGCACCAGCCAATCATAGAAGCGCATCTCTCCCACGTTGCCCAGCTATTTGAAATTTAAACAAACAGCTGACAAAATAGTGGCTTTGATTTTATTTCTTCATTTTGGTTTTCGGTAGTACTATTTTAATCTCATTGTTCAAGCTTAAGAAAAAAAAATTAGGAAAAAAAAATAATTGCCACTAAAGTCTATGTAAATGGTTTTACGCCACGTTGCCCACTTGGCGAGTTCTAGACCAGCAAACTACACCATCAATCTGCACTAAGTTCTATGTAAATGGGGCTTAAGGCTACTGAAAACGGGCACTGCGAACACTTAAAAGGGCCACATAACGAAATTCCTGTCGTGGCTATTACAAAAACGCTCACAACACGTTGTGGAATCCTCGAAAAAGACTGCCAGGGCAAAATTCGTGTTTTAGTTCGTTTAAAACTCGACCAAAACGCGTTTTAGCAATAAAAATCTTAATTAGCGATATAAAGAGTAATATGGGTGCTTGCTTGCTCTCTGATGACAACGTACATAAAAGCTGAATTTTGAGTAAGTGACGAATGTACTTCATTTCCTTCTACGAAGTTGCGTTCAGAAATCGTAGCGACTCTATGTTGGCAATGAACTTACGATTGCTGAAAGCAGCTTCATAGAAGTAAATGAGGTGCCTTCGTCTTCGTCACTTACTTCACGAACCTAACTGTGCCTACTTATTAATTTCAGCTTCTACGTTGCCATCAGGCATCAGAAAAAGCAAGCAACGTTTCACAAAGATTCATTTTCTATAAACGTACCTATTATATTACTGTAACGGGTTATGGTATTACTAATAAAGGTGCACAACACGTTTTGGTACTTTTTCATTGCCAAAACGCGTTATGGTAGCTTTTAAAAAAAAAACACAACACGAATTTCGCTGCGTGTCTTTTTTGTAGAGGCCAAAACGCGTTGTCAATACATAGTTTTGTAATAGTCACGACACGAATTTTGTTTTGTGGCATCTAACTGTTGCCAAAACGCGTTGTGGTCGTTTTTTCGCTATTAAATGTCAGTTTATGGCCTTAGAGGCCTAACAGGTATATTAATACTTCACAGTAATTTTTTTTAATTAGAATCCCATTTACAGCAATAGATGTTAAAATATTGAAAAAAGGGGGTTTCCACCTTGACCCTATATCTGAATCTCTTCAGATTGACTAAAACCCTTCAACTTTAAAGCGACGGTAAATGTTGACGTTCAAGCTTAGCTATTCATTGGTAGATTTTTCTAATAATTTAAAAACTAAATGATGTTGTTCCGGACCATTTCACAAAATATTCCAACATTCTATTCAAAATTAGGGCAAGTTTCTTGGAATAACTAATCATTTCAAATTTCAATGAACGTGGGGGCATGGCGTTAACATATTATTGAAAAATGTAAGTTCGACACGAGCTCACAATTTATAACATTTGGGCTTTTGTATTATTTCTTAAATTTGGGTTCACATGTGGAAAAGGCGTGGTGAGACGCAATTATTTAAAGTGGAGAAAAAAAGCGAGGAACAGCTTTGACCTAACCAGAAATCCGGGACCGTCGGATCAACATAATTATTTATCTATGCTCAAGTTAGTTGAGAAAATGGTAAAATAGGTGCCTAAAACAACTTCAAAATGCAAACCGTAATCAATAAAATAAAAGCGTTCTATGATCGCACCCTTTAAATGTAAGTTACTGCAATTTTTAAATGATCCAGTCTGAACCACCGTAAAATCTTAATTGTTTTGTTGTTTATGCTAGTAATTTATTATTTAGAAGAGTTAAAAAGAACAAATTTTGATCAAATCAATCGTTAGGGATGGGACACGTATACCGGATCATCGCATATCATTTGGCACATACAATTTTTGTATATTGTAGATAAAAGCTTTGTTGCACGATTTGCAAGGGTGAAAATTTTATTCTTACTTGGTTCTTGACCAGTATGGCCAACTTACATAATACAGTGAAAGCTCCCATAAGCGCGGATCCTTTTTAATAACAAAAACCATCCAAAACGGGGAAGCACTAAACTTATTTACTTATTTAGGTAGGTAGGTATGTACGTTTATTAGAGTTTCGCGTTCGTTTACAGGAGATTTTTGCCCACTTCGGTAAATAAATGTAGTGTCCGCGTCCGTTTACAAGAGCGCCCGCTTTTTGGTAAGTATTTTACATAGAAAACCATAGGTAACAATTTGGCTCCAATACATTTGTCCGTTTAAGAGAGATGTCCGCAAAGAGAGCTTTCAATATGTTTTGTTTATCAAATTTCAATTTTCATGATGTAGGATGAGTAATACCACATTATTCTCGATGACATTCTACGCACCTTGATATCAAAGAGTAAAAATTGTGTAGATCGCAAAGAGATTAAGTATTTAGAATACCGCGACTAAAAATTTTTTCGATCTCTTCTCTGTTAATTTTTATATTCGAGTAGTTAGTTCCTCCACTATTTATCACTGTACGAGTATCTCTATAGCTCTAGCTCTAGAAGTACTACACAAGAACACAAGGTAAATTCACACGGTACGGCTCGTAAAGTGTCAGTTCTTGTTTTCAAAAAGATTAGCTGGTAGGGTCAAACGAAAATTCCCTGCTTAGTAATCTGGTAATTTTTGTAGGTTATTATCCACTATCCACAAAATAGGTCTGCAGTAATTATGCAAGCAAAAGAAATGATAAAGAAATTAATTTAAACGAGAAAAATTTAACAAAAAAAATCTAAGGTTATTTATACTATTATTGTTGTAAATGGTGTTTTTTTAAATTTTCAATTAATTCTACTGGAACAGAATATTATCAAGCATTTATACAGGATGAGTCGGGAAAAACGCACCAAACTCGAGAAGTGTATTCTACACGTAAATATGAGACGTAAACAGGTAAACACCGCAAGTTGTTATCAGATTTTTACTTGTTTTCAAGTTAAGTACGGCATTTTAGATGTTTAAAAGTAGATTAGCAAAATATTAAAAGACCGTAATTCGAAAACAAGTGAAAATCTAATAGCTTTTGGAGTTAATTTGTCTTATATTTACGTGTAAGCCAGTGAGAAAATGTTTGGAGGTCCGTGGAGGAATTTTTGAAAATTTGTTGTAAAACTTTAAAAGGCTGTAACTCGAAAACAAGTGAAAATCGGATAACTACTTTGATTTCTTTCGCCTTGAATGTGTAGAATACGCTTCTAGAGTTCGATGCGATCCGACTCGCCCTGTATAACATTTAAAATGTTACTATAACGTTACCAAAATTAGCTTTGATAAATAATAATCAAAAACTATGTTGATTTTGTTTTACCAAAAAGAAATTGCCTATGCTTTAAATTTTGCGGAAAATAAATTTTTTCAATGTAGAAAATTGTCGTTTTTCTTTAATTTTATATTTTATACTCGAAAGAGAACAACAAATGCACTAATACGCATTTTGAACTAAAATATGCACAAAACATCCAAAATATGCATTTCAAAGAAGAGTGGTTTGATTTAGTCAAATTTGCCGAGATTCGAAGCCATTTTGTTGACATATAAATATTATAGAAAATCCCTTAGATAAGTATATTCCGAGCTCTACTAACAACCAAGTCTATGCTCACCTACACCTACACCGTTCACGCAGCACATTTTTATCTTCATATCTTGGGAACTTGCGACAATTTTCAAGAAAGATACCTTTCGGGCTCCGAAAAATTGTGGCAAGGCGTTTAGAAGAGTACGAAGAACGAAGCCCATTTTTAGTGTTGATGAATACAAGTTTACTTGGTTTACTTATACGATATACGATCAATGTTTTTCTTGCCGCATCTCGCGGAAAAAAATTTAATTTTCTCTCAACAAAGTTATCGGATTTACTGGATTTGTGTACTGGCAAATTTTGCCGCGGAATAAAAATAAAAATTTACCCTTCACGGCAGGTATATCAGATTTCAATAAAAAATTCTGTTAATAAAAATAATATACCTTTAGTACACACATTACAAACAATTTTACCAACGTAACAAAAATATTATATATAATTAGTTCAAATAAACTTTTTTGAAAATACTACAACCTTCGGTCAGGCTCAGAATATTTATTTTTTTAATAATAATTCTAACATAGGTACGACAAAATTCTGTTATGTGAACTATAAAAAATGTACATAGGTCCTAAACTCCTAGTGCGACAAAATCATTTAATTATGATTATACAAAATTACGTTACGTAAAAAAAAAGAAAACAACAAACCACCAACAGCACTTTGTTATATAGGTAGTTTAACATGAGTTTTATTCTTATCTGATGTCCCCAAAGCACAAGATAATAAATTAAGAAACCTATAAGATCTTCTTATAAGACAGAGATAGATAAAAAAAGATGACCAAAAACAAATAAAAATTTGACACCATATTTTAAAACTGCCTAGTTTAAACTCAAACTCACCTATCCCGATCGGACGATTCTGTTGCATCGGTCCGGGTCCTTTTCACCTAAAACAATAAAAAAAAGTAAGTTTATAAAGAAATTCTTGATTAGATTTAATGATATTTTTCGTAATGGAAAATGTAAATATACACACGAAAAATTATGAATAATTTAGGCTTATTTGTAGTAATTTATGAAAATTGGTATGACAAGATGAAATTTTTATGTCAATTTATTACGAATAGAAAATTTTTATACGTTTTATACTATTTACAGTTCAATAATTGTGTTTTTTGTTTCTTTTTATTATCTTCGGGTATCCTACCATCAATTTATTGTAGTTAAAACTTAAAACAAAAGTTTAGTCGACATTTCGCAATGAATCTCTTCTGCATCAGTAAATCGTTTGATTTTTCCCGATTTCACTTTGTATAAGAATTCATATTTTACGTTTGATTGATCCTACTCAATTATAAATCGTTTTCTGCGTATTAAAGAACTAGTTTGATGCTACGATCTAATTAAATTCGTCATTGATTAATCATTATAAGCGCGTAATGTACGATGTTATGATTTACAATAAATGAAACGAATATTTGCGATATTTCTGGTAGGTGAGCGATAACCTGATAACCAATTATATGGCAATCTGCAATCTTTAAATAAATATTGAGAACATCATCGTAACCAATAATGTATGGAATTTAATAAACAAAATAATATGTAAGAGCATTTCGTAGTTGTTTACGTATTATTCGAAATATTTTTATCTAAATAGCAAATATTCAAAATATTAAGTACGAAAAAATTCAAAACAAAGTGCGAAAACAAAACAAAATTTCAATAAATAAAATAAAATAAATACCTTAGGATCACACATTTTGCCGAGCATTGTACATCTCGTAGATTGAGCACTGAGATAATTACAGGGCATTAACGTAACCATGATGGGGCCCGTCGGTTGCGATGCCCACTTGGTTTCCACAAAGGACCAAGTGCACTCAACACATTTATATTAAACGCGCCAAAAAAGTTCACCTCATTTTTCAAATTTTTTGTAACAAACACTATTATTATTTTTTCGATAAAGTCAGTTTTTTAACTATAGTTAAATTATATGAGCTACGGAAGATATAAAACTAGCTTATATTTTTAAACCCACTTCCACAAATAATTAATTTCAAGTCAACTTACGCAAACATGTTTCTGTCAAAGTTTAATTATCTTGAAGCTTTTGCTTGGCTCTAACACACCAATTATAAATAAATCTGTTAAAATGCACTAATTTATTTAACACCGAGGTCCTGATTATTCGAAATTTATTTTTTTTCCATTCGACGAAATTAATATTTTTGCAGTCCCTTTTTTACCAAAACTTGTACAAGTACTAATACTTATTTACTAGTCGCTCGAAAGCTTTAAATAAATTGCGCTCTTTATTGTCGATTACAGCGCAACTTCTTATCTACGTCGGAGCTTTACACTAACTAAAGCGCGACGGCCACCTTGTACGAGAGCCGAGCTAAAACTCGCCCTAGCGACTTGCTGCAAAACTAACGTAAAAGTACTGGATTATGAATGGTAGTGGCCCAAGCATACGCACTTTTTTTAAATAAATATTTATAAATTTACTCTTTTGTTTAACAAAAAGTTGATGGCACTATTAGGGCAAATGTGAAGCTCCTGACATTTCCAAAAGTACAAAATATAAGTTTATGTATGTATAAAATAATAAAATGTAGATTTGAAAGCAAAAATAAATTAAAAATTAAAAATACATGCATCGATATAGTTTAAACGAAACTAATGGGTTCTTATTTACACATAACTCGCCAAAACAATTGAAAAAGCGTCATCGTCATTTTAGTTAAAGTAAGTATACCTACAGGGTGATTTAGATTTATTGGCGGAAAATTCAGTAATCTAATAAAAAAAAGGTAGGTATTATACGAGTACACTACTATCAAAAAAAGAGTAGTTATGTAGTTAACATAATATAATTACAATTATTGCCTGATTAAATAAAATAAATAGTATGGGGTCGGGGGCCATATATGTAAAACTCCATTTTAGGCCTTGTTTTGCCAGGTTCCAGTGTCGGATTACCCACTAGGCCAGCGATGGCGAACCTATGACCCGCGGGTCATAGACTGACCCACGAGACAATTTTTAATGGGCCACGAGCATGTTCACGAAGTCTAAGCTAAAGTTTTGTAACTAAAAGAAAATCAGACAAAAAAAATAACCAAAATTTTCATCCCTTGTTTTTGTGAAACTTTATCTTTGGAGATACTACACTAGGCACATAAATTGAAGGATATTAAAAAAACTCCAAATTTTAGGGCTATTTTCAACAAGGGATAACTCGGAGAAAAATGGTCGTATAGATAATTTAAAAAAAGGAAATTGTAGCCTCAAGTGTCTGGTTTTCAGATCTGAACAGTAAAATTTTTTAACGTGGGCGGTTTTTACGTAATCATCTGAAAACCAACTAAGAATAATTTTCCAAATTTTTTCTCGTTTTTGAAATGGTCTGTCGACGTCGAAAAAAATTTTTTTTATCTTGCGACCATAAAATTCGTTTAGACAATTTAATCAGCTTTAATTTGACCTCTAATGAGCTGCGTACGATTTTTTGCCGCGAAGCAATCGTCGATCAAAGCAAAAAAGGACATTTTAATTTTGACAATCGATTACTCGGGAACTAATGAATCGTACATTTTTTTTTCGATTTTGTCCAAGGTGTTATGTTTTTAATCCAAAAATATGGATTGTCGCCAAAAAAACCCATATTGAAGTCGAAAAAATGCAAAAAAATCGAAAAATTGCTTGTTACGCAGAGACTATAAATTTAAACCTTCGGGGCGCTAAGAAAAAAAGTCGCAGAGCTTTGCAACTTTAAAAGTTTTTTAGAGACACTTTGAGGGTAAAAAATTACCGACGATATCCTTTGTTCATCCACTATATCTAAAGTTATACCAAATTTTCCAAATATCCTTAAACTCGCAAATTTTCAACTCTTTTTAGCCCTCATCATCGCTTTAAAAAAATTTTTTATCAATCGCCACCGATTGCGTCTTATAGAGAATGTTTTGCAGTTTCCAAAAACCTACCTTTATATTCTGTACGATCATTAGTTCCCGAGTAATCGATTGTCAAAGTTAAAATAGCCTTTTTGCTTTGATCGACGATTACGTCGCGGCAAAAAATCGTACGCAGTACATTAAGAGGTCAAATTAAAGCTAATTAAATTTTCTAAACGAGTTTTATGGTCGCATGATGAAAAAAAAATTTTTGAAGTCTACAGACCATTTCAAAGACGAGAAAAAATTTGGAAAATTATTCTTAGTTGGTTTTCGGATTATTACGTAAAAACCGCCCACTTTAAAAAATTTTACTGTTCAGATCTGAAAACTAGACACTTGAGGCTACAATTTTCTTTGTTTAAATTTTCTGTACGACCATTTTTCGCCGAGTTATCCTTTGTTGAAAATTGCCCTAAAATTTAGCTTTTTTTTAATATCCTTCAATTATTGTGACTAGTGTATCAATGGCTATTAAAATTCCGGAACTTCGTTTTTAGGCTGTTTGACCTTGAACAATCAAAAATTTATACCCGCTGCAAATAATATACCCACGACTTCATATTTAAAAAATAAAATTGAGAGCTTGACCCACCACCAAAAAAGGTTCGCCATCGCTGCACTAGGCTACTGAGGCTGTAGCCTAGGGGCGCCAAGTCAAAAAGGGGCGCCTAAGCAGTAAAAAAATTTTGTCTGCCGCGCTATTTTTCCCATTTTCCTTCCCAAATAGGAATTTAAAAAAGGGTACTAGGATTATTATAGCTAGGGCCGCCAAAGTCCGGTAATCCGGCGCTGCGCAGGTTCTTTTACTAAAGTATTAAAAATTGTTTGAAAATTAATATGATGGGTAGGAGTAGCTCAGAAGCTAGAAGCGCAATTTGTTTTACAGTATGGAAACCACTTATGTGCTAAAATTAAATAACCTGAAAACTGATAACTGAACAATTGAAAATTCTTTGTTTGCTTGTGACTTGTGACGTATTTTTTCATAGCTGTAACTTTATATATCAAGTAATCGAAGCGACCTCCGGTTTGCGCCATTATTTTCACTTTTTATATCCTTTTGAAAAGAGGCGCAGCTTTAAGGGTTATCAAAAAGTTATTAAAAATACGATTCATTTGCGTTTCTGAACCCCCAAAACGAAGTCTGACATAAAAATCAATACAACTATCGGATCCTTTCTCGAGTTTAGCTACCTTTTAATGCATCGTTAAATAATTTTAATATCTCGTTTTTAAGCGTTTCTAAGATATTAAGACGTTACTTTACTTTTTGAAAACATCATTTACACTAGGATGTAGTAAATGCAATGCAAAGTGTTCAAGATTCAGAAGCGCGCGTCTCACAATAACCCGATAGTTTTTCCGACTTCCCTATAGCAGTTGTTATTGGATTCCTGCACACTTTTCTTTTGTTTCAATTCAAGTAAGTGCTTGTGTTTATTTTACGTTGGTGACGTCATCAACATTTTTTTAAACTCGGCGCTTCTTAATTTCTGCTAGTATTTCAACGCGCGTGGCTAAAATTGCACTCTCTACCTTCTTCAACGACATTGATGCCTTTCCAAGCTTTCTGGGTCTAAAACTAATAATCATTTGGAGGCGCCTGAATTAACAATAAGTGAAAGACTTGCTTTGAGGCAGTAAAGTCGACCACTTCGTATTTCCACATTAATAACTTTTCTAATTTTCTTAATTGAAACAAACAAAATATTTTATAGAGCAATAAAATAATAAAAAATTTTATTAGTCCATATTTTATTATATTAAAAAAATTATTTATTGGCTTATCCAAAATTTCCAACACCATCTGTAAAGTATAGACTATACTATAAATTATGTTTCATTAAGTGTTGATTATCATTGAAAAATACCAAATGACAATCATGTTTATTTTTATATACCTATATCTTTCGTATAATCTAAAGGGTTATTTTGTACAAACGTTTCAAAAGAACTACCACTACATGTTTTTGGCACTAATTGAACTTTAGGTATTGTGAGACATTTCCGGTGAATCCGTATACTATAACAATTTGACATAAAGGTATCAAACTTAAAACTTGTCACTTATGTACATTTTAGATGTTTATCAAAAGAATCGAGTACAGCCCACAAGGAAAACTTGATTTTTATATTTGATCGGTATATTGCAAAGTAGTTGATGTGAACAAACATCTGCTTTGCCATACATTAGTACAACCAAACCCAGACGTTTTAGTAGTCCTTTTTAGGTTTCCTGTTTTAAATTTTAGTTCCTGCTTTATAAAATATAGCCTATTAATATACCATTAAGGTTTACGTATGCAAGTAATTACATGTGAATTGGATTTAAGAAGGCCAAAGTTGTTATTTTTTGCTATTGTATTCCCACAAATAAAACAAACCAGGTCTTTAGCCTGCAGTCTGCACCTTAGTGCTTTTTATAGCCTTCTAGTTTCTAAATAACGAACATATTATACAGTATTTATTATCTATAAATTACACAACCATGAAACTCAAGCTATATTCGCTAATCGGGGTGAAAATCTGACTTCCTTAATCTTCACTTTTCTAGTTATTTTTTGTTTATAATATTATAGTGGAGCTATAAGCTATAACTATACTAGCACAGCACACTGCACTCTGCACACAATGCCCTTCGAACGTATTGAAACCTCTTTACGATTTTATTACACTTCTAATGTTTCATTAGTTAATTTAGTTTTAAAACTATTCATTAATAATGAAAATAATAAAACTAAATTTTCAGTAAACCTGAAAAAAGATTCAGTTAATAGTTTTTCATTTTCCGGTAGTATGTAAAGGGTGGGTCAATAAGAGTTTCACCATGCGAATAGTAGGTAAATAAAAAATTATTGCGTTGGAATGATTTTGATTTCTTTACTGAATCATGCCTATAGATCGATAACAATTACGTCTGAAAGAGAATATCGGCCAAATGCTCACCACAGCTTCGGCGGCACACATCAATCCGTTTGTTAAAATTTAGGATGGCATCCCTTCGCATAATTTCTCCTCTATTCCACCAATATGCAGATGCGGACTTAGAACTTACGAGGCCCTGCACGTCTTGAAATTTTGGGGCCTTTTCAAGAATTAATTAGTAGCAGTGGCGCAGTGGCGGCTGGTGAATTTTATGATGGGGGCTGTGGGCTGAAGTCTAATATTGATTGTCTCATAATGTATATAGCGCCGCAGGCGAAGAGTTTGGATTGTTACCAAACGGTTTAAAATGAAGTTCAGGAATTTTGGTAGCGATTAATAATGTCTCTAAAGAAGGTGTTTGAAAACAAAACAAAACTCTTTTGTCTTTTGATATAGCTTAGGGGACGACGCCCCTGGGTCTCCTCACGACCCCATATTTTAAATTCAAGAAAGCAGTTTTTATCAACCTACATACACAAAATACAAAATGAAAATCTAAAAATTTACCCAAATGTCTCTATAATTGATAAAGTTTTATTTCTTTATCTGTGGGTATGATATAACGTTATCCGATATGCGAATATGCCAGTACATTGGCGCCACCGCGCGGCTCTTTTATATTTTATCAGCCTATTAAAATAATAAGACTCTTGCTCACTTGCAAAAATGTAAAAATGATTATCGTATTGCTACAACCTACAACTATTTATAGCTAGTTTATAAAACTGAAATTTAAAACTATAAACAGAATTAATTATTTGTTTCCTCTTCCTCTAATTTCTTTTGTTTTTCAAAATTTTTTGTGTTCAAATTCGATGCCCTGCGCGAGCGCGCAGAACGCGCACTAGTAAATCCGCCTCTGCAAATATGCTTTACTATCCCGTCCTTTGTAGCTATTGAATTGTTGCTGACTTATTGGCAAACACTTTTGAGATAACCCCAAAGAAAGACGCCCAAAAGTGCCAAATCGCACGATCCAATCCGTTGGCCAATTGACATCTCTGTTTCGCGAGATAATGCGTTCTGTGTACTTCTCGTGCAATAAAGCCATTGTTGCATTGGTTGTTATGGCATGTGGCACGGTGGCACCGTCTTATTGGAACCACATATCCTCCACATCCATATCACCCAATTCGGGTTATAAAAAGTTCGTTATCGTGATACGATGACGTTCACCATTCACAGTAACAACATTGCCGGCAACATTTTTGAAAAAAAAGATCTAATAATTCCTCCAGCCTAAAAGTCACACCAAACAGTGCCTCTTTGAGAACGCTTCGGTTTCTCGACGATCTCTCTTGGGTTTTCATCGGCTCAAATGCGACAATGCGTTTAAAAGTTCATTACAATTTTCAAGTTCATTACAAAGTTCAAACAATTTTTTTTACGTTCAGATCTTATTCGTCATCACTCTCGTGGTGAAACTCTTATTGGCCCACCCCTTAATTAGGTCAATCAAACTATCTCAAAATCTTTGGAAATACGCCAACTATAGTAACAAATTTTAAATAATGGACTTTTTATTGTTCTTATACTTATTGCTAGGCTACTGGAGTTCGTGTCATATCACAGCAGGAAGTAGGAGCCGAGACCTTGCTAAAAAGCTGTTCGTAGAGGTAAAATTGTCGGTTTTTCAACCATTTTGCCCAAAACTAGTCCTGGGACCTGAGACGGTCGCTTATATCTCATATCTGTTTTCACCGACGACCCCAACAGTCTATTTTCAGGCACCGGTCAATGAGATATTACTTATTACTTTTAACAATTCGATCGTACACTTTTCATAAAAACGTGAGAGATGAGAGTGATTTTACTGATTTTCATTACCTGTAGGGGCCTTATATTAATGTAGGTTAATGTACTTTAGTCTTAGATTATTAAAGAAGTTATTTCACAAGTAAAAGAATTTAAAGTAATATAAAACGGGTGTCATTTGAATAGTGCAATTATCTACCTCTTAGTGTAACTTAACACCCAGTATATTAATTTATGTTTATGTATTAATAACGTGTGCTGGTGTAAAAAGAGCGCGTGCTTTACATTTAGATAACAGATAAACAGACATTTATAAAACATAATGACCCAATAATTACTTTTGGCAATTAACAAATTACGAAGTGATTAAATCTTTTTATTTGCTATGTCTTAAGTACATTTCAAGTGCAACTGCTTAGTTTAAAAGGTTCTTTGACACTATATCACCACACCATCACCGAGGACAAACTTAAATTATCAGTTCATCTGTTCATACTTGATACTTGTATTTTTTGAAAAAGTCCAAAACCACCCTCGTCACTCCAGTTTATAAAGGCAACTTAACTGCAAGTCTGTAAGTAAGCGTGAATTAATTTTGAAAGTTATGGCAGTTAAAATGAATGCGCTATGTGTAAATTTGATCCATGTCGTATCCTGTGCCTTCTGCTAATTTTTTTAAAACATTTTTTTTGTAGGAAAAAGTCGTAACTATAAATGAGCTACCTACTTAAAATTGATTGATGTTTGATGTTAATTTCGTAAGTAATTATTTTACGTGCTCGTAATTATTATTACCACATAGTAGGTTTAACTTACTTCTTGGTTTAATTAATACATTTTAACTGATAACTAAACTTTGGAGTACAAAAATAATAACTTACGACATGTGGTTTGAGCTATACAGTAAGTATAGAAATAAGAAGAAGTGAATTGTCACACATGCAGAGTATTTTAATTAGTGTTAGTTTTAAGGCGTGAGAATTAATGCAATTTAAACTTGTCACATTCTAAAAATATTAAAATATTTTTAAATTTCGCAAAAAATGGTAATTTTCAATTGACAATTTGTATACTAAGGCCAAAGAAATAAAGTTGTAACACGAAACTTGATACAAAGTGTTTACATTAATATTACCAAATTAAACAGATCAGGTAAGTTGCGTATAAAAGGCAGCAAGTCAGTTGTGGTTTCTTTAAGAAATATCGTTGTGAATGTATTCTTTAATAGAGTGTATGATTATGGCATCACGTTCGTTTAACTTACACTCAAAATATCACATGTAGGATAGTATCGCATATCCCTCATTCATAACTACTGTGATTTGAAACTTGACTATGGTGTAGTTACTACTTACTTTAGACGCGAATTTGTCAACTTCCTTTCATTCATAAATTATTATTTTTGTGTAAATACTCAAAGAACTTTTATTTCAAAGTGGTAGGTACAATTAACGCTGATTGAAAATACAGAATTGTTGTGTTGTTTGTTGTGAAGTGCACTTGTTAGCAAGCAGAAGCTTTGCATTTGCAATAGGCAAAATAATAAAGAATAAAAAAGAATGTATTTTTATTTTATTTTCTCGACGTTTCTGGCTCCCCTGAATCCCAAAAAAATTAAATGTCTTAGAAAGGATCTGTCGGGGAGTCAAAGTGTCTGTGCCTGTGTAATGCCTTAAAACAAAAACTAGTAAAAAGATTTTGTTGAAATTTGGTTTCAGATACTTTAACACAATTTCAAAGACAAAATTACAATTTTGTTTTAAAAACGCTTCCGGTTAAACCAGAAATTAACCAAGCAAAAAGGAGTTTTTAAAAGCACCCTATACTTTTTATGATTTTTTAAAAATATTGTAAAATTATCTGCCTATTATATAGACATGATATCAATCATGATATATATTTTATTCCGGCTTAACCAGAAATTGGGTTAGCATTTCTATTTTAAATACAACAACATGTATATATGATTGGTTTGCAAGATTGTAAGATGATCTATCTAGATCTAGTGATGAAATTTTACAAAATTTTTAGTTTTTGAAAAGCTTCAAAGTTTTACACTTTTCAATACCGTAAGTATTATAGTATTATATACAGGGTGTCCAGTATCTGAGGAATAATGGAAATATTTCTTTTCTCCGCGGGAATATTAAAAAACTATTTGACACGTCAAATTGATTAAATTCAAATCCAACATTTTCGGATTATTTTCATTTTTCTACCACCTACCCTACGCGAACAGTGACGTAATCAAACTTTTTTTTAAATTGCAACCCTTATTTTTTTTCAGATTTGGATAGATTATAAAATTCTGATTTCAGCAATATACACAAGTTTGTCTTTTGGACTGACAGTCTCGAAGATATTAATTTTTAAATGTGCGCTATTTTTCCTAAGGAGTGTTCTAATTTAAATGAATTTATCCATTTAAATTTCATAAATAAAAAAAGTTATGCAAACAATTTTCTTCTCCTCCAAACTATTAGTATGTGTTTCAGTTAATTTTCGGGTAAGTGGAGTAATAAAAACAAAGTGATCAAATTGTCGACGTTTCGGTGATATATTTCAAACCATCTTCAGGACTGCAAAATTATATAACATCAACACAAGTTCCAACAATAATTACACAAAACATAGATAAGTACATATTCCAAAGAGGGGGGCAATTCAATCGTAGGTCCTATCAACTAAATATTATCTAAGTGGTGAGGTAAAATGTTTTTAGGAACACTCACCAAGAGATCTAAATTAATTTCAATTTTCCTATGTCGCTCAACAAGCAAGTTATCCATCCCACATACTAGTTCACAAAGTCATTGGTAAAAAACTTTTTATTTCAATTTAAAAAATAATTTGTCTAATTTTTGTTGTGTGAACTCCTTCAAAACTGGACCTAACCTCAGATTTCCCGACAATTCTTTTCTAGAAAATTCCTATCTGCTAAGCCTGCGCCATAAAACAAATTCAAAACAATGATAAGGCGCCAAAGTTATACATTGCTTGCCAACGCCCTCTATTACGTCATGCAGACTTACAAAGACAATCGACAATTACATGCGTTCCATTAAAGATGGCCCACCACAGTAATATAACCTAGTTGGTTGTGGACCGAACGGATTCTTTTTAATATATACATTAAAACTTAAACACTAGTGCTCATCAAATCACCCTAAGATGGGCAGGAGACAACTAACCCCTCTCAACCTGCAGAGTTCGACTTTTCAATAACTGCTTATTACGGGCACTAATTTCATATAAGCTAAATTTAGTTACAGGGTTTGATAATGTCACATTGGAGAGTACATTCATACCTAGCAAAAATTTACAAAGGATTTTGCGCTCTCATTGAGCGTAAGAAAAGTTTCAAAATAGTTTTTAATTTCAAACAAAGTTTTAATTGTAAACTTCTCAATAATTACTGAAAGTGCTGCAGTTAACTAGTTAGGGAACTAGCTAGTTAACAAGAACGAATTTCAGTTACAGATTTTGATGATTTAACATTTGAGAGTAGTTCTACTACGATGGTCAAAAACTATTTTTAAAAATTTGAAAATTTTCCACTTTGCGACACTATTTTTAGGTGCTGTATAGTTGGAGGTTGGAGGTCGAGATAATTTTACCACTTTACCAATAATATTTTTGACAAATTAAAAATTTGAATTCTTTTTTGTCATTTTTACGTATTCGAGAATACATATTTATTTAATAAATACAACTAAATAAATTAACAATAATTTGGTAATTTGGATTTTGTTTATCATACCATTTGCTCGATAAGAATTTTTGCACGTGCGAAGTAATGAAGATTAAACGTGCGGAAGATTTAAAATTTTATGCAAATACATACATATACTACCTAATAATCTAATAAATAATAATCATAGAGTATTTACTCGAATTTTTAATTTTTAGTCTCTCATCGACCTCGTCTTGATTCTGTTGTGTTCGTGCTCGCATTTGGAATTATCTTTTGCCATTTTGGACATTCTTCGCGAAGTTTTAAGTGCAATTTCCGCTACTTCAAGAAGGTTAGTTTTTTTACTTATTGCAAAATGTTGTTTTTTTTTACTATTAAGCGATTTTGGCGCGTAAATGCACCAATTTTTGAGTTATTCAGGCCTATTCTGTATCATAACCGTGTGATGCTGTGATAGAACGAGATAGAGATAGAACGTTATTTTACGTAAAAATTGGTCATGATTTTTAGAAGTTATGAGTTATGATACAGAATACACCTGATGTTTTTAGCCTCACACCAACGTTATTTAGGATTCGTTCGAAGTACGTTGCTGTAATAAATGACATACGTTTGTGATTTTATGCATGCCAGCTCCTTTATTTTTCTGTATTTTACGAATTATGCATAATAATGTATAATGACGCGCACGCCAAGAACGCTGAATAATATCATACTAGTGATGCGCAATATTACCCCGGAAGAAAGATGCCGAAAGGTGTCCAGAACCAATACTGAGTGATATTTTGACTTATGACATAATCTTTTTTCTCCATTGAAAGTCATACCTACTAGAGACCTCAATATCTCAATAAATAGGTGGTTTCTGTGCTGTAATGTTTTTCAAATATACAGGGTGCTATTTAAAATAATACGATTGAATCAACTTCACTACTGCACTCTACTGGTAAAATCAATTAATTGGGGCATGTTTCTGCTTCTTGGCCATTTTAATTATTTTAAAATTTTTAATAATTATAGACATCTCACATCTCCTTCGTTGTATCAACTTTTATCCACATTTCATTCAATTGCATTTTAAAACCAACTAATTTTCAAAAAAAATTTAAATTTGCCATTACAAGTCACTAGCCACTACCCTTTAGGCTTACATGAACTGGAAGCAGTTAAATGTAGGGAAATTTGAATTTTGCAATCGCGCGGGTTAGAAGATTCCGATTTCAAAAAATTTTTAAAAAGGGTCTCCGATATTGAGCTCAGTTTCGGAAGTTTTTGAAGGCTTTCTTCATCCATGTGCTCCTTTGAGGACTCTAGCTTTTTTGATTTTTTGCAGAAAAATTTCACAAGATCGATGTGATCGACTTTAATAATGGCTCGATGGGTTTATTAGTTACTGAAAGATCGAAAAAAATTTTAAAATGTGGCCTTTTGATTTTTGCAAACTTTCTTATTGCTTATGTAATATATGTAATAAGTGAAACGACATAATTGTTATGTTCTTAATTATTGCATGTACAACGTAAAAAATTATTTTTGTATGTTACTTGTACAGTTTAGTAGCTACTGTTGAAAAAGTAATTCGATACATATTATACATAAGCAAGTGACATGTGACACCTGTTCAATCGAACTATTCAACTAAATAAGAACTTTAACATATGATACAAGAGAATGTTTTGACAAATTGACATAGAAAATAAAATTTTTACGACAGATCGTTCTGGTGGATCGTATACAAGGCATAAGGAAGTAACCACAACCAGATCCCCGAACATCACTAGAAATTTCAACTTGCATAGTAAATAGCCTTTGTTAAGTCTTATGCTGCTCATTTCACTATAAAAGTTTTAAGGCTTTCACAATGGGCCGTGGTCGAAAGGTTCTATTTGCGAATTGTGACGTTTCGCCCACTACTGTGGTAGGCATTTTCAAAGGACACTTAGGTGGATCCTGTGAGGTAGCGGTCGTAGTATGCGTACTAGTGGTCTAGGAGTGACCTTTCGACCACGGTCCATTAGCTCTAAAACCTCTAACCCCATTTCACTATATTATAGGGCGTCAGTAAACCTACAATCTATAAAGTGTTATACAATCTTTGAAAGTAAATAATTTTGTTTGGTATCAACGAATAGCATTGTTGCGAAGTGCTTTTCAATAAGGTATCGCAGTCAAGGTGTTTGGTGTCACCATTTGAGATATTTATGTTTGTCCTAAGTCCTAACGTGTATAAATGAGGAAGATTGGAAATGACTAATGAGTCATGTTGATTCCTTTTCCATCTGCATAATGTGGAAACGGTTTAAAAAAATCTAGAATAAAACACATATTGCAAAAAAGTTCTCAGATGGGCAGGATGATAAGTAATAAGCGAGTGATAAGAGTGCCAATTGCAAACTTTGATTTTATTTGAGTTTATCATTATCTCCCTACAATATCATCGAATGAATAATGAAGTTGCAACACAACTTGCTTAAAATGTAAAAACGAAGCACTTTAGAAGAGGCTGTGGACGTCTTTACGTCTTTTAGTAGAAGGGCAAAAATGAGAAAATATCAACGGAGTGCTTACAAAATAAATTTAAGACATTTTGTCCTGGAATATTTTTTAATTTCACCTAAAGAGCGGGGCTAAGCGGGGTGCGTTCAAAAGTTTGTTTCATGTATAAACACGTAAGACTTGCCGCCGATCACAAATTCAAAATTGTATTGATGATAAATTCCAATAATCAATCATTCATGAAAATGAAACCAACAAGCTCTTCTGAATCGCGAGAAATAAATAAATATTTTGTCTAGTACGTCGAATTGTAAATATAAAAATTAATTACTAAAAGAAATGTTCCGTTGTAAAATTTTGTATTTACCGAACAATTAGATACAGTTCTTTAAGTACCTGGCTACTATACCAATTTACGATAATTTTTATGCTGATTGTGTTTTGCAAACAGCAAACTATTAAAACAGGTTGGTGTTGGTTCAAGTGGTTCAAAAATTCGATTCAGTCACGGTCATTGCAAAATTCGTTATACTAAAAATTAAAATTAATAACAGTGAGGCTGAGGCAAAGGCAAATAGTTGAAGTAGAAAAAAACGTATACATATACGTAGAGCTCAAAGAAATTCCTAAAATGATCAAGATTTGTGACAACTTGTGACATATGTTGAAAATATTTCAAAACTTGTTTGGGAAGAATTTTAGTTATAATTTATCTGCTTTTTTGTCGACTTTTTTGCAAACTAGGTTACCTATATTGACGCTTTTATTTTAGTTTTCTTTAATAATGTCCTTGGTCGTTGAATAGAAGAGGTCGATTTGGTTACTTGAATCTTGAATATATAGGTACCTAATATTATTCTAAATAGTGCGAGCATAAATATGTGGAAAACAACTTTTTTACTTTTTTGACAGTTTAAAATAAGACAGTGTAAATAAGGAAAAGATACACGAGTAACGAGTATACCTGTTTCAAAACCGCACCGACCTGCGCAAACAACCAAATTTCGTACAGCGCCGTAACCAAGGTTACACACCAACCTAAACACACGGATTGGGCATCTCTTTTAACCGCTTTCTCATTTCCCCTTCTGCCTTTTGCGCATCTCAGGTCGGTCAGGTTTTTAAAGATGTATACACCTATGTATACAACTACCTGTGTTCCATCAAATATTTTTAGAGATTCATTAAAAGACTCTTTACTTTTGAAAGAGAGACAAAAATACTAGTGCCCCTTTCTAAAATTCAAAAAATAGCTAGATGTTATTTCTTTGTCTTAATAATTATGTTGAAGTAGGTGCTCTATGCAAAACAGGCATAGTTGTATTATAGCTGCATGCTGTATAAACCTCTCTCTAATTTATAACATAACACTCTTCTTTCTCCTTCCAAATATGATAAGGCAAAAAGGCGACTTTCACTTAGCTATGAACGGACCATACATGTTGAGCCTTTTGCTTAGCCTTCTTTATGAAATCTTAGCCCATATACGTCATTCTCTTGGCTACAACAGTGGTGAGGCACCTAAAGTATATTAGAGTAGTGAGAGGTATTAAAAAATATTCATATTCTCCCCAAGAAATATCTATAAATGTTTTAGAAATAGTAATGATGGATATTCAGACCACAGGCAACTAAAGAGAGATTTTACCAAATGATATTCAAAATCAAAAAATCTCTCTTCTGCATATTTCTAACCGCGTATAACTAAAAAAGTCGTAAAATTTGTACGTTCTCATCGGCTCCTTGCGTATTCAAATGACCACCTAATATGATTTTTTCCTCTTCTCAGCGCCGTGTGGAGAAAATTAATGCATTGATAGATATTTATTATTTTATATTTTTCAAATAAAATATTTAATTTTAAAATTTAATTAGCCATACGTTTCGGATTCCTTCACACTTTAAATTACTGTAATTTATGGTTATAACCCACAAGACTTGATAAAATTTGACTTTATTAACGTTCCAAACTCGATTTTTTTTGTTTCACTCAAGACATATAACTTTTAAAAATTAGCATAGAAAATTCTTTGTGACATCTGGGATATAAACGATGTTTAAGTTTTTTTTTCAAAAATAAGGAATCCATCACTATACCGTTGCACCATGGTAATTTGTAGTAGGTATACACTAACACTGTAAGATAGTAATAAGTGCAAATATAGTTAATTATGAATATGCAACAAGTTGTTTGAATACAAAAGAGAAAAAATAATCATTTAGACTGAAATAATGAGCATTTTCGTGAAACTATACTAAGTGTTGAAGTATTCATTATTACATTATTACAGTCTATTTTATATGTTTCACCAAGGGATAACTCAATTCTAATTAGCGAGAACTCAATTCTAATTTAAAAAATAGTTAATACATAGTAGGTAATAAATATACAGGGCGCTTAATAAATATTGTAAAAAACTTTAAAGGGTAGTAATATAAGATTTTAAAATTTATTCAACATAACTTTCGGCACAAAACGTTTTATGACAAATATTTACACCAAATACAGGATTTTCCCCCTTTTTCTAATAGTGACTTATCTCATTTTTTAATTTAGCGTCTTTCATTCACACATTTGCTCGTGCTAGTCCAGATAGCATAAATATTTACATGCTTATACAGGGTGTTTCAATATTCGCGGATACGGACAGTAGCACGTTAATCTACTGAAAAAAGCTGAAAAACTAAATTCAAAGTTCCTTAACAATTTTTTGTTTTTAGGAATAAGTTTTCAGGTATCTTGATTTGAAATTATAAATAACGTATTATAGGAACTCAAGTTACGGAAGTAGGTAAAAGTAGTCATTGGCAAATAAAAAACAAAACAACTTGTTGTTTATAAGTGAACATAAGATCATCTTGTGCTTACTTTATTTTTGTATAAATAGCATCAGTCTAAATTGTGTAAAATACCTATTAAGTACAAAGTACTAAGTACCTTACAATAACTATTTGCATTTTTTATACATAAATTATTAACTTTGATTTCAAATTTTGTATTTACTAGGCTTTATTTTAGATTATAAACAACTTTGTTTCATAAACATTTAGAGTAAAATAATTCTCTCTTCTCTCTTGAAATATTTTCATGCTTTTTTCATTTGGCAACGTAATGTACGTAAATCTAACCTCTGATTTTTATATTGTAAATCCATTTTTTCAAGAAGCAGAAATAAAAAATGGCTTTTCATGATAAAATCAATAGTATTAAGTTTTTTTCTCTCTTACTCTTATCAACTCCATCTTGGAACACACTGTATGCTGATGGCATTTCTTCGAAACAAAAAATCGCAAAGAAACTTTTTCTTTTTACCTATTTAGCTTCTGTTGTAGAGTAACGTGTGCTACTGTCCATTTGCAAATATCGAAACACTCTGTGTATACGTTCTTTTATTGTTTAATAGTATTCTAATCACTTGTTAGTGTCTTACTGACAAAGTAGGTACAATATTTCACTATTTTATATACCTAAATTATAATTCTAACTACAGCCTTTTGGGCTAAACATGTCCACTAACAGTAGTCTGCTGTGGCCTTGGTCGAGCTTTATAATTTCTTTAATGAAATTAATAATTATTTAAAAAGGATACTTTTTACGTAAAAATCTGTTATTCAACGCACTAATAAACAATGACTTTCAAACAGCACGCGAACCCTGAAGTGATGTGAGCTGATATCTGAAACTTATGAAACTAAAAACCTCAACCACTATATATTGTGTCAATCGAGTTGTTAACATTACATGCAATACAAACATAATATACAATTAACATCGACTGTGATTTCTCTTATTGGTAATTTAGTTAAAGTTAACTATTTAGTATTATTTCTTGTTAATTGTGAAATAAATAGCATCAACTCTCGCAGTGCGTATAGTAGTGGGGTAGTATGTAGGTATACCTATAATACGATTTGTTAAAAATGAGAGATTTTTATGATGTCGCTATAGCTGTAGTTCATAATTGTGTTTTTATGCCTTCTTTTACAACATTACAAGAATCGTACACTGGGGTAGTATATGAAGCCTAAGCACACTTCACACACTGGCCTCCCTCATATAAAGTTCAAATTAGGATTGGAACTGTTGGGATTGGATTGATGAGTTACATCGAGTTTTAGAAGCTGACGCGTTAAAAATTATGAAGAAACAAAAGTTTCCAAGCTTGTAAACATGTCACTGGGTATCTCATACCCCTGAGTTTCGACGCAGAGTTAAAATCCTTCTAGTGGTGCGCTTTTATTAAAATTTTTACCATGTATAACAATTTGTATACGTTCGGCAGTGTAAAAGTCGTAAACAATTTTCAGCAATTTTGGAGATAAAGTGATTTTTTATTACTTTAACTTTTTAGGGGTGCATTTTAGGAGATAATTTCAACAAGGGGACAATGTCCTAATTTGGTTCTGGGAACTCACTGTAGAAATTCTGCCTCCATGTCCTTAATGGTCGTTTATTTTCCTGATTGAATATCTTAAGTCCATTCATATTCATATTTGTTGCAATTCCAATCGAGATAAGCTATGCAGCTATGATATTTTTATGAATTTTTTCTTCGACTCTCATTAACCTTTAAGTACTTACTTGGCGTCTCTCAGACACCAAGAGGACTTTGAACAATTGTATCTTATAGTATATGTACTACGTGGTACTACTACGTTATACTCGACATAGTAGTCTTAAATAAAATCTGAAGAGGTCGTGAAGAAACTAAATCAATTAGCTTAAAGTTACGAGGAAGATTTAACCCTGCGTCGGTACTTTGGGGTATGAGATACCCATTGGCATGTTTACAAGCTTAAAACTTTGGCATCTTCTTAATTCTTAACGCGTGAGTCATAGTATCTGCTTCTAAAACTCCATGTAACCCATCAATCCTAAAAATTCAGTCCTAATTTGTACTTTATATGAGTGAGGTTAGTGTGAAGTGCGCTTAGATCTCATATACATATTATTTTACATATACAATGTTTTACCTATATATTAATATTTTAGTTTTTATTGTTACTCTTCATTTTTCAACCATTATTGTAAAAAATTTTTGTACAAATCAAATATTTATCACATAAAACAAATTTCGAATGTATCGGTAGCGAATTCTATAGAAACTTTATTTAAATTTTTTCTATTTTTAAAATCTTAGACAAATTTTGAGTAGCGGGTATAGGTTACCCTAACGTAGCAACGCCGGGTAGAATATCGGCAGTTTTTCTACATTACTTGCGTTTTTTTAAGCGAGCCTCACAACTTACAATTTTATGCGTGTCTTATATTGTTCTTGAAATCCACAATAATATAAATGTGACATGTGGACAGAACTATCTTGATAACCCGAGTTCATGGCTCATTTAAATAGAGGTCTTTCGACGTCTATACCAAATCAGTCATTTTGCAGCCACTGCATTATGATAATGCCTTGGTGGTGACTTACATCATATTTAATTAAAGCTGGACGCTCTGGTTGAACTTTAAATAACCTACGACGTGTTAACTTTGCAAAGACGTGCTCCTTGGAGAGATGAAAATATAACTTGTAGGTATTTAACGATAAAAATATTTCTTTATCAATTTATATAAAAGTTAAATCAATGCCTGAAAAACCGAGCTAACTCTAAGGGAAAACTAATTATGTCACAGGGTAACATATAATGTTATATAATGTTTAAAACGTGAGGAGCAATTGATGAAGTTAAGTGATCTCGTTTGTGCTGATACAAAGTCTATGTAACAATATTGCAAAAATATGATTCTTTGCTTACTTCTCATTTTCAAACCACTTAGAAATGTGCAGAATATTGGCGTCTATTTACTAAAGATGTAGCCGGAGAAACGGGTTATCCTAATCACTAAGTTAAAACCATTGTAGTAAATAAATTTATCCGTACGGAAATTACACATAAAACATCAAGTTTAGGAAAATTTATGTAGTCAAAAACAACAAAATTAATATGAAAATTAGTTACGCCACTAATTTATTTCAACAGTATATTAAAGCAAAAACAGGGGCGGTAGAACCTAAATTACATTTATTTTGAAAACCCCAGAGACCGCAGAAAAGTGGCAATCACACCCTTAAAAGAGCAGTTTAAACATATGCCTCGAAACTGCAGATAAATAACGAACTCAAACTAACACACTGTGGTGGTCTCTACGGGGGTTTCGTTCCCTTCCTGGATAAAATGTAAAACATACGTTAAATGAAGTGAACAGTTTATTAAAACTTAAGGGTTGATTTTAATAATAAATATATACTTTAAATTTATATTCGCGAAAATGTTGTCTTTTTCAAAAAAATTAAAATTTATTTCCTGTTTGGTTTATGTCAAAATATTAATATTTCTAAACTAATTGATTTACATTATCAAGTTTATGTTTTAGACAGTTTTTAACATATGGGAGTTTAAAATTAACATTATGATAACGAACTCGTTAGCAAACTGAGCGAACATTTGAGATAATTGGTTTGTGTAAGAGTGTGATGAATGATGAGGTTTTATAATGATTCAAATTTAACCACCCCCTCTCGTGGGAATATCATTAACTTTTACTTTATGCAATTATTCAAATTCATATAATAATATTTAGGATGTGGGTAGTATACCGGAGCAACGATTATAAAAATTTTTTTGAAAAAACTTAGATTTTTGAAGTTAGGTACATATAACTTATTTGATCAGAGAAAACAGCTCTTAAAAGAGAATGAAGGGTGTGGGGTGCTAATGGATTGCTCGTGTGAGCAAACATTTGCACCCTTCCAGCAGCTTTTAACAATGAAGTCCACTTCAAACTTCACTTTAGATATCAACCAACTACAAAATAAACCAACGAATAAAGAAATAAGACATAGGTTATTATTTAGGTATACGATATAGATAATCATGATATAGAGAGAAATAAAAATCGTTAATTTAAAAAAATCCATTTAAAGCTTCATTTAGGTAACGCATAACGCATAAGGTATGTAAGATTTTATATTATTTATGAATATTGGTAGGTAGGTGTGTGTTAAATGTATTGTACCTACACATGTTTTTTTTTAATTGCGATTTAATTATAAATTATTTATAGTAAATAATACGTAGTTTTGTACATGCATTGCAAATAGTAATGTTGATGCAGTCAATGCAACATTCTTGTGACTGTATAACTTTATTAATTCCCACGATTCTGTCGAGTTTCATTTACCACAAAACCGCATAGCTTAGACAAAAATGTCCTAGTTATGATTTTTACCTTTATTAGCTTCAAGGAGATAAAAATTGAAAATCATACATCTAAGGTAAATTTTTATTAATAAAGAATAATGAATAATGATTACGTATGCATAATGTCTATATGAGCTCAAAATTAAAAGTACAGTTTAAATTTGAGCCTCACGCTCACACCATTTTTGTCATTACTGTTTCTAATGGGTTATTCCTTGAAATAATTAAAATGTTGTAGTTTAGAAGTTAAAATTCAATATCTATTTTAAAAAAAATTAGATTCGTTTAATATTTTATGTGATCTCTGGTCCTGTTATGCCTGTCTCTATATAATTGTTCTAACGTTCCAAATTGGAGCTTGTAATGTGGTGTTCTGCAATTATTAGGTTTAGGTAACCTTACGTTGATTTTACTTTATATTTCAGTAAAAATCCAGAAGCAAATTGTATTTTATGAAATGTCTAAAGGCTTAGGATATTTGTTACAGGATGATTGCAAAATGGCGTATAAGCTCTTCAGTACGTTGTAGAGGATAATGATTGAAGTAATAGAACATGATAAAAAAATTCTCCGTTAATTTGTTGAGATAATAATAAGAATTTAAGTTGGAAACTCAATTCTAAATTCTGGCTAATTTTTAAAATTTTTATCTGGATTATTTAGAGAGGGGGAGCAAGCTCCCTGCAATTAGGCCACTTACTTTTCGTCATTATCGTTCAAATATAATCGTCCCCTATAACGTACTGATGAAGATTTTATCCACCATTTTGAAATCACCCTGTATACCGGTTACTATTTCAATATCTGACCGCGGACTTCATAAAATGTTTTGACTTTCCATGAAACTTTACATATTATACACTTCGGTATGTAACTATGAAATATACAGGGTGTTCCGGAAAATCACAGACAACGCTAAAAGTAATATTATAGGCTCTCAAAGTAGAAGTTAAAATGTAAAAAATTACTTTATCCGAAACGAGTGAACATTTTTTATTTGTTTTTTTATGCAGCCGACTAATCATATTATACAATATACAAGTCAGTGCGTAGTAGAAAGTTCAAGAAAATCGCACTACCACCCGTTGAGGCCTGAGGGGTGGCGGTCAACCTCCAACACTAAAAATATTGTTTTTGCAAAATATATTAAAATTATTTTGCTTTATTTTAATAACAAACTTTAAGATAGCTAAAGAAAATTTGAAAAATAATTGTTGAAGTTTGAGGGTTGAAGCCACTCCTCAACGGGTAGTTCTAGTGGTGCGATTTTCTCGAAATTTGTACCATAATATAAAATGATTTTTTTTACATTTTTCTATTTAACTTGGACTTTGAAAGAATATAACTTTCTAGTGGTGCATTTAGGCTATAATTTCAAGAGGTAAGGTACAAATTCCCTAATTTGGCCTTGGAAACTCACTGTAGAGCGTTGTCGGTAATTTTCCAAGACACCCTGTATAATTTTGTGGATGATAATTTGATAATCCGTATATCGAACCATTTTCCGTATTCCTATTTTTAGATAGATTTTCCAGGATTAATAAATATTAACTTTTAAAGTTTTCAACATTATCACTATAATAGTATGATCCCAAATCCCAAGTTTAGTTCGTATATGCCTACTTAGGCCAGTTGTATAAACGAGCTAGTCTGGGAGTCAGAGTTAACTCCACGATCTAAATATAAGGTTAAATCTTAGCGTAGATTAGATTAGGTTAGCTCGTAGGCACTTGGTCCAGGGTTACTCCTTTAATTTTCTAGAGTCAAATATATTTCAATTTAACTCAGAACTAGTTGTTTTTTATGTTGAATTTAGGTTAATCGCCGAGTTAACTCTGACTCCCAGATTAGCTCGTTTATACAACTGGGCCTTAGTAGTAGATTATTTATTGCCATCGCCGATCGCCCTGTAAAAGAGACTCATCCACTCTCCACTCGCCCTGTTACACACAACGTCGTAGCCGTAGAACCGTTAGGTATAATTAGTAACTAGAAGTTAAAACATCATCTATAACTGGGTGATTCAAATTTATCGACTGAAACTTCAGTAGTATCGTATTCTACTAATTTAACCAAAAAATTTCTAGTACCACCATACCACCAAAGTTATCCACTCCTGGATGAGGTAGAATAAAGACGTAACTAAAGAATTCTGAAAACGAAAGTCGGATTGGGTTTCGCCCTCACCTATTGTCAAAAAATTAAAAAAAAATTGTTCGAAATTGTAACACTTGTGAGAAGACGGAACACAATGCGGCTTTTGTTTTCAGAATTCCTTAATTACATCTTCATTCTACCTCATCCAGTGCCGGATTATCCAGGAGTGGATAATTTTGGTGGCTGATGCCTTTCATGAAACTTGCGCGTAGCTTTTAAACAGCTCCCTCTCCCCCCTCTTGCCCCCACACTTCCGGGACTTTCAGTATGTTGAGTTTTTTTAAACTCCTGGAGATTTTTCCCTAAAATGCCATCTATTTGTCATTTGTCTAATTTGAATGGACTAATATGAGAGATATTTATTATTGCGAAAACCTAACAATTACCTAATATGTGAGTAAATGTTCAAATTGATGTCAGCATGTCAGCAAACGAACATCAATGCATCTTCTCCAACGCCGAATCAACTAATCAGTTGCGCTTGATTATTTGCAGTAGATTTTATTTAGTACCCCTTCTAATAATTATTAAAAACTATTAGTCAATAACGTCAATATTTTCATTTTAATGCCCCCTTTATAAATATAGAAATCCTGCGGGTTAATATTTGGTAATTTTGGGAGCCGAATCACGAATAATTTCTGTCTTGGGGGAAATTCTTTTTTTACAAATTCAACATTTCGTATCTCACTTACAAAGCAATTTTAGGTATTAGTTTATATAGAGTAGATAGATAGATAACCAGATAACTTTATTTTAAATCTGAATTACCATGTATATCAATAGTAGGTATATCTAACAGTGCGACCATTTAGTCAAGTCAAAAAAATTCAGGTTAATATCAATTCTTAAATAATAATCATAATTACATATTTCTCGATGTAACACGATCTTATATTTAATTATATCAATTTTGTTTATTGACTCTATAAAAATTTTAACACAGTAACACCTTACACACTTAACAGTTACAGTATAAGCCCTGAATTAAATAGGTGCGGGTTTGTATTTCATAACAGCAGGGCCTTATTCCCAAAGCGCCAGGGTGTCACATTACCCCTCGGAGATGCTCTCTCCAGACACAGCGAGTGGCTATTTACATAAGAAAATTATTGTATTTTGTGTTCTTAATACGTAGTAAGTACTCCAAATTTAAATAATTTTGATAGGCATTATAATATAATTATTCCAACAAATTGTTTAATAATCATCGAAGTATTAATTTTAATATAGTACTTCTGTCCTTAATGTATTCTTCAAGTATACCTTAGACTCGTTAATTATACAATGAGTAAACTGGAATATTAAGGTATTTTGACAAATTGGAAATGCCTTTCAGCATTTCAAGTTGTGAGTAAATAATTAAATTTTTGTATAAAAATTCCGACATCGTATAGGTATGAATGTTGTAGTTATGGCAACCAAATTTATCCAATGCTACGAAGAATATCAACTAGGAATGGTCTTTTCTCCCCTCTTAAATTTTAACAAAAGGTAGGTGGGAGTAGAAGGAGGAGTTTAGCTTCCATAGTAGCAGATGCTTCAAACTGTCACTAGGGATAAAGCTCGACTGTATTATATAAATTCGGTAGGAAGCTTTTTCAGCTCATCCTTGTCTTTAACATTTTTGCAATTCGACATAACAAAAGACGGAAAATTTGGTGTGTTGTTTTTTTGCAGATGGATCGGCATGAATGAAATGCTTTTATTGTTCGCCCTCTGAACAAATATTAGCTTTGTTTGTCAGCTTTTGAAAACTGTTAGACTTTATGGAAGGTCGATAAAGAGTCTCGTGTAATGAGGTCTTTTAAAACAATTTTAATTTCTATTAATATATTCTTTAAATTTTAAATAAAGAACTAAACTAATTCAGAGACACCAACTTTTTATATCTCTAATATACCACAGATTCGAAATTCAGAAATACATTTTATACGTAGACGCGAATTGAAACTCAATAATTTATTGAAAAGTAAGACATAAATATGCAGACATCTTAGGTTCTTAGGATTTGGTAATTTTCAAACCAACACAGGATCAAGTTTTGTTTTTGACCAACTTGTCAGTCTTATTTTTACTTTCCGAACCCTTTATATATAAGTGCTGAGTGCTGAGGAAGGTCGAAGGTTATACAGATTTACAGATCCCTATTATACCTTGTTATCATATGAAAATTTTTACCCACCTGCTCACCTCCCACTGTTTAACTAAATTTTAAGGTACAGTCGTGCAGTCGAAGAAAAAAATTATTGGCCACTATTAGGTTGTTTGATGGCAATTTCTGCAGTGAAAATTTTACGAATTACAAATTAATGGAATGTTTTATAGTTACAGTACTCACTATTTTTATTTTTTATGTCATGTTCTGGCTACATCGTATATGAAAAAAAGAAAGTCACCACTTATTATAGAGCCCAATACTATCACTATCAGTAGTGAATAGTGAAGTATTATCATGATGCAATCAATATGAGACACCCTGTACATTAGATACCTAATTTATTATAAATAGCTCTTTTGTCTAATAAAAATTGAAAGTAGTAGATTTATCAGCTTTTTGTGTATAAATTGTAAGAGAAAATAAATTGTTATATTGTTATCTTGACTTTCAAAATTCATATATTAGATCACTTTATTCGCAAGTAATAGGTGATGCACGTGTAGTATTATAATAAACCAATTTTCTACAGCCTTCAAGAGACTGGCGTTACCATGACTCCAAACCCCAATCTTATACGACGTATGATTACATTAGCAGAGTGGTTGATTAAATCCATTTTAATTAAATAAGTAAAGTAAAATATTGAAATTAATAAAAACTTTCATTAAATTAATTAAGTAACTATAGTAGGTACTATAAAGGGGGTCAGTGTATAAGGGAACAAAAATATTTAATATTCTTCCAAATTAGTATTACATTAAACTGGCACCCAACGTATAAAGCGGTTTAAAATGGATCTGAGAGATTTTCTTAGTGAATAAGGTTTTTTACAATCTACGGGTATTTTTTGAGTTTGAGTCTGTTAAAGGGATGGGGGGGGATACGTTGATCACGTTGTCTGAGTACTGCTGGTCGCTTCATAGCAAGGTCTTTAATAATTATAATTTTTCTCATATAGACTCTAGTTGGGCTAATACCATACGATACATGTTTCAAGAATTATTTTTTTATTTTCAAATTAAAATTTTTTTGTAGTAGCTTATAGTTTATAGTAGTAGCACGTAGTGCCTTACCTACATTATACAGGGTGGTGAGTTTGGATTTTCGCCATAGGAAAAAAACATGCGAATTTAATCATTAAAATTATAGATCAAGATACTTTTGAAATAGACAACGCTTTTGGATGTATTATTTTTAACGAGAAAACGATTGTCGTAGAAGTTTCAAGTAATATAGTACGGAAAGTTTTATTAATATAAATGACTCTTTAATCCACTTTGTCAGACATACAAAAGATTTTTACTTTAAAATATTTTGCTAGGAGCCGTAAATAAAAACATTCAAAAATACTCGACAAAACAATCCTTCCAGGGCTAAATTTTCTTTATCACTATATATCTAGGAATTATGCTAGGTAATAGTAATATAATAATAATAATATATGCTAGGTAATAATAGTAATAGTAATATGCACAGACGTATCAGTACTAAACCGGTTCGACACAAACAGCGATCACAGACTGGTAAGAGCATCATTCAGCTTCAATTTGAAAATTGAGAGAAACAAACTCATTCGTACAGAAAAATTCCCTACGGGTGAAGAACTTAAGCTCAGGAAAACAGAATATCAAAATGAACTAGAGAAGAAATTGGAACCAACTGAAGCTTTGAATGGAATGGACATAAATGAACTGAACGAGAAAATCACCACCGACATCCACACCGCGACAAAAAAGATTTGCACAAAATCCAAAAACAGAAGGAACTCTAAAATACAGCCAATGACACTGAAGCTCATGGAACAAAGAAAAAGAACACCCAGAGATACATCAAGCTACCGGGAACTGAATAAAAGAATACACAAGGAAGTGAGGAAGGACATTCGAGCTTATAACACCAAAATAATCGAAAACGCAATAGAGGACAATGCAAATATGAGAGTTTTGAGGTCAAAAATGTCCTCAGGCAAACACAAGATCACCAAAATGAAAGATCAAGAGGGTAACATTATTTCGGACAACAGAAAGATCGCGGAACACATTAAAGACTTTTACATCCGGCTCTACACATCTACTAGACCGGACCCTAGAACCACAAACACGGTTATACGCAACGTAGGCTCTGAAGACATTCCAGAGATATCAAAGCAAGAAATACAGGCTGCCCTCGGGCAAATGAAAAATAGAAAAAGTCCAGGAGAAGACAGAATCACTTGTGAAATGCTGAAAATGAGAGGAGTGGTTATCGAGAAGTCTCTACAAATCCTTCTAAATAAATGTCTACAAGAGGGCAAAATCCCGGACACATGGAAAAACGCAGAAGTGATCCTGCTTTTCAAAAAAGGAGACAGTGGCAATATAGAAAACTATCGACCAATTAACCTTCTATCCCATTTGTATAAGCTCCTCACCAGGATAATAACAAATAGACTAACAAATAAGTTGGACGAGTACCAACCAGTGGAGCAGGCGGGCTTCCGCAAGGGGTTCAGCACTATTGATCACCTACAAACCATTCGAACATTAATAGAAAAAACAACGGAATACCACATACCCCTTCACTTGGCATTTGTAGATTTTCACAAAGCGTTCGATTCTATTGAAACGTGGGCCTTCATGCAAGCTATGGACGACGCTAGAATAGATTCCAGGTATACGAACCTACTAAAGTGTATATACAAAGACGCCACTTTTCACGTCAAAATAAATAAAGATTTAAAAACGGATAAGATCAGAGTGAATAAGGGAGTACGTCAAGGCGACACAATATCTCCAAAACTGTTTACGCTGGCGCTAGAAAACATCTTCAAAGGATTACAATGGGAAAAGAAAGGCATAAATATAGACGGATCCTACTTGAGCCATCTCCGATTTGCCGACGACATCGTCTTAATAAGTAATAACGTACAAGAACTAAGCAACATGTTAGAACAACTTAACGATGCTTCAAAAAAGATCGGATTGAAAATGAACATCACAAAAACCAAAATAATAAGTGACACCGAAGAACCTATAAACATAGATGGTATAAGATTGGAAAACGTGGAGGAGTATATATACTTGGGACATGCGATAAGAATAGGCAAAGAAAATCAGACAGCGGAGATTAAAAGAAGAATAAGATTAGCCTGGGCAGGGTTCGGGAAAATGAACTATATATTTAGAAATCATAGCATACCCATCAACCTTAAACGAAGAGTTTTCGACACCTGCATACTGCCAATAGCGACCTATGGATTGGAAACAATGGCCATGACCAAGAAGACTGCAAATCAGTTAAGAGTTATGCAGAGGGCGATGGAACGGGCGATGCTCGGGATTAGTCTAAGGGACAGAAAGAGAAACGAAGACATCCGACATAAAACTAAAGTCGAGGATATAATATGACGCATCGCAAAACTGAAGTGGCGCTGGGTAGGACATGTAGCCCGGCAAGATCATGCTAAATGGGTAACCAAACTAACGTACTGGCGACCAAGACAAACAAAGAGAAGTACAGGGAGACCCCAGAGGAGGTGGCTTGACGACACCAAAAAACAAGCAGGGAAAAGATGGTTCCAGAAGGCACAAGACAGGACAGCATGGAAAAACATGAAGGAGGCCTATGTCCAGGAGTGGACGAGAAGTGGCTGAGAAAGAAGAAGAAAGAAGATAGTAATAACGCAGTGTTATTATATACTCAATGGTAATAGATATAAGCAGTTCTTGTGTTAAATTTTGTGTTTTGGTAACATAATTCCTAGATATAGAAAATGCAGCCCTGGAACCATGGTCTTTCTAGTTATATTTCAATATTTTTATTTATGACTCCTTGTAAAACATTTAAAATTCAAACTCTTACAAGGGGGATTTAAAAAGTCATTTCGGAATATAAGTTTTCCTACTATATCTACTATGTACGACGCAGAAACTTCAATATTTAAAGAAAACTGAAAATTTTGTAGTTTAGGTTATTACCTTAGCCTTAGCTGTAATTTAATTTTGTTCGGTAACTTTAGTATGCCTTTTCTGTAACTAATTTATCTAGAAAACGAAATTATTTTTAGGTTTTCAGTTTTCTTTAAATATTGGAAATTTTTCTCTAAAAGTGTTGATCCCACTGCCACCAATCGATTTCTCGTTAAAAAAAAGGTTAGAAACCTTTTCTAGAAATCTTTTGTAATTTTTAGATTTTGAATCAACGATTCATTTTTGGATTTTAGCTATTTTGGAGCCAGGCCACTCTTCAAATCTAAATTTTTGAGTTTCGATATTTAATTGTAATCAGTAATCGGTCATTCAATACTTTCAGATGAGTTGAGCAAATTTACTGAGTTTGCTCCAACTGTGAACTGTAGTGAGATGTGAGAGTCAAATTAGAATAACATAGAGATACGATATACGATTGCATTGCATTTCCTAATTTTTCTTACATTATAATCAGAATCACAGAAAAAATGTTATGAAGTATTAGAGAAATTTAGTAAATATTATATCTATTTGAAATGTTTTTGCAGAGCTAAATAAACACTTTTGTCATGTCAACAAAACCCTTTGGTTGAAACATACTTCGGATGTGTATAAATGTAACCCCCTTCTTGCTTTTTGCTGGACTTTTAGTGCACTATCCAAATATAGTATACAGACATAAAGTGCAATCTTTCTAAAACAAAAAAAAGAAGAAAATGTGTGCGTAATACGATGCACTTTAGAATTGAATTCAAATTTTTATAAATGCAATATAAGAATTTCATATTCTTATGTGAAACTCAAACTTATTATAGAAAAAGGGTGTATGTAACCGCAATTGATATAAAAGCAGGTCAATACATCTTAAACTTGCGATAAAATTGTGAGAAACTAGTACCTATAGGCGACCTTATTCAAAAATTAAGGCATAAAAGGGTTTAACTCTTTCCTAGTTTTCGGTCCCCCATATCTAAATAAATGTGAGAAAAGTACGAGTTTTAGGTAAGTCGTAATATTACAAAAGGTAAATTTTTATTTCAACTAAGGAAGGGTTGAAAAGGGTTATACACAATTTAAACTCTTTTCTTACCTATATCAAAAAATTTTGAATAATGGGAAAAATTCATTGAACGTTTTGCATTTGACGCTTTGAGAAAAAAAAAACGAAATTCTAACTCCACATTTTATTATTTATTGTAGGGGCTTGGGTGAAAAGTATAAAGAATCGAGTATTGTTACACCGAGTTAAATTTAAATTACAAAATCGAACGTATTTTTGTGTGTACTTTAGGAAATTGCTTTTTTTACATAAAACTTTAGATTTTAGAAAGGGTTTAGTTTCTGATATCAGTTTACCACGGTGGGATTTACAATCCACTCAACCAATTCAGCGAATACGAGATTTTTTACATCCCTTACACATTCCGGACAATAATTACAATGGTCTAATGCTAGCGTTGCACAGTTGCTTACATATCGAATTACAAACTAGGCGATTTCATTACATTTGCGGTCTGTGGTTTACAAGGTTACTACAATTTTATTATAAAATTGGTAAAACACAAAAGTTTTTTTAGTTTTATAACGACAGCTGTGGAAAGCGAACATTTTATAATTTGCTTGGTATATAATGGATAAAATAACAATTACTTGATGATATAAAAAATATATGAGGTTGTATTGGCATGAACGTTTTGGTATTACGTTTTTGAGAAAGCATCTCTTATTATAGTGATATGGGCGCACGCCAAGACGCTTTTGATAACATAACAATAGGGGAGGGGGAAATGGGTCTTCAGTTAACATTCCCCGAGCACGAGAAATTGATATCATAAACATATCACCAACACTAATGCTATACCATTATACACTGTTCTTAAAATTTATACCCCCCCCCCCAAATTGTCAAAAATGTAAACATGCGTTTGTAAAAACATTACCAAATAGCTTTACCTACTTTGTACACAGGGTAGACATAAGTATTTCGATAGGGGGTGTTTCGAAATTCAAAATTTGCGATTTTTCGTTTTTACGAAGTGGAGAAGATCCACTTTTTTGTTGCACCGAATGCTAAGCTATTATCTAAACTAGATCTAAACTTTAAGTCCTCATTTCCGATGACTTAAGATCTTCTTAGCTTTGACTTTTGTACTTGTCAACAAATTGTCATGAGAATTATTTGCTTGGAATTTTATTGTTGTGCACATTATGGTGTTTAACCTTACAGGAGGCGCGTCAATGTTTATAACATTGAAGGTATCGTCGGTCTGACAGACCGAGGTGAAATTTCGATTGAAATCAACATTTTTTTGGGACACTTTTTATTACATTCATAAATGGGGTAGTTATAATTTTTTGGTAGGTATGCCTTGTTTATGGCGGAGGATTAATGACAAATCCAAGTTTTCGACATCGGCAGACCTCCGGATCTTTGTCAAAATCCAAGAAACCTCGAAATGTTAAAATTTTTTTAAATGTTAACCCTGAAGGGTTAATTTTTTGGCAAAAGCAGCTTTATACTTTTACTTTAAATTAGATATAAACTTTAAGTCCTCATTTCTGAACTTCTTAGCTTTGACTTTTGTATATACTTGCCAACAGATTGTCGTGAGAATTATTTGCTTGGAATTTTATTATTTGGCACATTGTGGTGTTTAACTCTACAGGAGGCGCGCCAATGTTTACAACATTGAAGGTATCGTCGGTCTGACAGACCGAGGTGAAATTTCGATTAAAATCAAAATTTTTTGGGACACTTTATTACATTCATAAATGGGGTAGTTGTAATTTTTTGGTATGTTGTTTATGACGCAGGACCAATGACAAATCCAAGGTTTCGACATCGGCAGACCTCCGGATCTTTGTCAAAAATCCAAAAAACCTCGAAATGTTAAAATTTTTTTCAATTTTAACCCCGAAGGGTTAATTTTTCGGCAAAAGCAGTTTTATGCTTTTTAAAATTAGAGTAAATTTTGTACAAAGTGAGACCAGAATAATCTCTGTAGATCTAATGATATCAGCGATAAAAGTGTAAGTACAAAGGTTTTCAAATTTATCATATTTTGCTATTTTTAGCCATACAGCTATTGACAAAGATCCGGATTATTTACCTTGCATCGAAAGGGGTAATAGTTATGATTTTTTGGTAATGTTGTATAATATTATGATGAAGCTCTAATGATAAATCCAAGTCTTCGGGCTCGGTGGGCCTCCGGATCTTTGTCAAATATCCAAAAATATATACGATGTAATTTTGCTTTCGTTTGGGTTTATTTTTGAATTTTTGACAAAGATCGGGAGGTCCGCCGAAGACCAAAACTTGTATTTATTATTAATTAAGCATTCGTCGTATTCATACAAGATGTTTACGGTCTTTGTAATATTTTAAGGGGTGATAGGTGATAGTACAGGTCAAAGTATTCGACCAATCGAAGTATTGGATATTTGTACTACATGGTTTATCTTTCATTTCAATTAAGAATCCAACGATGTCTCATTTTTACCATTTTTTCTAGGTCCATAGCTTAAGGCGTCTTATTGAAATGATTTCAAATTTAAAAAACTTTTTTAGTATTTTTCTATATTTGGAAAAGCTGCTTTCGACATAATTTCTCCATTGAAACATGGATCATTAATAAGATGTGAAACAGAACGTTAAAGTTATAAACTTATAATACATGGTTTACGACTGTATTTTGAAAGACATTTTCTAATTTGATACGGTACAAAAAATATACTCTTGTAAGCTAAAAAAATTGGACGAATTCAAAGTCACTTCACTTTTGAAAAAAAAAACGTTTTGTAATTTAACAATATTTTCAACCTAATTTGCTTCAATTAACAAACTTATCAATTCGGTGATAAATCATCAATGTAAATCGCGGTAGTTAATTATTAAACAAATGAATGACAATCTAAATGGGTGGGCCAGGATGTAACTAATGTGTCATTTTTAATTTTAACAAGTATAGAGAATCAGTGAGATGATTAATTGAAATTCCACTACTCGTTTTCACTTGATTTGATATTTTTTGTTAAGTTCGTTGGTTCTTACATATAAAAAGGCCCTGCGTGTTAAAATGCAGTGGCGTGTAATCAATATATTCTGTATACTATAAAATACGAATCGAGGATGCTATATAGCGGGATCAAAATGAACATCGGTTCTTCTATAAAGGTGAGGTGGGCAGGTAAGGGTGGCTGGAACAGAATAATGGCGTAATTTGATATCTACAAGCGGCTCCCTATTTATATAGACATCCGACAAGAGAATATGCCTTAAGAACAGAAATTCGCTTAACAAATTTTGATAGCGCATTACATTATAAATTATTTGCTCGTATAATTTCATTTCTTACTCGAAAAAATTATACTTTATACGTTCGTTCATACGTACGTATGATTATAACAATCAAAAACATTTTTTCGATTTGTGACGATTTAAATATAGTAATTAAATTAGAAGAGAAGCTTTACAGTGATGGTTATTTTTACGCATTAATTATACAACATTTTTAGACAAATTACATGTGACACCTTTGCTCATCAAAAGTAAATGAAAGAAGCCTTATCATAAACTTTTTGACTTTTAATAAAATCGTTGAAGCGTATTTTGTGGAAGCCTAGCAGATGTAACCTACGCATCGGAACTGGAAACCTCCTAAGTTTCCAACTTCCTTTGTTTTGTGCGAAAGTAAAACTTGGAATTAAAAATTACCTACCTAATGAAAATTTTAAGTTTGATAATTTGATAAAGCACACAAAATTATTTACCAAACAAAACGGTAGGCGCCAGATATATTAGGAATTTTTGTTAAATTCAGCACGAGACTGCATTTGTGCGTAATCATGCGTAAGAAGTAGTCTGTATTATGAACGTAAATAGCATTATTTCTGTTTACGAGCAATGTGCGTTGACTGTAAAGTCCCTTTAAAACCCCTATAATGGACATAATCTGCACCCGAAAATTCGACCACATTCGCATAATAATCTAGTAAGGTAAAGGTAGGCAAGCAAATGCGTCCGAACAAACCGAGCGTGGTTAACGCTAATACCTTTCTTTAAAACACAAAAAGTTGCATTAGAACTACTAATATTTGAAAATTAACTAAAAATGAGTGTATGGTATATTTATAGGAAATTTGCCCAATAGTAGGTACTTAAAACATCAAGAGCTATGCGTTGGCCTTTTTGCGGCGGGAGTCAACAATGTTCTAGTTCTTTGTCAATAATGGAAACGAGAGGCACTTCTTCTTCATTGTTAGGCGTCTGAACACCGGCCACTTGAAGTTGACTACCTGGGCATTACCGTAAACACCGAAATAGTAGCTAATACTCATACGCATGTATACTGATGCCGTATATAAATTTACAATAATAGAAAATATATTTTGACTGACCAAGAATGCTTTTATACAAAAGCTCGACCACCAGAATAATTTGAGTAAGTTAAGCGATTTCACGGTCGTTTCGGAGTTCGATTAGCAAAACTAAACATAAATAATTTTTTATGTAGTATCTATCGGACATACTTTTGATGAAATATTTGGTGTAAGGAACAAAAACTGCCTAAAGAGATAAACACGCTTATTTGATCAATTTTCTAAATTTTGTCAAGTTTATTGATGCAGAATATTTCGATTAAAATCAGTTTCGCAACAAAATGAGAACTGCATAATGGTACGTATAACAGATTTTGGAGATGGGATTTTGAGATTATTATTTTTAAATGTATAGGTATACTAAGGGGATTTTTTAAAGATAAAGCTACCGTTTCGTTTCGTAAATGCAATAAGGAAAATAATTCAGAGCTTGCATGAAGAAAATAAAATTAAAATAAGATTTTGATTTTTTTCTCGGTGAGCTTTAACCTTCGCAGTCCCAAAATAAATTACAATCATTGTTTACCAAAAGCGGGTCATCGATGACCCATTTTTTATTTTGTGTTTTCGAATGAAATAAGGACATTTTGGTTTCAATCTAATCTCGCTTGTTAGTGATTTTATCAAAAAATGTTACTCTTTGTAAAAGTTTTTGCTTATTTCAAATTTAATATTGATAGTTTCATTTCTGCAAATTTTTATACAGGGTGTTCTTTATTAACGTTTCTCTAAAATTATACATTTTTCGATATTTTCCAGCAGTATGTTATGTAGTTTAGTATTTTAGGAGAATACACAGAAGGAAATTATATAACAAAATTTATCATAGAAGTTATTCAAAAAAAATACCGACTTTCGGGATTTCGGGAATTTCGGGACTGCGAAGGTTAAATAACTTACCAGTGCACTTTTAAGACATTTTGGGACGGAACTAAAATGAATTTTTATCCTGCAACAATACTAAAAGCTTTCATCTTTAAATGCAACAACCCTTTATTTTCGAGTTAATTAAGGACATAGAGCTTAGAAGTGAAAAAAAGTCACATCTACAAAAAATTAAATCTCAGACAATTTATATATCGCGTAGGAATAAAAAGAGAACCACAATAAACAAAATTTTATAAGTTTTAAAAAGCACCTGATGACATTTTCCTATCTAAAACAAAAGAGTGTGTTTAAATTTTTATCCATTTCGAAATTATTTTCTCTCTACCACGTTCAGACAGTTCACACCACATTCAAATTCAAAACGTACTACCTGTAATTAATTTATACTATTCAGCATGTTGGGTAATAACTATTTGAAAAATGATTAGAAATGTTTATAAATCATCTGAATTAAACGAACGGAGTTGTAGATCGTGAAAAGGTAGTTCAATAAGGGCGTCGCGGCGCCCTCGCATAGTAACCCGTTGCTAAGTCACATGACGTTGATGCGAATAGACACTAATGCCAGTTATTTAACAGAATAGCACGTGTAAGCCACCGTTATTCAATTACCGTACCCACCCTCTTGCTTTCTTTTTCGGTATAATTGAAATGAGCTCGACGTACGTCCAAGCCCAATAATTAAGCTTGTACCTACGTGTATTTTTTGTTAAAACAAATATTATTAACAGTCGAAATAAGAGGTATATATGTACATGTATTAATTTAAAAAAATTAGGTACTTAATTTATACTTAAAATTACAATCGATACATGGTTGGGGAATTTGCTCAAATTAGGATAGAAACGAAAAGGCTAAGTTTTCTAATTAGAAAGGTCGATGTGATTATGGAAAGTGGAAATCTCACTTCTTTTGTCTATTATTATTATACGAATTACTTAAATTTTGAAACAAGTTTTCGAAGACTAGAAGGAAAAGCCAGCTCTACTCACTCTTATCTCTTATACTTTGTATTGATCAAATTACAAAAATTCGGGATTGCGAACGTAGGAACACTGGAACACGATTTTCCAAAGCTCGTTATCCGTTTATTTTCAGTTTCTTGGTCAAAACCAAACATGTGATACCTTATCTGCTTAAAAAGGGAGGGCTTGATTTTTTTCATTGATAAGATGATGAGGTTGGAAAGAAGTGAAATTTCTTGTGGTGCCCGCCCGCCCGTTCCAGCACCAAATTGATTTTTTCAAGTTGCAGCGCTTCTCCAAACTGTGTAGTTTATGTTTATGCATACCCAACTGTTTATAATTATAAATAAACATCTGACAAGTAATCTTAAATCAGTGTACGTGCCTTTAAAATTATATTGGATTACTGTAATCAATTTGATAAGTTCTATCACTTACATTCCAGACAATCTGGCGCCCCAGCCAACTAAATAGCTAGAATAATCAAAATTATTCACCACCTGTGTGGTAACACGCTTTAAAACCGTTTTATTACACGCATCAGTTTCAATTTATTTAAATTAAAACGCAAATTTGACGTTATTGTTTAAATTTGACAAATTTCCTCATTCGATGTGGTGTGGTATAAGCTTTAAAGCTGTACATTGTACATACAATGTTTGATGCTCTAGTAACTCGATCTATTTTTGAGTATCTTCCAATGATCACGGCCATCTATTGTGTTTATAAACCTATACAATAGGGCTGTCGATAGCTGTCCGGGTTCCTACATCAAAACCCCACTAATAGTTTAAATACCGTGTTTTATGCGATCATACAGGTTAGTTTTTTTGTTAAGATGAGGTAAATTTGTCAAGACGTTGTTGAATGTACTACTTCATTGATTATCTTTTTAAAGATGCAATTTGAGACGTTTTTAACTTTTACAAAGAACAAAAATTTACGGTACAAGCTAAATACACATGCTACCTAGTTTATAAAAAAGAATGGCAATTTGTGATGGTCGCCATACACGTCTTTTTAAGTGTGCGTTTGTAAAACGTAAACATCTAAATTTGACTCAATTACCTCATTACCTGTTAGAAATTTACGAAGTAGTTATTCAAGTTGCATCAGTTACTCTTACTAACATGTAACATGCCAGACAAAGCGAGAACAAATTTTCAGTCCAAAAAGATGTAAAAATGTATTTTTTTTAATTCCCTCATTTTACAAATTTCTTTTCCTTTCGTGTTTTTAAAAATACCTGAGAAAACTCTAATTTGTTTATTTATCAACTTTGGCCTTGTTTAGTAAACATATCTCAGTTTTCTTGCGTTTCTTAAAACAATTTCGACAATACTAAAAACAGAAATAAAAAATAAAAATGATTCTTGAAACCAATTCCCTTGTTGTGTATGTAATTCTTTATCTTTTTAATGTAGTATGCTAATATTATGTACTACTACATAACTTAAATCAAATTATTTTATTGGTAGAAAAGTTGAAAAAAATGTAGGTACTTATCACTAATGCTGGGCTAGTTTGAAGACACCTATACATATACATACAGGGTGTTACATGACGTACTGTACAAACTTAAGAGGCATTTTTCTGAGGTCAAAATAAGTCGATTTAACCAACTTACCCTATATATCAAAATAGTTCCTAAGCCCGTGAGGGTGCTTCAAAGTTGAAGAAAATTTTTTCTTTTTTTTTAATAACTCAAAAATGCTTAGTTTGATTTTGATCAAATTTGGTATGTGAACATTTTAATTGAAGTGTTACTTTTTGAAGTTCACAAAACATCAACTAAAATTCCCCAAGGGTGAAAACTACACTCACTGTTAGATAAATTTGATTATAACTTTTGGAGGGTAGTTTCAGCTCTTTAAATTTGTTTTTAAATAAAAGCCTTATTAATTTTTGGACATTTTATGGCTCTTGTAAAAAACTCGTTTTGTGTCTCTAAATGTAATAATTATGGTTCCAATATTTCAATCTTAGAGGCTAAAATTGCGATAATACATTTATGCTATGTATGCTTTCTCCCTTACAAAATTTTAAGAAATAAAAACTTAAATCTTAAGTGTTTAAAATGACCACCTTCAGCATCGATACACTTTGTAGTACGATCAAGAATGGACCGAGTAGCTGCATTTAGTACCTCCGGATTATTCCTTATTTGCTGACATGCTTCAATAATACGCTGCTGCAGTTGAGTTCGAGTGCTTATTTGTACTTCGTACACTTAGCTTTTAACATGACCCCACATACCAAATTTGATCAAAACCAAACTACCTAAGAATTTTTGAGTTATTAAAGAAAAAAATTTTTTTCTTCAACTTTGAAGCACTCTCACGGGCCTTTAGGAACCATTTTGGTATATAGGGTAAGCTGGTTAAATCGACTTATTTTGGCCTCAGAAAAATGCCCCTTAAGTTTTACAGTACGTCATGCAACACCCTGTATATTAGATAACAACAAAGAAAGTTTCACGTACCTACAAAGTTGAAACTTGTAGATTGTCATTCCTATAAAAAGTGACTAGGGAGAGGGCTTTTCCTTTTTCTCATTTTTCACTACTTTTAACTTTTAAAAACTGTTTTCATCCCTTTGGTACTATACGCTTTACTTTTTCTCAGCTTTCATTTAGTAGTATTGTTTTAGTCCTCCTTGCCTTACATTTCACATTTCATGCAATTTCTCTTTGTTTGCATTTTTCGTAATTCTGATCTACCTATACTCTTATATTCTCCTTTCTCTTTCAATATTTTCTTAAAATTGCTCATATTTTCTCTTCAGGTCTCATCCCTTGTCAACAATTTACGTTTTTTCTTTACATTTCTTATATTTTCTTATCGTGTTAATCTTTTTATAGAATTTCTTATTTGTTCTCATGGTTTTTCAAGATTTATGGCCTTATACAGTAGTAACTGCGTATTAGATAACTACTATTGTGTACTATTGACAATTTCGCGCTCTAGTCATCATCTTTGCGTTTTGTATCTTTTATCGTACAGATATATCTATACATGATTTTTTAATATCCGTATTTCGTGTTGTTATTAATTAAAAAACGCAATTATCATTACAATTCCGGTGTTGGAAATAAAACGATCGTTAGACAAAAAAAATAAAACTATTAAACTTCGGTAGGTATATAAGTAAACAGATCTATTAAAATAATAGTATTAGTTAAAATGTCTCGACAAATAGTGACTGTCCTGTTAATCTTCTCATCTTTATGTGTACCTTGTGATTTTCTTGTAAGTAACTAATTTAAATCTAAGCCCCCATACTATAACACTAATTTTTGATAGTTGGAAAAAAAGACGATCCAGATGGATCGTATAGTTGGACGTTGTCCAGGATTGAAAAATGCGACTATTTTTTTCGATAATATATCTTTTAACCACGTTAAAACGAATTTTCTTTACGGGATGAGAATGACAGTTAAACGAGATACATCTTCTAATCTCAAAGTAAGTGTGCTCGTTACTCCGGATTTGGTACGATTCGGTGTTAAACATTTCAAAATCCAAATCGTTCTTAGTCGAATTTTCAAATTTGCGTACACCATACCCTAGGTATGGTCGTATGGTACCTATAGTAGACTTAATACACAGGATGCCGAATATATGAACATTTATTACATAAACATAATATATCACAGACTATATTATTCGCATTTTGCGTTTTGCATTTCTCGTCTCATCACACTATTCGCCTTTCTATGATTAAAATTTTGAGTTTCGGTGTTGTGTTCACACTTTTCGTGACTACTGATGATTCGGTAATTTTTTATATACGTAGTCAATATAGCGGTTATTCGTTTCCAAAGAGTCATGGTCTACACATAAAAATACTGATGGGATATTGCGAGGGCTACCTAAGAACAGCAAAGCGTAATATACGGTAATACCGCGATATGCTACAAAATGGCACTGAATTCAAAAGAAATTTTTATGTGTTCGTGATCTAGTTTTGTGCACACATCTATATTTCACTCTGTAAATTGCCAATCATAGTTAACTCTGTATACAGCGTGTTCACGGCTGGAGTTAACAAGAGGAAAACCTTTTTTATTTTCTACGAAAAAGGGTATTTTTTATAAAAAAATTCTGCTTCTCTAGAAACCTCAAAGGCAATTTCAGCTTTGTCATACAAATGTCTTAAAAGACAATATCAAAAAGTACAATTTCGTAAACTTTTTATAACCAAAAATGTTAAAATAAAAACGTAAACATTATTCTACAAAACTGCCTCCAGACTTAAGTACTGCCTTTGAGGTTTCTAGAGAAGCAGAATTTTTTATAAAGAATACATTTTTTTGTAGAATCAAAAATAAAAAAGTTTTCCTCTTGTCAACTAGAACCGTGACCACGCTGTACATAGGTAGATTTCAATGATTTAACTTCTTCTGGTAAGTCAAGTAGAATCGACGTTGGCAACAGCGGCGGATTAACAGACTTTGTCGCCCTAGGCTATAATAATCCTAGTGCCCTTTTTTAAATTTATATTTGAGAAGGAAATGGAATAAAATAGCGCCGCAGGCAAATTTTTTTATTGTTCAAGGTCAAACGGCTTAAAATGAAGATTAGGAATTTTAGTAGCAGTTGATAGTGTCTCCTAAAAAGATGCTACAGCCTCACTAGCCTAGTGGGTAATCCGGCACTGGTTGGCAAAGTGTTCGAATCTTTTGTATTCAGTTTCTATAAGTATTAATAATGAAATAAAGTATTACCTACTTTAGCTTTGAAACAAGTTTGTAAAAATAATGCCAAATTTACATCTTGGAGGTTTTAATTATTTATGACAGTGCTACACCTTATTCATATTAATCTACTATTACAAATTTCCATTACAATATTAGTTATGATTTCTTGAACTTGACTTCTAGAAATCGGTGTATTCATTATAAAGGCCAAAAACAGACAGTAAGTACCGTCTTTTTAAATTCCTCAATTAGCTCCTCACAGTATTTAAATCTGCAATAACATGCTCTTTATTATTATTAGTAACAACATAACAACCGAAATCTCTTACATCATCTGTATGAACATTAATATTTAGTGCAGCATTGTGAAAAAAATGCTCATTGCTCAACCGTAATACCATGAGAATTGCCGAGTTTTCTGGGTTGCCAATTTTAACGCTTTTATGTAATCGTTCATTAACGTTCAGCCAAAAAGTACAAATGTGTTATATTATAAATTATAACAATATTCTTATTTAACAATTTGAATAGGTATGGTTAGAGCAACAAGCATAAAATTATGGTCTTTGTAATAATTACAAGGAATTGTGGTTACATTAACGATAGTTGCCTTATTAACGAGGACAATATTGTTATCAGTTACCTACCATTAGTACCAATAATTCTTTTTTAGACGAGAATGTTATTAGATCGTTGCAAATCTAAAGAAGCTTTAGATACCTGCGAACCTTATCCCCCAATTACTGTTTCCAATTACTGTTTTCTAATTCAAGCAAATGTGCCACCATTTTCAGAAAATTTAGAACGAGTAACTCCTAGGCTATCGTGTCCTATTAAAAAGGTACAATTTTTTATAAGTAACAAACACGTAGATAATAGCTCATATTTTTTATAGGGTGTTTATGTACTGAAAAATGGTACTGTGAGCGAATCAGCTTTAGCTATGTTCCCAGTCGAGAATTATTATTTTAGAGTACATAGTTACATAATGGATAAAATTGATGGTGATTATCAAGATATTTGCTGCGCATACGGGGAAGGAAAAATTATTAACATCTAACATCGTTTAAAAGGATTAGAAATGACAGTTCCTTATTAGACAAAAATGTTATAAGTTTTGTTAATTAAAATTCGTTATTATTAATATACATTTTTCATTTTTAAAATAATATTTCAATGGTTTATTTTTCTAATACGAAATAGTATTATAGCGTAGTGAAGAAAATTTTACCAAGCCAAGTTTGATTCAACCATAATATTCTCTCATGAACCTTGTTTAATCTCAGTCTAATATTATAGATGGGAATCCAATTTTAAATATGTAATTCTGTCAGTGTTGAGATTGAGAACAATTTCAAAAATTTTAGTCCAAATTAAATTGTTATAAGAATCTGTTAAAATGCAATAATCCAATAATAATATAATAATGAAAAATGAAATACAGTCGGGTCCGGTTATAAAAGATCTCGGTTTTAGCGAGTAATTTCTCATGGCACAAAAAATTCACCATTTAACTTAATACATTTTGAGCTCTGATGCAACGAGCTCGGATATAACAAGCAGATCTGTTATAACGAGCATTTTTCCCTTTCCAAACACGGTCAAACTGCGGAATAGCATCACTTATAACGAGCAATTTCTAATACTTAAAAAATGTTCTTAACTGGTGCGATTATTTCCTTCCTTGTGGAAGATTTGATAATTTATTGGACGGTTAGCTTCTAAAATAAAGCACGATAATGATAGCAAACTTATTGTAGCTCGCTGTGTAATTCCTCGTAAGTGATTTTAATCGTATTATCACATCCATTTGTCTATTGTCTATTGTCTATTGTCTATTCTTGCTTAGTGATATGGTGATACTCTACCCTAATCAAGCCTAAACACAGTAAAAAATAATTAATAAATCGATTATAACCAAAACCTTTTACAACGAGCGGTCGGATATAGCGAGCACATTTTATTGGCACTATCGTGCTCGCTATAATCGAACCCGGCTGTAATGTGGGTATTAAATGCACTATTTGATAACGTTGGTAAAAACATTATTTGGTCAAAAAACCTATTATTAACCTCCGAATTTCTATATATAGGTATAATAATTATAGGGTGAATTATATTTCATCCTCATCTCCCTTATTGTAAGAGTTAAAGAATCGGTTGAATGGGGAAAGTAGATTTGAAAGAGGTTACTAATTATTTGAAATTCTTCAGCGTTTTCGCTCCAGAATATTACCGAAAGTGAAAAAACGCGTTTTTTCCAAATCATCGTTACAATGTGTCACTGCGTTGTATGGGTAAATTTGTTATTATACAAGAGAAACCGAGTTGGTTAAATTAGCAAAGTTGGACAAAATTTTCAATCAACGGTTGGCTCGCTAGTTATTCAAATTACAGAAAAATCTAAAAGAGGTTTTTAATAGATAATTGTATCATAAGATCATAACATCATAACCTGTCAGATTTCCTAACTGACTTTTACGCCAGTTGACAGCTACATTATTCATTACATTACTAGGTCGTCAATGATGGGTTAATTTATTGAATAATTCAGTTTTTACACCAGGTGACAGTCGACTAACTGTCAAATTCATTTTTGCATATACGGCATACACATACATTTAAAAAATTAATTTAAATCAGTTCAAACACAATTTATATCATTTGCGGTTGCAGATAAAGTATAGTATTCTACTTGCGGGGAATGCTCATTAGTCACAGGCGAGTGTTGTAATTCATTTTGTTCTATTGAGTAATGAGCATCATTACCCGCTCGTGGAATAATATACTATTAACTTAATAATAATTGTACCAAATATTGCAGTCTAGAATGGTGATCAATCGTTGTAAATCTAGAGAAGCTTTGGATACCTGTGAACCTTATCCGGATATTAGTTTTTCCAGTTTCTGTTTTTTAATAAATGCAAATTTGCCACCATTTACAGGAAGTTTAGAAAACATAACTCCTAAACTACCGTGTCCTATAAAAAAGGTACAGTTTTTAATAAGAGAAAGACACGTTACCTTCTATTGATTTTTATACAGGGTGTTTATGTATTGACAAATGGTACTGTGAGCGAAGCTTCTTTAGCTCTACTCCCACTCGCTGATTATTATTTTAAAATACATAGTTACATGATGGATAAAATCGATGGTAATTTTCAAGATATTTCCTGCATGTACGGAGAAGGAAAACTTATTAACGCTGTTTAAAAGGATTTAGAAGTAATGACAGTTCCAAAACTTTAGTCATTCGATGGACACACTTATGTGCGTTACCTACTCTACTACTTTTCCACTATTATTCGATAAAAATAATTTAGAAACAAGATTTATTAATACCACTGAGCGGTATATACTTTTGTGCGTAGAGGTACTTGCAAGATATCAAATTTTATAAATTATTGTTAATTAAAATTTGACTATAAATTCGTTTTATTTTTTAATATGTTAATGGCCTAATTTTATAATAATAACATACGGCCATATCACTTGTAGATACATGTTCCATATTTGGACCTGTAAGGTATCACTGTCGACTACTTCTCTAACAAAATGATGTCTCACGTCATTGGGCCATGTTATGAAAAATTCATGTTTCTCTTGGGAGATGTCAGGGTGGGAGCTATAAACATTTTTTTCAACAAAAATATAGTCGAAAATTTGAAATTCTTCGGTGTTCTCGTTCCAGAATATCACCGAAAATGAAAAAACAAATCAAACCGACTAAGTGTTTGTCGGTGACAAATATCTCACTAATACGTTGTATGGATAACTTTGTTATTATACAAGAGATATCGAGTTCGAGTTGGTTAAATTAGCAAAGTTGGACAGAATTGCATGAAGCTTCAGAAGCCGTTAAGAAAATTGAGCATTATTGCCCAATTTCCTATTTATTCGAGAAAAACTTAAAATCGTTCAAAGTTTCAATCAACTTTGGCTCGTTAGTTATTAAAAATATAAAAAAAACTAAAAGAGGTTTTTAATAGATAATTGTAAGATAAATTAGGTGAACCTATAGGAAAACAATTTTAAATCATTTCTTTTTGAGTTATAACCCAAACTTACCTTTTTACCCGCTCGTTGAATAATGTACTATTAACTTACCTAAAAATAATTGTACCAAATATTGCAGTGTAGAGTCATGATCAATCGTTGTAAATCTAGAGAAGCTTTGGATACCTGCGAACCTTATCCGGCTATTGTTTTTTCCACTATCTGTTTATTAATGAATGCAAACTTGCCACCATTTACAGGAGGTTTAGAACACATAACTCCTAAGCTATCGTGTCCTATGAAGAAGGTAACGGTTTTGAATAAGAGAAATCCACGTTACCTTATATTGATTTTTACAGGGTGTTTATGTAATGACAAATGGTACTATGAGCGAAGCTTCTTTAGCTCTACTCCCACTAGCTGATTATTATTTTAAAGTACGTGGTTACACGATGGATAAAATCGATGGTATTTATCAAGATATTGCCTGCATTTACTCAGAAGGAAAACTTATTAACGCCGTTTAAAAGGATTTAGAAGTAATGACACAATGACAGTTCCCAATCTTTAGTCATTCGAAGGACCCACTTTTGTATGTTACTAACTCTACTACTTATACTATTTGATAAAAATAATTTAGAAACAAGATTTACTAATAATATACCACCGACCGGTATATACTTTTGTGCGTAGAGGTACTTGCAAAATGCAAATTTTATAAATTATCATTTATTAAAATTTGTCTGTAATTCGTTTTATTTTTTCATTTGTTAATGGCTTATTTTATAATACTGTTGACAGAAGCAAACTGTGCCCCTGGGAAGGCGTGACCGGTGTCGCTTTAGTTTCGAAATGTGTAATAACTTTCTCCCCTTCTACCACTGACTGTACATACTTTCTTGACGTGATTGGATAAAAGTTTTACCCCCCCAAGTTTTTAAATTTAGTTGGCATATTTTCCGGGGGCACAATTTGCTTCTGAGCGCTGTAACATACAGCCATATCACTTCTTACACACATTTTCAATTATTGGACCTCAAAGCTATCATCACCTATCACTGTCGACTTACTTCTCTATAACAAAATGATGTCTCATGTCAATGTATTGGGCCCTGTTATGGAAAATTGGATTTAAAAAAACAATTTTGACGTTAATATTTGAGCTATTGAATTGAATAAAGACAAAAAATGCTTTTTGAATTAATTTAACTAAAACACATCGAAATTACCAAAATAAAAAATGATAACTTAATAGTAATTGTATCAAATTAATATTGCAGTGTAGAATCGTAATCAATCGTTGTAGATCTAGAGAAGCTTTGGATACCTGCGAACTTTATCCGGAGGTTGTCTTATCCAATTACTGTTTTCTAATAAATGCAAATGTGCGACCCTTTACAGGAACTTTAGAACACATAACTCCTAGGCTAACGTGTCCTATGAAAAAGGTACGATTTTTAATAAGAGAAAGACACGTTACTTTATATTGATTTTTACAGGGTGTTTATGTACTGACAAATGGTACTATGAGCGAAGAGTCTTTAACTCTACTTCCACTCGATGACTATTATTTTAAAATACATAATTACATTATGGATAAAATCGATGGTATTTATACAGATATTTCTTGCGTTTACTCAGAAGGAAAACTTATTAACACCGTTTAAAAAGATTTAGCAATTATGACAGTTCCAAATCTTGCAATTGTTAGGGAAAGAAGAACCCACCACGTGACAAAAGCTGCTACTACTTCGTATACAACAAAATCAAGACAATCAACTTTGTAATTGGTTATAACTCCACGGCACTATCTACGTTTGTTTCTATTCAACTGCAGTACAAATTAATTTACTTTGCAACTTGAACGGTAATCACGTGGTGGGTTCTTCTTTTTCTGGTATCACTCTAACACTTTTATGCGTTATTCACTAACTATACTCACTTCCTATTAATTGTCGACAACTTCTCTAACAAAATGAGGTCTCACTTCGATTCATTTGGTCATGTTACGGAAAATTGGATTTTTCAAAAAATTTAATAGCACCATTATTATTATCACACATCAAATTTCCTTTCGCTTTCTTTGACAGCTTCATTAGGTGGCCTAAGGGCCATATATTCAGTCTCTGTCGATGAAAGGGCTACTGTTCTTTGTTTACAGGAGTCTCATGATATCGAACATCCACCCAAAATAAACGCAAAACCACTGTCCGATCTTATATCGTCAACAAAGTTTGGCTGTTTGGCCAGTCAGTATCAACATGTATGGTTTTAGTATGGTTCTAGTCTTTTAACGAATTTTAATCCAATGTCTTGTGTATAACTTTCAAATATTTCAGTGCACGTTTTGCAGCTGTCCAGGAAGAGTGTAATCCTAACAAGAATTGTATTGACTTGAATAACTCACAGTATGAGCAATGTCAGCTCCTATGCATACAGCCAAGTACATGAAAGATCCTACCAATTCTCTGTGCGGCAAATTTCTCGACTTTTTCAATTCTGCTTCTATTTTGCGTTTAATACAATCAAGTCAATAGAATAGGAGTACTCACTGGTTTTGAGTACTATATCATTCCAAATCATCACAAGTTCTTGAAAATTCTATATACACATACTGTATAATATTAACACACGTTAACCAGACGCCAAATACTCGCAAATTAATTCTCTTGATGATAATCTGCAACCTGTTTGTCCGTTAGTGGTGAAGGTTTGGATTCCATGGGATGAGCAACTTTATAAAATCGCGCTTGTTTGTTTTTATTAACGTAGTAATATTTTAAACTTTACAACAAATATTTGCATAAAATTTGAATGAGTGTTGTATAAATGGTATTGTAAATCATATTATTTAGTATGTCAACTAACACCTTACCATAAACACTTTAAAATCTACTATACACAAATTTGTCATCCGATACCGAAGAATACAAGTCTGTTGATTTCAAGTTCGTGTGTGGTCATTCATCAATCCTTCTTTAATATCGTAAATTTGACCAACAATTACATTTCTATTGCGTTTTGTTCTTCTTATACTATTCTTACGTCTTAATTACTAGAAATATCTACCATTTAATTAGAATTAACCGATTAATTATTTCATTTGCCTAAACTAATTTTGAAAATGAGTGTTGATAGTCGAAGTGACACGCGTTTTAAAATAATGTCGTAATTTACAACAGTTTAGTTAATTGATAGTTTTCGGTGGTTTCAAATTTATAACATGAAATATTTGAATTAAAACAAAAAAATTACATTTAGTTACTATAAGAATAGTGTAACTCTAGTTGACTTGTTTTTTGTGACAAAATAATGTAGTAAATTTTGTGATGGGATACGGGATTTTAATTTTAGAAACGTGTGGAAAATTTGTAAACATATACATTTTTAAAAGTATTAAACGTGCGCAAAATGTTTGTAAGTGTTGATTTCATTTTTTTCAAATTTTGGGAAGAATATTTCCGTCGATGAAATTGGTGTCTTCCCGAATGGAGTATGTTATTTATGTGACATTAACCTCTGATTTGTAGGAATTCCTTAGATTTCTTCAACTTTTTTACCTATCTAGGCATATTTCTGTCTATTCGTATATTCGTGACTATATGTGATGTCTAAATATTCAAATATCGGGTGACAATTTGACGTTTATTGTTACGTATTACACTCAGTACCCCTAACGGGGATGTTTATAGCATGTTCAAAAATAATTGTTTTTATTTTAGGTAAGCATAGTAAAAATCTCATTTTATGAGATTTAAATATATTTTATTTTTAAATAAACTCGATTTATTGACGATTACATTTCTTCTTAATTTAACTTACCTAATACTTATTGTTATTTTAAAGATAATTACTTACGGTAGCGTAATTAACACCTATACTACAGGCCAGTGGCGGCCCATTAAGTTAAAAATTGAGGAGGCTAAAGAAAACCTGCCGAGGGAACAGCAGGCAAAAGAGGGCGTGGCCTAATTTACTTTTTGTGAAAATAGTCAAGTTGGTTTTTAATTTCAAACAACACTGCTCACTGTAAATTTTCTGTTTTCTCTTTCTTCTTCTGTTCTTCTGCTACAGGGTATCAAAGAACTTGTGTCACAAACTTGTAGGGGGAATAACAATATTTTGCGTTTACACCATGTCTTTATCATTATGTACAGGGTGGGCAGAATTCGAGGGTTATTATGGAGAAATTGATAACTAAGTATAAGAGATATGGAAAATTGGATGGCGCATTCTCGTTCTTTTTTTTGAAAACGCGAAAACTGGAATTAACGATCTTCTTTTGCTTTTTGACCCTAAGTATAACCCAAAGTTTGATTTTTCAATTTTTCGCTTATTAATGTCGATATCTCGGTTGTTGTGAAGTTCCAGAAAAAACTATTAGCACGATCTTCCGGCACTTTTTTAGGATAATAAAATGAGCCGAAGGGATTTAAAAAATTTTCGTTACTTTTCGGTTTATAACACAAAGTTACGTTTTTTTAAATAGCTACCATATCAAGATGCAGGTCCGTCCCTTCCTACCCATCTTCGTCCAAAAGTTCTGTGAAAATGCCCTTTAAAACGGCAATCGAAGAATGAGCTGCAGCACTATCGTGCTGGAAATGCTACAAAAAGGAACAATTCTCCGCATCTTTGAAACTGGCCAATTGCGACCTATCCTCTAAGACTTTTCTGCATATTTTGGGCCATACTATCCCACTATTTAAGTTTGTCACATATGTTTTTTAACACCCTGCATAACAATAAACTAGAAAATAATAATATGCATAGTAAATGAGTTCCCATTGATCTTTTTCATCGGACCTATAACGACCTAACAGAAAAAACTAATTTTCAAAAGTCCAATTTAAAATGATGTTCACTGTTCATTCAAAAAGAAAATTTTAAAAAATATATTAAAATACAACAATATGAACTCTCAATAATTCCAGAGCCCCTTTTTTGAACATTTATTTCATTCATTATAATTCAACCCATTTAAGTGGCATTATTAATAATGTTTTTAGTACTTCCGCGTGAATGTCATTTAAAATTTATAGCGTTGACAATTTCTAAATCTGATAAAAAGCACCCTCCACAAGTTCGGGTGTATATAACGAGCCCCCTTGCGACCGATCTAGGGAGTTATAAATTAAAGTACCAGAAGCGTCGACAGCTGCTCTAAATGAATCAATTTACTACTGAATCTGTAACAGATTAAGATCGCTAAGTTTATAATTTGCTCCTCATAACAGTTTATTAAAATAGTGACTTTTTGTATGCAATTTATTCACCTCATTTATTAAAATCGGTTTATTATTTTGTAAATTTTGTAAAGTTTTTGATTTGAGACGAAACTGCTTTGAAGTAATTTTGTTGGAATGTATTTATAAGAGCGACATAGTGCAGGCAGACAGTTTACAAATCTTTAGTATTTTCTTTGACAAGAATGATTGACATTTCGAAACGACCGCCGGTCCTTCTATGACAACTGTTTCCGTTCATCTCACCACAATCACGTGCTTATTCCGTATGTAAAAATGTGCATCTTTTGTATTACAACAAAATATACAAAATTCGCATTCAAAATGACCACGGGATACTTGATTTATTTTTATATAAAAGGAAACCAAATAACATGTTTATTTCTCTTGACCGTTTTTTTTTCATGTAAACTTACGAATTTTAAACTGGACAAGCATATCAAAAAGTTAACAATATCGTTAAAAGTGGGCTATTTTTCTTGAGAAAATTTTATGTAAATTTTAAATAAATCAACTAAGGTGTGCGCGAATGCAAGTTTAGTAATATCGTGTTGCACCAAATAACGATATTTTTCTTAAAAATCTCGTAATGCCTGAATGCCTCTTGTTAGGAGCGCTCATATATTATGTATGATGGGGTGGTAAATAAAAAATTTAATGTAGGAAATAGAATTAACATTTTAATCCTGATTAATATTAGGTAGGTACACATCAAAGTTTAACAGCCCCAAAAGAAATTAATATTATAACCAAGTTTGATGAAAACTTACAAATTTACGGAATCATTGCCTATATCATTTTCTTTACAATTGACTATTAATTCGCTTTATAATTTTTTTGGGAAAAATTTATTACTCGTACTTATAGGTATACGATTCAAAAGCTTTTAAAAAATATGTTTACGACTAAAATTATTTTTTGATATTAGAGAAGCACATAAATAATGAAGTTAATGGTATCAAGTTTTTATTATTATTTATACGCTTTTGTATTAATTCTATTTATGTATTGTATCTCGAAATTCTATAATTCTAACAATAATAGAAAAAAAGAATAGAGAATTGAACATCTTTTGTTCATGATGTAGTAAACGACTTTTCATTTAGTAGATATAACTAATCAAAACAAACAGGTATACATTAGAAAAAGTAAAAATCATTATATTTTCGAATTTCTTGCACAAGGCTCTCCAAAAATACACTTACAAACTTTTACGTTTGGTTGTGGTGGTATTGACTAGTAAATAATGTTCACCCACCTATAACTTGAAATGTAATAAAAAAACAAAAATTGTTTCCCAGATGAAGTCATGTTGTACATTTGTACAACACTTGTGTCAGATTACGTCAAAAATGATTATCACTCAAACCGCTCAAGTGCGTGTTATCGACAGGCGACAGGTCACTCCAATACTACTTCAAAGTCCTGTACTCCAAACTCGATTTAACTACCACAAATGACCAAATCAAGAAAAAATTAAAGAATCATTCTGTTAGATATTATATATTTTATGATTTTTAAAAATATCGTAAGATTAGCTGTTGAATGATATCAACCATGTTAAATTTTAACTTCCTATTTAATCGGAAATCGGAAATGCTGTTAGTTTTACTATTTTAAATACACCACCCTGTATATACTTAAGTGGTTTGAAATAATGTAAAATTAGCTATCTAGTGACACCAAACATTTAATATTTTGACTTCGTTAAATTCAAAAATCACTGCATGTCTTGATTAGTATCATGACCTTTTGTGTTCCATATTGTACTGTGCCCTCCCCCTGATCCCTGATGGACTGAAAAAAGGGGTAAATAATTTTTATTTTTAACTTTCCATCAAGCAAATTAATGGTACTCTTTATGAAAAATATTGTGTCTTTATCCAAAACTGCTGTTGTATACGTACAAGAGACGTTCGCATTAGATACCTACTCCTTACTGATGGCGAAATGAGATTTTGCGTAAAATTTACTAACTTTGCACCTTTGCAAAATAGGGATTAACGATGGCTTCAAAATTTTATTTTTTTATAACTAAAATTAATCCATATTTTAGTACTGACTATTGAAATGTCTAATAATTTAATTATTTTAAGAGTATACCACAGGGTACAAAAACAGATTTTTCTCTCATGACCTGTACAGAACCCTTTCTTTATGTTAAATTATTGTTCAACGTTAGACAATGCAAGATCTAACATAAATCTTAATTCTTAAATCATTACATGAAAAAGAAAAAACTGTGTAGCCCAAACCCCCTTCTTGAATACACAATATTATACATAGTAAATTATATAGGGAATAGGGAATATAAATAAATATAGAATGGATTACACTCTTCTTTCATTCTAAAAGTTTAAAAGAATTTACTTTCAATACTTAATTATTATATAGTAACTTAGCTTGCATTAAAATTTAGTTTCAAGAATTTACATCAATCAGTTGGCAGTTCATTGTTCATTAGATTCATTAGTGTCTTATAATAAATTTGAAAATCATCGATATAAATATCGTACACACCTCCATCACTTACTCAAACCACTTGTGGCCTGGAACATATTTATATATTTTTATAAAGGATATATAAGCAAAAAAGCAAACCAACACCTCTTATATTTTCTGGACTAGACTCTAGTTAACTTAAACTGACGACAAAGGCCATGTTTTCATAGTAACTACTCTAACTCTAGACTTTTGATTTTAATTAAAATTAGCAATTATATTTACACTTACTTGACTGTAAGAAGGAAGAGGAGCATAATCAAAATAAGTAGGCACGTTGTACAACATTAGAAGAACTAAATGTCAAACATGTTCATATTGTGCAAATATAAAACAAAAACGAATCCACCCTTATAGGTGGATATGCAGCTCAAATTTAATTATTAATATAACACACTTGCGATTTTATTATCACTAATTAAATGCACTAGGTAATAATAAGAAACACGTTGTACTAATTATAGTTAAAATAGAAAATTATAGATTATTCGCAATATTAATACTTCTATAATTTAGAGCATTTGACAATTATTGTGAACAGCGCTAAAGGATAAAAGCTCCTCGTGGAAGAAATTGGAACCATGGTTATGTGGTAGGGAGAAGCTTTAAATTCGGGATTGATAAGGCGGGGTTACGTCACACACAGCATACACAACACACCTCTTAAAATTGTTACGCCTTACTAGGTGTGGTTATAATATCTTGATCTACAAGGAATTTCGTATCAACTCTAGCACTAACAGGTACCGGTACGACTCTTATTTTAGGAACGTTTCACTCAATTAGAAAGGACGAATTTACAATACATGAATACACCCTACACTTGCTTCTTCCCGGGCACTCTGTGCTACAGTGGTTGATGTTTGACATACAATGCAAATTGCAAAACTACGACTAAAGAATTTGCCAGTAAAAAGTAAAAACACAATTATTATTAATTATGTAGTACCTCATTTTCTGGAAGAGATGGAGAACAAAAAATCGTGTGTTACGAGATAAGATTTTCAAAGCAAAGCAGAAGTTTTCATAATGAGTGAATGGAAGTTGTTTAATTTTAAAACAAACCAAAATTGTTAATATTTAATTTCTTGAACTAATATGGGATATGGGGGATATGTTATGGGATTTTGAAAACAAGCAAAAGTTTTTAAAAGAAGAGTCAAGCTTTTTGAGAAATCAAAAATAAAAATTGTTTCCCTCTTTCCCTCTTTGTAACCCCATTCGTGGATATACTGTAAGGTATATCAGTATATACCAATACACGCTATAGTCTCTATATTGATAAATCTATACAGGTGCACTCTGTATTGATATATAAATCTATATAAATAAACTATTATCTAATACAGGCGCACTTTATACAGGGTCAGGTTGAAAACTTCCTGCCTCCAATATCTTCGCCTTAGTATTTATAGAATATTGAAATTCCCTGAAACGAAGAGACCTGTCAATGAGTAGTTACGTTCTCCCTAGATCAACCGTCAAAGAGGGGTATACTTGACCCCTTAAGTCATAAATGTGAAGGAGAGTCGAGTGACACTTTTTTGGAAAGCCCATTTAATTGTCCTTACTACGATATGCTAATTTGTTATATTTGGAGTAGTAGTTTCTGTAATTTGTGTTCTAAACGGTAAAAAATGCGTTTTAAAATTAAAAAATTAAATAATTGTATTAACAGGGGCGGACTGACAATAAATGACTGGCTCGGAAAATATTTGACGCTGCCCAATTTTATTTTACCAACCGGGTAACCAGTAGCGGTTGGTAAATTTTTTGGTGAGAGGCCTAAGTTAAATATTGATTTTATTTCAAAACTGTAAAATTTTGGATTGTTCAAGGTCAAACGGCTTAAAATGAAGTTCAGAAATTTTAGTAGAGATTGATAATGTCTCCAAAAAAGGTGTTGCACGAAACAAAATATTGACTTAGCGAGTCGCTATTTTTTGCAAATTTTTCGATAACTTGTTTGTTAAAACAAGAACTTTCCTCTGTTCGCACTGGCGAATTAAATTAAAAGTATTTTTACTATTTTTTGTCGGAACGCATCCACAATTTTTTAGTTAAATCAGTTAAACCCCAGAGAAACCGGCCCCAAAGCAACCGGCCCACCGGGAATTTTCCCGGTGTCCCGATGGCCCAGTCCGCCCCTGTGTACTATTAGGCAAAATTATTAATAAATTGTTGAAAATGTTCTCCATTATGTTCTATTTTGTAAAAATGATAAATAATAATGTAATAAATTCTGTTTTGAAACTTTTCTCTAAAATTTCTAAATACTTCGACTGTAGTGCTCTACAGATCGCCCTTTAGATTCGCTATTAGTATATACATCAAAACTACTAACCTAAAAATAACAAATTAGCATGTCGTTATAAAGACGATTGAATGGGTTTTAAGGTGAAGATATTAGAGGTGGGAAGTTTTTAAATTAGCACCCTTCACTCTATACAGTCTATAATACTCCATAGTTTAACCTGGTCTAGTTTCAAACGCGAGCATTTTACCGATTCCTGGGCCAATAATACAACGTTCAGATAAGATAATGCACATGATTGCCTGTGCATCAAACGATTCCTTAAAAGACTAATTTGAAATTTGCCAATTTTTCAAATTAAATACTTGGTGAAAAACAAAACACTTGAAGTAAAGAATGCGGTACTACTTTTCTTATCAAAAACTGTGTTTACTGTTTACAGCAGACTGGGGTGGTTTTAATAAAACACTAAGTACCTACTATTCAATTCTTGATTATTTAATATGCCTATACTGTTTGTTTTCTTATTACAGAAGATACTCAACAATGGGATGCGACGTTAATTCCGTATGTACGACTGTATTGAGACCGGACATCACTCGATGGATACAATACTTACCATATTACATAAGTAGATACTTTAATGTTTTTTTCATGTAACTTCTTCGGCCTGGACAATGTTCATATGGTACCTAATACTAACGCAGTGTTATTATATACTCAATGCTAGTACCTATAGGCGCATAGGCAAAACAACAATTATTATATACATTTCCCAAGAATAAAAATTATATCTACGACAGCGAAATACATTTGGTCATTTCCAGTAGAGATTTTCTTTGAACATATAATATGTATGAAGCGGATTCCGACGAATCCATTTATTTTCAAACATATTGTTTAAATGCTGACGTACTAATTGACTGGCATGCTCCGGTGGATTATTTTGCAGCAAATTGTTTTCCCAAAAAAATAGATATAACTAACCATTTTCAGTTCATCAATACGTCAACACAAATGGCCCAATAAGTTGTCAGTTTACTAATCCGGCCCATCCGTTCAAAGAAAATCTCTAGTGAAAATGGCGGAATGACCATGCAACCATGCTGACCCCATGCGGTGATAACCTGATAAGTTAGTGATACGAGTAACTTCGAACGTCTCCTCGTTGTAGAAAAACTTAAAGAAAAACATTAGGTAGACTATCAGAAATAACTGATGAATCATCGGACTCAATTATCGTGAAAACAATCATTTCATGTAAAAACTAAAAACGAAAACCTATATCTCTCTGTTTAGTGATTAAACAACTAACAAATAAGGTGTTTTGACATTTACCAACTGCTTTTGAACTGCTACTAATATATAGCTGATATTAAAAGAATAAACAAACTACCATAAACACCCTGTATATACTTAAGGAAAAATTAAAGAAACACGATTTTGTGTAAAAAAATCTTTTTTACGTACATGGGAGCGAGCTTATGTCAATGGTGTTTCCTTTTGTTATTGTACGGTTTTTATTAGTGTCAAAAGATGCACAGATGGACAGATTGATGCACTCAATAGTATATTCTCACTTCTCGCAGAATAAGTAAAGTGATGGCATGATAATAATATAATAATCAAACGCGTCAATATTAGTTTCTTTTTGAGATTGCCGTAGAAAAATAGCGTATTCATATAATAGAGAAACCATTTCTTTTTAGTACCGGTGACTTACGCACTTACGCTACCCGTAGAGAGGTTCAATAGAATCGATAGAAGAAAAGAATCGAAGGATCGAAAGAGATTATTCATTATTATACCTCGCTGCTGGTAGTAAAGTCGCCTACGCGAGTGAGTAGGTATACTTTTTAGGAATAGCTGTGCCTATAACTTGACTAATTTCTGTCGTTCAATAATCCGCGTATGGAAATCAAATTAAATGCGATTGAATGAGTTGAAGAAAATCATTTTTTTCGTAGGTGCCTATTTATAGACGTTTTGAAAAATGTGAAAAAATGCTGCGTCTTAGGAAACGCTTATAATAAGCGACCTCTGCTCTTTCGTAGGTACTCTTCACACCTCTTTGCCTCAGTATCTGCGTACAAATTTTTTATTTCTCTAAAGCCATGGTCTTGCAAGCTCTGTCTATTCCTGTTCATTTTACAGACTCTTACTACAGTTCCTTTAGGGTGATATACGTGCGAGTCTGGAACGAGTTGCCTGTTGAAGACTTCAACAGGCAACTTGAAGTCCGTTTATCGCCGTCACTATCAATATTTAAAGCTCGTGCCATATAAACTTCTATAAGAATTTAAATTCCCTTTTCTAAACTTTCTTACCTAAAAACCTAAACTTACTTTGCTTTTTTCCAATTTCTTCAGTTTTTGCAAATTACACTAAATTAATAGTAATTTGCATCTAATTCAGGAGGGGCACAAGGCATTGCTGCAGGCAATACGCTAAGCATGTGCTTTGTATTGTGCAAATTGAAAAATAAATAAAAATCGAAAAATTATTTTTTAGAAAGTTGGCAAAAATATATTTCTTTTGTTCTCTTGCACCGCCCCCGTGCGGACACTACAACGGTAAACTCATCGGTTTCTTAAAATATAAGTACTATTTTCAGAGGTTTGAAAATTTTTATCCACAGTTTGTAATTTTTTCCAATACCTACCCAATTTCATTGTTCCGTTCAATGTTCAATCAACGCCAGGAACTCATTCTATCCCATCTGTCGAAGCATTTTTTAAAAACAAGTTTGAGCCCCTACTGTAGGAGTAGGAGCATGTAGTGTTCTGTGCTGTTGCCGCAACTTTTGCGGAGTACAACCATTCCTACAACTTGCATTGTGGTTGTAGCAGCATGCTATAGTGTGTTTAGAAAGTCGGCTTCTAGGTGGTGCTTGCTGCTCTCTTACTAGCAAGAATTAAAAAATCTTTGAAAAAACAGAAGTTTGTTGCTCAATTCTACATTTTTTGACTCGTCAAAATAAATATTTGTCACCTTTTTATTTTGAATAAATTTGTATGAGGAAAATATTGCAAATGAAAAATTAATTAATTTATGTGAGGATCAGTAAAAACCCAAACAGTCAATTTGAGTCATCACAGTATTGATTGTAGATGTAATCCTTGCAAATTTCAAGGAAAAACAAATCAATAAAAGAAAATTGGTTTACTTTTTCAAATTAATTTTATTTAAAAATGCAATATATATGTGCAGTGCAATACAACTATTACTAACAATACATAAAATAATATTTTATAGCTATAGTCAATAGCAAAAGATATTCAACAGTTAAAAATTTTCTATGTAAGAAAATAAAAATTACATGAAATCCAACTAAATGGATATTATAATAATTTTTAACATTATAAAAGTTTTATTAGAATCTGTCATGTATGTACAGTACAAAAGTAAATAAATATATTATATTTGAGGTAGATAATGCGATGGCTTAATTATTTATTTCGAGATCTGCTTATCAAGTTTAGGTATTAGTAACAAACTCAGTCTTAAATAAAAATGGCTAATAAGTGGCTGAAATAAAAATATTGCAAATCGATTAGTTTAAAAAACGTACAACTATACAGTACAAACTACAGTTTTGGCCATTTTAATAATAAAATACAATCAAATGTAATTATTAAAACAACATAATAAAAAGCTTATCACAATTTATAAACAGCTATTTTGCAAAAACGGTGAACAAACGTGAATTTGATTAGAAATAAAGCGAATTATTGTGACACGAATCGTACCACGATAATGGAATGCGATTAACAAAGATCTGTTTGGTCACAAAGGCACAAGATGTGATGAGAATAAAATTGGTCCTCGTTTAGTTGTTACGAAAATATTTGTAGGTATAACAAACTTAACAATAAAAAATAATCAGTCTTTATTTGTAAGAATCAATGGTATGAGTTTCATGTGAGGCACCGGCAGTTACTAGGTATTGTTAATTAGATTAGTGGGTGACTAGACTTTTAATCAGTCTACTTTATGTTAAAAATTATGATTTATATGTAATGAATAAGAGAATAACATATTATGTGTATCAGTCTAGAAAATCACAGCTATTGAACAAACACGTGCCGGCGAATTGAGTAACCGATGCTGGTTTTGTGCAATTACGTACTATAGCCAAACAGCCAAACACACTGCTGCCAAGTGAAAATGGCAAAAATTGCTATACAAAACATGTTACAGAGCATTTTTCATAAATTGGTAGCTTAATGAGTTTTCTTAATTATTTAATTATCGACGCCTAGTATCGTTAAACTACCAATTACTATAAGAGATAGTTTATGTTAATGTAAATTTTGTAAAATATTTCTAATCAAAAATCAGTGAAATACTAAAAATCATTCAGTAACGCTATAAATTTTGCGAGCCAAATTGATATATTTTACAATAACATAAATTGCAAACTTCTTATTACATATAGTCATTGTTTTTTCCTTAAACGCAAAATTACACCACAAAAATACGGCAGTGAGTGTAATACCATGAAGTATTTACCGGTACGAAAATAACCCACGAAGAACAAATTATTGTTAAAGAGAAGGCAGATCGGTAGGCGGCAGTTGTGAATTTTTTTCGTACCTTTAAATACCACTAAAATGCTACCCTAATTTTATACAAACTTTTTCTAAATTGAGATATAAAAAGAAACCCGCAAACCAACTACAATAAGTAAACTACAAAAATAAAAACAGTCAAAAATTCAACTTGTAGTAACACAATTAAAATTTAAACCAAACCACCAAATTAATAACGAAACAAAATTTATAAATTTTTAGTTTGATTTAAACTCTCCATTCGTTCAAAAACAGCTGGTTTGATTTTAGTACAGTAAAATTAGCCAAAAAATCGTCGTAAAGAGGAAAATTTTAGGAAGTTAACGAAAATTTGTACACACAAATGTGAGTCGTTATACGTATGAGCAAATTTTCATTAACTTCCCAATGCTTTCCTTTTTAAAACCTAAATTTATTGTACTATTAATGTGATCGAATCACTCTCGAGAGCTTAAAGCCCTTTAGCATATAAATCACAATTACTATTTACAAATCTTTTTAAAGATATTTTAACAAAAATACCCATCGATGCCTAAATTAATTTTTGCTCCGCAACGTGCGTACATCAGTCTCATGATAATATAGTGAATCATTTACATTTATCCTATCAGTCTTTAAGTTACATTCCGTTGCGAGGAACTTATAGTAAATGTGAGCCGATTCCCGTGCTACGAATAACCAAACAAGCACTAGGAAACAACAAATTCCATTAAATTCTAAGTGATTACGGGTGATGTGACTACAATTAATAATTAAGATAATACATATTGCACTGAACTAAGTCAGAAATCTGGCAAATACATAAAATATATATAAAAAAACTTAACACTGGTTTAAAACTATATCAGCAGTCTTAATTCGTAATTTTATTCAATATTATCGACGCTTACCTCCCTCCGACTTTCTTCTCTCAACACCTCCTTCAGAAGCTCTTCCTTCTTCAAGATAGACGACATTTGATTAGTGGGCGACATTATAACTCTCGAAATTGGCTTTCTTTTAATAGATAAGTCTTCGACTTGTTCGTCGTCGTCTCCATAATCGCGTTTTTGTTCCGTTCTTCCGTTACTTTCGACATGATGAAGCTCGTTTCTCGACACTGGAGAAACTGCCATTTTATTATAGTGCAAGTAATTTACAGAATAACAATTCGAGCTCGAACTCGGCGGAAGTTCGTCGTTGGGAGAAACTGCCAGAGTTTCAGTTTCGTCGCACTCTTGTTCGTAACGTGCTTGTTGCAAATAGTTCCTACTACTTATATGGGCGGCGTGGTTATTAAGATTTGCTTCTTCTGTTTCAGATAAATGTTCGTCGGAGGGCGAATTCGTTCCGCTTCGCCGACGCGGTAAAGTCGTCGTCGTCCCGACTGCGCCATTACCGTTTGCACATCGTTTGGGTCTTCCTCTAATTATGCCAAGTTTCTTAATTTTATCGTATAGCGTACGGGATGGAATATTGAAAACGACGGATGCTTTTAAGGCACTCATTTTACCACCTCTAACTGCCTCGATTGCTAATGAAAGGCTCGTAGAGGTGTATTGTTTATATCGATGAGTTTTTTGAGGGACCACATAAGTGCCGGGACTCGTGGCAAAATTTGGAATTTCGCTCGAATTAGGAGGCGACATCGATAGTGGATTGTTCAGTTTGGTTTTATCTTCATCTTTTATTGCTGCTAAGTCGGTATAGGGAGAGCGGTCGTGTTCGAAAGGTTCGTTTTTAATGTGCTGTAAAGATTGAAAAAAATTAAAGTTTGAAATTTAAACTTATTATTCGTGTTACCTTTTCTGCATAATCTTGTTCGGGGGTGCTTGCGTATAAATTTTCGTAACCGTTGCTGTGGCAAACTAAACTTAAAGGTTGAGAGGCCGCGTCATCTTGATTTTGGCCAAGTACGGTTCGCAAAATAGGAGTGTCTCTATTGCTCATCGTAAAACTCGAGTGTCGTTTTCGTTTAAGAGGCGGTAAGTCTGCATTGTTTTCGAATCGATTCCGGGGTACAGGAGTCACTCCTGGATTAGGAGGGTTTTGGGAAAATGCGGGCATAGAATGATGATGCATCGGTGCGTGAGGAACTGCCCAGGTCGAAGAATCTAAATGGGCGCTTCGTTTCGTATTTGAAGTTCTTTCGTAAATGTTGTACGGATTTTTATTATAAGGCATGCCGCTCGTCGAATGGGGAGGAGAATTGTTACTACTGCTGCTATGAACGGATTGCATCGTAGTTGAAACATTTGGGGGCGAATCGTGGTGAAGCGGTTGATCGTCGTCGTCCGTCTCTTGTATCAAACCTTTAACTTTTAAAACTGTTGCCACTTTAATTAATCCAGCCAATTGATCGTGAGCAACGTTTACTTCTCCTTTATACATGTACTCAATTATGGCTTTAACTTCGGATGTCTTCGCCTCCGTTAAAAATATTACAGGACTTTCGTTGCTCAATTGGGATCTTATAAAGAGCTCTTTGAAGCGCAACGAACACGCTGCTAAAACAATTCTGTGACATTTTATTACTGTGCTGTCTTCGCAAACAAAATTGACGTCTGTAAATGCTTCGTTTTGCAGAAGTTCGTCAAAAACTGTAAGTAAATTCGAGTGATGGTTGTTCCATCGTAAACAAAATTGTTGTTCGTATCCACTTCCCATGATGATAACGAATTGTTGTCAGCTAAGTACTGTAATAAGAAAAAACGTATTGTCTTTTTGGTATTTTTGTAGCAAAAATAAATAAATTACTGAAAGCTGATGGCTTTCGGTCTATTCCGTGCTAAATAATATATTATTTCTATAGCGCTAAGCGAGACATGAAAAATATTTGTAACGGATGACGCCTAAAATTTTACTTTCTTCGAATGCTAACTTATTTATTTTCAATTGCTCTTTATATTGATTGAAAAGAATTTGGTTTGAAATCAAGTTAAACTGCTACCTACTACTTGCTACTACCTACCATTAATGAGAGTGTTGTTATGTATTATATACCTATACTCAAATTATTTTTCTAGGTCAAGAGTCAAAATCGTATCGAATTCGAAATGATACCGAGTGTTTTCATTCATTGAAATCATTCTTTTTTTTACATTAAATATATAAAAGATTAAATTTTTTTTATTCATTATTTTTATTTATTTATTTATTAAAAAACTCGAAAGCAGAACCTTGGAGAGTATTATCTGTGTTTCTCAATAGTATTTTGATTTTTTTAAATTTTTTCGGTTATATTAGTGCTCCTTTTTAATTATAATTATCAACTAAGTACATGCATGCAATAAAAATTTCAAATGCATCGTATGCAAGACACAAGGTGGTCCAAAAGCCCAAAATGATAAGCTCCAATATTTTTAAAATGAAACCGAGTAATTTTTTATTCATCGTGTAACTACTTAAACCTATAAGCCACATAAGTGAACATAAAAATAATTTCTGCAATAATCAAGAATTTACAGAAAATAAATTCTGCATTACATATAGATTAGCATTCAAAAAATTCGATGACGTCATATCGAAGTGATTGGTCAAAAATAGCATTAAATATTTCCTTAGATATGCGATCAAACTTAACGTGCCTATAAGGATAAATTAAAACATATTATAGCATAAAATAACTTACGTATACAGATACAGAACTACTAAAAACTATTTTAGGGTATTTTAAAAATAAAAATTCACAAATTATAATTATGGTTAAAGCAAAAAAATACGTACGCACGTAATACGATAACTTCACGCACTTTTAATTTTATTCAAACTTGAAGGAAGTTGCGTGAGTCACCCCTATAATACCGGAAATAACAGTCGAATTAACGTTATTAACCATTTTCTTTGCAAAAATTTTGATTTAGCCAAAATATAAAAACAAAAGGGATAAAATTTTGTCAACACTACGCGGGCATTCACACGTTACTTGGTCTAAGTTTAGACTTTAGCACGCACTTACCCCGTCCCGTTTGTGGACAAGAAATTCTATTGGTTAGTTCCTTTTCCGTACCCCGCCTAAAAACCCTTATTCATATTACGCACTATACGCACCCATCCGGACATAGAAAATTATAAATAATTAAAAATGCAGACTGTAATCGCTAGGGCGTATAACTTATATCCAAATGGGGAACGAATGTAGTTTTTCTTTGTTTAAAGTCACCCATTTAAAATAATTGCCAAAAATATATGTTAGATAACAAACGAAAAAAGAAAAAGTTTAACGCACGAATGAGGAATTTGTTACATTCCTCCGTTTGCATATTTTATATGGGACACAGTCATCTGCAACTATATCAATTTCTTCACCGGTCGAAAACAAAATTATTAAATAACTGGGCCAACTTCCACGTTACTTATTGTTACAATTTCAAAAGACTTAATTTTGATGTTTAAAAAATTACATAATAAACCTTTAAATTGGTTGTCAATAATGGAAGATTGATGCCTATAATCTATAATGAATAATAAATTTTATTTACTTCCTTTTCTCAAATTTTCACCACCCTTACAGTTATTTTCAAATTTTATTTTGGAAAAATGTTGACTTAGGATGCAATTTAATTTTCGAAAACAACCAAATTACAGTTTTATCGCAATAATAAATATTATGCGTACAAAGTATTCACAAACATATTGATAAAGACGCCAATATTAATTATTATCAAACAATAATTATTAGCTTAATGCAAAAATAATTCGAAATATCTTCTAAGAAATAAGCTGTAGCAAAAGTTACAGCGTCAAAAACACCTGTCGAATTAAAATTATATAACATAATTTGAAGTTCGACTACCCAAAGTTTCAAAAAGTGAAAAATACGGTTAAAAAAATTTACCTTTTTTGCGTGAAAGAAGTTAGAAGTTGGCGTGGGCGGTTTGAGTTTTTTTCGAAATAAGCGAGCACTAAAAATTTTGTTTAAATTTCCATTTTAAAAAACTTAATTTTATAATAATTATTTCCAAAAATAATTTTTGTGACGCCAAGAAAAATTAGCCGAGAGCTGCCAAAAATTGACGTCGAAGGCGTACAAGTTTTATACAAGTGAATACGACAGAATGCTATCGATGACTAAAATGCACGCACTCCGGCGCACTTTTTTACGCAGAACTTTTCATCAAAACGCCTGCACGAATTCTGAAAAATATTTTAACGAAACCCTAGCTTGACTTAGTGGGGGTGAATATAGTGAATACACGCAACAAGCGGGGGTGCAGACTGCAAAGCTCTACCTATAGAACGTAAGGGGGATTAAAAACGTACGCGTTCGCGAGGTAAGGTGTACAGGATATACGTGAAGTAAAAGGGGTGCATAAAAGGCCACATCTAGTTTGCATATTATGCTCATTTTTAGGGCTTTTGAAATTATTAATTACACGCTAATGAAAATTCCATTAACTCGCGTAATTTTTTCTACGCTATTTTTCAAATTGGCATTTGCAATGAAACATTGCATGCATAGTACGAATTATCGATCTTTAAATATTTAATAAAACGTCAAAACAAAGCGAAAACTTATCGCTTAAAATCATATTTACCTACACTAATTTGCTACCAGTATTTAGCTATTTAACCAGTAGCAAAATTCAATAATGATATTTCGAAAGTATACACATCGAACGGCCATGATAAGGCAATTTCACAACTACAACCCTTTTTTAAAATTTTCTATTGGTTTAAACTTTACAATTTGTTCATATTTTAACTTTTGTAGATTTATGGATGGCCCTTCCTCTTTAGAATTTTTGCCAAGTACCTGAATTTGCATGTACCAACCGCAACAAGTGTCTGAGATTAACAGGTTGAAGCTTTTCACCAATTTTAAATACAGCGGGGGGGGGGGGTAAAACACGCCCTACGCCCTTAGGTAGTACAATAAAGGTTTTAAAATTTTAAAAATTATTTTTCCAGACTATTTTGCCAAATTTATATTATACCGAATGATAATCTACCTATTTACAAAATTTAATTAATTATAAACACAAAATTCAGAAATTAATAATGTAAATTTCGCCAAAGGTGGCTTTTAGAAAATGTATTGTAAAAAAAACAATTGCAATTGTTAAAAAGGCGAAATAAATAATGCCACCCTTGGTTTATTTTATACTGTTTTGTGTTTATAGGGCGTTGAATTTGATATAGGCGCGGGGGCGGAAGAATTTAGTTTAAAGAACCCTAGAAAATGTCGTGGAGTTTTTGGTGGCCAAGGTCAACCACTAGCTGCATTAAATGCATTTATAAAGCTTTGATACTAGCTTACTAATTCTGTGTTTTGTATTCACATCCGCAAATTATGCGTATACATGCATTGTATATTAGCATATCACATTAATTTATTAATAATATATTTTTGTAAAATTACATCCTTAGGGAGGGTTATTTCAATTGATGTCTACTTCTACGTTTTCTTTTATGCAATAAATAAAAATTATAGCAACTAGAATTCATAATAGTGCAATGAGTGCAATAGTAGAAACTTTTATTTAAAGTTTATTTTATCTTTGCAAAGTTCGATTTTTTTCAAATGGCAAAATGAACAATTTAGGTAAAAGGACTAAGGACACAAAGATTAAAAGCCTTACAAATTATGTATCAATAACCTGTAATTTGTCGACATCTCTCTTTTATTCTAAAAGAGAAAACTATTTCCGATTTGGAGTTCAGTTTCAAAAACGCTCACAATTGATTTTTCAATAGGTATTTACATATAACACAAACCATCTTTGCATGTTAATTATGTAAGAGTTTGCTCAAAAAGTCAACTAAAGCCCTTGTAGTAGGCCGTTTTTTACCGATCAGCATCAACCAATCGTAACTTTTATAGAATAGTAGGGGAGGTCGAGGTCAATTGTAACAATTTTTACATTTTAGTTTCTAGGATCGAAACTAATAACTTTTTCCGGTCGAAATTTGCTAAGAATGTAAACTGAACCTTCATCTAAAAGATAAGCTATGTATAAGTTCTTAAAAAAATGAATTAAAACAAAGAAAATTAAATAATGCTCATAAAGTCGCTGTTACAATTGAACCCGTGGTCGGGGACAAATGTCACACCCCATTGGGGCAATTGTAACACTAGTGATTTGGCGCAAATGATAAAAGTAAACATGAAAAACAAAAGCTATAATATACAGGTCGTGCGTTATATCTTGGCGAGAACCGGCGCAAGCCGACAGTAAGGATAGACGGCACTTCGTCGTGCTCCGTGAATTCCATACGCCTACAGTAGCGTACTTATTGAGCATAATATTATATATTTTTTTAAATGTTCGAAAACTCTTTAAATTGCAAAATTTTTTTTAGCTATATGCGTTAAGAAATAAACGCTATTTTATATAGGCGTGCAAAAAAATGTTTAAGAAAAATTACTAATAAAATCTACGAATTATTATTTACTAATCACTTTCGCTTTCAAACCCAAATTCACAGTCATCAGAATCATCATCATTTAAGTTAATTATAAGATCTTCAGTTCTAACATCAATTATTATCTCGTTTTTTGAATATTCGTCTTCGACTTCAATAACGTGTTGACAACGTTTTTTCCAATCTTCAGGCGTGACTGAAGAAAACTCATTCTCCGCTAATTTCCTAACGTCATGTAATTTAAATGTTGTGTTTTGCTTTGCAACTTGATTTTTAACTGTTGCCCAGATTAACTCTATTGGATTTAAATCCGGGTAATAAGGCGGTAATCTTAGCACTGAATGACCATTTTCGTTAATTTCGAGTTTTGTGCAATGTTCGTTTTCTCTTTCGAAATAATTAAAAACATTAAAAACTATCTCACGCGCTTGACTGTGAAGAACTTTTTGACCTAAAGTTGACGACATAGTTGCTAATAAACAATATTGAATACTGAGGTGTAATTTTGTCAAAACAGAACTGTTAGGTTCACTTGCATTAAACAAACTAACTTACTGATTTTTGACTCCTACAACAGGTAAAAAGATTGTTGTATATTGTTAACTAAATAAACCCTTCCACGAATAGCATATTATTGCTTATCGAAATTTTTACCGAGATTATAACGGTTCTGAATTCCGCATTTCTTTGTTAATTTGCATATTTCTCCGAAATATTACAACCCTTGTTGTTATGGTCTTTTATAACTTAAGTAAAAAAACATTGAAAAGTATACAAAAGTTTAACATGTTAACATTTTTAATATAAAAATTTTTAAATAAAACATTAATTTTAGTTAATTATTGACAATTAATTTTATTATTTTATAAAAAAAAAATTACATTACAATTTTGGTTAACTGCATTTGTACAATGTTTTATCATTGAATAGAATGCTCTCCGCCACTGATAATATTGGAACTTGGCGCCACATAAAAGCGAATGCGCATCCACAGCTCTCGCCAACTTATAACGCGGGACCTGTAAATACATGTAAAACGATAACAAAAATTAGTTTTTCAATATTCAGAAAAAAACACGTAAAAAATAGAACATATTTTTAATTATCGGCACAATTTAAACAGAAATAGTGCAAATTATTCATTGTTATCCAGTGTGTTTAATTTTTTCTGGGGATATTCTTTAACATTTGCTAGGTAATTTCCAAAATTGTACAAAAAACAATTTTTTAAGAAGGTCATATGTGGTCAAAGCTAATATACCTTGCTAAATTTGACTTCCGGCAATTTGTTACAATTTATTGTCCCCAATGCAGATTTTTAAACTATTGATATTATTATAACAAACTGTAATGATTCTAATTAAAAATGCATTATACATTAAATAAGGAACTCCATAGGCAATACTTTGACAAAATTAAATCAAGTTTAATCTTTATAAATTTAGCGTAAACCCAAAATTAACAACTTCCAAAATTATGGTGTTGTCATGCTGTATAATATAAATCCAAATAACTTAAGAACGCGTGGTGTCAAAATCATGAAATTATTTTGAGATGTCGGGCATGGTATTTGAAATGTTACAAAATAGTTTGCGCCCTTTTTCAAAAATTAGGATAAAAGTTATACCGCTTGTTACAATTGACCCGTGTTACAATTGACCTCGACCTCCCCTAGCTGAAAATTTTTCATCGAGTCCTTTTCGTAGAAATTACCCCGATTTTTTACCTATTAATCAGGTATTGACTATTCTGAGGTTTTCTCAATTGCATTTCATGCAAATTTTAAACATTGTCTTTTTGTGTTTTGCTATTTTACCATTTTTTGGTTATTTTTCTCTAACACAAAAGTTTCTTATGTTGCAAATTACCATCAAACCCTCTTGACGTCTATAACTACAGAATTTAAGAAGATTAACAAATACAAAAGTCATAGCTAAAAAAAGAAAATGAGAATTTTCGCTTTTTTTGTTTTCGCGAAAACACGTAAATTTATTCAACTTTTTTTCCGGATTATTTGTCAGCGCCGATTTTACTTTACCAAATTTAAAGCTACGATCTAGCTCTTCAGATAAGCGAGATCTCCATGATGCATGTTGCATGGCAAATTTCAATCACCCCACATAACTCAAAATACTCTAGTTACAGGGGTCATTTTCATAATCAACTTTAACTTTCTATAATATTCAGTTTTTTCGTTAAAATTGATTATGAAAATGGGCGTTAGCTTTTACCTTGCCCTCTGAACCTAGCTTATAACTTTTGTCCCTAAATGGCACTCCCGGGCTCGAGAGATGTGTAGTATAAATGTATCAATAATTAATACTTGATAATTTATTATTGTTTACTTGTGTGCTGATAAAAATATAAGAAATTATATTATGTACTCGTTATTTTTTGCAAAAGCAAGCTTGTATATTATTACAAAAACAAAAGAAGGTTATCATCCAGCGCGCGGGTTGAGTGAAAATTAAAAAAATTAACAAAACATACAATTTTGATAAAGTTGTTACGTAACGTAACAAAATATTTACAATATATATGTTAGCACATCTGTTGTACAGAATATTTCAATGTTTTAATAGAATTTTCTGCCACGTTCTTTTTCTTTTATGAGGGGTTATCATATCAATAACCTAAGGAGTTTTCCAACAGTAGAAAACTATATGATTGGTTTTAAAAAAAGCATTTGCCGTTCATTTCTATTCTTATTTCTAAAATTATAACTCATTTTACCAAATGGATGCCAAAAATCTAAATGTTGATCAAAAGCGAGCAAGCCTGATGGTGAAAGGTGAAAGCATCGTGATCCATCTGAATACTCGTTTTAAAAACGATGTATGTTTCGAGATAATATACAAAAACGTTTTTGGCCAAAACTGTTCCTCATTTAATTCTCTACAAATTCAGCTTTATTAACACATTTCTGCGTAAGTGCAAAGGTAAAATCAAGAAAAAAGGCCCAAAAGCACAAAGAAATAACAGTTTTATTTCATTTTTAAATCGCGAGTCATCTTTCAGGTCGTTTCTGACTTTACCTTTGCTCCCGCCTAAAACGTATTTTAACGAGTAGTTTTTGTTAAAATTGGTCTCGTATCTCCGATACAGCGCTCAGAAATAAACATGAGCCCCGGAAAATATGTGAACTAATATTAAAAACTTGTAGTAGGAAACCATTCATCCAATCACAACAAGAAACAGTTCAAGGGTACAGGCGATAACAAAAGAATCCGTTTGTACCAAGTGAACTAACGCGCCACCTGCCACGCCTCTCCAGAGCTCATGTTTGATTCTGTTAGCTGTAGTTCAGGAGATTTTTTGATTTTTACCAAAAGCAGTTTTTAAATAATCCAAAAATAGCAGAGAAGAAACATTCTGTTTAGACGTAAAGAGCAAACTTTCCCACATTAGAACTAATTTCACTAGCTTATATTACTATATATCTACAGGGTGATTCCAAAATGGCGGATAAGCTCTTAAGTCCGTTGTAGGGGATACTGATTGAAGTAAAGAAAAAGAGCTAAAAAATTCTTACTCGCTAATTTGAGAAATGAAGAAGTGAAGTTGATGACTCAACTCTGAATTCTGGCAAATTTTGAAACTTTTCATCATTTCCTCTAGTAAAGTATCTACCTTATGTTTTTATCTGTTATAGATTATTACGTAACTACAAAAACATAGCAGATAAATTTTTTAATGATTTTTCTTTAGTTTAAATAATCGTCCCCTATAACGTAGGTACTGAAGAGCTTATATGCCATTTTAGAATCACCCTGTATACCTATTAATTACTATTAGTTTGTTTAATTCGGTTATTCTCTTCAACGCCCTTATCAAATATCCTTTTAGCTCACGCAAATCGTTGCTGCGTGAGATGCGTGCATTTGAAGTAAAAAAAACCCTAAACCGCCATGCAAACTAGCCCCTATCTATTATTTAAATAACCTTGTAGGATTAGTCTGCAATGACCAACTAAATTTCGTGTCGTTTATTCGTGAAACAAAACGTGATTGCAAATTATGTATGAGACCTTCACTATTTCAAACCTTTAATGATAGCGTTCTCGACTTTACGCATTAATATTACAATTTATTAATGAATTTGCGTGAACCAAGTTTTTGGTAATTATTGTACCAATGCCCACTATATACTACAGTTGAGTTTATTTCATTTATGAATTAAAAATGTAACACACTTTTTACATTCATTAAAGCATTAAAGGCAAAATAGCTCGTTTAATAATGAATTCAAAATTTTTTACTCGTTTACCAAAATTATTTGATTAAATAAATGGCGCATGTTGTGCGTGTTTCAAAAACTTTTATGTCCAAATATTGATGACCACTTATCTATTTTTTTTGAATTCGTAAACTTCATCCCTTGTCAATTTTTAAATGATTCATAGGACAATTTGTAAAACGATTCCACATATATTTTTATATATTTTTTATTAAGTTTGACGTTGCGTTTGAAAAATCGTCAAAGTTCGATCGTTGGAACCATTTTAGTGCATTATTGTACCTTTGAAAAAGATATAGAGAATTGATGTAACGGTATAAGATGAGCTGCTCGAATTGTCTGCCGTTTATACCCTTGTGTGGCTACTAGTGATAAGAAACCATGTAATTGGAAATACGTTAAGCGTGCGTTATCTTTAACACAATCGTGCGGAAACCAAACATATTTTTGTTGTTATCAAGCAAAAGTAAATATGAAATTTTTGTGTTTTGTTAAAGTTTCCTGCATAACTATAATTTTGAATATTGCAATAATAATATCTACATAATACTTTACTTTATTTTATTTTACAACATAGAATAATAAACGAAATTTTCATTTATCCAACAAGTAAGTTAAAATTTATCATTGAAGTGATTTTTGAAAAAAATCTGAAGATTCGCTTTGATATTTCTCGCATCTTGCCGTCAAGAAGTCATTTCGGAACATTGAGAAAGAATCTGTGAGGTGTGGCGTGTGACGAGACTGCCGTCGTAAGAGCCGTATATTAGGCACTTTTACACAAAAGTGCGTACATGATAATTTACTTTCATGTTTAGTTAATAAACGTTGCAAGTTTCAATTCGCTAGCTCAATTATTAGCTATTGAACAAAAATCAAACTTCTCTTATACTTTTGGGACATTTTGTAACATGCTAGTTTCAAATTTACTCTTATATAGGGTTTTCCAATAAGGACTTGACAACTTTTTTTCAAAATAAAATGCAAACCATTTGAGATATTTCAAAAACTTTATTATCGGGTTGAAGTACAATCAAAACATTTATGAATGGAACTCGACTTCGTTCATATGGCCACCGCGGGCACGTTTGCAGCGGTCGATTCGTTGAACCCCATTTTCGATGACTCGGCCACACATTTCGGCCGAAAGGGCTGCTATTTCGCGTTCAATGTTGGCTCTGAGCTCTTCCAACGTCGTCGGCTTGTTGGCATAGACCAATGACTTGACGTAGCCCCAAAGAAAAAAGTCTAGAGGCGTTAAATCGCACGAACGAGGCGGCCAATCGACTGGTCCATTTCTCGAGATAACACGTTCATCAAACTTACTCTTCAATAAATCGATTGTAACGTGTGCTGTGTGGCTTGTGGCACCGTCCTGTTGAAACCACACGTTGTCCAAGTCCATATCTTCCAATTCGGGCCAAAAATAATCGGTAATCATGGCGCGATAACGATTACCGTTCACAGTAACGTGACGATCATTATCGTCGACGAAAAAATATGGCCCTATGACGCCGCCGGCATGCAAACCGCACCAAACAGTTATTTTTTGTGGATGAAGTGGTGTTTCATGAAGCACATGGTGGATTGACGAACCCATTGAGCCATAAATGAGCTTCGTCACTGAAGATGATTTTGCGATGAAATTGATCATTTTGGCGCATCTCTTTCAGAGTCCAATCGGAGAACGTACGTCGCTTGAAATGGTCCATCGGCTTCAATTCTTGAGTCAGCTTGATCTTGTATGGGTGTAAACCAAGATCCTTACGCAAAATTCGCCATAGAGTGGTCTGGGCGATGGCCAACTCTTGAGAACGCCGTGGAATTGACTGATTTGGATCATTTGCTACGGACGTTTCAACGGCAGCGATATTTTCGACACTTCGACCAACCCGTTGTCTCACTGGCACGGCAACAACACACAACAAATATTTAGACTCAAATTTTTGCACTAAACTTGTTACTGCCTGTCTACTAGGGCGAGAATTACGACCGAAAATCGGAGTTAGCGCTCTTAAAGTAGCGGTCACCGACTCCGAATTTCTGTAGTAAATTTTTATAATTTGCAGACGTTGTTCGTTTGTGTACTTTACCATGATGAAAATGTTAAGTTTACTGAATAAATTGACAGTTACAGTTCGATGATTAGTGAAAAGGTGCGTTTACAAATTGAATTCAAAGTTGTCAAGTCCCTATTGGAAAACCCGTTATAGTTTTAAAAGAAAGTGTAGCATGGACTTATCTAATTTCCAAATTTTATTTAATTTTTAATTTGTCTAAAACAGTTTTAAACTGTCACTTTAAAGCTATAGAAACTCTGTTTAGTAATTTTTTCAGGCCCGATCAAACTATCCCTTAGCAAGTCTTTAAATAGGTTTTGCCAGAAGTGTTGGAAAGTATAGAAGTTTCGGTTCGAAATGGTGTCTTTGACTTTACCACCAGCAGAGAGGTTCAATAGAATCAAGGCAAGCCTAGAATTTAAGGAGATTGTTCATTATTGGACCTGTCTGCTGGTGGTAAAATCAAAAACACCACTTCAAATCAAAACTTCTATATTAAGCTGCTAATATACCCTTATTAGGGTGCTCCCTGAGCAAAGAGAATATGACCCCACTGAAACCAGAGATAGTCTCACAGCCGGGAAGGCCAATTGTTAAGACTGGCCCCGGTCACTAGAATGGGGAAACTACTCCAGAATCTTATTGCCCGAGCAGACAGTAGATGGTGCATACATCTATATACCTACCTTACCTTTCTGAAGCGTTTTTACCACATTAGCGTTGTTGTGGAGAAGAACGATGGGTAATGTAGTCATTAAGAAGCAGTCAATATCACTTAGTACTAGTACAGAGCACAGATCTCGCTAATATAAAAACCCTTTGTTTGTAGCCATGTAATGCATCCACTATCAACTGCTATTTACATGTTAAATTAGATTAAAAAAAGTTATCATGAGGAAGTATCACTAATATGTAGAGTTGAGGGGACTCTCATTTATAACCGTATAACCGATTCTGATTTATAAGTCAAAAAAACTTCATTGATTTTGTGTTTTGTGTTCAATATTGATTTTTTGGTAAAATCAAGTTAGTCTTGTACTAGGGATCAAAGTACCTGACCCTAGTCCCTAGTCCTGATAATTTGGAGGGGAATATGTGATATAAATGCATATATGGTAAACATCGATTTCTAAAATGCAGCTTCCCATCCAATTTGAAAGATATTAATATCGAAAAGGAAATTATCTGTTTACTACTGACATGTCCGATAAGAAAAGCAAATGTTTCGTTCTATTTAAATGCGGTTGGCATTTTTAAAAATATATTGCGTATAATTATCCACAAAACGCATCAATCAAGAATATAATTGTAGGATGTGTTGGCCGTTTTATCGAAATTACAAAGTTCACAGTTCAAAAGTTAAAATGATAAAAAGAAAAATTCTTTATTAGAAAAAATTTAAAATGCAAAGTGTTTCGCTCTTTACGATCTCCTTCATGTATTTAGGTATATTATCGGTTAGTTCGAATTGGTTCTATTAACAAAAAGTACAATCGCCCGGGGGATTGCACAAAAATATTTGAGGCCTTGTTTTAAAATATCGAATTAAAAAAAACAATAATAACTGGGGGCAATCTTATGGACGTGGCGTCGTAAAGTGATTTAGCTAATTTTTTCTTAATCGTTTTGTTACCTTCAATGCTAATTTTACCTTTTAAAGTTTCAATGTTCACCTTGGTAAAAACAGCTATCAAAATTTTGTTAATCAACGTTTTTAAAAAATATCTTAATTGAAGTTAATGCATTGCAAAGAAGCGGAATTTTGGAAAAAATTACTACTTTCACAATTCTTACAAATTTAAAAACAGTACCACCGTAGTACGGAACTATTTTTGGACGTTTCTCATGCCGAAACTATTCGCTTACCAAAATAATAACAATAATATATGTAGTTTTAGATAATTAAACATTAAAATATTTACATTTTTGTGGAATGAAATTGCACTTTTTCGTTTTATATTCGCTCGAAACTCGGCACAAACACAAAATTTTCAGTTCAAGTCGACTTAACGATAATGTTGTTTTGCTTTCGCTTTTGCGAATACGCAAAATACCGTTGGTTCCGCGACCTATGATAATAAATTTATCTTTAATGTAAGCGGATCATGACCACCTCAATATTGCAAATCGTGAGATAGGCGATTATCCGAACCTCCATAGTGCAAAAACCGAACGAACGCGACTCATTACAAGAGTCGGACGGCGGGTGTAGGTAATATTCGCGGTCGCGGCATTCGCGGATCCGCAATTGTGCGTGCACAAGAGAAGCTGCATGAAGTACCTACTGATCTTTAGTTTATTTTGTTTTTACAACCGGTGATGTGCTATTGTGAAGTGCTATAATTTTATTTTGGATTAAAGATTGATTTACAATTTAAATTTTTTTGTGACAATTGTCGAAAAAAATTTTTCAATAAATCAAAAATGATTTATTTATGATTTTTGTGCACTAATAAATTTTGGCAAATTGTTTACTTATTTTGGCCGTGTGAACTCAGGTTTTAATAAACTAAACTAGGCAGTATTTATTTAACAAGATTAGGGTAGTTTTTGCGTCCGACATTCACAGTGATATTATTATTTGTACACCATCGGTTCAATATTTGTACTTCGATACTGTAAAATTTTGGAAATAACACAAAAAAAACGTTAAAAAATATATAACTGGGTAGGAGGACGCAATAAACTTTTTTTACCCTTTTACTATTGCTGAAATAAAAATTTTGTGCCAAAAGAAAAGAATTTTTGTAAAATTTTGGTTTTACGATGCGTGTTACTCCTTTGAAGTTTTACCCTTTTATCACAAGGGCGGCATTAAATTAGAAATTTTTCCTATTGCAAAGTAATAAAATTTTTACAACTACGTCCTTTTCCTTTTTTCCCTTCGAAACTACCCAAGTTTTGCGTAGAACCACAACCACCCTACCGTTGTTTGCAAACAGAAAATACTTTTTTTATACTCTTGGTAAAAGGACTCTTGTCATAGATACAAAAAGGGTCTTTGTAATGAAAATGTGTTTCGTTACACTTGAAACCAGCTCTAAACTGCATTACTTCAAGAAAGCCATTGAGTTTATTTGAGTAACCAAAAATATATATACGAAGAACAGATTCAACGCATCCAAGATTAGGATGGGTCGTTAACCTAACTAAAACTTTGTTAATTTTCTTGGTGTGTGTGTATATAGTTTTAGCTATCTTTCTTTTACACGGTTAAAAAAGTTGGGCGTCCCTTTTTTGTACGTCGTCAAGTGTTGTGAATAGAAGAGCTTTTTGGGTGTGTTTCATTAGAATGCATTTAAATTTGTCGTTATCGAAAAATTCTGGTTAGAATTAACATCAAAATTGACCTATCCTGTTTATTTTTAAATAAGTGGGTAGGGTTTTAATTGATTTATTTAAGGAAAAATAATTTTTTTTCTCAACAAGTATAAATTTTTATTGTTTGTAGGCATAGATAGTAGACAAGCAAACTCTTGCACTTCTTGAAATATGGAGAGCGGCACACCTTCGTAATTTTTTGGAATTTGAATAAAATTATATGTTTGTCTGGGTTGGGGTTAAAAATTGCATAATTTTTCTTAGCTCGACATGCCTAATAAGTTAAATAACCAGCACAAAATTCACCAATGAAAATTATGTTTCCTGACCCCTTCTTATAACATATGGCCTTTGTTTGATAGAGTGTTATTAAACTCATCGTGCGTATTAGCCGGCAATTAAGTAAATTAGAATAATCATAAACACACAAAAAATAGTTTAAATATGTTTTTGTTTGCAGTAAATTGGGTGTCTGATCTCAAATATTTTTTTTACTTATCAATTTTGCGATATCGTCAGACTAGAGTCGTTGGTTATTCCTTGGTGTGATCTCAAACGCAATTTCGACCTAAACTTGTTGATTTTTTGCCTCCAGTCGCTTTATATTAATAAATTATTCACTGATTAGATATTTTTTTGCGTATTATGTCTAATTTAAACATCTTTATCAGTATAAAAATATAGTGGATCCCACGAAAATCTGTCATAACATCCATGTGTTAAATACTAACGTTGACAACTTAACACTAACCACATAGAACGGGGGAGTCAAAAAAGCGTATAAATTACAACGTGTATTTTTTTAGATTTTTTGTGCGATTTTCAGACCCACACATAGTCAAATTTTAAACATGGGGTAAAACTTGCACAATTTTGTTATTTTTAGATTACCACCTCACAAAGTGGGCTCATTAGAGTAAAATTTGGTGGATAAAATGTACATCATCTAACACCCCATTGTTAATTATTACAAACAATTTTTCATTTCTTTTTAACAGGTGCTAATGTAAATAAGTTTTTTGTTGCACTTCTTATTTAATTTAAATTTTTATACATTTTTTATATTTAAACTAAAAGGGTAGTTTTATCGAGAGATCGTAATTTTTTTGTAATGTCAAAAAAGCTTTGATGTGTCCAATTATTATAATATAAAAAAATAAAATAAATATCTACTAAAATTTTGAATAACCACAATATTTATAGATACGTAATAAAAATTTTATATTTCCAAAATATAAATTTTAATCTATGAACATAATTTAGCCTTGGAAAAAGTTAGACCACTGCATAGAAAGCAGCAATTGTCGGTTGCGGCCGAGGATATCTACTTCATAAAATTGCTCTTCCCGTTATCCAGTCAGTCAGTCAGTCACCTATGATTTACATATTTAGAAAACCTTGTAACCAATTTGGTAACCTTTACACACATTTGACATTACTTTGCTCAACGCTGTTATAACATTAGGAAAACTTGTACCAAAATTTTAATTTTTTGGAAATTATGAGACACTAAAAAATAATGGTGATAAATTTTATTTTCAAAATTTGAGTATGAGAAAAAGAAAAGCAAGAAGTCATGCAACTCGTTGCAACGCGAACCTGTTTAGTTGGTTAAATTAAAAAAATTCAGGTGGGCTTATTTCGAGATACTATTGGTTAATAACAAATTCAACTTGTGCATCTGAGATGCATCTTTTTTTTGCTTTTTCTTCCTAGCTATTAAACTGTCTAAAAAGAATTTCAAAAACGAGTTAAATCATCTGCCACAAAAGTTGTAATTAAAACTCGAAAAATTTAGAAACTTTAATTTTCAAATTTTCTTGTGAAGAGAAACTTCAAATTTTGTCTTTCAGAAAAAAAATTTTGAATATAAAATAAGAATTTCATTCAAAGTAGTAGTTTACAAATGATTTTCAAGCCTGAACGCAGTTATTTATTTTATTGAATGGAAAAATGACTTCTTTGGGTTATCACTTATTAATTGATTAATGAAATTTATCAGAATTACAATTAGTTTTACGTTTTACTCTAAGATTGTTATTTAAAAAATATTTTCACACGCTTTTAAAAATAAAAACCTTTGTTTCAGAATCTTCCAGACAAATTTATTACAATTGGGCACCAAAAAATCCACAATCATCTCGTCTAACACCTGCTTAACTGTTTTGTGCAACCCTTTTTCGTCTTATAGGTGTTTAGATTGTCCGGAAGAGGTTTCATAAATTGATTCTTTCCTGATCATATGGCAAAATAAAAGGATCCTTCTTTGGGGTTTTAAAAGTAGGTCAAATGTTAATTCACCCTGCCTTTTGTTGTAGTGGTGTCATTATTATCGGTAACTGTTAAGGTAGCTGTTCCTTATTTTAAAGGGTTTGATTTTTTAATTAATGTTTAGATTGGAAAAATATATAGAAATAACAAATAATATCCACAGATGGTTTATTGAAGATTCGTAGTGCTTAACTTCAATTTTTGACTATTAAACATTAAACGTTAAGAAGGGATGAGTTCAATTTTACGAGTCAAATCAAAAACTTTACCGAAAGGGGGTGGGTGTGGTCTGCGGTTTCTTACCAAATTAACTAATAAACATTAATTAGCATAACATTTTCACAATTGCACATAATTTTAGGTTTCTTTCGATCATACAAACTTCTGAGAATGTATCATAATGGCACTATAATGATCTAAAATGGCAACAGGTGATTGCTTATTCAATTCCTTTATTCTTCACAATTTTAGGAAAGTTTTGGTTTGATTATTAAATTTTTTTGAGTACGCGTATTAATACTGCTAATGTATCTATTGATATGAACTGTTACAATCTCCATTAACAGTATTAGTTATTTCTGAAAAAACGGTACCTACCTATACATTATACAATTATAGATGCGTACGCGGGCCAACAAATAAAGTAGAAAAATGTAAAAGGAAAGAAACGTCAATATATGAGGATATTTAGAAGAAATAATGGAAATCGATCATATGCATAATGGAAATGTCAAGTAATCTCTAATCTGAGTTCATATACGATTCTCCCTAATTCAAAAATTTACGTAGTGCGGATATAACGTTATTGACCTAAAGTATATCGCTGGCATCATTGACTCAATTTGTTTATTCTAGATATGCATCGAGTCTAGAGTCTAGATGAAAACAGTGTTTTCAAATAGTTTGTTATACTTTGACTCGTAAGGTAATAGACAATGCCGTTACTAGGCATTGCAGCTACATAAGCGAAGTTAGGTATTTGCTGCAATCGGTGAGAAGATGTAGCTCATTTTTTCGAGAAATAAACACGCCAAAGAAGCATTTTCGGCGTATCTAGATATAGTCCAGTCAATGGGGGGTTTTGCCCTACAAAAGGTGGTGTAGTTCTGGTTTTTGAATATGTGATTGGGTTAGGGGCCCTGATGAAAAATCCAAGTTTTCGACCTTGAAAGCTGGTTAAATTTACTATATGAAAAAAATAAACTACGGATCGGACAAATATTTTTGAAGTTATGGCCAAAAGAGTACCGACAAACCTGGTTTCAAGGACGACTTACCGCAATCTTTGAACGCGTGTGGTTGCCAAACTCCTTATGTTATATGAGGTCGACCCCCCCCCCCCCTAATCCCCTCTTCTCAAACACTACCCTCTCATAATAATTGTCGGCATATGAGACAGGTTGTTGGCAATATAAACAAGAAAATTCGTTCAACATCTCTACCCCCCCCATAACCATTTTAAATTGAATAAATGTTGAAATGTGAGAGAAATTGTTATGGTATGATATGGGGGGAGGGGGGGCTGTAACAAAAACTTCAAGCTGCGAACACTCATGACTCATTTTTCGACATTTATAGGTTATCATAAAACTGCTCTAACTTTGGATCTGGTTGTGCTAGAATATCAGTGATACACTCAGTTTGAAGGCAATTTAAAATCCTACAACTTTTGTTCCTAAGAATTTTCTCTCAAATGAACGGTAAAAAAGTCTCCAAGCGAAGTTTACCAAAAAAATTAAATTTTTCTAAAAATAGCGATTTTCTCCAGCTTATATCTCAGAAACCGTAACAGTTAGGAAGAAAATCAATAGCACAAGTATTGTAGGGCATTTTGTCCTCTCCAAAGTTGGATTTGGCAGTTTTGTCGTGGGATCAACCGTTAAGAAGTTAAATCGGGAAAACCAATTTTGGCATTTAAAATGAACTGTGCGTTTATAGAGTTTCTTCCTATTAGAGACACCTCTACCAAATTAACTGATTATTAAATGGCGTTACTGATTTTTTCTCAGTTCTCACGAGTTTAAGAAAAACGTTGGGAATGTTTAATTTGTTGCATCTAATATTTATTAGACGGGGGAAAAAATTTTGTTATCCGTAAAGTCTGTTTTATTCATAATTTTTTAATATGCACATCATTTATTTTCATTATTTAAATTTATTTATACTTCTTTTACACTAATGATACTTTTTTCTTACTTACCCATTCAGCTGTCAATTTGTTCACGAAATTATAATTTTTTTTAGCAATTCTATTTTAATTAATTCTTTTGAATTCGATTTTCCATTAGTAGAAATAATTTATTTCTGATGACTGACACTGTGATAGTTTGATATTACATTCGCAAGTGCTTTTAATGTATTTATACATTAGACAGTGGCTTTTAAATAAATTGTATTGATTAATATTTACTACAATGGCTTATTCGCTTTGTGTGTAATATTTTACAAAAAAAATGTCATCATATTCCTTGAAATATAATTGATTTTGGTTTTAAACGGTCAGAGACAAATTGTTATTTTTATGCGGAGCATAAGAAACTGTTTGCTTTTGGGGACATTAAATAAATTATTATCGAGTTCGGTATTTCGGTAAATACTTCAAAAACAACTTTTGCTTATATTTCGATTGTCGAATAAAATATTTAAACGACCCATTCCGCTAAAGTCGAAATTGGCTTTTTCGAAAGTAAAGTTATTTTCCAATAATCAGGCAATCAGAGTAGCACGCGATTTAAAACTAATCATTTGGCTATTAAGATTGACCATTAGTGTAATACACAAGTCTGTTATTAAATAATGCAAACATAGAAAGGCGAGTTGGGGATGGCCAGTAAAAAGTTTGCATTGTGTTCAAAATCCGTTAACATAGCAACCAACGGTTTGTAAATTTGAATATGGTCTATTCTGGTATTGCGAATAGCGCTTCTTATTAAAGCACCGTATTCTGGAACGGGACGTTAGGTCCTTTTGTGCCAATTGTCTCTTCAAACTCGTCATACCGGTATATCCTTATACATGACTTTTTATGCTTCTTACAATTTTTTTACTAGATTACCGTTTGTGCAATTTAGCTTAACAAATAATTTAAAAGAGACTCGCTAGAAGATACTCTTCAATTATGTGTTAGATTCAACACCTGTCCGTAGCACCAACAATACCTTAATCACAATTAAATTTAAATTAGGTCTTCGTATCAAATTTATAAGAGTCATCTGCTGTCCAAACTTAGCTATTGGCTTCCACTATAGATAAAGCAAAGAAATAAAGAAAAGCACTAACTCAAAAACAGTTTTTTGGACAAATTTTTAAACTTAAGGAATACTTAAAATTTTTAATTTGTGTTAGTTTCGGAAGGCAATTTGAGCCGAGCATCAGTCATTTTTGACACTAAATTAGTTTTTGTGTTGTATTTTTAGAAATACGAAACAATTAGGGCGGATACTTAGAGTACTTTCTATTATTATCGATCGTTCTACTATTTCGTGCAATTCATCCAAATCAATCCATTTCTTTTTCCCGTAATAAACAAGTGAATTGGAAATAAACATAAAAAAGGTGGTTTCGTAAGCACTATATTCACATGTAAAGTATAAAGACGGCGCGAGTTGGCCCACTTTCTTAATTTTTTATATTAAAAAGTGCCTAATCTTTGCGACGTCTATTAGTACGCATCTAATATAGGCTTGGTTTTAGTTTTGTAAGAAGTTCGTGGTGACTTTGACTTGAATTAATTTTGCTTTTTATATCGAAGCGGCCTACTTTAATTCCCAAATAACCGACTAAATTGGTGAAAGTTGAGGCGTTTACCATTTTTGGTTAAAAAGAATTCGAAACTCGTACAATTTCGCCAGCTCCTACATTTTCTTTGAAAAAGCTAAAAATTGGTTGCAACATCCAGCACACCAACACAGTTAAATTATATTGGCTTTTTTAAGTTTTGTATAATCTTTATTGCTCTATCACGATCATGCTTAATAGAACATTCAAAGAAAATTAACGTATAAAAGGGCGGAAGTGCTAACTATATTAAAGGTATATAAACGGTTGCACTTCCTACGGAATTGTGAATTTATTTTAAATAAAGTGTTAATAGGTTATCCTTTTTTACTTTGAGGAATTATGTATTTCTTCTATCGTTTTGACCGCCGACGTTACCTAATTTAAATTTTAGCGAATTTCCAACGGCGGTTACAAAGTCACAGAAGGGTACTAATTTATTTAGCGGAAAAGTCGATGAAGTGAATCCCATCACTCCACGTATTATGTATTAACTTTTTAAAGAAATTGGCAAACGCTTATATTACTGATGTCACTCGTATTTCAGAGCCGGACTCGCTAGTTTGCCACGTTAGTATGAGTTAGTTTGAGTTAGTATACGAAAATATCGGAATTAGTAGTAAATAATATGAGGTTTGGGGAAAAAATTCGTTCGGTTCAGAGGTTTTCGTTGGAAAAAAATTATTTTATATGAAAAATGAAAAGGTTTTTCATCAGCACCCAAATACATGTGGTGCTCTTTTGACAAGTTTCTCACAGAAATAAAATTATTGTTTGTTTTTAGTGAACCGAATTTCCTTTACTATAAGCGTCTATAAGAAACAATTTAAAAGAAAAATCTGACTTGAAATGCCGAAAATAAAAATAATTGCTAAGTCCATTTCTTCTACTATATTGTTTATTTCACGGTTATGGGGTTTTAAATATTAAATAGAGTACTCGAGACTTTTTCAGTAGCTTATAAAAAAGCACATTTTTCTCAACTCTTTGTAATTATACCCTCCAATTGAATTTATAGCTTACAATAAGAAAAACGTGAAAACAACTTAAATATATTATCGATCACTTCGATAAGGTTTATATATATTTAATTATAAGAAATTAAGATTAACTCATTATTTTTTGTTGATACGTAAGGAAGTTTATAACATCTGAAAAGAAAATTACAATCGACTCAGCAACCCTAAACCTGTCACTTGTGCATATCAACAGATGTGAAAGAAAAGGGTTAAAACGATCCCTAGCAAATGATTGTGGGAACAGAAATAGTAAAACAAAACAAGAAAAAGGTAAATGAAATAAAGGGTTGTGGTGTAAAAATAAAAACAAAAGAAAAACATTATGTATTAGATGCGCAATTAAATTAATTTGATTACGCTTACGTGATGTGTTTCTACAAATTTAAAATTAAATTATTAGGGTCGTTCTTAAAATAAAATTATTGGGTAGGTATTCAAAGCTATACACACGCAATTTAATTTTTTTCGACACTGAAAAGGTCATCTGACTGAAATTAGGATTTATTTATTCCTATCTGTTATAGTATAAAAACTATATTATACATACACGAAAATTAAACAAGTGATCTAAAAAAAATATAATAAGACAGACTGGACTCGGTCCTGTCCAACGAATGACCATAGAAAACGTAAATTATCTATTGCAGGTGCATCCCTACTATTCACTATTCACCCTTTGCGTATTAGAAGAAAACCTGCCCCAAAGATATTGCTGCAAGTAAAACATCTTCACCTGCGTACGCGAGTAAAAAAAAGTTTTTTGATGCATTTTACAGACAGTTAATCAGGTGAAAAACGTTTCATCTGCATGTTGACGTGATAAAAAAATTGGACAAAAAAGCGTAGCGTAGGTAATATGTCATAAAAAATGGTCAAAATGTTTTAGGTTAAAAAAGTCTAATTGCGAAGAAAGTGTAAGTAAACAAAATATCGGGTATTGATTAGAAAGTACGTAAACGAGAATTTTATATGAATTTACCGCGCATTAACTATTAAATATTTATATAAACGCAAATGCAAACATTGTGTATCTACCGTAGCAAAATAAATATTTTTTTGAAAAAAATGGACATAATATGAAGTACTTTTTCGCTTGCCTTTTTTATTTTGTAGGGGTATTTTTTATTTCTGTAATATGTTTTCAAACAGGGGTTGTATTGTGGTAGGTAATTTAGTAATTTTTTTTGAAATAATATGAGCAATCTACAGGGTGTTTCCCAAACCGAAAGTTCCCTCATTCAGAGTTACTGGGAGTTTTAGCTGAAATTTTTAAATTTTTAAAAATTTATTGTGGCGAAACGAAAGCAGCTGAGAAAATAATTTTTGTGGAGATGCCTTATGTATTTTTAAGTCTATGAGATAGATGTGGTACTTTTTTTTTCAACTGCTAATATGGCGGATTCAAGATGGCGCTCATCGAAATATTAATGGGATGGCAATAAAATTTTAGATACATGGGTTTCTTGAAAATGAGCGGAATTTTTTAAAAAGCCGAATTTGATTAAAATTACACTGCATGTACTTTCTAATATTGGCTTTCGAACTATCAAGCCAGAATTTCAAAATTTTATCTAGAAAAAAAATACAGCTATTTGAAAGTAATTAATTTATAAATTTTAAAAAGTGCCTACTTTATAAAATATTTCCTTTATTTGTACTGATATAAGTATGTTCAAATAGCTGTATTTTTATTTCTAGTAGAAATTTTGAAAATCTGACTCGATAGTTTGAAAGTCAATATTCGAAAGTACCTAACAGTATAATTTATTTTAATAAAATTGGTAAAGAATTTTATTTGGCTCAGGTTACGCGTTTGTCTTTTTTTTTTTAATTTTGAAATTCTAATATCAGATTTGTCGACAAATTTTCAAGAAACTCATGTATCCAAAATTTTATTGCAATCCCATTAATATTTTGATGAGCGCCATCTTGAATCCGTCATATTAGCAGTTGAAAAACAAAAATACTACATCTATCTTATATCTAGACTTAAAAAATACATAAGGCATTTCCACAAAGATTATTTTCTCAACTGCTTTCGTTTCGCCACAATAAATTTTTAAAAATTTAAAAATTTCGGCCAAAACTACCTGTAACTCTGAATGGGGGAACTTTCGGTATAAGAAAATTGGAGTCAAATGACTTCTTTTGAGTTCTTGTAACAGCCCCTGAAGTTATGACGCACTTATGGGAAACACCCTGTATAGGTATATTATATCGTTGTTAGTTAAAACTAAAACAGAGTAGCTATACCTTTTTGTCAAGTCATAAACAAGAGAAGCTCGTTTTTCATCCTCGATCCGCAGAAAGCCCTATAATATCTAGACCAGAAAAGCTGGTTTTTCTTTTTCTCCTCTTGTAACATTTGAAATTTTTGCGCTTACGTGATACGTTTCTACAAATTAAAAATTTTTTTGACACTGAAAGGACCTTTTATAGTGAGACTCTGTAATAGTAGCACGAATTTTGTTCATATTCATGGAAAATGGAACTTCTCAAATTTTTAAAATTTTTTCTTCTTTTCTCTAGAAGTAGAACCACTCTGGTGACTGGTGACTTTGTAATTTCTCTGTATATAATTCCTATTTTAACCAATCTGGTTTTCGAGATTTCTAATAATAGGTATAGGCACGTCAAATAATTTTGCAAGCCAATTATTGATCAAGACGATTTAAATTCATCAAACCTCGAACGAAAGAGCCAAAGGCTTAATTAGAGATTTTCAACCATAAAACCTTCATTCTCTGATTACTCCGATTTTTCCTGATATCTTGCAGTTTCGTTCTCGTGTTGTTTCTGCGAGTTTTTCAGAAGAATATAATTTGATCAGGAACGTGTCGTTCCCAACGTACAATGCATGTCTTCATTTTATTTTTAATAGAAAAGCAGATAGACAATTTTATTGTCTTTTCAGATGTGCAATTGTTTTCATCTCTACACAATTTTATTTTTGAAGGGAAAAATTTACGAAAATTGTTAGGAAAAAATTGGGAAACGCGAGCAGATATAATGAAACGAATAAGAAACACTTTTCAACAAACGAATGAAACACATTTATGGCGTATTATAGGGTTATAAGTTGTACGTAACATTCCATAAAGACAGTTTTTTTAAATTTTCCCCTACAAAAAAAAGTTGAGTGTTTATAAAAACAATTGCACATCTGTAAAGAGAATAAAATTATCTATTTTTTTAGTATGGATTGACATAATTATTTAGATATACTTTAGTGTATAGTGTCATTTAAACAAACCGTAGACGGCGTTGTCAGTGATGCTTTTCTATTAACAATAAAATGAAGATGTTATGTTTGGGGGGGGGGGCACCTTCATAAACAAATTATATTCTGCAAATTGTTTATTGTCTATTGGTTTTCATTTAAACAGGGTGTAATCGTGTAATAAATTAATGTTTGACCCCGTATTTTCAAAATCTGAATTTTTCAAATTTCTTTTAAGGGTGCCCTGGTAGGTATATGGAGAAATCGATGTAGCAGCCACCAGGTAGAGTTAAAAATAAATCAATAATATTTTTATTTTAGCCCTTCTAAACGTTTAATCAATCGCCTAATCTGGCTTCTGATAAATAATTGACCATCTAAATGTATACGCGGAATTATTTTTCTATCTTCTAATACGTGGTTAGCATTTTTAATTAGAAATATTGGATTTATCAGAGGGTTCTAATTTTTTATTAATACGAGAACGCCAATATTTTCTACCGCAAAAGGATTTTCATCAAACTTTTTTGAGAATAAACCAAAGGATTATTTTTAATAGCCCGCTCCTGAAAAACGAACTTCAAGAGTGCTTTACGTGATGCAAGAAAGCGAGACGCGCGGGTGTCTTCCTTAATAATAATGTTTGGGGAAAACATTTGATAAATCGATTTAAGAACATACTGATTAAAACCGATAAGTACATTTTTTAAATTAAAATAATTATATAATTAAAGTGTACGAAAAAACCCTAGTAATTATGCAATAGGCAATTTTAAAAATAGCAATCTATAATCTAGGCAGGTGATGTTTAATTAATTTCACCTTAATAATACATTTTACTGCTGTACTTCCAAAGAAGTAATTTTCATTATTGCATATAAATTTAGCCTCCCATATGCTTTTCAAAGAAATTTGAAGACATCACGTAAAAAATTTTTTTGTTTAAATAAAAATCCAATCGCGTTTGTAAATTACAAAAGGATTTTTATATAAAAAAATTCGTCGTCAATGGCATATGGTAAATTTAAAATTTAGGGCGGTTTGCAGGTGCCTCTTTTCCCATAACCCTTTCTTCTTGGCCTAGTTCTTTAATGAGCCAGGAAGAGAAGGGTTCGCACAGATTGTCCAATCCAATATTATCTCAGAAACCAGGTAAAATTACAACGGGATTTTGGTTAATTGGTTCTTCAATTCGTACCTTTACGATTTTTAAAAATAGATTTTTCTGACTGATTAGGTTGCGGTCGGTAAGTTTTCTCAAGTGGTCCCTTCTTTTTTATCCTTTAGAAAGTTTAATTAAGATTGTTCATTTAAAATGTCACATTTTTAACCATTATAAAATGTGAAATTTAAAGCAAATAAATTTAATTTAATTAAAAATAATGGAGCTTGTGCTTAAAAAGGGCAGTTTTTAAGGTGCAACTTAATTATAATATTAGATACAAATTAATAGGATATCAAAAAGGCACATTAAGGTTTGCGGTATAAGTTAGTCCAGTCAAATTACACAAAAATATGGCATTTGAGGAAGAAAAATCCAGGAGTTTTCGAAATTGATCGGGGGGAGGAGGAGCTGTAAAGGTGATCTGTAAGTTTTTGCATATAACTCGCCTCCTACAGATTGTGCGTTGATGAAGGTTATTAAAGTTACAGAAATCATTATTAGTTACAAGATTGGTCATATACATGTTTTCCATAAGTTTAACCCTTTTCGAGATATAGCGCGGAGAATGGGCTACAGTGGATTCGTTTACTTTTACTGGAAGACGCTGTAGGTACAAACTGCGGAGTAGACGCGTAAGTTTCATGAAAGGACTCCACTCAGCCACCAAAGTTATCCATTCATTGATAATCCGGCACTGCATAAGATAGAATAAATATGTAATTAAAGATTTCTGAAAACAAAAGTCACGTTGGGTTTCACCTTCATCTAGTGAGAAAGGTAAAAAAATAAATTTGTTCGAAATTGTAATATTCGTGCGCGAGCTATTGAACTTCAGAAGCTCCTTATTCACAACTTATTCACAACACAACAAAAAAGATTTACTGCCACAATCTTGTAGCTAATAATGTTTCTATAACTTTTATATTAACCTTCATCAACGTACAATCTATAGGAGGCGAGTTATTTGCAAAAAACGATGAAAAGTCACCTTTAAAAATGTTATACTGCATGTTGTAACGAACAACCATACCAATTTTCAAAAATCTTGGATTTTTTTCCAATCTGAATAGTACTATCAATTTGAGCATTGATGGAAAAATGCAAGTGTTCAAAATTCGAATTTCTCTAGACTCTAGACTTTTGGAATTTTGGGTTGCGTTGTCAAAAGGAAGTCGACTAGTCGACTGTACGTACTTAGCATTTTTTCTAAGAAAACATTCAATTTTTTGGGGTAATTTAATCGTGGTATTTTACATTCGCATCAACTACTATATGGTTGATGGACCTAATACAAACAGCTTTAGGTGGGTTCCGAACCACCCGGACCAAAGTTTTCGACACATAGAAAAATCTGGTGTCAGCTGGATTCGAATCAAGAACCAAGAACGGCTAAGACCAATGGTCTTAGTCGCTCGACCATCCTAGTCCCATTTAATATTGTAACATCGAATTTTTTACTTGTCCGTCAACTTAATGGTCCGACATTTAATTAAAGGAGAGCTTGATGCAGTACATGGTTTATACATTCATTCTTTTACAGGGGTGTTTCAAAAAATACATTTAATGTTTCTGGTTGAGGATTGCAGAAGCTTCCGCATAACCACGAAAAATAGAATGTTCTAGTCCATAGGATTAGCGTGTGATAGTCCTGTGATAGTATACCATCCCCAATCCTACTATAAACTATGTTTTTCTAATACTAAAGAAAAGGAGAGTAGATTAACTGCAGACTGGAAATTATTCGGTTGCATCCTAGCCCCGATTGGTATTAAACTATGTCTATGTATAGTAAAACCAACTGGTTAGTTACGCCAGGGTGGTTAAATGCATCAATCGAGTTTGTTGATTGGCTATTGTAGTTGTCGAGATAACAACTGGTTTAATCACCTGTTAAAACTGTACAACTTAGGACTTAGAGGTTAGCCGCCTACCCCGTAGGAATAAGCTGTAGAAGAAGTATCTATTGCAATTTCGAAACTGTAGTCTAGTAATTTTATATTTTGGGGATCTTCTTCTACTAGGTTCTACTAGGTTCTCTCTTTCTACTGTAGGTAGGTGGGTAGTATAAAAATGACAGTTGAAAAAGAATCTAGACTCACAATTCAAAATTTGGAAGAAACTAATCCAATAAATTGCAAATGCAAACAGTATGGCGGCATTGAGTTGGAATTGAATTCATTGCTTATAGAGTCGGTTGGAATACACGTATTATAACTAAAGAACTTGGTGTGGAGAGGAATGACAAATCAAAAGAGGTTTTCAAAAGTCAACTAAGTGATTAGTGATCAGTTGTTAAACTGATTTTTTTTCTAACAATTGGCTAGTTGATGTTCTTCACTTGTAAAAAAATCAAATTATTATGTTTTTCTTTATTCAATCAATATTTTGTTCAATCATGGAATTTTACCAAATTTTGAATAACGATCGTAGGCCAGCTTAACATAAATACGAAATTTTCAACTAACGAGATGAGTTTCGATGTCCTTGCCCTCAGACACTAGATTAAGTGGGTTACAGAAGTAAAAATTTCTCAAACCTAGATTCTTGCGAGAGAAAATTTTTGTAACGTCCTTTTAAAAAAGTGGTGAATTAAAAAAATTACCGACAAACGTTTTCTAAAAGAATAGTAATAAAAATTTTGTGGCTCAAAAGTTTAGTGACCTCGACGCAAGTAGGAACACATTGAGCTTTGCTCCTCCGCGACTCTGCAAGCAAAGCTTTATAAGCAATGTAAACGCGATCTGATGGATGTTTAGGTAGGTGGTGGAGCGAGGGATGCCTTTGAAGACGGCAAACTAGCTTTTACTATCGTAAAAATTCCGTTTCGTTTAGAACGTTAAAGTTATAGTCGAAAGTAAATAAAGGATAGAAATGCAGCAGGATGTAATGATGTAAATGCATATGTTAGATGTATCCAAAAAGTTTGTACAGGCTCTGTTGACATACGAAGAACTTGTATGCCTAAAAATATAGACGCTTTTTGCTATTTTATACTACCATTCGTTTACATAATAAAAAACGTGATTATTTTATGGACGGATCCATTCGTCGAATTTTTGTTAAAAAATAAAATTGGGCTTTTTCATTTGTGATAATGATAATATGCCTACAGAGACATAATTACTTCGTTTACAACCCTTATTACTTATTAAAATTAATATTTGCGCTTCAAATTGGCACTTTGTATTAATATAATAAACTTAAACGTATAGGTAATGATATTTTAACGACATAAAAACACAAGTTATTTTTTTTAACATTTAGGGAAAATTTTATGCTGCCGTCGTTACGTATATAATTTACAAAAGTTTCGTTAAAGCAAATCAATCAAACAATTTTGAGTTTGCGTATCATTTATTATTAATGATTTGCTTTACTTTTCTGAAAAATAGTCGCCATTACCGTAACATAGTAAATGGGAAATTGTAGCTCTTAGTTATAAGTCATAAGTAGAATAAAATACGACAGCAAAGTACCCATTTCCCACAGTTGTCGCTAGTTTGCCATTATTGATTTATTCGCATCATAGTTGATGCATTCTGAACATTTGATGGTTACACTGGGATGTTTCCAAATTTTGTCTGCGCTTTAAAATTCGTAATGTGGAAATGTCTAGTGATGAATATACTCCTGAAGAACTGTTGAATAAGCGTTGGTGAGTTTTCGCGGCAATGGCCGAAGATAAAATATGTCACATTTTTCAGTTTTTCGGTAATATCTCGAAAACTATGGGTTAGACCTGAAACGTGATGATGTATAAAATTAAAGCTGATAAAATTTTCTACAAAATTTAATACGGTCATGTTTCTCGTATTCCTAAAGTTTACGAGTTATAGGGCATTTTTTTCAAAACTATAGATACTCGTACTCGTACTTTAGCGCTGCATAGAGTAGTGTGTGTCTCCGTGTAGTATGGTTCTATAGGTAGTATGCAAGAATTACCCTAAAAAATTATTCAAATGGTTTCCAAATAATGGTTTCAGGCTCTCGAGTACTCACGGCCCTCATATATTTTTAGTCCTGCTCTGTGTATTTAGATTGTGTAGGACTTCTTGATCTATCTATTATCATCTATACAGGGTGATTCATTAAGGATGGACCAAACGAAGCAGGGCGATAGAGGACCTCGATACGCATCGATTTGATACCCATGAGTATAATCCGAAACTTGATGGTTCGGGAATTATCATGATTTAAGTGTATTTCCAGAAGAACCTGATTTTTTCATAGATATTTTGTCATGCTGACTAAACCGTTCGTTCTAGCTTGATGAAATTTTCCAGAGGTGTATTCCAATAATGAGCCTATCACACCGTATGTTAGCATCCTCAATGTAACTTGACAATAGTTGGAAAAAAAAGATCTTTCTAAAATTTCATTACAGCAGAAGCACTCTTCCTTATTTTACAACGTTCTTGCAGAAAATTTTGACATGGAAATTTTTTTTGGAACATGTTTTAAAAACTTCTCTGTTCTATTGACAATGTACCCTACAAATTTCATTCACCTAGTCCTATAGCTTCTCATCAAAAAAATTGTGTTACTAGAAAAAGGCGATATTTCATGTTCCTTGTCGCAATACATTGGAACGATGATGATAGTTTTCAATTGTTGCGAATTGTCAATAAAATAGTGACAGAAGTGAAAATACAGGTTTTGTTCATTAGTTTTTCGTGATCAAATCTAGTTACTGTGGGCTCAGTTCTCGCTCATTCTCGATTCTCGTTCGACGACTAATTGCTCTGGTACTTGTGGAAAGATCCGCAATGACTTCTTCCAATACTATTTCAACGCGCTCAGGATTCCCTCTAATTCTTCCTTCTCGATCACTCGCTCCAGGCAAACGTGCCCTCCATGTATGCGTTATGCACGCGTAAAATAACCCGGTGATCCGGGTAAGTTGCAGGTTGTGGTCCACCTCGATGCATCACTTGAGCTCGATACAATCTTGCGGTAAGCCGAGCATTTCCTTTTGCATAACCATTGTAGTAATGCATTACTGCATATTCCCGTTGCAAATAAGGCATAACTTGACTTAAATAACAAACAATACACCCAAAATCCAAATAATGAGCGAGAACTGAGCCCACAGTAACTAGATTTGATCACGAAAAACTAATGAACAAAACCTGTATTTTCACTTCTGTCACTATTTTATTGACAATTCGCAACAATTGAAAACCATCATCATCGTTCCAATGTATTGCGATAAGGAACATGAAATATCGCCTTTTTCTAGTAACACAATTTTTTTGATGAGAAGCTATAGGACTAGGTGAATGAAATTTGTAGGGTACATTGTCAATAGAACAGAGAAGTTTTTAAAACATGTTCCAAAAAAAATTTCCATGTCAAAATTTTCTGCAAGAGCGTTGTAAAATAAGGAAGAGTGCTTCTGCTGTAATGAAATTTTAGAAAGATCTTTTTTTTCCAACTATTGTCAAGTTACATTGAGGATGCTAACATACGGTGTGATAGGCTCATTATTGGACTACACCTCTGGAAAATTTCATCAAGCTAGAACGAACGGTTTAGTCAGCATGACAAAATATCTATGAAAAAATCAGGTTCTTCTGGAAATACACTTAAATCATGATAATTCCCGAACCATCAAGTTTCGGATTATACACATGGGTATCAAATCGATGCGTATCGAGGTCCTCTGTCACCCTGCTTCGTTTGGTCCATCCTTAATGAATCACCCTGTATAATAATTTTGATTCGCATTTAAACGTTTTTGATATTACGTACAATCCCAACGGTGGTGCTTCCAATAGATCAGGTAGATATAAAGAAAGCTACCCGTTTTTAAACTTTCTGAAGAAATCTTTGTCGTTGCGTGCTAAAATGGTTTAATCCTTCTAAATTTATAAGAAGCTTCGAGCTATTCATTTGAATTGAAGCGAATATGGTAGGGGTGGTTCTCACATCAATCTGCAGGCACAAAAAATTCGAAATAACCACTAATAAGACTCATCAGAAACTTAAATTTAAAAAGAAGCGAAGTTCTCTAAGTATAGGTATATCATCCCCCTTGTAAAGCATTTTTTACAGTAAAAAACTTCTTCAACTTCCTCTCTTTTGCGCGTTTTTTTGCATAATTACCTATTAGGGTGTTTTTTAAAAAAACGGTTTCCACCTTTTTCATTACCATAATCTGTATACAGTCTACACAAACGTGTCATCCAATGTTTAGATCACAAAATATTTTAATTGTTTTATTTGAACACGGCTCTGAACTTGATTATTGACCTCATTACAATAAAAACAATGTAATGTATGTCACAGACGTAAAACCTATCTGCTCACAATACGAATTTATAAATCTAAATTTTTACCTTGAACTTGTGCAACTCTTTTGTTCAGTTGCATTTCACGCCAAATTTTTTTTTAAACTACGGAAACCATTATTTACTAAAAAGAAATGAATTTAAATGATAAACGTGAATAAAACGTCATAGCAAAAAGAAGAAAGTAAAAGTGTCAGGTGTAAACTTTAAAAAAGTACCTGCTATCCAAATTAGGAAGCAAAGGGACTATTGTGACAAAGCTTATTCAACGATTTAGGGTAAATTTTGGTGGTATAAGAAGGTAAGGGGAGTGGCAATTTTGTCTAGCTCTTTTTGTGAAGCTGGAATTCGACGTTTTTTATATACTGATTTACCCCATTCTTTATGCCTTTAAGTTTCCCAGACAGGTCAGGGGTATAAGGGTGAAGGGACTTTAGCTTTTGGACCTTAATATCCGCGTTGGGTTGCAAGATTAAAATTTGTTTTTTTGGATGCATTTTTACTGCTTGTTATAGCTATTATAGAAATAGTGGATTAAATTGTTTTTTTATTTGTTAAATTTTTTTTAATAAAAAAAATTGAGAATTTGTTTTACTTCCTTGGTATTAAGCTAAAGTACGGAACCGGAAGCTTTTCAAAATGTTTCGAATACACAAAGAATAGTGCAACAGGTGTGTTAAAATAACTGCTTTTCACCGTCTTACTGACACAGTTTATAATTTAGATATTATTGGTCCTCTGATGATGAGCCAAGTTTGGCAAGTTGGATTTTTAAAGACGAATTTACTCTTTTTTAAAGGACTACCAAAGTAACATTGTAGTATACTTATTCAGAAAGCTTATAAATAAAGTACCTACTTATTCGTAAAAATGGAAAACAAATTTTATTATTATCCATCATAACCAATCGAAGTTCGAAGTCAATTTTCGCTCTACGTTCGCTTCGTAAAAATTTTAGGTTATGCACAAATGGCTGCCACAACAAGATGGGTGCTCTAAAAGCCATTATTAAAATCGATAATAAAATCATAAGCATAGTCTTTTTCGTTAAGCACACAATGACAACAACAAAAAATTATTTATTTGGCAAATAAAGATAAGTCGATCCTCGACTTTTATAATCTTTTCCTACTCCCGTGTCATGTATTTTTTTATTACAAAACTCACTGATTTTAATTTCAAAATAAATTGATAACAAAAATCTTCAACAACTATTTACTATGCCATTTTATTGAAGCTTTGTTTACTTAATATTTTATAGATCGTTGTTAAACGCCCGAGAACGGAGTCACCCCTTTGGCTCGAGTTGGCTCTTGAAGATTAATAAATTGGTGAAACATTTTTTTCGATGAGTCTCGCATTTATCAATTTTCGAGTGTTGTTGGTGAGCTATAATTAGAAGTAAATCCAATTACGTCACAAGTTTAATGAACAATTTAATTTTACGAAAAATAAGGTGTATCTATTGCTTATAGTAGGTAGGGCAGGGCATAGTGTTACAATCGCAAGTGCGCTCGCTATCTTATTTGTTGTAATGATTGCCCAATTTTAATACACGTGCAGACCTCATTTAGATAACTGTAAAGTTGCACAATTGTAGACCATGATGATGACCCATCGGTACCTACTGATGGCGAATAATGACTCCGAGATTCGAGATGCGTCCAACGGAACTTGTAGTTTTGCAACGGAGAAGGTCAAACACGTGGTCGCATGGCGACTACCTTCTACTACAATACACACACAGATATAGTTCATATCCAATATTCTGCAATGTACGTTATAAATAATTAATTTACAAATTGTAGACACGTTTTATGATTTTATAAAGGAGTTTGCGAGTGTATGTTGTAGGCAATGCAACTATTTAATGATAGCTTATGCTGTAATAGAGTTGGTAATAGAGGCACATCCATTATAAAATTAGAATAGAACACTAATACAAATTTCTTAAAACTAATCAGCTTAAATTACAACTTTTGAATTATTAAAAGTAATTATGAAATTAAGTCTGCAGTCGTAGTAAAAAATGCAAGGGCTGCAAGGAGTAGTAGGGGTGTGTCTGTCAGATTTTAACCTGACCCTGACTGCGAGACAAGTGCTTAAAAAAGGGTAAAAATCTGTGTCGGCGTTTATAAAAAAACTAAAGGGGTTAGAGGGTGGATAGAAAAGATTCGCCTGTGTTCAGTCTTTCCCAGGCTCATTTAACGAGTTACTTCAAGGTTAGACTACACAACCCTTTCTTTGCCTGCCTTCGCCCATCTGATAAAAAAAACTAAGTTTATCGCGAGTCATTTACGAACCCAAAAAATTCATAATATCATCCTTCGAGCCACATAAATATAGGCCTGAATGCGCACAGGTGGTTGGTTTGTATTTCGTATACACCACCAACAACAAAAACTTTTTATATAAAAGACGCGAATAAGGCAAATAGTTTGTTACTATATCTTATAGTTGAATTTAAGAATCGTGAATCGCGGGGATGAAATGTGAAACACTAAATTCTTTCCCACAACCTTTATAAGATTTAGGAAGAGGGTGGTCATCGTTAAGTGCAAAAGTCAACTTTACACCCAAATCTAACGGTACCTTAAAGATTGCGGTCCATTCGCATAATCATTCTTTTGTTAGAAATGTTAGATAGCAGATTTTGAACCCCCGTAGGAATTATAAACGCTGCCTTTAGAGAACGCATTAATCACACCTAACAACAAGATATTTACGTCGAAACGTCAAAAATGTTTAAATAGTTGGGATTTAAAAAAACACAAGGTAGTTTACCTGATCCTCATGCGTGTATTAAATTAACTTGTACAAAAAAAACTTCTTAATTTTGAGGCATTTCGTGTAGCATTTATTTATTTTTATTTTGTTACTTAAATTCGTTATGATTTTCTCGCTCCAAATTTCTATTATAATAAAAGTGGCTTTTGCAAACTGTGACTGTAATTGTCCCCCTAAAAAGGTTTTTTGATGCACAGAACTTCCATTTACTACTTTCTCGCTTAAAGAAGGGTTGAAAATTGACAAAAGTGTGGTATAGTTGTAAATAAAGGGTGTATACTCTAATAAAAAAATAAAAAATTGCTGCAAATATAACGGTAAATCTTTGACTTTGAGATAAATTGCGGTTTAGAGCTTAACAGGTTGTTTCTGATCGTAAAAAAAGGGTTCGCATTTTTAACTTTGTGATGGATTTGGGTCTATGCATTTAGTTAAAAATTCGGGAAATAAAACTTCGTTTCTTTTATGTTTTTCTCTTTTATGGTTTTCTGTATTTTAATAGTTTGGGCTATAAAAAGACGGAACTTTTTCAAGTTTTTGATTTTTGTGGATGTCGTTAAAACAGATCAGGTATCTTGAGCATTATGTATTTTATTTACGATTTCGTACCTTCGCTTGAGATTACTAAATTTGCGCGTATCATCATCAGTTTTCATGTACATTTTTGTTGGATTTGGTTCTCTATTTTCGTATTTGTTCTTACTCATCCTGGATGTGTCCCTGGATAGACCGGACAAGGAAAATATCATTTGTATTTTCAACTTTACCGATTATAAAACTTGTTTGATTGAAAACTACTCTTTTTCAAAAGAGAAGTTCATTCAGGGTGTGTGCATTGAAGTGATGGATAAATTAGATAAAATCGTTAAACTTATTGTTTCAAAAAAACAAAAAAAAAAGTCGCAACATATATATTTCTGGGTAATCGATTGGATAGGACTTTCCTTTCTCTATACGATCTGTAAAAATTATAATAGTATTAGAAAAATTTTGGAAGAAAGTTATTTTTCCAAACTTTTCTCAATAATAGGCGAAACGGATGTTTTCATAAACTCGGTCCCACATAATTTTTCAATTTTGGGCGTTTATAGCTGATCGTGGTAGGGCTAATAGTGTAAAACGATGGAAACGTTTGAAATGGATGGATGAAAACGGAGTGAAACTCACTGTAAAATGTAGAATAGCAAGAACTACGAGCACTTTGTATGGAAAACCGCTTTTTCAGTATAATTTTCAAACATAATCTTTTAGAAACTTCCATCCTTCTTTATGTACTTCCTGTCCTAATCAGACAACTTACCTCTTATTTGTACGTACACAATATTCTCCCTGATGTAGGTACACAGTCGGGATTTATAAAGGGTTTTAGTTGCGCCTCGGCGTTGTTGTCAGTCCCTGACGATATTTTTCGAGAAAGAGACAAAAGAAATATTACTGTGTTGGCTTTGTTGGATTACTCTCGTGCGTTTGATGCCATTAATCATTCTTTATTTCTTTCTATTTCGGACTGAGCTATATATCTATCGCCTTTCTTCAGAGCTATCTTTCGGACAGATTTCAAAGTGTCAAGACTGACGGTCTATACTTTCGGACCTCCTACCCTGTGTTTCAGGTGTTCCTCAGGGATCTATTTTAGGTCCAACTTGTAGGTATACGTCTTTAAACCATTGTAAGTATCACTGTTATGCTGACGATAGACGATAATCAGCTCTACCGTTCCTTTTCTCCTGATAAAGTCATTAGACGCGATTAGTTCGCCGAATTCCGATCTTACAAGACTGCTTAACTACTCGTTGTGCGAGACTGTCAGTGCTTCCTCAAATTCTTGTACATCTCGGAGAGACTAACATACCCTTATCGGACGAGGCTTGGAATCTTGGTGTTGTGTTAGATACGGAGCTGAGATTCAAGTCGCACATCACTTATCTGCTTAAGAATTCTCTTAAGATGCTAAACTAATCGTTCCATATTTTATACGAGGCTCAGGTCTGTTCTGTGTGACTCCTTGGCTCTCTCCAGATTTAATTACTGTGATGTTTTGTACCATTCCTGTCTTGTCCCAGTTGACGTAGGTACGGTCCAGTACGTCCAGAAACTCGTGCCTTCGACTTATCTTTGCTTTAAGGAAGTATGATCGAATTTCTCACACCCTGGACGTACTGGGGTAGCTTAACATGATCGACGTCGAGAGTTACACCCCGCTTGCCTTTTCTATAGGGTCTTAGCCCTCAAAGCTCCTAATTTTCTGTACCTTAAGATTACTTTTAGAACTGACGCACCGGGGTGCCACTTTCAGGAGATGATTTTCTTATAACATTGCAAGTGTTTTAAATCCACTGCCGGACGGATTGGTGTGTCTCCCAGTCTCAACTTTGAGGAAGTATTTCATCATGGATGAGTTTTCCTTGTAGTCGCTGGTAGGGTGATGTGTCGTACAGGTCGATCTGCGTTAGTAATCTGAGATTTTGTAACTGTAAATGAGTAATGTTGATTTAATCTATTTTTAATTATTGATTGTTTTTGTTTTTGTTCTTCTCTATAATAGTCGTATAGTATAGCGCTTATTTGATAATTATTTTTGTTTTGTTGAGGGACCTATGGAACATCAGACAGTTTTACTGCGTTAAATCGGTTCCAATTGGCTTAGGTAGTTAAATCTGCGATATATTTTTTGTAATAGTCCATTTGGGTACCTATACCAATAAGTAAATTATTATTATTATTAAACATTTATGTTTTTTAATCTCAATAAATTCAGTTCGATTCAGCTCTACAGCTATCCAAAGAAATGAAATCGTTGGGAGTTGGGACGTGGGGAAGATATGTCTTTTCATGTTAACCAACGAATGGAAAATTTATCATTTTTAACAGTTTTTCTGAACTTTCGAAAAGTTGTTAAATTACGAAATGGTTGTAATTGGGTAAAATTTACAATTACTACAACACGATAATTAAAAGTTTTAGCTTCTTTTTAACTTTACGACTATTTAACTAGTAGAAGTTAACAGTGCACCAAGTTGCACAGTTCGTTGCACTTGGGAATTTTCTATTTTTACAAGTTCCACGTGCAAATCTCTATGATCCGCCCATAAAGTTAAGTTGATAAGTTGGTGTGGTATATTTTGGTTTTATGCTGTTTATTTTAAAAATAACTTTTTTTACCAAGTACCTATAGTTTGTTTACTAAAAAAGAATTCAAAAGATACACATATTTTTTTTGTTAGGTATACAACGGATATTTCTAGAATGTACTCGTATAGGAACTAATAGCTGGAAGATTTTCAACCAATATATTAGAGGAAATTGTGATCTATAGAAGACTATCACTTTCGTATTATTTAAACGATCAACGGTTAGCAGAGATCAAAAACTTCCGATTCTTCTCTCTTCTGCAAGAACAAATTTCAAGTAAACCTTATTCTCATTATTCTAGTTCTTGGTGCACTGCACCCTTTCGCTGGAAATTTATTAACGAACTTGTAGCTTACCTTAAAAATTTAAGTAGTTTTAACTTGCTTGCAGCTTATTAATAGAGTGTACCTTGCCTTTCGAATTAGCTGCAAAAAAATTTAAAAAAAGATATTGAGGCAAACCCTAACATCAAATAAAACGATGACTTGAGTATACGATTCTTAAAATAAGCAAGTCTATTTTGAACTTGAAAAGAGAATTTCTGCGTGCATGTGTATAATTCAGGTTTGGGGAGTGATCATGTGATTATATGAACACGATAATTAAACTAAACCCATTTTTTAATTTAAATTAGAACGATTGCTGTGCTGTGATTCAAAAATGAAAAACACCAATTTTCCGGAGGGGGTCGTTTTTGTCCATTTAACCAACTCTCTATATCTACGCTAATAAGCAAGATCCTTGTACTTAACACGAAATTTTATACATCCTGTATAGTAGTGTCTCAAGAGACATGGTATTTTACCACGTAAAATTTAATAGTTGCAAATATTGGCTCGCAATTTGTTTTATAGGAAATTAAATAATATAATAATTAATTATTTTGATTACTAGTTAGAAATCCCATTCTATGGCCAAATTTTTAAAGCTCTCAGTTTAGGAATACCTACCTTTTAAACGATTATTATTTTAGTTTTTGTTGTGAATAATACTCATGTAATAAATTAAACCACATTGATAAAGCTTAATTATAAATTAAAATAAAAAAATAATAAAGATAGCACATGCACTTGAACTTAATAATATAAATGGTTCATGAAAACAGTGCAGTACATCCCTGAACCTTGAACCCCTATTAAACCTCATCGCACACCCGCACCCGCCGTTTAACTTATTAAATACTAAAAAACTTATATGCTTCGTTAGACGTCTGATTAGAGCCCATTTGCTATCGTAATAGTCTCATTGAACTATTGTGTGTTTATTTCGCAATAGGGGACGAAGTTACGAGATCAATAATTAAGGTCAAAAAGTACCCTTATATTTAGATTTTTGATTGAGTTTACGCAGTTGTCTGTCTCGAGTCTAGAAGGTTGTCTGATTTCAATTGCAAAAAGAAACGCGTCTCCACGCTTTTTAATGATAATAATTTTGTATGATTCGTTCTGGATGCTCATTGCGTTATTACAACCCAACGTTTTAAGTTGTAAGTTTTGCGTGCAAGAAAAGGGGAAAATAAGTTTTTTTTTTAAATAAAAATGGAAGAATGCTAATAAAACAAATTAGTTACCCGAAGAACTGCTTTGTTGGGAATGGTTATGAATAGACCATGTGGATGTGAATGGCTTTCAATACAAGAGGTACTTGAAGACCAAACCAAAATTTTAAACTTGAACTTAACATTGAAAGCGCTCATGTAGGATACACAACAAATTTATCAAGTAGTGTAATTATCTAAAGCTATAATTAAAACTAAAATGCTCTAATTATGAAAAAATGCAAGTTGAGCGCTAGGAAATAGGTACTGTAGACTGCCGTAGACGACTTACTGTTATTATATTTTATATTATACATTGTGCTGTAGATTAATTGGACTGCACACTGTGGATGTCTGAACGGAAATACTAATAAATGCAATAACCAAATCAGTATGAGCATTCGTTTTTCGCAACTTATTGCATTCATGGGAAAAATCGTAATCGATAGTTTTATTTTTGCCAAGCTGTTGATAAATTTATTGTCTTTAAATAAATATCCCGGCCGCCCGCATACTCCAATAAATTTACAAGTCGGTTGCGGCGGGTTACATTCATTATCCAATTTATTGGTCGCATAGAATTGATAAGCAGACTGTACGCCAGACTTGGAAAAACAACTTGAGCAAATTATGTTTATTTAACGTTTTAAAAATAAGCTCGTTTTCGTAGCTTTATATAGGTACTTTTAACTATTTAATTATTTGTTTGGACTTTTTATAATATACGAATATACGTAAAAATAACGTGATGCTGCAGTTTGCTTGTAATATGTGGCCAAATAACAAAGACTGTAAAAGTAGCGTTATTGAGGCCGTTGCACTTCCAAATGCAAGGCGGTCGCGAGTTTGAAGGACAAAAGTCCAAATTCAATGACCTAACTTTATAGAGGACTTTTAGAGGACACGCAATGCGTATGCAAGCTACCAGTTACACGGTTAGTGGGGAAAGGAAAGTTTGTCGTAAACTTACTTAACATGCGTGTTTAGATTTTTTAGATACCGTTTGCTGCACATCTCTTCTAATATTCACCTTTTTTTAAGTCTTATGTTACTTTCACAAATTTAAAACATTCCGAGTGCGGAAAAAATTCTTCTAACAGAAACACCAAGATGAAGATTCTAACGTTTTTGACATTATCATAAAACATAAGTGCCTACACTACTGACTACTGATAAATTATAACTATAAGGTGTCCTAGATTCGGCATTCAACATTCATTAATAAAATTTTGGAACTTACAAGAAATAATTGGTTTAGTGAATATACCTAATGAATAAATTTTTAATTTCCATATCTGCTTTGATCATCATCCAATTACAAGTAAATGGTTCTGTAAATAAGCATTTCTCCAACGAAATATGGCACAAGACAGAAATTGGGACCATTTTTGATTTTGATGCAAATTGATGCATATAATATGCTGCTCTCGGTCTTCAAATGTATATAAATATTAATTTTTTTTAATGGGAAATGGTTTTTAAGTGAATATAGTTCCTTCCCAGTTCTTCCAGTTTCCACTTCTTAATTTTGTCTAAGATATTTAAACGTTTCCATACATATGGGATACCCCGACACCCGGTATTTTATGTCTCAATGTCTGTGACTGCTGCAGGCGAAAAATTTTAAAATGTCACGAGGGTGAAGAAAACGCAAGGTAATTGCTATTGCGAGTTACGACAATTTTCATCAAAATCAAAAATGCTATTATTCTGCTGTGAGCGAGCAGACTTGCGATTTTTAAATGTGGGACACATTGTTTTACGTATTAATGTAACTATTAATAAAGTCAATAGTAATAATATACATTAAAAAACAACTTTACTTTTGTAAATTAGAGTGGTTTTGGTAATAAAGTATATCTGCCAAAAACTACTACTAAATACCAATGCTTTAAAATTTGGAAACGCCATTAATTAAATGCCATTAATGAAATCAATACTCGAACAGAAATAAAATGATATTTAAGGATTGTAAAGATAATTAGAAGTTAATAATGAAACATTTTAATAGGTGTAGGCTAATTCAAAAATTATTTATCAATTATACTCATCTTTAGGTACTCATGTTTTTTTTACAAAACATAACTTTTGTGTTGAAATTTCGTAAATAGTTAAGTAATTAAAATGATTACACCTTGTTACAGATTTTAATTTGATAGGTATTTGTCCCTGGACAGGAAGTTATTTCTCAATTACTTTGTGACTAGAAGAAGTACAGATACAGTTACCTATTAGCTATTTATGCCTTTAGGAAATTAACTAAACTGAACTGGTTACTGGTTATGGCGCTTGTACTTGCACAATATAGTACCCACTGTGACACTAGGTTACTAGGTACTTTTATGTTGCCGGAAATTTCATAAAATTTGTTAGTTTTCAAAAAATGCACAATGTTCTTAAAAATCCTAGGGGGTTCTAAAAAGTTCTAGGTAGTTACAGGTTTTGGTTTTATACGATGGCCTCCTTGTCTCCTATTATAAACGTGGAGCGTCTCGGATACGACGCCACGACGCGGCGTCAATGCTATGAAAATGTAAGGATGTGGTCTGTCTAATGCATTTTGATAGTTAGAATAATGGCGTTTAAAGGCTTAGGAGGGAACCACCGTTTCGAGTGTTCCTGGAAGACGTCGCTACATATTACAGTTCTTATTACTTAATGATAATAATACACTGTACTGAGTACATTATAGTGAAAATGTTCCGGATATAAAAAGAAATAGATGCAAGTATCAGTTTGAGAGACTTGTGTATACTTTTTAAGCATAGCTATTGAGAAATGACGAATGACACTAACTATCCAGGAACTGAAATATCACCAGTGGTGTCTCTTTATCTATTTTATAATTATAATACTTTAGAGCTGAAATGTGTTTTCTAATTCAATTTTTAAATATTTTGTATACTTTCTTCTGGAAGTGTGGCGTGCGACATCTATATAACGATTTTAAACTTAGAAAGAGAGATATAGTAGATCGTGACCATAACAATTTTCAAAAGTATTTGAAAAACACGCAACTTCCTCAAAAATGTGTATGCCGCTCAAAAGACCCAACATTTTAGAAGTCTAAAGGCGGTCCCACACACATCGCAAGTAATTGCAAGTACGATTATTCGCAAGTATGAGCAATGACAAGTGTAGATCTCGCACACAATCGGATATACTTGCAAATGCAAAAATCGAAAGAACTTTCCTTTCATTGAAATATTATCTTTAGTTCCCACATTGTTATACGTTATATCGTTATACGAGTATTTCCGATAGTGTAAGAGCTATTTAAAATGTGTAAACTGCAAGTTTAAACGAGGAAATTTTTCTTTGACTCGTACTGTTTTACCAACAACCGATGGAGAGCACACGAGTACGAGCAAAAGGATATCTAATGTACGATTGTGCTGTCCCACACTAATCGCAAATATCGACAATCGCAATTACTTGTGATGTGTGTGGGACCGCCTTAAGAAACGACACTCTACAAAAAAATAAAACTGTGATAGTCTGATATCATGAAAATAACTTTGTAAATATATTCAAAAAGTTTGTATTACTTTTAATCATTGACGCTGTTGGAGCCAGAAGGGCGACTGTCTCCACTTTATTAAACCTAGTGATATATATGGATTTATCCGATAACGAGGAGCAGTACATAATGTGTACAATAATGAAAGGATCAATGAAAGGAAGTATCAATTTCTAGTATAGAACATGAGGCTAACGCAACTTCCTTTTTATATGCACACAATGATTCAACAATAGATCTGTTTATTTATCTGCTCGATTTATTCCAATTGCTCAAAGTGTAACGTCATTAGAGCAGGACACAGAAGCAAAATTAAAACAAAAACAACAGGACAAACAATTTGCTCTTTTTACTCCAAGCAGACAAATAAACAAGCCTTCATCGTTAGTTTTCAACTAATTCAATTATTACGTACAAGTTTTATTACCACAAAATACAAATTCCAAACGACAGTTGTAGTAAATATGAAAACATCAATTAAACATTTCATTCAAATTATAATCATCTATTTGTTCATCCTGTACTAATTTTGATTTAAAAAATTTCCCTTCGTTTTCAGGATTATATTCATAATTACACTCCTCTTTAATACTAACACTATTCGTAGAGATTGATTTTAAGTCGAGATACAGTTTATCCCTATTCCCATAGTCTAAATCTAAAACTTTGTACTTGTTAAACACTTTCTCATCAAATAACTGGGGCGATAGCCCGAAACAATCCTTTAAAAATAAAAGTACATCTTTAAATGTTTGAAGATTGTTAAATATTCGTCGTTTATATTTTGGTAAAACTTTTTCTAACATAAAAACTAAATGATGATGAAAACATTGAAAAGTTAAATTTGGTGGTTTTTCTAGCATTGAAGGTTGCAAATGTGTAGTTTTAACTTTTTGGAATGAACTAGTATTTAAAGTTGTATTGTAGCATATATTTAACCATTTTTGTACACAATCTAAAGTTGTAATATTTGAACCAGAAAATAACGTTGGGTTTACAAGTAATCCGTTAGCAATCATTACACCTAAAAAATAATATTGGGTTTAGAATAAATAAAATAGTACTCCAAACATAAAATGCTACCTTTACATTTGGTGTTTTCTTGCAATTGGATACATTCGTTTAAATTCTTAACACCACCATTACTAACAATTGGGCACTGAACATTTTCAGCTGCTAATTTCAGTACATCCATATTAATAACTCCCGTTAGCTGTGAAGATGTTCTTGCATGAATCGAAATATAACTAACTCCAGCTTTTTCCAATTTTCTACACAGATCGATGGTCTTACTACAATACAATTTTCTCTTACCAACTACTATATTAAAGCCATTACTTTACTCACTTAACATCTTTTAAAATTCTCATTTTTACGCTTACAGTAAAAGGTTTTGCAATTTTATTACGACACTGTGAAACTAAATCTGCAAGCAATTCAGGCTTATCTAATAAAGTGCACCCCAAACCCATCTGTTTGGCCCATCTTTGTGGACAACCACAATTTAAATTGACTCCGTTGCAATAACTAGAAATACATCGATGATTTGTTTATTGTAAAATATTTTAAAACATACGGTGATACCATGTAAGCTGCTCCGACAAAATCGGCTACAGTATTAGCTGCAAACTGAACCACCACTGGTGAATCGCCTAAAACATATTATTAGCATAACAAAAAGAAACGTAACATGATTCTTACGTACAAGAATTTGTTGCGAATTCGTTAACTCTTGCTTTCGAACTTTGACAAAATGAGTCTGCAAGTATCATAGGAGTGTAGCATAAGTCACATCCGTACTCTCGAACCAAATTTCGAAACTGTAATCTTAAAAGTATTCGATTAGTAATAAAGCGATATGCTATTTTGATAGTACGCTTACTTGCTATAACGAACCATCGGTGCACATATTTTGACTAATTTATCGTCTTCAAATAATTGTAGCACATTTGTGGAATTGTTTGAACTTTCATAAAGCATCGTTTTACAATATCAATTGCACCAAATTTCTAGGTTATGTTGTTGTTCTTGTTGACGTTAGTGAATAGGTGAACAGGTGAACGTGTGAAGGTCACGCATGTTCGTTTTCTTGGTTTTTGAGTATAGCATCTGGCGCGGCGCCGTGTGTTAAATTTTTGAATAGCGATAAGCAAACGACTGATAGTCGCGTAGCATTTTTATCTTTAATTTTTAATTCAAGCTAGACCTGCTTTACAGTGCAAGTACTTATTATAGTGTTAAAAATAATAAGTACCTAGTACTTCGTTTCGAATATTTCGCGAATATTCTTAATACTCTTCGTGATTTTTTTATTTTAAATAACTATTTCGGTATAACTGTATAACATCAATTAATTAGGACTATCTACTCTTATTATGAACATTTTAAATTAAGTTAGTGCTCCAAAAACAATTTGGTGAGTGGTGTTTTTTTATTTTGCGATTTTTTACAGAGTAAATGTTTATTTATTTGCATGTTGAACTAGTTGAACTCAAAATAGGCTGGATCTAAGCTCAGGTAACGAGGTAACGGACAATTTACACTGTGTGTTCTAGGGGTGATTCTGAGCAAAAAAGTTTATATACACATAATCAATTCCTCTTCGTTTTTGAAATATGTAGTATGTTTTTGTATATGTAATGAGCGATACAGAAATTTTCATATCGGATATCGATACAGAAAAATATTGAAATATCAATAATATGTATCGGCTTATTGATACGTATCGGGCTTTTGGTACAAATTTTGTATCGATACATACCATCGATATTTATATTAATACCATAATCAATGTTAATACGTCGACCCAGGCCTAATTATGTACACATGAGGATGAGTGAATTATAATTGTACGGTATGTACGAGGTTCGGCAAGTTTTACATTGGTAACCAGGTTCTATAGAGTTCTTAGCTCATCACGAATTGCCTTACATTTTTTTTTGTTTTTTTGCGATTTTTGTTTGTTTTGGGAGTATAATGTACCTACCCTGATATAGTTATTTTGGCTCCGTGTCTCATCGTACTGGTCCTTCAGGGTCTTAAGTTGAGTCTTTGACTTTTTGTCTGGTGTAGTTGCTCTGGTACTCGTTATTTGAGTGGAGCTGCGTTGTGGAGAAGTGTTAAATGTTGAGTATAGCCAAAGAATATCTAGTAACTAGATATTCTTTGGTATAGCTAAGTATAAGCATAAATCGACCATTAGTGCCATTAGTTTGTTACGTTTTAGCTTACGTGCTTACAAATTAAATTGCAAATTACGAAACGAACATCAGTCATTTTTATTTCAACTACAAAAATTATCTTTTCTGAAATTGTTACTAAGTTAGTAGAAATGTAAATATGTAAACGGTAAACTGAAACAAAAAGTTGTACATTTTGTTCGATTTTAGCTTGGACATAGGCAACCCACCTTTCAAAGCAGCACGTTCATTTTCATACCAGCGCTTTTTATCATGTCTTGTGTATTTGTGCACGCTCATGTAGTTTTGACTTCAATGTTTGAATTGGACTCGAATAGCGACTCAAAAAATAATATCCACATTTGCGATAAAAAGACGTACTTTGAGTGTTTTTTGGTTAAAGCAGTCTTCCCGGCTCCCGGGCTTATCAGATCTCAACTCTGCTACTAACTTGTAGTACGAACTCTAGAACTCGGGCTGAAAACTATTATACTGAAATCGGTTGATCAAATAATAAAAATAAAAATCATTTTTTATTGAAGTAGGTACGGTAATAACATCCAGTTTGTAAGTGCTACCTGGAGGTTCGGAGGTTCAGTAAGTTATTTGAACAGAAGTGAAATTTTTTTCTAGAGTATTGTGCCTAGTAGAATGCGAAGCTGAATATCTACGAAACACGCAAGGGAGGAAACGAAAATGAACAATTAAAAAATATATTTATTGCGTAATAATTACAATTTTACTTTCTTAAAAAGTGCGGTAATTGATAAATTATTCAGACAATACATTGTTTCATTTTTAAGTTTAATTTGCATTATAATGTACACATAAAGCTAAAAATGCCGACAAGCACGATAATATTTACAATTTTATATTTTGTTTTAATATTTACATAAGTTTAAAATTTTATTAATATTTTATTTTTAATTATCTTAAAGTATTGTAAATTGCTTCGTCGGAATCCGATTGAATAACACTATCACCGTTCGATCCCAATTTTACATAATAATAATCTAAATGGGATCTTCTAGTTCTTTTGCAATCACACTTTTGCATACTATCACAATTGCACGGGCTCTCGCAAATTTCGGCATAAATATTTTCTTCCGGACCTTTCTTTTCCGTCGCAGGACGATTTACTTCGTCCACCACTTTGCTGTAAGGAACGTCGTCCATAACCGTAGAAAGTCTCTTCTTCTTCTGGAGAGATTCTTCGTGCACTTGTACTACGACCGATTTTTTATTTTGATCGAAATCGTGATTTAATCGATTATCGAAAATTGAAAATTTGTTCCTATTATCATTCATACAGTCTGGAATTCTAACGCTAGTTCTAATGTTGGATAAATTAATTTTACTATTCGTTTTTCTTTGTATTTTAGTTTTGACGTGAAATTCCGAACAAAGGCGTTCCGTAATGTAGGAGTTGTTGCAATTTTCATTTTTGGTAAGTGTGGGTATTAAATCAGGTTTCATTTTCTTAAGCTTGGTTACTTCTTCCACCGGTTTAATTTCATCAAAATCAATTTTGGTGATATGTAAATTTGTTGCTCTTAAATCGTTCAATGATTGACCTTGCGCCGAACTCGTTCTCAATTTTGAGTCGTTTTCGTTTTCAAGTATGCACATTTGAAATTCATTATTGCTGTAATTATCCGATAGATTCGACACCCTTCTATTTAATCTATGTTTGAATAATTGGAGATGACGATTTTCGTCTTCATTTGTGTAAATTTGGGCGTCTAAGCTTTGACATTTTAATAAAGATGGATTACTTCTAGCGTTGGGAGTCTCTTCGAGATCTATTCGTTTGTTAGAATACATAAAGCTTGCAGATTTTTTTACCGGATTGTAACTCTTTTTACCAAACTTATCTTCGATTAGTTTCGACATGTCCTTATACCGTTCGATACTTTTAACTTTTTCTATGCCTTCCATCGGATCCTTTATATCTTGATACTGGTCGTTAGAATTAGTTTCGTTTCCACCTCCTAAAATTTTCAAATTTCTCAACCATTTAATAGATTTTGGAAATTGTTTGGTTATTGCTTGCTTGTCGTCAAAATTATGGTCGTTTTTAACTTTATTACGACAATCCGAACAAATTCTACCTAATTTATTGCATTCGTTGCACTTTTCTAATTTAGTCTGTTGTACGTTTGTCACTTGCATGTTTGGAACTAATCTAACTTCTCTGTACCAACTTTCGACATTTTTATGACAAAATGATAAAGCCGCTTGCACTCTTTGAGATTTAAACAGACGATTCTCGGAATCGAAACCCAAACTGCACTTGTTGATTTTAACTTTTGAGTTTAAATTTATGCAGTTTATTTCGTGTTTTATATTTTCTGAAGTAGGTGGTAAGGTACAAGTTACCATGAGTGGTTCTTGGAATTTTCTTTCCAAAATGAACGAATCTGTAAGCAAAGCAGAAGAGCATTATTTGATTATGAAAATTTATAAGAGGATCCGGTTTTTGTTTTAAAATCTCGTCATTAAAACAACGAATTTGTTAGTGTAGATGTCAATTAATAAGACATTAAGAGGAAAGTAAAGAAGTTCAAATAAAACACTTACATAAGCTAAAGTCGAAGAGATAAAAGCATTGTTTCTTTTAATTATAATCTTCTTATACATGCAAACAACTTTCATTCTAGACGTGTTACAAGAAATATGGGTGTGTGACACCTATTCATTGGATTATGTACGTCTTACTGCGATATTAATAAATTGAAGAAAAAATGTTATTGCGCAATTACTTTGGCATTGTTTTATATTAAATGCAAGTAGCAACAAAATTCATATGGGGTACACCTTGTTGTGAAAGAGAACGATAAATTGCAACGTCTGAAAAGCTAAAGTAAAAAGGCAACGAACATCGTTGTTGGTGAAATATTTATAATGTGAAGATGTAATAATGTAAGGATAAAAATGGGTTGTACAGTGTAGTGGTGACAATGAACAAAATGTATAAAATAAAAATTGGTAAATGGCATGCTGGGCAACATGACGCTTTAATTGAAGTGCATTCAACTAGATGCAGAAATAAAATTTTAAATGCACAAGGTGATATTTAACAATCTTGTATTTACTTATGTAAATTTGTCAGTTTAGCATTCACTTGAAATTACTTTATTGTTTTTTTTTATTTCGAGTAAAAACTGAGAGATATGTATCTCCTGTGTGGTGTGTAATTATACCTGTGCAGTGTGCAACCCCGGCGGTCAAATATGGACAGGTTGTGTGATCATTTTAAAGTTCTATCGTTAAAACATATGAGGCTTTTTAAAATGATAATATAATTTAATTATTTAAATGCATTCCTTGGGGATTGGGATTAATTATACCTCCATTTAATGTTTCCTTCCTATAACATTCTTTAACAAAAATAAGAGGAACTGCTATTAACCCGAGGGGTTCTATACGCAAAAACAAAACGTTTGAATGAAAATTAGTCAACAGAAATTTTTGCCTCGAGATATTTTGAAAATGACTTTATAGCTTGTCATTATAGGAGTCGTGGAGTACCTATTTAAAGGGCTAATGACTAAAGCCGTTTGAATTGGAATGAGCAATGATTTCAGGTTTATCATGTTCATCTTAGGGTTTAGAAAACGAACTATGAAATAATAAACTAATTGTTAAAGTGGAAGGAGGTGTTTTCGTGAAAACAAAAATAAAGAAATGTGCATCAGAAAAATAATTTGAGCGTAGTAAGGCACAGACGGAGAAAATATTATTGGGCAGGGGCGCCATTTTCGCCTAACTGAACTTTAAATAGCAACCCACCTTACACTTTTCCTCCTGCATTTCAAGGTGCTAAAAGTGGTAATTTACTGTTTTAGCTTTATATGTTCATTGGGCCAATATTTAATACTCAGTAGTAGGTTTCTTTTGCGCCTTCTGAAACTCTGTTTGTAATAAAAGTTTGCATGAAATTTTGTTTTGAGAAATCAAATTTGGAATTTTGGAAAATATTTGATGATATCGTCCACTCTCGTTATAGGAACCCTCAAGTAAGCAACATTCTGTGATTGAATTTTCTGATTTATCGATTTATTCGATAAACTCACCTCAAAATTAAGATAAAAATTTGGGTGCAAAGTATTGGTACCTACTTCTTCATTTGCAAATATTTTAAATGTTTCAAATTAATGTATATTTTGATGTTTTGATGTATCTACCTACAATAGTTTTATCTTCGTATCGATACCATTATTATTTAGTTGGTGCGGCGCCGATTATTTTTAAACTTAAAAAGTTATACGCAGTGATTTCCTATATTATGTGTATGACCAGTTTTGCGGGTTTTTGCATGATATTTTAAATTAATGTCAGAAAATTTCAGGGATGATAGAATAAGTCAATATTACAATCAGTTTTTGTTGTATAGGCAATTGATTGAAATTCCGCGAGGTTCCGTCAATATTATTACGGGGGGGGGGGGCAGCTTTGTGGAGTATTTGCTTTCTCTTTAAATTAACCCCCCAAGAGGGGGAGACTTAACTGCTCAAATCTTAAAAGGGAAGGGATTGACACTGTTTTTGAAAGCCCATTTAATTGTTTTTACAAAGTTATGCTAATTTGTTATTTTTGAGTAGTTTTCATGATATTGTGTGCTAAATGGTAAAAAATGCGCTTTAAAACTAAAAAATTAATTAACTGAAAGCAAAGTTATTAATGAATTGTTGAAAATGTTCTCCATTATATTATGTTCTTCTAAACAATAATAAATTCTGTTTTGAAACTTTTCTCTAAAATTTCTGAATACTTCAACTGTAATCCGCTCTTTAAGATTTTCAATATCATCAAAATTGCTAACCCAAAAATAACAAACTAGCATATCGTTGTAAAGACAATTAAAAGGACTTTTAGAAAAAGTGCCGCTCGACCCCCGTTCCAATTTAAGATTTAAGGGGTTAAGATTACCCACGTTGGGGATTGATCTAGGGAGAACTCAAAGACTCGATTAAAGTGCCCCCCCCCTCAGTACTAAAATTAACAGCATGTATGTTATGGGGATCGCCGATGCTTCATAGCTCCGTAATTTCCTTTTAAAACTTAGGGATGAAATGAGGTTTTTCGTAGAAAATCCTTCTATTACCGATTAGATGAAAATTTCACAGCGAATCACCCTAATTATTGCATGAAATACTAGAAGAGCAATTTGATATCTCGCTCATGGGCGGTTTGTTTGAGATGGGAATGATGACTTATTTTTTTTTCTATCTCTATTCTTTTTTTTTCGACTTAATTATATTTAGTTATTTCAATATTGCCAATATTAGAACATTGAATTTGTAGTAATCTTTTCAACGTATCTCCAATACTGTAGGACCTACACACAGGCGTTGCTGTAGAGGTCGGCTATAAATATGTATTAGGTGCCTACAAAAGGAGGCTCACTTCGAGTAAAACGAATTCCGAGGCTGGAGTTTTGAATTATAAAATTAGTTTCAGCGATTTAAAAAAAATCTTAGTCATTTTCAAAATAAAAAAAATATATGCTGCTTCTCGACCATGTGCAATTTTATACCCGTTCGGTATTCATCTCATCGGCCACTAGTCCGTTCATCACGATTTATATTAAATTTTTTTTAACTGTGACTTTTTTTGTTAGTGTACACCCTTCTTTCACTTTCATAGCCTTTTACTTTTTACGTTTGTACATATCAAAACAAGGGACCGGTTTTTGAGAAAATAGTTGATACCAAAATCCACCGCAAACTTCTACAGTGAATTCTTTGGATCAGTATCAAATTAATTACATTTTAGCCCACCTTTGAAGTCCTATAACTTTTCACCCATATATTTTTTGATATAGGTACCAAGATAGGTAAAGCAGGCCAAAACCCTGAAACGTACTATACTGATTCCAGGAATTAACTAGAGAAGTTTGCTGGTGAATTTTAGAGGCAGCTTGTACAATATTGATTAGGTATAGTGAAAACGTCATGTTTTAGTGCTGGTGACTTACGCCATCTACAGAGTGGTACAATAGAATCAATAGAAGAAGAGAATAGAAGGATATTATTCGTTATTGTAGCTCTCTGCGGGTGGTAACAGAACGTTTTCACCATATTATGAACATTTATTTATTTATGCGTCAACAAGAAACGTAACATTTTTTTTATTGGTGTAGGTTAATAAAAATTCGGTTCTGTTAGTCGAGTTCCAAATGCCTCGATATACGATGGACGATCGAATGATAAGACTCAACAGAGGTTTAAGTCACATAAAATAATAACCCGAATTGATCGAATTGACGATTCGAAATGAAAATATCTTAATCTCATTTAAATTACAGTCATTTAAATACGCGATTAACACATTTCTTCAAGCTACCGGATTGGAAAACTTCATTCAATTTTTATTAATTTAATTATACCCAACATAACAGCACAATATTAAAAGTAACTTGCGTAAACCTTACCTGTAAAGTCCTTCGGAACTTCTTGAGGAAGCGGTCCACTTATAAGCTTGACTTTTAAAGGAAGAGCAGTCCTTCTTAGCAAGTGAGTGAGTTTATATAGGCAGTCTTTATCTAAAGCTAACGGTCCAGTTTTATCGATCATTCCCGCAAAACACAGCCTAGCTTTTATCGAACTGTAAGTTTCGTAAAATTCGCCTTTGGTTGTTAAAGGAACGTAGAGTTCCTGAAACCGAAAGAAACAGTTAATTATTTTTATGGTCAAGGTAATTTAACTTCCGGAAGAATTGTTTGAGCAACAATTTTAACCTAATTTTTAAAATTATATTATGCGAAGCTTTCCAGTAATTAAACTTGATGTAAACAGCAAATGCTACTTAGATGTGCAAGTTACGAGCATTTTACATTTTTCTAAAAAAAAAAAGTTCTTCTACATCTTCCAAGGATGTAGCTTTGTACGTACGTCAGTTACGCTCTAATAAGTCTTTTATTGTAAAAAAAAATTTGATGTACCTGATTATTTTGACTAATAAGTTGAGCATAACGATTTGATAGATCTCTATCTTTTGTCGAACGAGAAACTCTAGAAGCTCGTGTCGAATGTTTTCCTCCTTCTCTATGTTGAAATACGGCTCTTAATTGAAATACTTGACCACCCCTAATTTGACTTTTTAAATACTGAGTTTTTCCGATTATGTGATCTGCAATCAAAACAAACGCCTTTAACATCCACACGAAAGGTTTATTTTAAATTATTGGTTAATATATTCGCATAAACATTTAACTTTTATATCCTTTTTATATAATAAAACAAACAAAAAAACTAAAATATAAAACTTACCAGAAGAGTCTTGATTACCAGCAGCGTAGGCTGTAAAAGATTGAAGACTAATAAAACTACAAACTTGTTCTCTTACAAGCTGTAATAGAGAAGAATGAACCACTGCAGATTTTTCTCCTTTTTCATTTGTTAATGAAAACCACCCTGAAATAAAAATAAAAATTACGTTTCATTTGAGTTTTACGTAAAAGAATTCTTTTTAATAGCTCGCGCTATTCAAGAAGTTAATTATTTCTTGCAAAAATTACAAGGTTACAATTATGGTTGTTTTTTGTTTATGGCCTACTTCAAGGTTTTTACGGTGTCCTTGACAATCTATCTGTTTTAAGAGTTTTAGTATTACGAGTTTCAAGTCAAGAATTTTTATGTAAGCATAAGAATGTTAAATTACTTTAGTATAAAGTGATGTCAGTGTAGGTGGTGGTTTTTATAACTAATTGCCCGTGGCGGATTAAGGCAATGACGCTCGAAGCGCCAACCTGCTCTTTTGAAAATTTGCAATTTTTCTATTTAGTTTCAATTTATCTTTCCAATTTTTCGTATTTAATTTGCCCAAGGATATGAGATTCCCTATTCTTGTTTAGTCTTGTACATTTTATTTATCTCAAATTTTTTGCTAACCTAACATGAATGGCGGACATTTAACATGGCGACTTGATTGGTGCTCTTTAAGGAAACTTATGTAATCAGCTTTATTGTGGGGATTTTGAACCGATTTTCTTATTTTCAGACACCAAAGGCGCGGTGCATTTTGTCTGTTAATATCTTTTTCATCCTCGTCCATTTCTTATAATAACGAATATTAACGTCTCCTTTTGAATCAATTATAAATTTAACTTCTATCTTTATCTCAATCTTATGTGCATAAATTGCACGCACTCTTTAGACTCTTATAATTTTGCATACTTCGTGAAAACATAAAATATCCCCAAAGACACACACTGTCACACTCCTTATATTGTTAAAGTTAATTAAGATAATTTAAAATTTAAAAAAACTTTACTTATGTTAACCTTTACATATATTTTTTGTAGAATAAGGACACCTAAAATTGCCTAATTAGTGTATGATTCAACCGAGAGAATTCTTAATATGGGAAAATTATCTTTTTATTTACGTGTAGCCAACATTATGAAATTTTAATATACAATAATAACGATTTTCATTAGTTGTAAGCGAAGTAAAAACTTATGAATTTACTACAAAGCATAACTATACTTCATTTGAATAATTAACACTTTTGTTTATTTAGTGCTTGTGGTAGCTTGAGGCAATTTTTCATTTTCTGCCAATTATTTGTGGTATAGTACGATACTTATGCTGGTAGTAAAAACTTTTACAGAAGTACAGCAGACTCGCGATATAATGACCTATCAATATAGTGAGCAGCTCAGTTTAGTGAATTTTTTTTTACATTTACCACTCTAAATAATGAACAAGTGTGAAAAAGTGTTCACTATTTCGAGTCATCAATGAATAATGAAAAGTTGGAATAATGACATTCAGGGGTATTCTGTATCATAAACTTTGACGATAGCGATTAACCATTATGTTAAAATAAAGATTTCGGGTAAAATGGTATTCTGTATCATTTTTAAAAACCCTTATGTTAACGTAACCATGCAAACAAATATTTACGTCGGCCTTTAACGGTTGAAAATAAAATGCGCTGAAAATTTGATTTTAAGGATAGTGGTCGAGTGTTGTGAGTCAAAATTATAGACCGGGAGATAGTGACAGATTTTTGGCCACGATTTTATGCAGTATATGCCTTTCAGAGGACAATATTATACGTATATCCTCATGATAATAATGCGGGAATCAAATAATCGTCCTGGGTTCTTCATGTTTAAAAATGATTATTCTTTCGCCATAAAAGAAACATTACTTGGGCATGCGCAATCGGTATGCCATCTTGGCGTAGACACTTTTATAACAAGAACTTGTATATAGTTATCAGTGGCAGCCTGTTTAAAAACGCGGAAATCCTTCTAATTCAACTACAATTCACGTGACTGTGCCAGCTTTTTGGGCCCACCCTAACGATATACCAGTGGTTTTCCAAGAAATTTTTATTTTAAATTTCATTATTAAGTTCATGGCAGCCTGATTAAAATCATACTAAAACCATTTTTTAACACGAAGAACCCAGGATGACTCTTAGATTCATGCATTATTATCATCAGGATACACGTAGAATACTGTCCTCTGAAAGGCGTACTGCATAAAATCATGGCCCAAAATCTACCACTATCTCACGGTCTATTGGTAAAGATTTGTGACACACTACCCTTTTCCACTGAACCGCGGATTTTAGAGTCACACAACGAATTTGCTATTTTATTGGCGAAGTTCTGCCAAAAATTCTTAACACTGTTGGCCTCGAATGGTTTTGTGTTATCATTTAGGAGCACCCCATTGTTTTCCACGTAGGTAAGAAGCCTCTCATACTGTGCTCTCGTGTTTTTTGCCAATTGGCCATCCCGTGTTAATAAAAAACAAACAATCAAAAATAACAATAAAAACAAACGTCCACACGTCAAACAACTACATAAATGAAGCATTAACAGAATTAAACAGAACTAATGAACAAATTATTAACCGAATTACACAGAAAACACTCTGCAGAAATAGAAAACGATCTCAAAGTGAGGTTAAGGTAAAATAAAATTTGAAATAAACAACACAACATGCTTCGGTATACGTATTTAACCGAAACAACTCTAATGTTAAAATAGTACTATCCTTTTCTGACACAGGCAGTTTATCCATGTTTTTCTCTTTTCAAGACGCTTCTAAACTTATTACCTTTTTAACGTTTTAAAATAGCCTGCGCTGTAACAAATTATTGAAAAGGTTGATACGGAATACGATTTTTTCAATAAACTTTAAAACACCCGTTATTATAAAACGTTGTTTTAACTTAATGGTTTATCGCTATCGTCAAAGTTTATGATACAGAATACCCCTGATTATTGAAGAAAATTATGAAACTGACGATTACGAGGGCGGATTGATATATTTCCGGAAAAACAAAGAAGGCGCAAGTTTTTTCTCAATTTTATTTTTTATTTTTCAACATAGTCTCCTCCTTCTTAGCTCAATACACTAATTCCAGCGATGTTCCAACTTTTTGATGCCATCCGAATAATAAATCTGGTCAAACCTTTCAAAATAGGCATTTGGTGCATCGATTACTTCAGCATTCGAAGCAAATTTCCGCCCACCAAACCATTTTTTAAGATTTGGAAACAGAAAGTAATAGTAGGTGGTCAAATCTGAAGAATATGGTGGATCTGTCAGAAATTCGAAACGATGTTCAACCAATTTTGCCATCGCAATTCTCGATGAATGTGGCGGTGGCGGTACATATTCATGATAAAACAGGACTGTTTTCTTTCTTAAATGTGGTCGATCCTTCTTTATTTCGTCACTCAATCGATACAATAACGATGCATAGTATTGTCATGTTATTGTTTTTCCTGTTTCAAGATAGACAATCAATATTATGTCACGCGCATCCCAAAAAACAGTTGCCATAACCTTTCATGCTGATTATATCGTCTTCGCTTTCTTAGGGGCTCTTCCACCATCTTCTATCCATTCTTTAGTTCAGGGTGAATAGTGATGAATCCATGTTTCGTTAACAGTTATGAATCTACACAAAAATTCATTGTGATTACGCCGAAACAAATCCAAAATCCAAACAAAGTTGTCAAACGCGGCACCCATCTTGCTGATAGCTTTTCATTTTCAAATGTTCGTGTATGATGTTGAAGACGTGTTCATATGAGATCCTCACAATGTCAGCAATCTCGCTTAACTTTACTCCGCAATCTTTTAATACAATATCATGGATTTTTGCAATTATTTCTTCAGTAGTCACCTCTTTCGGTCTACCCGAACGTTCAACATCATTTGTGCTTACGACCACGTCTAAACTCAGCAAACCAAAAATAAATCATAGATTTCGATAGAGCAGAGTCGCCAGAAACATTAGTGAGCTCAGAAAGAATTTCTTGTTATGCTAAGTCTTTCAAAACTAAATATTTAATCACTACACGGTACTCAACTTTTTCCATTTCAATAAGAAATGTAAAATACTTTCCTTCAAATGACTGTAGCGGGCAAATTAATAGAAAGAATGATTTGAAATTTTGAGAGCAGTCGACTTAAAGATTATTATACTTGTCAACTGTCATATTAGTATTTCGTTTTTGTTGCCACATCTTTTTCAATTCCTGAAACTTATCAATCAGCCCTCGTACATCCAGGTTTTGAGAACGTAAAATTATATTCGGATGTAAAAATGTCAAATGAAGATGGCTTTAGTTGCTGTTAATACGGTTATAAAGAGTTGTTTAAAGGTGACCCTCTCTAGTTTTTTGCAAATAACTCGCCTCCTATAAATCGTACGCTGATGAAGATTATTATGCAAATTATAGAAAACATCATTAGCTACAAAATTGGTTATAATGCATTTTTTCCATAAGTTTAACCATCTTTTGAGATATGGCGCGCAGAAGGGTTACAGTGAATTTGTGAATAACAAGCTTCTGAAGTTTAATAGCGCACTCATCACTAATATTAGGTACAGTTTAAAACAAATTTTTTTAAATTTCTCTACAATAGGTGAAGATGAAACCCAACGCAACTTCGGGGTACTTGTGTACTTGTAGGGACCGTGTATAAACAATTTATGTTTATACTGACCGAAAAAGACGACCACAACGCGTTCTGGCAACAGTTTAATGCCACAACACGAAATTCGTGTCGTGGCTATTACAAAAACGCTCACAACGCGTTGTGGTCTCTCCAAAACAGCCACAAAGCTAAATTCGTGTTGTGGTTCTTTAAGAAACAACCAGAACACGTTTTGGAATTAAAAAGTGCCACAACGCAATGTTTACTAATGTAGTGTTTGTAATTGTCCAGTCAAATAGTACCTATTAGGTACTTTTAAATTGCGTTAATTAGAAGTTTGATGAAATTTTAATGGTAGGTAGTCCAGCCAAATTTCCCTCTCGAATTCCGCAAGGGGCGGCCGGAAATTGGAAATTTCTTATTGTTCAGAAGTTATAAACTTTCAAACATGACGTTTTTGGGGATGGAAATGGTTTTTTCGATTTTACTACAAAACGGTCAATTGGAGGCGAGAAATAAAGTTGTAGCTTTTAAATTTCTTTACAATGTACACGTGCTCAAAATTTTTTTTGAATGTTGGCTAAGAATTCAGAAGGCGCCAAAGTCGACCGGGCCCCTATAATTTTGAAATTTTTCCCGTACTTAAAACTAATTATTTCGAGCCATCGCAGATTTCCACTCGAGATGCCTTCTTATTATGAATTTCGTGAAGAAAATGCGATGAAACCGAAGGGTGAAACTTGCTTGGTGTATTATTCTAGTGGCACTCCCTACCTACCATTAAGATTTCATCAAACTTCTAATTAACGCAATTTAAAAGTACTATTTGACTGGACTATTATTACACTACATTTTAATAAACATTCTTGATGCGTTGTGGCTCTTTTTAATTCCAAAACACGTTCTGCTCGGTTTCTAAAAGAACCACAACACGAATTTCGCTTTGTGGCTGTTTTGGAGAGACCACAACGCGTTGTGAGCGTTTCTGCAATAGCCACGACACGAATTTCGTGTTGTGGCATTAAACTGTTGTCAGAACGCGTTGTGGTCATCTTTTTCGCTCAGTGCCGTTTTCGGTTTTGGAGCCTAACATTTATACCAGAGTAGATATTTTCATAATAGGAAAATAATAAAATTATATATGAAATGCAATCATATAATATGTACTAATGTACTTACTTATTGACTTTTTGCAAAGTAATTTCAAACAGTTAATAAAATTTAAATGACAACCTACGTTTCTCTGTCGTAAGAAAACGTTTATATTAAGTTAGTTCATGCTGTTAGTTTAATGTAATATTTAAGTACGCAAACATTAATTAATCGATTGATCAATTTGATTGATTAGACCACGAGTGTACCATCACAGTGCTCATCATTAAAACGACCGTATTACACAATTTTCGTTATTTAATCAATTTATTCTTGTTCATGTTCATGCTTTGCTTATAAGAATAATATAATACCTACTGCTTCGCAATTTTCAATTTTATTATATTTTTTTTTAAGCTCGTAAGAACTAATGACTAATGAGGTTATGAAAAACGGTATGTTGTAATTACAGCTAGATTAGTTATACCAACCGATGTAGGTTTATAGATATATACCTACTTGCAATTATTCCAAGCGGGACTTCATGAATATAGGTATTTCGATTAGATATGCGAAGCGTGGAATATATGGAACAAATTATACACCGGAAATTTGTACAATCAATTGTTAAAATGAATACCACAGTTTAAACAGAAGTAAACGTTTTATGTAATTTCTTTTAAACGGTTTTAAGCGATTCAATTATTAAACTTTTCTTACTATTTACTTGGAGTGGCTAATTACCCGCTATTTAATTAGTAACTATAAACTTGTGACTAAAGTATATCACTTTATTTATTCACTTTTACTTGCTTTTAAATAATGTGATTAGTACAGCATTTTTTTTTAATTATCTATGGCGATGTCAATTATAATATGACGTGAGAAAGTTCAAATGGGGCGAAACATGTCAAATATTTCGAAATTTTTAATTTCTTTCTTCCCTAAAAAAGCTCGACTATAAGTACCTAGTCTGGAATAGTCAATAGGGAACAAATTCAAGATCGATTAAGCTCCTAAAATTTTAGATTGTTATATCTCAAAATAAAAAAGTTATGGCTGATCCTGATTTGGTTTACACCCATAGTCTGGAGAGTTCAACGCAAGCTCAAACAATAAACCTTTCAGAACTTGAATTTTATAACAGTCGCGTATGTATGTACCTACTTCAAAAGCATTTAAGTAGTACCTCCCTTGCACTTCAACATTAATATAAATCATGATACTGATATAATTATAGTTTATTTAAGCCCGTTCTGCTCTTGTTATTCTTTTGTTAAGTTATTATCGTTTATTTTCGCTATACACGATTAAACCATTATTCAGTTTATAAATTTCAATGCAAGATGAACAATAAGATTTTTATATAATTTTCTAAATAACCTTGTAAAGAATTTATCAATAAACTGGTGCGTAAATTCCGTTAGATATACCTATAAGTAGTTCTTTATAGACGTTTCTATGAAATAAACTCTTTTGAACAGAAATTTATTATAGTAACGACAGTTCGGGAATTTTTTCTTGGAGCCAAAATTATTTTTTTAGACCTATCTACGCTATAAAATTTAAAACTTTGTTGCTCCGAAGCAAATTATTAAATCGTCACTTACAGCGATAATATACACGGTGGAAATTTGAATCTTCATCATAAGATTTAACATGGGAAAACAAACTTCTGTAAATATTGACGCCCCTAATTATTTTCCAGTTATTCAGTTAATAATTTTCCTTCATTTTCTCGAAAACGACTGAATCAATTAAAAATCTTATAACTGTATTAGAAGATGCTTTTTATTCTTTAAAAACTTTTTATTTAGCACTTTGCTGTAAAATAATTAGGGGAGCCAATATTTATAGAAGTTTGTTTTCCCATGTTAAATCCTATGATCAAGACTCAAGTTTCCACCGTGTACAGTGTACATAATTTATTTGTTTTGCTACTGTTTAGTACCGTATAATAGCTTCATTAAATTTTACACCATAACGGCAAAAATTATTCAAAAACTATAAAAGGAATTGTAATTTGCAAGACCAATTAAAAAAATAGATGAACTTAGACAAAACTATATAGGTAGGCATTATAGGTATGACGGAAGCGGAAGCTTATAGAAATTTCTTGAAATTGAAAACAGCTTATGGCTATTTGAAAATTAGTTAATTACAGTATTATATATTACATATATTAGTATATTACAGTATCAGGCGATTTAAGTAGAACTGCAAAATTAATATTATAGGGTATCTCATACTCCTAATACTCTATTTACTTATACAGTACAGTACAGTACAGTACCGGTAATCGGGGGCTACTTGTGCACCTTTATACCATCACTTCTATTTAAAAATAATCAAACTAATAAAAATATTTTGATCTCAAAAAATTTTGCTATAGGTAGGTACTGACCTACTGACATTACCAAAATGCAACGCTTAAACGGCATTACGGCATTCTTTATCAACAATAATTTATAATACAGAATATACAAAAATAATAATAATAATTTTTCTTCAATTGCCGTTTTTGAGATAATGCACCTAACTACTGAATTTTATAGAGCACCCTATGTAAATTTTTAGACCTAAGAGGAGGGTGAATTTTTTACTTAATTTTCGTGAAAAAAAATTTTTTTCCGTAGAAAAAAATTAAAAATAATTCTCCCTGTATAAATCGACCATTAATTTAGAAGTTTTTGGGGCCAATCAATTAGGCATGATGAATTAAACTGTTCGAAAAATATTTCTTAACATGAAGTATTGTCTACTATTATACAGGGTTAATTATTTTTAATTTTTTCTTGGGATAAAAATTCCTTTTTAAGAAATGAAGTAAAAAGTCCGCTCTTCTCATTGGCTTAAAAATGTGCATAGGGTGCCGTTTAAAATTCGACAGTTAGGTGGATTATCTCGAAAGCGGCCACTGAAGAAAAATTATTATTATTATTTTCAAATTCTAGACATAGAATTAAGGTAATGTCGTTTTCCATATCTTTTTAAATAAAATATTTAAATCAGTTTAAAGAATTTCCCATTTTTTAGTTTGTCGCCAATATTTAAACAACTGGACATCGCACCCAACATTTAGAAACATCAATAAGTTACTCTTTAAAAACTGCACTACTTTCCCCATTTAAGCGATTCTCTAACTCTTACAATAAGCGAGATCCCTAATATAGGGAAAATGAAATATAATTCACCCTGTATATTAGAAAAACTATAGTATAAATTGTGAAAGATTGAAAAAAAAAATTTACTGGGTATCCAGGTTACCCCGTAATTGGGGTTATTTGGCCACCTTATTAAAAGCGTATCGAAATGGCCTTTAAAACGCGTTTTATATGACCATGTTACCCCGGATTTGAATACAAATTAAAAAAAGCTCGGTTCTAGTTTAACAAAAATGATTCTAAAACGAATTAAATAATAAACAAAATAAATAAAGCAATTTAATGGGGTGATCAAGTTACCCCGAGGTGTCCAAGTAGCCCCCGATTAATTTTTTAAATACATCATCATGCTTGCAGATTTCGTTCCTCACATCACACGTTTTTAAATTTTTCTATTAATTTTACTTTTTCTGTCAACTTTATCAAACTTTGAGTAGTAATTAATTGTGAATACGTATTGTGATTTTACTTTAACAAACTAATTGTCGGGTAAAATTTAACTAGTAACTAGTAGGTACGTGGTAATGATGATAACGGTTTGAACATGATGATAACTATGTATTTAGTTTAAACTTATCGTAACAAATACATATGTAGATTAATGCTGCCAGCATATAGTACAAATACAAATAATAACTGAACATTTCAGCTTCATAACGTTAAATAAATAATAATTTTAAACAATGAAAGTAGAGCAGAGAAGAGAGAAGATGAGGGATATACATATAAAATGTTACTAGCAATTTTTCGGCTTCAAATTTACGATGCATTTTCCAAATTAACGCCATGCAAATTAATTTTAACCTTCACCTTGATTATTTTTGAAAATACGTATTTAAATATCGCACACCCAAATCCTTAATGCCACTAAGATACTAAGATAATCCCAAGTACCTACACAGTAGTAGAGGGTGGGCAGAATTCGATGGTTCTTATGGAGAAACCGATAACTATAAGATATAGGGGAAAATGGTTCCCCGTTTTCTATTTTTGAGAGGAACTCGATGGCGAAAAGCGAAATTCGCGATCTTCTTTTGTTTTGGAGCTATAAGCAAATGCTCGATTCTTCAATTTTTTGCTAAATGTCCAAATGTCGATAGTTGCTGTAAAGTTAATCAGAAAAAAATATTAGCACTTAGCACTTCTAGTTATCGATTTATCCATAAGAACCATCGAATTCTGCCCACCCCGTACGCAAGTACTACAAGTAGTCGAATTTCGTGAAGCTGTCCAGTTCTTGTTTCTTGTGTTAACTGTGTGACTCCATACTAACAAGAAAGTCTGGACGAGTTAAGTTAAATTCCTTTACAACTTCACTGTTTAGGAACTATTATTCACAAGAATGTTCTATTAAAATTTAAAAAATTCATGGACGTACAACGTACAGGTACAACCATGGAAATTTAGTAAATGTTCGAATGGTGTATGGTGGACACTGGACAGTAGCACTATTTTTGATAATGTCCCGATGGTTTCGACATTTTTGTAAAGGTCATATTATTTCTATGGAACACAACCATTGCGTTGGGAGACAGAGAGACCGAAATGGTCGTAGTCTATTCAAATCACCCTTAAATAACGGCCATTTTTGCTAATATTTAGCAAAATCTTATAAGTATCTTGCTGTTGATTAATTTCTCATTAATGATCTCTCTTTTGGTGATTTGCTTTAATAGTTTAAAAATAAAATTTTGCATACCGGCACAAAATTTTCAGGCCTGAAGATACCACTCAGTTTTTTAATTTCCAGTTTAACCGGAATTTTCTTAGTTCAAACAGAACATTCCGTGCATTTCGACATTTTTTGAATTCTGAACATATTTCGACGATTTTGTTAATATTTTGAGAAAATTGGCACTTTATTTTTAGTTGTAATTAGTAGTAAAACTTTACTAGTCTTTAGGGATCATAGAAGTTCTTTGCAAGAGTAACTTGTTAAAAAAATTGTTTGGCATTTTCAAAGACTGCAAAAAGTACCTACCATAAATCACTAATAAAAGTCTGGCAATTCGTCTAGCAAACGTTGATACCTCTTGTATATTTTTAACAATACCAAAAGAATGTTTTTCTATTGTACTTATACCTATAAAGACGTTTATTATTATGCAATACTTATAAATAATTATGTAAAACGCCTTATATAGTTAATCCATTCTATCTTTAAGTAATTATTGCAATCAAAAAATACTTGTTTTATCTTTTCTGCATGTAATAAAAGCTGAATAACTTAAGTGTCAAGCTTTTATCTGTGTGTATATGATGAGAAAAATGATCAGTACAATACCCAATAGATCTCACAATTAACAACAGTAAAGTTTCCACCAACTTATGTCATAACTTCTTAAACCTTATTCTCACAAAAGATAACATTCAAATTTTTTTAACCACCTCGTTATGTCATTCTGTGCGTTAATTTTGCAATTTACGTGAAACAAGCAAATCATCAAAACAATGGCAAGATTTTGTGCAATTGAAAGTAAATAGTATTTAAGTAAATATACGTAATTATAAATTCTTACCTGGGTAACCTTCGGGAAAATAAAGCAGATTTGCGTCGATTTTCTCCTTTCCCTTTTTGCCAAAAATTCCTCTAGCTTGAACTTTGGTAAAACTATCAAAACATCGATACAGCAACAAAGGTTCGCCATCTTCAACTCTCACAACGCGCGGTAACGAATATCTCTCTAAAAAATCCCTCGCTTCTAGATCGTGCGAACGACTCCTATCTCCCGTAGATTCTGGACTAGTTTCTGGAGTCGAAGAGATCGAAGATTCGACAATAATTTCGCCAAAACTCGCTCTCGAATCTTGCGAATTATATCTACGTAGAGACGGTTCTTTTTTTTGTTTCGAATTTTTATTTTCGTGAAAGATAAAGCTCGAAGCGTCGAAGCTCGTAAAGGCGTCAGATTGTCGAAAGAGAGGATTGAAGGAAGTTTTTGGAAATAGTGGATTTGGCATTCGTAAAGAAGGTAACGAAGAATTTCGAGTGTAACTGTTTCCACTACGGCTCGAACTACTTCTAGACGATACTGTAGCATTTGGAAACATTTTCGAGAGGTTCTTGCTTCTCTAATACGTGTAAATGAGACTACATTCTTGTTGACTTAGTTCTGCTGTACCTGAAATAAAAAATAATGTAAATTTATTGATTCGAGTGCGAGATAACGCGTTTAGAAACCAATTCTGGTTCTTGGGTTAAAATTGTAGAATAATTAATATTAATTATGGCGTTTAACTTATTTTCATTGCACGAATCCAGAGTATTCGCTAAATTACCTTTATATTTCTTCGAGTCACGTTCGAAATAACGTTAAGGTAACTTAATTAATTTTTTTTCTTAAACTACGTATTGTTATTAATTTTTGTATTATGGATAACGGAAGATAATTTAATGATGCAAATCTATAATACGTGAAATTCCATCGTCATTTAAAAGTCACGCAAATAAGTTAATTTCAAATAAAATAAATTCAGTTATGGTAGTTAATGTAGGACTTTAAACTAGTATTTATCCATAATTCATTGTTATTTATTATTATAGTTGGATTGGAGAATACCTTGAAAAACAACACGGCTACAGAACGTCGCGTTTTTTTTCAAAAGCAAATAAAATAGTAATGTCTTATTGAAGTCGTTATAAGATGCATTCATAATTTTCAAGTATAATGCACGTGTATGGGGGTTTTCACGAAAATATAAGTAGCTTGCATGTGTGTTCCTGCTCGCTTGATTTCTTTTGATAAAGTGGCTGTCTTTATAAGTCTATTAAATTGAGTCTTCTTTGAGTTCATAAAGCAATCATTTCAAAAGTTGAAAATGCGTGCCAATCCAACCCGGAAAATTTTACATTAAAAAGTCGTAATAAGGCTCGCTAACGATGGATTGGTACTTGTTAGAATTCCGATTGTGATAATTGTAAATAATTATGGTAAACTTGAATTCTTTTCAACTGAAAATTATACATTTTCATTTGTTAGTACCTACATCATGTGTATTCGTGTATGTTGTATGAGAATATGTTCCGAATTAATCTGACCCTTTTCTCGGCAAATAGAAGACGTAAGATTCAATTATATCTCTTCTATTTCTCAATATGTAATAAACCCTATTTTTATTTGTCCAATCATTCATTTATGTGAGTAGATACTAATTTTAGTTTACACCATCGTGGATTAGACACCAAATTAGAAAAATCGAGTTTTTGTTGAAGACGGGAAATTACAATAAATTCTGCTTTGATGATAGATGACACTAGTTGCGCCGTATATGCTCATAAATTTTGTAATAAAATCTTAACTGCTAATTAAGCCATATATCTGGTATTAGTGCATTGCATTCGTGAACAATCGCCCTGTATAACTTTTAATAGTTTGTGGTGTTTCGATAAAGGCGTAAAGCTGCTTGCTGATATAGTGAAATGGAAATCAATTTATAATTGATTGGTTTTTCGTATCCTTTTTTAATATTCCACCAAGTTATCAACCCTGTTGAGAAATGTATGAATTATTAGAACCTCTAAGGCAAAATTCGCTTTGTTCGTGGCAACCCAAAATTATTATTTTGTAATTCAATGAGTAACTAATTTTTTTGAATGTGCAAGATAATCCCATTTTGTTGTAATAAGTAATTAAGTACACTTTCAAGTTGCAAGACGTAAACAATCAACTAAATTAAAATGACAAATTCTCGTAAGTGCTTTCTAAAGTAAATTCCAAGTGCACAAGTGTGCGACATGACTAAAGATTCTTATCAAGGCTGTTAGTTAATATTTACGCATTGTCTCTATGAAATGAAAACTAATGTTCACGTTAGTAATTAAATTTGCAAAACTATTTGACTCATTTGTATCTAATCTAATGCGTACTATTTTATTTTCTATTAAAAGAAGGATAAAATTGTCGACGCTCTACATGGCGACGCTTTAGCAATACGTTTCACTTGCGTTATTAGGCTATAAACTTAACTCTATATAAATTTAAAGAGATTCTATATAAATTTGTGTTGCAAAAAGTAGCAATTAATACCTACGTATCTAACATCTGATTAAAATTGATAAAAATGCATTTTGTGGAAATTGTGTAATTCCAATATATGGGTTCTTCCTTCCCAACACTGAATAGCAAATATCAGTGGTGTGAACTTAGTGAAAAAAAAAACTAAGTTATTAGCCGACAGTAAAATAGTGCAAGCTTACGTATTAATTCGTTGCAAATTGTATTTTATTGCTGCCACTTTCATTCTATTTACGTAGCTTAATTCCCCGAATACTTTCTGTGAATATATTCAATTGTTGATTTTCAATACACCGCCTTCGTAATAATTATTAACTACGATTTCTTCTGCAATTGATTTATTTCGTAACACTGCGAGCGGTACACCCATAATCTTTTATTTTATTCCCATGTTTATTTTTAAAGCCTCTTAAGTAACTGACGATTTTCACACTGGAAGTAACCATTATAAACAATCAAATGCAGCAAAGCTTACTTTATTCAAACAATATACAGTTACTATATATTTGTATATTACCTTGCTTTATTAGAAATTCTAGCGAGTCCTAAGTTCCTATGCTTGCTGTACTGTATCCTGTATCTCAGTTTTAAAGCAATCGTTGCTACTACATCTTGCTATAATATAATGAACGTATGAACGATCAAAACTTGATACAGTGATGACTGCTGCCTATTATCACCAAATTTTTTAATTATCTTTCTGTTGTTTTATTAGCATTTCGTATTATTTGAATCTCCCTCTGTCCTTAACTGCACTAAAATCCCAATTCCTCCTTCCTTGACAATCACTATCCATCTATCCAAGTATTTGCGTTTGAAACCGTATAATGCGTAGTAATATATCTTATTTCTTATTGTTTATTTTATGGCAAGACGTGTATAAAAAAATATACAATTGTTTATTTTTAATTAATGTCGTGGCAACTTACTTTGGAAAAATATGTACATATACAGTAATAACATAAAGAAAAAATTCTGTACACGATTAACCAATTAGGAATTTTAAGCTTAAAGCGTACTTGACATTATTTTTATTTAAACATTAGAAGCAGAGTGCCGTGGATTCATGAATTTGTACTTAGGAATGTAATCGATTACATTATAAAAGGTATTTCTATAGATTTATGTGAGAGAATATTTTAATTATATGTTTTAATCATCACATCTTGTTTTATATTGGTTTATGTACTAAAATGAGTAAATTGAATATTGTGAGCTATACTTACAGTAAGTAGTATAGTTTCACTGTCCACGAATGGGGTTTTTATCTGTTTCTTACAGGAAATGAAATCTTAACAATTTTGTGTTTGTTTTAAAATTTAAAAAATTTCATTTTCGATTTCTTAAAAAATCCACTCTATGAAAACTCCTGTAAACTCTTCTCGTAATACAGATTTTTTTCTATCCATTTCTTTCAGGAAATGAAATATTCAGTATTACTGAAACACAGAATTAGTAAAATTTCATTTCCTGTAGATCTGTAGAAGATGGACAAAATATAATATGTGGCACGAGAGTTTCAAGGCAATCAGGGACTTTTATAAAGAGTGGATTTTTGGAGAAAACTGATACTTTGTACCTAATTAAAATTTTTCTAAGGATCGTTTATTCATCTCCTAATAAAGTCCCAGATATCTACTTACTTATGTCTCAGATAAACATTTGCGTTGATAATACGTGAATATACTTATTTCAGTTATCTGAAGGATAGCGCTATCCGGAACTTTACCTGGGAGATGAATCAACCCGGTCTAAGTCAGTAAAAACAGTAGTACTATGTATCTCATTTCCTGGAAGAGCCGGAGAAAAACTGCCATGAGATTTTCAAAGTCAGCAGTTCTTATAAAAAGTGGATTTTTTAAAGAAATCTAAAATACGGATTTTTTCCCCATACTGTGACAAGTAAGGATATGTCTTTAGTGAGTTTCAAGAATAATAGATGGCGCGGTATTTATTAAGTTTTTCAACAACTATCGTCAATTGTGTGTGTTTCCGGATATAATAAACAAGAGGAGTTTTATTTACAATTTTGCATGAAACTATTGTTGTTTCTAAAAGTTTTTACTTAATCCGAAACCGCTGTTTCTCAGCCTTGATTTTCTTTAATTAGACAACTAATAATCTGTATAAATCTTTACATTTAGTACGTTTTACACTTCGAGTAGATGTGCTTGTTTTTGGGTTTTTGGAAGAAAACGCTTTCCAGCTAATTTGTTGATTCTTTTATTGGAATCTTTTTTTTATTCCTTTAAGTAGAGAATACCATCGTAGTCATTTGATTAGTTTACATTGTACGACGTTTTGCCATTTTCTTATGGCTTTTTCAAGTTACACATTTGGATTACATCTGAAAATAATTCTTTCTTTAACATAAATTTAACATTACGCATACTTGTGTTTAATTCTTCCAAAACCCCAAATATAGATCTTTACAGAAATAAGATCTAACTATTAACATTAGAGCACCTATTAATAATATAGTTAATAAAATACATAGCCAATAAAGGTTTCTATATATTTACCTTAAAAAACAAATAAAATTAATCAATAATGGAAGAAAACTAAGTATAAATATGACTAAAAAGTTAAAATATTAGAATCTTTCTTACTGATAAAATGATAATAGATATACACTACAATGAGAAAGATAAAATAACTAATGTATGTAATTAGATTGTAGACAGAAACGGTAATTTAAAAACCAAAAATCATTCAAACGAAATTTCAGTAGTACCTATATGTACCTACATTGTGTAACTTAGAACTACACAATTAGATATTTTCCAACTTTCACTACTTGCTAGTTTATTCCTACTAATAGTCTTACACAAAATGCGTATATAAATAACAGGTGAGAATAAAATAAAATCGATTACATACAACAACAGTGCTCAATGATATACCTACAGATAATAAAAAAATAAAACCGATGTAACTTGCGCAACAGGAAAGTTTATTTTCTAAAATTATCATGTCGTTAAATTAACGAAGTGATAAGTAATTTGAAATTATTTTGTTTAAATTGAAATTATATACACAGTTCAGAAATAAACAACAATTATTAACTTCACAATGCATTTCAAGTGCTCCTTTTAGTGTGAATAAAGCTTCAATTGCTATACTTATAGAAGTTTTGATTTCTATTGAATATACAGCGCTTGGAGTTTTATTTTTAAATTACCATTTCCATCACTAGTGATATCACTAAAAAATGTAACTACATATAGATATACAGGCTGTATCAAATTTCGTGTTAAGTACAGGGATCTCGCTTATTAGCGTAGATAGAGAGTTGGTTAAATGGACAAAAACGATCCTCGAGTTATGCCTACACTAAATCAAAAAACAAAATTTACCCTCTCTATAACGTTTCTGAAATATGGCGGAAAATAGCGAAATTTGCATTTTTAATTTTTGGCTCTAAAATCGTTATTTGTAAAAATTTTTAGAAACTGAAAAGACTTTTTCAAAGGAACTTTTTCTGCTCTTTCAGACGATGTCAACGAATTTTTGCTATCATTATTACTTTACTGTATATTGATACCAACTTTTGTTTTTCATATGGGAGCCATTTAAAAATTTTATGTCATCGGATAGAGAAAAAAATGCTGATTTCAAAAATGTATAACATGATCCCAGATCCCTGTACTTAACACGAAATTTGATACAGCCTGTATACCTAGTCACAATAATTGAAGGATATTAAAAAAAACAAATTTTAGGGCGATTTTCAACAAAGGATAACTCGGCGAAAAATGATCGTACAGAAAATTTAAAAAAAGAAAATTGTAGCCTCAAGTGTCTAGTTTTCAGATCTGAACAGCAAAATTTTTTAACGTGGGCGGTTTTTACGTAATCATCCGAAAACCGACTAAGAATAATTTTCTAAATTTTTTCTCGTCTTTGAAATGGTCTGTGGACTTCAAAAAAATTTTTTTTATCTTGCGACCATAAAACTCGTTTAGACAATTTAATCAGCTTTAATTTGACCTTATAATGAGTTGCGTACGATTTTTTGCCGCGAAGTAATCGTCGATCAAAGCAAAAAAGGTTATTTCAACTTTGACAATCGATTACTCGGGAACTAATGATCGTACAGAAAATAAAGGTAGGTTTTTGGAAACTACAAGACATTCTCTATAAGACGCAATCGGTGGTGATTAATAAAAAAATTTTTTTAAAGCAATGATGAGGGCAGAAAAAAAGTTGAAAATTTGCGAATTTAAGGATATTTGGAAAATTTGGTATAACTTTGGATATAGTGGATGAACAAAAGATATCGTCGGTAATTTTTTACCCTCAAAGTGTCTCTAAAAAACTTTTAAAGTTGCAAAGCTCTGCGACTTTTTTTCTTAACGCCCCGAAGGTTTAAATTTATAGTATCGGTGTAACAAGCAATTTTTCGGTTTTTTTGCATTTTTTTGACTTCAATGTGGTTTTTTTGGCGACAATCCATATTTTTGGCTTAAAAACATAACACCTTGGACAAAATCGAAAAAAATGTACGATTCATTAGTTCCCGAGTAATCGATTGTCAAAATTAAAATGGCCTTTTTTGCTTTGATCGACGATTACTTTGCGGCAAAAAATCGTACGCAGCTCATTAAGAGGTCAAATTTAGCCGATTAAATTGTCTAAACAAATTCTATGGTCTCAAGATGAAAAAAAATTTTTCAACGTCGACAGACCATTTCAAAAACGAGAAAAAATTTGGAAAATTATTCTTAGTTGGTTTTCGAATGATTATGTAAAAACCGCCCACGTTAAAAAATTTTACTGTTCAGATCTGAAAACTTGACACTTGAGGCTACAATTTCCTTTTTTTAAATTATCTATACGACCATTTTTCTTCGAGTTATCCCTTGTTGAAAATAGCCCTAAAATTTGGAGTTTTTTAAAAATCCTTCAATTTATGTGCCTAGTTATAAAAAGTGGAACATATTTAAAGGGCCAAAAATTAAAATTTGCGTACTTTTTTCATTCGAATTTTTATGCTCACCGTTTGGGCACTATACTATACACTAAGGCATTCCCTTCCGGAAGAAGCGACTTTGACTCACAGTTTCAGCACAATATTTGAAAATTGCTTGTTTAACCACAACTCAAACCTCAAAATCACCATTCGAAAGAACGTGGTTAGTGATGATTATGAAAACAAAATGCCACGACAATGACATCTTAACACTTTTCCGTAGAAAAAATATGGAATTGAAGGCGTTAATGGAACTGTGTATAACTGTTTATACACATAAACACAAGAAACTGCGATTTTTAACGGCCACACGATTTCAAAATTAATAAGCTTCCGTATTACACAATTAAACTAAGCAACCATTTTCTAATTTTTTAAATTTTTTGTAAAACTTTGAATGAAATACAATGCCTTGCGGAATTAAAACGTGCTATCTTTATCCAAAGTGCCTACAGCAGAGGTTAAACAAATTAAAACTGTAAACAAAGAGATTTTAGTACCAATGCGCTATTTGAACGTAGTTAAACGAAAAAAAAACAGTTTAAATACAAAAAGATACGAGTGCAAACAGTACTTCGTACCTCCCCCCTGTGTTGCAAGTTGAAAAAAAATTATTATACTGCAGTTTTGTGGTATTAATGAAACTGTTTTCTAACACAGTCTATTTTAGTCAATAAAATACACAAATTAGAATCTTGATTCTTCATATAAGAACTTTAGTGAGATACTTTAGTGAGATGTACTGACTCATGTAGAAGATAAACACATTTTATTGTGCCTACCAATAAAATTTGCATTCAATGATAATGATTGTTTTGCTCAACTAACTACTAATTTAAAGTGCATCATGTATCATGTGCCTTATACATAAATCATGTTTTTGAATTCTTCATAGGAAGTTGAACTTTTGGGGATATTGGTCATTAATTGGCGATTTTCTTCGTAGGGGCAAGGTTAAATTAAAATTAAAAATATTATTACGTGTTTTGAGAGTTAATCCATTGTAAGCGAGTTCGATGAATAATAATCGAAGTGGGCAAATATGGTAACATTAAATCGGTATTGTGCAGATTTGCTGAATTTAGATTACAAATTTCAAGTCAAATGGGAATAAATAGCGACGGTAGTAACAGCAATCAATAACTGCAACGCCATGACTAGCCTTTGCATGGATAAGTCTGCAACAGATGATACAAAAGATAAAAGTTGGTCATCTTTCGAAGGCAATGGCCACAACCACAACTGCTACAGAAGTTTAAATAGATTGAAGTAATGGGTATGCAATTTCCATGTTTGAATTTCAACTGTCCAGGAAGTTTATCAATGGAGCAATGCCGTTTTTTCGCTTTTTATGATCAAAGTTTGTAAAATGATGTGCTAAAGATCATTAAATAATTTCCAGGACTATTAAACGTTTATAATATTTGCGAGACTACAAGTACAAAACATCTATAATAATCGAAGCAATTTTGTATTTAAATACTTAGCAATAAAACATGTCATAACTTTCCGATATGCGATTTTCCATTTTAATGGAAGCCCTATACTATGGTGGTATAAGAAATACTGCACTCTTAAATCATTTCTTATTTTAATTTAAATACACTTTATATTACAGTACAAGTCTATCTTTTACGATTTTTTATAGTATTGTATAATGTTAAAATTGAGTATCTTCTCTTAAGAAATCAAGTCTATGAACTCTTATCATGACTGCAAATAATAGTTATTATTAATGAGACTAGTGCAGTGCAACGAACGAGTTTAACAAGATGACGAGGTAAATCAAATTGTATGCAGAGTGAATTTCATTTTTGATTGTAACAGTCGGACGGATGCGAATTAAGTACAATGACACGGATCAGGATCGGGGCGGTTAAAATTTTGCAAATTTTTCAACATCAATTAGGCTTCTTTTCTTATAATTTACCACGAGACAATACCTGGTGCTGTAAAGGTATGCGGTACCTACGGGTATCCGTCTTTTCATGCAGTAAAAAGTAAAAGGCACTTTAAAATCAACGTATTGTTGTAAGTAGCTCAGTAGTGCAGGTAAATGTTAATTTTCTTACGAAAAAGGTGTAGTGTGGACTAAATTCGATATACGGGGTGAATTATTTTTCATTTTCCCTATGAGAATCTCGCTTATAGTAAGAGTTAGAGCATCGGTTAAATGGGGAAAGTAATGCAGTTTTGAAAGAGTAATTCATTGATGCTTTTAAATTTTTGGTGCGATGTTCGGTTGTTTAAATATGGCAAAAAACTCAAAAATGAGAATTATAGTATTAATAAGGGCGAATTAGTATTTTTAATTTTTTCTGCAGATAAAAATTTTTTAAAGAAAAGGAAGTCAAAAATCCGCACTTTTCATTGGTGTAAAAATTTGCATAAGGTGCCATTTAAAATTCCACAGTTAGGTGCGTTATCTCAAAAACGGCCGTCCACACTCGCATATGAATAAAAATCTTTAGGCACGCTTCCATTCAGCAAATGCCAGACTTAAACATTTTTGTCTAGGGGAACCCTTGACCCAACCCTTGGCCCACTTGGGCCAGACTCTTTTAGTTTTGAGACAGTCTTCAGTTTAATCATCTTCGATGTTTTCATGTCTGGAACCTTTAGAAAGGACAAACAGAACTGAACGAGTCTTTATGGTCTACGAATCAACGCTCTGTGGTATCACCGAAAGGTCCGTGGCTTTAGAGTAGTGGATGGTGTAAATTTGAACCGTTAATTATTGCGCTGATAAACTTTATTAATAGTTTTTAGAAGGATATGAAGTCCATTTTTACCAGTTCTGTACAAAATCTTAACATTGCCGTTTACATTTTTACTTTCAAAACTAAGCAATTCTAATCCGTCTTATCTACCACAGACGTACATTCAACAAAATATTACTGTCAGTAAACGTTATAGGAAGCTATTTTTACATAAAATATTAAATATTTAATACCTTTGGCGTGCACCATAATTTACTGATTAAGGTAAAGCATGAAAATAATGTCTTTGAACTTTTGATAAAACATTGACTTTGCAAATTCTTTGATGTTCTTACGAAGTACCTAACAACTATAGGATTTCATAACGGATACTTCGTTTTTGGTATTGCTCCGGGCCATCAAGTGTCAAATACAACAATCGTTAATTTATACAATTTAGTTAATTTAGAACCGAGAGATTATTTCAATAAATGTCCGAATAAAGGAAGAGCACGCGATCACGACAGAAAAACAGTTTGCTTATACACTCTCCGATATAAATGTTTTCCACTCTCGACGAATTCACTTTTGTCGAGAGTTAAAAAAAACTTTCGCCTTTTTTAGAGGCGTACCCCGGCTTTAATATCATACCATACCTTATTTAAAATAACCGCGTATTTAATTTCGTACCGAAAACCAATTAGATTAAATTCTTACTCTTACTACCACTTTGATCAATGAAATAATTATAGTCTCGTCAACAAGAACTTCTTTTTTTTAGTTGCTATATGCGGTTATTCAGAATGTCTGCAATGCCATTACTTTAATTTATTGTTCCTTTACAAATCGCAGCATCTTCGCAGCGAGTCCAACTAATAAAATAACGAAATGGCTCCTTCTTAGGATGGGATTCCATTTTAACTCTCCCAAACAGGTGTTTTAGTACCATTTCGATATCGCTTAATCTTATTACCGAAGAAACTCTTGTCAAGTTACTATATCCGAATAACATCTCGTACTACAAGTTGGTTCTAACTTGGAGATGTGCAGATGAGTCGATAAAAGAGATCAGACAGTACTCGCCCACGCGCTAAGAGTCTGAACAAGCCTGTATCACGAACGCGAGTCATTGCCACCGTGACCTTGGCTTAACCCGCGCGTCCATCAATAGGAAAGGATAAGTTTTGTCCATCTTAAAAGTGCTAACTTACTAGAGATTATGCATGTAAAATGCTAATCGGAGAGTTACTCTAACAATTTTTATGTTTATCTAATTCTTCACTTCTGTTTGGGTTTGGGCGTCATTGACTGAATAATTTTTCCACCCACAATTTAACTTTTTTATTATGCAATAAGAATCGGATTGAACTACTGTTTGAAAACGAAAGGTGTTTTTAGAAAGGTGAACGATCTGGTCTTCTTTTTTATTTAACGTTAAGTCGTCTCATCGAAAACGTCTGATGTTCGTCGCCCATATAACTAAACACATTTCCAGGATAATTAATTGCTTTTTTATTAGTTCTAAAAGGGGCAATTAGAAAAAACACTCTGTACAAAGTACTTACATTTTACGTATGATGTTGTTAGATTTATTGCTCAGATACACAGACACTTTAAGTCTTGGAAAACTTTTTTAAACCGAGTCGTTCATTTCAAAACAATTTGCCTTTATCAATCTTTCTAAGTTGAGAAATATTTAACTCGTGTGCTTAGATTATAGATGAAACGCAATTATTCACGTTGCAATTGCAAGAAATCAATTAAGTCGTGGAAGAATGAAGTTAGCTTGGATTTATTTTCAAATTACAAAATCGTAAAAGACCGCTTTGCATTAATTCATCCATCGAGAAAATTCAAGAAACTTGAAAATGGTTACATTTGTTGTTAATGGTTTTAATGGAGGCCTTAACAAGCTTAGTTCTACGGTAAAAATGATGCATAATATTGCGTATTTAAATTTGGCATAATTTTTGCAAAACCATCGGTGTTGGGTGTTACTATCCCAGTAGTTCATCTTTAACAAACTACATGCGAGTGGGTTAATGTTATTTTGGAGTAGCATTTGAGAGCCGACTACCGTTCTAGATGTATGAGATAATCCACAAAATTAAAGTGTTAAGCAAAGTTAATTTCCAGTGGCCAGTCTTCTGAAACTCGCGAGAATTGTGATCGTGTGGTTACAGTACAGAAACAAGCAAGCCTATAGCTTCCCTATCGAGTCTAGTGTACCCTTACTATGCAAATCTCCCCGCTTGGATGCTCGTCCTCGCCCTTAATTTTCAATTCAGGGAGACTACGCTAAAATATAAATTTAATATGGCTCATAGACAGATAAGCATTCATATACAGCTTTGTCAAAGGAAAAATTGCAAATGACTGTCTCGGTTGATAAATGTCGTATACGGTCGTATACTTAATTTTCTTTCAGAGTGCTTGTATAGCGTAGAATAATTTTTTCCCGCAACTTCAATCTCCAATGCCATCAAAAATGTCTTTAAAACCGTACTATAATAATAAATGTATTATTTTTATAATATAATATGAATAAGTATGCAACAAAAATTATCCATAAATGCCATTTGCATAAATAATATTTGCAGTTTAATCTCGTTGTGCTTTACTAATGTTTCCTTCTTTTTTGAATGGAGTTTTCCGGTTAAATAAGCAGTTTAAATACTTGTTGTAAAAAATAGCACGATATTAATCTATCTACTCCTACAATACAACCTTTGTTAACCAAGGTAGTACTAATTAGAATTTGAAATCGATTAGCGCGTTTATCTATAAAATTTGTTTGTACTATTTGTTGTACCAATAAAGGAGGAAATGCTTAGAACCTCTTTCAATGGGAATTTTTTTCTCGAGAATTTTCATTAAAATAGCTCGTTTGCTTAGCTTACATTAATTTCGGTTTAATTCACTATACAGGGCGTTAATAAAATTTTTTTAAATACTTGGCAGACGATAACAGATATCAAAACAATAAAAAAATTGTAATACACATGATGTCTAATACTCGATGGTGGTCAAACAGACAGTTGAGGTGGTAGAGCGCATTGAAGTGACTGTCGGTTTCTCGATATACCGAAACGACTTCTTAGCTTTACATGGGTTTATTTACGCTAATCCGGTCGAAAAGAGCCATAAATTAAACTTACAAAGCAACTTTAGAAATTCTTTTATTTAATGTTTTTACCCCTTTTACTACCAGGTAAAATTCTGAACAAACGTCTAAGGTTGCTTTGTAAGTTTAATTTATGTCTCTTTTCGGCCGAATAAGCCTAAGTAAAGCCAAGATGTCGTTTCGGTATATTGAGAAACCGACAGTACTGCCTCCCGGACACGCTATGTCCGATATACCCTAAACTTCAACGCGCTTCTACCACCTCAACTGTTAGATTTACAAAAAAACTTCAAGAAGCATAATTTGTAGGAAATTGAATGTTCCTTATTTTTGCATAGGAATACTTTTTCCAAAAGTCCGTAGTTTTCGAGTTATGAGCAATTAAAAAATTCTTTGACCGATTTTGAAAGTTTTTACTTTATTGCGCGCTAATGCGCAATCGTTCACCTGAGGAAAAAAATGTAAGATACACTAGTCACAAAAATTAAAAGGTCCGTGAAGTTACAATAACCACATTTTCCGATTTTAATGAAACTTTACCATAATTTAGTATGAATTTAGTGTAATTTAGTGCGCCCTTGAAAAAATTTAGTGCGCGCGTACTTTCGGAGTTATAAGGGTTACAAGTGTGGTTATTGTAAGTTCACGCGTAATAACCACCTTCTCCGATTTTTATGAAACTTGGTAATAATTTAGTATGAATTTAGTGTAATTTAGTGCGCTAACAAAAAAATTTAGTGCGCGTCTAGTTTAGGCGTTATTACGGTTGGAAATGTGGTTATTGTAAGTTCACGCCTAATAAAACCTTCTCAGATTTTCATGAAACTTGGTGATAATTTAGTATGAATTTAGGGTAATTTAATGCGCTAACAACAAAATTTAGTGCACGTCTAGTTTAGGAGCTATAAGAGTCGAAACGTGCATATCGTAGTCTGCGCCTGCGCGTAAAGTAACTAAGTACTATCGCCGATAGTACTAGTACTGATAGATCATTACAAAGGGTTCATCCTAATTTAGTAGGTACTATTGATTCATGTGGTGCAATTTGATACACACGAATTTAAATATAATTAGTTCCAGAGTAGGTAGTAATAATAATTCTCTACTTTGTTATAGAAAAAGTAATAGAAAGTATTTAGCGTTTACAGTCGTTATTAGCAACATCTCCTGTTTGTCTTTGACCAATCCTAATAATTTATGTAGATATGATTAATTAATTGAAATTTGTTGATAACGGCGTTTAGCGTCCATCAAATATAGATCAAAAATACTGGTTAATCAAAGTGGGCCAATATTTTTTGAAATGATGCTTAGGTTTATAATTTCTTATTCTGAACAACTTTTTACCGTATTATAGACCAAAATGGCACTTTGCCTAACAGAAATTTAGTTCTTTCTTAATTGCCATGACAGCCTTGATTTATTTAAATCAAAAATTTGCTTGAAATACTTTTCAAACCAAGCAGGTCGGTATTCCAAAATATCAACACGAGTTTCCAAAATTTTTAATCAATTATACTTATAAATATTATAGATAGGTCCATAAGATTTTATCATCTTTTCTGAAATATCTGACTATTGAAAATTATAGTAGGTACATCAAAATCATTAGAATGTATTTTTAGTTCAAAACTTGAATTTGGGGTTGTACGGCCTTGACTAACGGCAGTTTTCATAATTTTGATTATGCGAGGCTATACGAAGTTCCATAAAACGTTGCGTCTAGACGGGCCTTAACGAAAAGATTCACCGGGAGAACCTTTTACAATAACCTTTTCAATAATAAAATTGCATTTTTCTGATAAATAATAATTAGTACATATTCAAATCTATACAGGTAATATGCAAATTAGATGAATTTTTCGGATTTTGATTTTAAAAGAAATTAAATAAAAGCTAATGAACAAAGTATTTTAAACAGTCATCTGATTTGACAGCAGTAATATTATTGAAAATAATTATGTAATCCTTGCTTTTTTTTGTCTCCAATTTATTAAATTTTACTTCTTAGTGGACTGTATAATATTGTTAAATGATGATTGAGATTTAATTTGTAAAATAATACACCGCACTTGAGATTTTTTATGTTTTTTAATTATAATGTTATTTGCTTCCCTGAGCTTACATGTAGGACGACTGCGATATATTTTTTACAAGGTTTTAATACCGGACTCGACCCCATAACGGTAGTCTTAAAAATACTTGGGTGGGTAATAACAGATTGAAATAACTCAAAAGCAATAAAAACAAGAATATTTTACAATGAGATTGTTGTACGATCGTACTGTCCAAATACAGGAACGGTCCCTTTGAATAGTACGACCGTACGACCAGGTATATAACAAATTAATTAGTAACAATTAGCCGGTTTTCAATTTTTAAATTTGCATGAATGTGTCCGAAAAATAATAATTAGAAAGATTTAGCAGTATGAATACGATACCTACTAATATGTCCAGATTTTAGGAAAAAGTTATTATTTGTCTGTTTTCTACCTATCCAACGCGGATTCCAACCCAAATACCCTACGCAAGTTCATAAAATTACTGCCATTGATAATTAGAAACAAAATGTAGCAGTATGAATGAGATACTTTGTCTAGATTTAATTTCAGTTTACTCTGCCAAAGCTCGAATGCCCTATATAGGTATAAACGCAAAACTTATAGCCGGTATTAACAAATTTCAATTAATTAATCATATCTACATAAATTATTACGATTGATCAAAGACAAACAGGAGATGTTGCTAATAACGACTGTAAACGATAAATACTTTTTATTACTTTTTCTATAACAAAGTAGAGAATAGTTGAAGACACGAGTGGATGAAGAATGTAACATTAAAAAAAATGACTTTTTTTACTGAATGAAGGTGTTATGTACTCTTCTATCGCATGGTACCTTTCAAAATGTGTAAATATTACTGTAAGATTGAAAACTGCAGTGGATGAAGGAGCTATGTACATCTAAAATAACATTCTCAATGGAAGAAGGTGTTATGTGCACACATAACTCCTTTCTTACAATATGAATGCCATAAAGAATACAATGTTATTATTACTACCTACGCTGGAACTAATTATATTTAAATTCGTGTGTATCAAATTGCACCACATGAATCAATAGTACCTACTAAATTGAGATGAACCTTTTGTAATGATCTATCAGTACTAGTACTATCGGCGACAGTACTTAGTTACTTTACGCGCAGACGTAGACTACGATATGCACCTTTAGACTCTTATAGCTCCTAAACTAGGCGTGCACTAAATTTTGTTGTTAGCGCACTAAATTACACTAAATTCATACTAAATTATTACCAAGTTTCATAAAAATCGGAGAAGGTGGTTATTACGCGTGAACTTACAATAACCACATTTCCAACGCGTATAGCGCCTAAACTAGACGCGCACTAAATTTTTTTATTGGCGCACTAAATTACACTAAATTTATACTAAATTATCACCAAGTTTCATAAAAATCGGAGAAGGTGGTTATTACGCGTGAACTTACAATAACCACATTTCCAACGCGTATAGCGCCTAAACTAGACGAGCACTAAATTTTTTTATTGGCGCACTAAATTACACTAAATTCATACTAAATTATGGTAAAGTTTCATTAAAATCGGAAAATGTGGTTATTGTAACTTCACGGACCTAAAATTAAAGGATATTAAAAAAATTCCAAATTTTAGGGCGATTTTCAACAAAAGATAACTCGGAGAAAAATGGTAGTAGGTACAGAAAATGTAACAAAAGGAAATTGTAGCCCCCCCAGTGCCTAGTTTTCCGATCTGGACTGTAGATTTTTTTAGCGTGGGCGGTTTTCACGTAATCATCCGAAAACCAACTAAAAATAATTTTTCAAAATTTTGTTTCGTCTTTGAAATGGTCTGTGGACTTCAGAAATTTTTTTTTCATCATGCTACCATAAAACTCCTTTAGACAATTTAATCAGCTTTAATTTTACCTTTTAATGATCCAAATCTGAAAACTAAACGCTGGGGGCTACAATTTCCTTTTTTTTCATTTTCTGTACCTACTACCATTTTTCTCCGAGTTATCTTTTGTTGAAAATCGCCCTAAAATTTGGAATTTTTTTAATATCCTTTAATTTTTGTGACTAGTGTATATAATTTGTAGAAACTTTAATGTACTTTATTGCTTGTATAGAAACACTAAACAGTTTTTGTAAATTGTTGTTAAATATTAACGCACTGTAGAGTAGAGCTAGATTGGCCGTTCGTTTGAGGAAAAAACCTTTCTGATATAGTTGGTAGGAAATTTTATTTAGTTTACTTTTAGATAGATAGACTTTTCTCAAAAAGTGTGTAGTTTTGAAGTTACAAGCGAAAAACCAAAAAAAGAGCCAAAATCCACCTTTTTAGAGCCTTAACTGACCCATAATGTAGATATATTGCACTCTCTCTGCGCTTTTTTTCAAGACACCCGAGGAGCAGTTTGTAGTATCTGACATAATATAAACTTTTTAATACCGGCAAAACGTTTGGTTTGCTCTTTGATTTTCAGTTCGCTCGCTATTCTACTATATATTTTTTTCGACTAACATAACAAGTATCCTTTTACTTTTCGAGTCTGATATTTATACCAGTTTGTCGGTAAGAGTGCAAGATCAAGGTAACAAGCAACAAACTAAAAAAATCAGACCTAGATCTGGCGTGAGTTATCGTAGAGCTTGATATAATTAATCGAGTAATTGGAATTTTAGGACACATTAGTAGCAAATTAAGTTGTTATGACATTCGTTAAAATTAGATAAACCTCGTATAAACAACATAGCTGATGGTGTTAATTGTATAAATTTGTCATTACAACACTAAAATTAGGTGAATGATTTTAAGCATGACCATTAAATTAAAAGACTCGAAAAATGTAAATTTTTAAACATAAAACAATAATTATTCAAAACCAAAATAATTTCCACGTATAAATTAAAAAATAGTGCCCCAGTTGTACAATTTTCAAGTTTAGATTTATACACCAATATACTACGTATAACCTTTGCTATAACTAAAATTATCAACGAAAGATCTAGTTAGAAATGATTTATTTGTAATTTGTGTGTAATTAAATAATTGCGAGTAGTATATAAATAGTGATTTCAACGAAAGTATAGAACAGATAATGTTGATACTCATCATAAACTAACTGTTAATTGATTTGAGTCAAGGCTCATGAGTATTTTCGCAGTGACCTTTATTCAATATTTAAAATGGTATTTTTATTGTTATGAATGTTATGATAATCATAAAATGATGAAACATAATAAATATAATTATGATTTTAAAAAAATTAACAGGATCCACACACACACATGGCGTGATACTTTTACTTTTTTTATAATTATAAATTCTTAGTAATGAAACAATGGAACTGGGTAACAAATTTTGGGTATAAAAATAAAATAAAACATTAGTGCATCGGCTTGATTATAAGAGAGCTAACTCTTGCCTACCTCTATATTATCAGAAGGTGTAGAAGCTATATAAAGATTAAGATCCAAAACTAAAAGGATATAATAACGAATTATGAAAACGAGTTTTGCATGTGCCACAACCTCAAAATGTATGACAGTTTTACGATTAATGCATGAAGTATTGAGCAATTTTCTCGTACGTCCTACAGGCAAAAACGAAAGTGGCTTGCATGAAAAGATGCAATTTTAATATGGGATCACTATAATCAATGCTATTATATCTCAAAAGTAGTAATTACTAAAAACTTCAATTGTTATCTTATAGGCTATTAAATTTTATGGGCAAATTAATCAGATGGGGTGGTATTGCAGTCTGCACTTTTTTTTTCTTCAAATGAAACTTTACTTAGTTTATGGGCTGTACTGATGTATACGTGTAAATCTTTATTAGATGTTCTTGGAAAATTACTAAGGTATCATTTTGCAATGTTTAATTTCATTCTTGAAGTACATATATATTTTAGATGTAATGAGAGGCCTACGACCTACTTGGTGATTAAATGGTTGTAAAAAAGGACTTATTGCTCGTGCTAAGATATTCTCAAGACTTCGTACATTAAGAATATTTCATAACAATTTATTAATTCTCATAATACATATTTATGGGCACATCCGTCCAAATGGAACGAGAGGTGTCATTTCAATGATATTTTTATAGCGTAAAGACTTTTTTTGAATGGACGATTGGCAGTTTGAAAAATAGCTTATTCAGAATTTTCGAATTAGGACAGCTTATTTTAATATCAAGCCCTGGAGAGTAGATGGTGAACTAGTGAACTTCGAATACCCAATCCAAAATGCACGCTTTTGGTAGTAACGTACGAGAATGACTTCGGAGTCTTAACCGCCTGGATAGCGGTCGTGATGAGGTACACAATACACATCATCTTTAGAGGATGTTTAAAAACGAATTCTAAATAATCGTGTACTGAGAGAGCAGAAAACTTAGGAATGGATACAGGGTGGTCAAACACTTATTAACCCCATAGTTCTCATTTAAAATAGATAAAAAAATTGTCGGATTATAATTTGTTTATGAAGGTGTTCTCCCAAACTTACAATACATAATGTCACCACATTTAAATTAATAATAATGTCAATCGATGTGCAATTGTTTTTATCCCGACATGACTTTTTAAAAAAGCGATTGCACATGTGTAAAGAGAGTAAAATTCTCTATCGATTGACATACTTATTGTGATATCATCCATTTAAAAAAGTCGTAGTAAGCGTTGTCAGTGATTTTCTATGAAAAATAAGAAGAAGGTATGTATTGTATGTTTGAGAGGATTCCTTCATAAACAAATTATATTCTAAAAAATGTTTTTATCTCTTTTACTTTTAGACCTAGTTGTATAAACGAGATAATTTCGGAGTCAGAGTTAACTCCACGATCTGAATATAAAAGGTTAGATTTTAGCGTGGATTAGATTCGGTTAGTTCGTAGGCATGCTAAGTGCACTTGGTCCAGGGTTAACCCATCAATTTTCTAGAGTCAAATACATTTCAATTTAACTCAGAATTAGTTGTTGATTTAGGTTGATCGTGGAGTTAACTCTGACTCCGAGATTAGCTCGTTTATAGTACAACTGGGCTCAAGTGTTCATTTAAAACAGGGATTAATAAGTATTTGGCCATCCTGTAGAATGTGGCAAATAAACAATTTTTACTTTTAATCCCCTTTCGTTCGTAAAATTTTTGTAAGGGTGGGCAAAATTCGATGGTTCTTATGGATAAATCGATAACTATAGAAGAGATATAGAAAATTGGATGGCGCATCCTCGATGTCTTTTTTTGAAAGGAACTCAATGCAAAAAACGTGAATTCGTGGTCTTCATTTGTTTTGGAGCTATAAGCAAAAGTTCGATTTTTCAAGTTTTTTAGGATGAAAAACTCTATTCAAATAATATGCCATATCCAACTATGCTTTTGCTATTTAAAAAACATAACTTTGTCTTATAAACCGGAACTAAAGAGGATATTAAAAATCCCTTCGGCTCATTTTATTGTCCTTAACCCTTGCAGTACCAACTGGGGTGCAAACGCACCCTAGGCTTGATTTTTTTATAAAAAATAGAAGTTTGGAATTTATTTTATGTCCTATTCAGTAGCTTCCTATAATTGACTTTTAAAGTACATGCCATTGTCAAAAATTTTAAGTAGATGAAGAGAAAAAAATCAAAGATGCGTTTATACTCTGCATTACACCATGCACTAAGCAAAATATTGTAATGTAATGGCAAATCAAATTTCCTGAGTAATTTGTTATTCCAATATTTTAATAAGAAAAGTTTGTTTTTACAATCTTGTGGTTTTATTAATTAATGTCAATAGAGTCAAGTCTCATTACTCATTAGGTACAAATAATAAAAATGGTAATTTTATATGTTTAAAGCCTTAAAATCGTTGGGGTCCAACCGCACCCCGGTTGGTAGTTAACGTAAGAAAAATAGGTTGATACTGTAAGGGTTTTAAACAGTGCCTGAAGAATGCGCCAATATTTTTTTCTGTAACTTCACAACAGCCGAGATATCGACACTTAAGGAAACATTGAAAAATCAAATTTTTCTTATAGCTCCAAAACAAAAGAAGGTCGCGAATTACAGTTCTCGCCATTGAGTTCCTCTCCATTTTTCCATATCTCTTCTAGTTATCGATTTCTCCATAAGAGCCATCGCATTTTGCCAACCCTGTACAGGAAAAATTTAGTTGTTGTTTGTAGATGTGGTGAATGAATGTGGGCGACGGTGTGCTGGCGCCTGTATAGAACATAATTAGCGGCTGTTCTGTATAATTAGTTTAATTGAACATTTAAACGCAATTTTGAAGCTCTGATTTCACTTTTTTGTTAGTTTTTTATATCGTGTTCCTGAATGTCTTATAAATGCCATAAAAAGTTTAAGGAAGTAGTTTTGTCTTCAATTACCTCTTCATAATATAGATTCACAGTGCCCTCATAAAAATTTAAAGCGTCGTATACAACAATTTTTACCGAGAGCTTAGTAAAGTTTAGGAACAATCGATGTTTTCACTAATTTTAGAACCAACGATTTGGAATAAAAAGTGTAATCCTCGATACAGTTTTTGACTTTCTGAAAAGCTTTTCGTATAACGGAAGAAGCTACGAAAAGCGTTCTGTTGACATCTCAAACGATTTTAGAATAAAAAAATTCCCTAAACGAAAGTGTTGGTACACCAGTAGTTAGTTACATTTAACAATTGCACGATTTCTCTCAAGATTTCAACAAAAAGTTGTAGAATGACGAAATCATTATTATCAATGTATAATTAACCCACTTACCTCAAGTGATGCACTCAAGTTTTCCCGTTTGTTGTGATAGAAAGAAATTGTCGAATCTGTAAGAAAACAAAACTCAATATCACAATGAATTTCTCATTCTCATTCAACAAGTTTTATTAATCACGATAAATAAGAGCTTATGTTAATTATTCGTAATATAAATAGAAATAATAAATGAAGCCTTTTTGTGCATTGAGTCGAGTCGAAATGGAATTAAAAATATGAATTGAAACGTTTTTTTTTATTTGTTATGGATTAAATAAGTCTCGCCTTTTGAACTTGAACTAAACTAACGGCACAATACTTCAAAACATTTCTTTAACACAACTTTAAGTACTGCGGTGGAGATATATCTTTGTAATGGTAAGTGAGGTGATTATCATAAATTACGATGAACGAGTAGAGTTCAGTGAGAAGTTTAGATGTTTCCGTATTGCCATATGCTTTCCACCTACACCATAACACCAGATAATGAAATGCATAATGCAACACCGAATTTTAAATATGTAATTGAACATTAAAAAGCAACAATTAAATAACTTTTGACCCTTGACACTATAAAAAATTGTGAAAATGTTTGTTCGCTATGCTAATGAATTTGCCTCAAATGGTAGTTTTTTCAAAATTTACCCTTACATAATGCGAAATTTCAAAAGAAAAATTGTGGGCGAATTAACAAATTAAAGTAACCTTTGTTTTTATACGGACCGAAAGTACTTAAAAATTGTATAATTTAAGTGTTAAATAATTTCAAAATTAACATATCGTAATTGCTTTCAAAACAAGCTTTAATTGTTAAATCTTATTAGACTCGCATTAAGCCTACGCTGCTTAACTAATTAGAGATAAATTTCAAATATTAATCGCGTTCAAGTTTCAATTAAAAAAACTCGATCTATTAAAATAATTCGAATTTAAGTCAATATTGCGTAAAATACTATTATTATTAGTTTGAATCATTGTTAACGTTATCAAGGATATTTTCCCACGCATGTAGGAAATACTCATATTATATGCAAATAATACAAACTAGAAATAATTTCGAGATCGTAAATTTTTTTGCAAAAAACACAGTTTCTATCGATGACTCGAAAGAAGTCACTTTTCTTTTGTTTGTATTGTAAATTTATTTCTTCTCAACTGGTTGCAAATGAATGTTGTTTAGTAGAGCTGTTAGGTCGAAATAGTAATGATGAGACCTTGTTTAGTCGAAAGCACGACAAATATGTACAAGTACTAGGCTCTTTTTTGTAATTTAAATGAGAAGGAAGTGATTCCGAAACAAAAATTTGCAATTTACAAATGTCATTGATAATTATGTCTCTCTGAGTGGCTCTTTAAGTACCACTTACAATAAATCGCTCAGAATCTAAATCCTAATTAGTAAGTTTTAACAAAATGGAATATACCTTACCTACTACTAAAAGAGAATTTAATTTTAATTTCCACGCTAATAATAGAAACACACATGTAAGACGTCAGTCTAGCTCGGAGCAGTGGTAGAATTAATTTACAAAACTTTGCTTCTCCACCCTGTATAACTAAATTGCAGTAAAGGGTTTTTCACAAAAGGACTTTGTTTTTAAGTTTAAAAAATTCGTCATTTCTTTTCTTTTTATTGAAAAATAATAACGGACAAATGTCTACCAAGACCTTCACGCATATACAGATGCCAATTCTTTTATCAAAATTTGCTACTACATTTTCATATAATTTGGAAGTTGACTTTCCAGGCTTCAATAGATTTTGGATTATCTGCATAGACTTGATCTTTCACATAGCCACACAAGAAATAGTCTTAACGGCATTAGATTACACGATCTAAACGGCTATTTGACTGCAGAATGCAGAATTACGCGAAATTATTAGATCGGGAAATTTTGTTTGCAATTAGCAATAAATTAATTGTTTTAGTGGTTCTGTGGCATGTAGCGTCGTCCTGCTGAAACCACATATTACTCATATCCATCATCAATAATAGGCAAACAAATGTTCTCAATATATCCCGATAACGCAATCCATTGAGAATAACAGCATTTCCAGCCTCATTTTTAATCAAATACTGTCTAATCACTCCTACATATCAAAAAGCGCACCAAACGAGCGGAATGTAAAGACTTTTCAACCATCATTCTTGGATTGATTTTCTGAAGCCCAAATGCGGCAATTTTGCTTGTTAACATAATAGTCCAGTCAATGGGGGTTTTGCCCTACAAAAGGTGATGTAGTTCTGATTTTTGAATATGTTATTGGGTTAGGGGCCCTGATGAAAAATCCAAGTTTTCGACCTTGAGCGGGGTCCGCGCGATCCGCCATCTTGGATTAAAGGTACAAAAAATTGGGTTTTCCGATCTAACTTCTTAACGGTTGATCCCACGACAAAACTGTCAAATCCAACTTTGAAGAGGACAAAATTCCCTACAATATTTATTATATTCATTTTGTTCCTATCTGTTACGGTTTCTGAGATATAAGCTGGAGAAAATCGCTATTTTTAGAAAAAATGAAATGAATTTTTTTTCCGTTCATGTGAGGGAAAATTCTTTGGCACAAAAGTTGTAGGATTTTAAATTACCTTCAAATTGAGTGTATCACTGATATTTTTAGCTCAACCAGATTCAAAGTTAGAGCAGTTTTATGATAACCTATAAATGTCAAAAAATGAGTCATGAGTGTTCGCAGCTCGAAGTTTTTGTTACCGCCCCCCTCCCTCCATTTCAACCCATAACAATTTAATTGGAAATGAGCTTCGTCTGAAATGATGATATTTTTAGAAAAACCACCACCTTGTTCAATGATGAAATTAGCGAATTTTGGACTCACTGCATGGCCAACTGGCTTTAATTCTTGCACTAACTGAATTTTACAAGGTTTTAAAGCCAAATCTTTACGCAAAATTCGCGATGTGGTGATCCAATTGCTGAGAACGCTGTGGAATTGATAAATTCGGATCTTTCTCAACACTTTCAGTTACAGTAGCAATATTGTTAACAGATCGACCCGAACGAACACGTGTTGTTGTTGAGGTATACTGAACCACTTGACTCAAATTTAACCACCAAATTTTTGAATAGCGATCTTAGAGGGGCGATTATAACGACCGAAAATATCCAAAACTTTGCGGATATGTAGTTTTCACAGATCCGCCATTTTTGTAGTAAATTTTAACTACTTTTAAGCGATTTTCGATTGAAATTGAAGACAATATAATAACTGATAGATCTCTACTTGACATAGGTATGTGAAAAAAGCAAATGGCAAAACTGTTACTAGATCAAAAATATTATTCTTATTTAAAAACAAGTCTTAAAGTTCTTGTTGGAAGTTGGAAACCCCGTTATTTGAGCAAAAAGTAATAATTTCTGATTTAATTAATATTTGACGAGTAGGTAGTTGGTTTGTTATTATTTATTATAAATTGTGCTGCTTAAATATCTATAAAATTATACTAAAATTGAATAGTACAAGAATTACAGTTTTGGTTAAAAGGAAAACGAGTGAATGAATTTATATCTCAAAAATGTCAACCTACAGATTTGCAAACCTTTAACCACCTACTCATGAGTATGGAAATACAAATTTATAGCCAATAACTGCTAATAATTTTTAAATAAAACAAAGATATACAGAGAACGGATAAAAGTTTTATGTTTATTTTGGAAATAAAAAAAAACATTTAAATATTTTACTTTTCCTTATTAAGAATTGTTGAATACTATTTCCTTTGTGCCTATATCTGTAGTTTGGTGTAGTATGGAGTTTCTTTAACTCCTCAGGCACAAGTGAAGTAAGGTGGGTCTTTAAAAAGCTACTTTGAGAAATTTTTTGGCCTTATTAACGCAGCTTCTACATCGTTAAAGAATCATTTAAATGAAAGACAAATTACGACCTCGGGAAAAACTACCCAATCTCAGCACAGTGTGCAAGAACTATTATTATAGTTATTCTACAATTTTAGATCGCTCGAAAACATCGTTTTGGTGGCCGGTGGCCATTGGCGCCCACTAAGGTAATTCATAGTTACCATCAACAACCCAAAACGAAGCAGAGCTTCTCTTGTATTTTACTGTAGCTATTCTAATAGTATATACGGTTTTGTTGCAACCCTTATAGGTTCAGGAGTTTCGTATAATGCTAGTAGGCATCTGTTCTGTTACTTTGTTCATTTTTTGCGAGCCAAAATTATTATCTTCTCTTCAATCGTGAGATTAAAGCAGTGAGACACATGAAATAACTATGAGACCATACAATCTGCACAAAGCCTCACTCATCAGTCTTGAGTGGTCTTGAGCATCATAGAATTGAAACGAGGTTAGTTTCCTTAGATCCTGGAGTGTCGGACGTAATGTGTATGGAGATTATTGATACTGATACAAATAAGTATTGTGAAATGATCTCAATCTTATTTGATTTGGGTTTTGGGTAAAAATTACCGAATTAGAGATATATTGTCATATATAAGTAGTTATACTCTTACCGTTCTGATTTGAAGCTCGTGAATTTACTTCAAAACAGATCTGAGAAGAAGCGAATGATAATAATGTACGTGTCTTCAAAGGTTTATTATCTAATTGAGCATACAAGCTTTTTAGAGCTTAAATTCGTCGTTACAAGTTCAAGGTAGATAGGGTATCCATTGCACTGTAACATTAAACCTGAATAAAAAAAATTAATAATTTTTTATATTATTGATACGTGACGTGCATTACCATTTTGAGTAGAGTTATATTTTAATAATTATATTGCAAAGTACGTACCGTCTAATTAAAAATTGCAATCAATATGATGTAAATTAAATAATAATTATACAATATGTTATTTCTTGTTTCCATAACCGAGCACTAATTTATAATGCAGTTATTACATTTTATTTAAAGTATGCGAATAATATTCACGTTGTACATTGTATACAAACTTATACAGTTCACGTGTAAAATTTTACAGTTATTAATAAGAAGAGCACGACGTGTTTAAAAATACAAGTGTTTGTATTGCTTTTTCCTCTTAAAAAATTTTTATTAAAAAGTCAAAAGACGGAATAGTGGTTTGGAACTGTAATGAGCTTGTTCAACCTTGATTTGCGGTTGCGAAGAATTTTTTTCGTATCCTATTACTAAATTGAAATCATTAATGGTATAAAAGCTGGTTATTTTGTTGTTAGTTATGCTATCGCTTTCGTTTGAGTTTTGTTTATATAATTTTTGCTTTAGGCACCTTTAGAAGTAGATGGATTAAATGGGGATCAATAAAATTCTTGCGTTGATGTAAATCGAGTTTGAGTTAACATAATGTATAAAAGTATAAATATTTAAATTTTGTACAACATTTGATACCAATTTCTTATTTTACAGACACTTCCATGCCGGTAAGGCTTACCGGGACGCCCAGGATGGACTGCGTGGGCAAGGTAAGCTCTCTTTGCTTTATATGTTTTTATACAATTTATTTTCTTTTTTGATATCTTCGGTCGATAGGTTCATTTACATGGTTTGCAATGCCATTTTTCTGTTGACATGAAATGCAACAGCTTTGGTAACTGAGAAGGCTAGAAGGTGCTTACTTGCTAAATTAGTAATATCTTGAACTTCTTATAGTTATGCTTTCTTAGCTTATGATGTTGATATATTCAGACCATTAATCTTTTACTATTTTCTGAAGTTCGTGAGTGGTCTTCTGGTTATTCCGGATTTGTCAGTTTTTCTGTTCATTACCAAACCGATCGTGAGATCGTATGTGGTATATCCATGAATGACTATTTGTGACGCTCGGATTTGTTGGATTTTTTATGGCGTTCGTGGATTGATGGCACGCCAAAAATAATTCTTTTGGGGTAACTTCGTTCCCAAAAGAACTGGCTGACGAGGGTAACACTGAAAGTTTCGGGAATAGGGTAACCGACAAACAATATAAACTAGACAAAAAGTGTTTTATTGTTTGTCAAAACTTTGATACACTTTTCAATTCTCTCAAACCAGTAATTAAAACACTTATTCTACTCGGAAGATGGGGTAGTTAGTCAGAATAGCCGTTTTCTAAGCTATGCTTCGACTGCTTCTTCTGGCGATTAAAACCGTTGACCACACAATTTATTTTTGATTCTGGGAAACGTAAAGAAGTCATTAGGACTTAAGACCGGGCTGTATAGAGGAAGACCCAGTAATTGGTAATTCGATGTGGTTGGTGTTCAAACACTCAATTGCCTTTCGTGCGGTGTGAGAGCTGCGTTGCCATGATGCAGAGTGATACGTCGATTTTGATTATTTTTTTGAAGTTCAGTAATAAGTTCAGGAAAACTGTTGTATACCAATCAACGTTATAACTCTTCGACGATCTTGTAAACTAATAGTTTTGAGACAAGCGACGCAAACCATTTTCTTCATTACGCTGCGAGAACGAACAACTTTTGATGGCTTCAGCTCATTTTCAATCGTCCAAACTCGCAATTGGCTTTTCTTTCAGACTCATATGAATAAATCCATGATTCTTCACCTGTTACAATACTATATAATATGTACTGCTTTGGATGTCCTTCCAAGTCGTTTTACCAAGTAACGCGAGCTGCTTTTTGGTGGACAGATAAATTATGAGGTACAAATGAGGTATAAATTGTTCATGCAGGATCACTTGTATTTGACTCATTCCACTCCTCAAGGATGCCCGAATTTCATCGTATGTCACATTATATCTTCGTGCATCAGAACGCGCACAGTATTAATATTTTTTTCACCTTCTTCGACCTTCACGAGTATGGTCGCAAAGGATGAAGTATAGTGAAGTCTCGGACAAGCTCAAAATGTCAGTTCTGAGTTGAGAAGCCTGACACCACCAGCAGAAATTGACCATGGGTGGGTTCGTTGGTTTAATGTTTATTTCGCCTAGGATTATGATAATATCGATAATATAATTAAAGATCGGTGAGCATAAAAGTTTCAACAATAATTAGGTACATATAGCGTATACTTAAATATGATATAATGTTGCTATTCAATCTATTAGTAATTTAACCAATAATTTCCTAAACAAATGTGGCACACCAGTAATAAATTTAAAATGATTAGGCCATTAGATCATATTGTGTTACAATTTATATAAAATATTTTTGCTAGAGGCAATAATTTAAAAACAAACAAAATGAACAGTTTATAATAATAATTACGTACTTTAATATTAATATTATCAAATTGAATGTTCAATTATTATAACTATAACTTTCAGTGTACGTATAGGCACTTGTAATTTCTCAATTCAAAATAAGAAATGGAATTCTGATAAATAACATTTTAATAGACTTAACAACATTTATCTTCATACCAAGATGTAATGTGAAGAAGATGAATTAAACATTTTAAAAATATATAAAAACTTAAAAACGAGATGCAGAAAGTGGTTTGAAGTGTAGACTAAAAACAAGTTATAAAAAAATCACAACTTTCTTACGACTTACATAATACTAAATAGAAATTTTACTCTCTTGACTTTGATAAATATGAGAAAATTAAAGCAGTTACGGAAAACTCGACTGATATAGGGTTTCGTCGGTCCATCGCCAATTTTTGAGAAGCTATAAAATAGTTATATAATGGTTTAGGAGCGATTATTTATACGATGGTGTTGATTTTTTTAAAATGAAACCACGGTCATAAATTTTTTATACGCCTTGGCATTTCTATAATAAAATTAGATTAAACGATAAATTATTTATTGGGTACATTATCCAAAGACATCTCGTAACGATATAATATATGATGATTAATAAACGATTATCCTGAAGAATTTCTCTATGCATTTAGATTTTTATAGCGAGCCAATTTGATGGGAGTTGAACTTCCAGTTTTTCCATTAGCTGACCCTATAATTTATTACAACGGCTTTAAGGGTGGTTTTGAAGCTAGTGGATGTTGTCACTGGAGAATTACTAACCGTATGCGGTTAGTGAATCGTTTAACTGGCATTCAGATAATTCAATCGCGTAAACTAATCCGTTAGGTAGGTGCTGCAATTTCTAGAACTATACGATGCAGTACCTATCTCACTTGGTATCCAACTCTGGACACTTTTAAATTGAAATTCTATTAGTTCTCGAACGGTAAAATTAAACTTCGATGCTCTACTTATCTGATTTTGGGCACCTCGCACTTTTAATAATATCAATCGCTTATTGGGACTCGAGTTTAGAATTATTGCCAGTTGAGAAATAAATCCATTCCTGTAGGCTTGCTGAATCTTCAAGTTATCATTTTAAATTATTGTTTCGGCTTGGGGGGTTAATGATAGATCAGTAGAAAATTTAATGCGAAACTTATATAACTAAACAACCAAAACCAATAATCACTTATTTAATAACTTTCATCATTTTGTTTCGGTTAAATTAATCGACCAATTTCAATCGTGACTTCAGACTTCTCGCCTTTTAAAAACGCCAATTTTTGCAAATGAGAAAAAATAAGACCATTCCAAACAATTAATTGTGGAATAATTCAACAAGTTGCCCGTAACGTGAAACTCATAATTATACGTTTCAACAACAATTTGTTTAATAATTTTTTAAGATCATTACTTTGAGAACCTTGCTAATACTTTGCTCGAGATTAAATCTGATAAAAATTAATAATTCGCATTGTTTTTCGCTAATTATTTTATAATAAAGGCCGTTGTTTGCTACCGCAAGGTTGTAATAAATTTGCATAACAATCATAAACTAGAATTTTTCGGAGAAGGCTTTTCCAGAGATGCAGAGCGAGTAATAAATTAAAGATGGAACCAATTGCAGTACTATTTTAAATTTCCACGCTTTTTAAAGTTATAGGTCATGAACATTGGTGAATTTACAGCGATGCTTGTCTAGGAAACGATTAATTTAAGAAAGCAGGAAATGTTGGGTTTAACTATAACATTTCTAGTTGTCCTTGCTAATTATTGTAATGATTTTACATTTTTATACAACTCGATCTACTTTACTTGGTCGAATAGAAATATTTCACTTTATAATTAATTGTAAGAAAAACAAAATTTTGTTAAAGCAGCTGCTGGTTGTACAAGAATATCTCGATTATTTGCAAGGGTACACAGCTCGAGATACAGTTACGCGATATCCCTTCCAGCAGGTCAATGCTATCTTTTGCCACGACGTGAATATAGAATGCAACAACAAAGAACTTCTGCAGTAAGAATATTGCTTGATTTAAGAGATTAATGGTGCTGTCGATCACGTTATATATTCTATTACTTACTTTTCTGATAACTTATTTTACCGTACATTTTTATTCTTCTTATAATTGATCTGTTACTATTTCTATTTAGCCTTTGAATTTTTAAAAATCCACATCGACGAGATGCTGAGAGAGCTCATTGCAATTTTGTCGTTCAGATTCTTTGACTCGCACTTTAACTTTACAGTTAGCGCTGGCCGACTAACAATAACAATTATTCAGCCTGTGCAATATTTTGCTCGGACGAGACCTAAATTAACCGATCCTTTGAGAATCCTAGCAAAATTATTATTATCTTTAGGTATATCAAGAGTCAATGGGTTGACTTCTCGACCATCTCGATTTTTCAATTGATGGTAATAAAAGGTTTATGCTCGCTGAGAGTTTTGTAAATAGGTTTTATTCAGTCACACCTGAGTTATGGTATTATTGCGTGGGGTAAAGCTTTGAGCTCACACCTATAAAGTCTACATGTCGCCCGGAGGCTCGTCCTTAAAATCACGTTGGGTAGGTCGTATATTCAACGGATCTATTGATGTTAGAGAACGATGAAGTTAATAAGTTCTTTTGTTCATCCACATGTTGAAATTGATGTTTTATGTTTAAAGGGAATTTTTCGTTGGCACTCTAACCCACGCAAGCTTATCTCATCTTCATCAGAGGGTGTGTACCGTCGTTTCAACGAAATGCGATTGTACCGAGAAAAATTTTTATACTTATTGATACTCCTTATCTAGTTTTTGTTTTGTAATTGCTCAGTCACTAATTGATGGTATGGTCATATATTATAAACATTGATAAGACTTCTCTTATCGGTAAATTTATATTAGTTTTACATATAGGTAACCTTTAATTAGTAATTACCTAATGTACTTTGCAAAAACCCAATAACTGTTATTGGCTTATTGCCATCGTTGTCGACTTACTCGATCTAAATCCAAACTTTTCTCTACTGAAGATTGCATTAGTCTCGAAGTAGTTGCTTAGTTGACCAACCATAAGTTTTTCAAACATTTTTTGAAAAAGTCGGCACCAATGAGATTGAGCGATAATTTGATTTTTCATCTTTGCAAACCTTCTGGTGATGATTTTAGATACCTTCAGGCAACTGGGATAGATCCCGTCTCATTTGACCAAGTGGATCTTTGCTAGATGGCTGCAAATCTCCGCCGATTACAGTAGTAATAGCCAGGGAAAACTCGTTGAACTCATCCGGGTATACTTGGATCCTTGTACCTAATTCAGTTGTCCAGTTAAGCTACAACGATATCGTTGTTGTTATGTTGTTTTCTTATTTAATATTACTTATTTGACTGGACTCTGCTAGAAACCATATTCTATACGCTTCAAAATGAAATTAGAAAAAATATTAAAGAAGCACTTTTACCTTCACCATGAGTAATAATTTAAGGTAAGTACTATTTTACGGTGCTTGGCTAATATGGCTTTTGTCGTTAATTATAATTTTCTTTGTGTACAATTAAGGTTTGTGAAAAATTTGTTGTAAATTATATAATTTACGAAGCGTTTAAGTTCTCATGATAACTGTAAAGCAACAAAATATGAAACTAATTAAAATTACAAGCTGTGCGAGAATTTAATGGTGAGAAAAGCTAAAATTTTTACTTATTAAATATATTTTTGTAAATTTTCTACAAATATGGAGAAAAATGGCATGTTTCGTAAACGTGATTGTTGCACTATTCAATATAATTGTGGTTCAATAGCTTCACCTTGATGCTCATGAATTTTATCGCAGACCAAAAGTGCGACAGTGAGTAGGTGAGTACCTACAACCATTCGGTATGACAATTAGAAACGTATTTTTAAAGAAGTGCGTATACAACCTATACGTGATTAATTTTTTACGGAGTGGGAAGACGGTCATTAACATTTGTGCTATATCAAAACTATACTGACACTAATTGGAACTAATTTTCTACTTTAGAAAACGCGATTTTTAGCAATTTCTAAAACAAAACTCCTGTGCCCGTTATAGCATCATTGCTAGCGAATTATCTGTCACTCATCCGCAAATGAAAAATCATCACTAACATAGCTGCTACAATTGAAATAGTAAAGCACGAGTAATCGAATTAAAATTAACGAAGCTCCGTTAGAGTTTATAACTGAAAATTCTCTTCATCAAAACTAAACACAATGCAGGTCACGTTGTTATTACTTACGAGTTGTATACAAAGTAAGACCTTCAACTTCCTTTTGTCACTTCCGTCTGGAATTATATAGAGATGATTTGTAACGCTTTATACTGGTGATGGTATGTTTATGGACAAACACCGTTAAGCAGGCGTGAAACAAATGTATAATTACATTACACAATTTTTGTGTTTTGAAATTGATTATTTTAATTTTTGCGAGCGAAAAGGTGAGGTGAAGAGAAACTATTTTCATTATTTGTGTAATAACAGTACCTACGGTTTGCTTCAACTTATAAGCTCCCGACTCTCAAGAGCAAATTAACTCAATTAACTTTAAAACTGTCCAAAAATTTGTTACTTCATTAAAATAATACGAGATTAAAAAATTCTCAGCGACTTTTACGTTTCCTCTATCATTAACTCGAGGCTGAGAAAAATCTATAAATTTTCACTTTTTTAGTGAAGCTTATAATAAATAGTTAACGTCAAATTAAAGAGTTAATTTAACAAAATCAAGTTTTGAGCAGAGTAGTACCCAATTATTTTGTTGATTGTTTACTTTTGGTAAATAAACTAGGTAAATTGTTAGAAAGTTTACACTACTACTAGGTAGTGTTTCTTTTTTTGTTGTTGTTCAACATACAATACATTATTTATTCGTCAAATTGAAACAAGTCAAGTAGCGCTAATTAGGTTGAATTGTTTATAAGTTCGTTATTTTATTTCTTTGTTGAAAAGATTGTGAGAAGTTGATTAGACCGTATTTAAATTTGTCAAAATTATGCTTCTCGAAAAAAGGAGGTTCCAGTATAAAATTAAAACAAATTACATTTTTCACTTACTTTTGACGAAGACTAAAAAACGAGTGCCTTAAAAAAAATGAAAAAAATTTCAAGGACTGGGGTCATAAAGTTTTCCATTACCTATACCATGCCATGCAGAACAATGGTAGTCTTCACTGTATTCTACAGTTTAAGTTAATAGTCACTTCGACATAATTAACTACTGGCACTACTGGCAGACTAACTATCTGTTGTAAATTACATACCTTTGGGTCATATTCTATTAAAGACCCACTTGGATTCTTGTTAAAAATGACTGAGGTTTTTATTCATGACGAAACAAATTAACTTAATTTATTTTTTGAGGTAAAAGCTGGCATATTAATTCTTTTGGTACTAACTGTAAGATTTTTCTAAACTTCGACTCAAGTTTTTAGATTCCTTATAGTAATATCCAAAAATTTGATTATTACGTTATTATGAGCCACTTGAAAGTCCTTCAAATACAGTGCCCAAAACAATACCCGGCCTACACTAAAAAAATCCGAGAAGAGGTATAGTCCAGTGATTTTAAACCTCTCAGACCTCTCACTTTTTGACAAAGATCAACAGGTCACAAGTCCGACAAGGTCGAAAACTTGGATTTATCTTTAAGTTCGGAAAGACTTAGATTTATCATTGGGCTTTCATCACATCCAACATACCAAAAAATCATAACGTATCCCATTTGATTCAAAGGCGACAAAATTATTAGACTATATCGAATCATATACATATAGGAAGTCGCCATCATTATACTTCCCAATGCGTCCAACGTATTTACATAAAATTTTCATTATCAAATGTGAGTTGTAATTCTACTCCAATAGCAGTTTGGCCAGCATTCATCCACTACTTGAAGATATCGTGCCACTTCCTTTAGATATCTCATGTCATGTTGCCTTCGGTTAGGCTGATTTGTGACAAAGAGAAAGACCCTCATTTTTGGTCAGTTGATAATCATTTAAAGAAATCGTAAACAAAAAATCGAATCGACGAAGAGGTTGGCCTATGATGGTTATCTTTCTAGGTCTGGCACTATATCAAAAATGTTTGGTGTATAATAAACTACGAGCGTATACAAAACTAAAACCCCCCTACAGACGACCTGATTTTGTCAGGCGGTCGGACCGATTTGGTCAGATCAGGTAGAATATCAGGTCGTGTGTAGGCTTCTCGTCTGACATTTATTGTGTCGGGTCGTCGGGTGTTGTCAGATGGCCCGTCCACCTGACTACCCAACCGTCTGACCAAATCAGGTCGTGTGGAGCGTTGTCAGACGATTTAGCGTGTAGGCAACACCTGATTTGATCGGACCGACTGTCAGGCCGACCGCGTCAGGTCGTCTGTAGGGGCTTTTAGACAAAAAATGACAAAATTTCATTACGGCAAGACGAGCTAAATGATTACTTCTACACATTGGCACACAATATTGTGGGGAATTTGACAAGCATGGCTGACCATACAGTTGGGAGGGTAAATGGAACTTACACAACCACCATCTTTTCTATTTCTCATCACTTCAACGGAGGTGGAAACTGCTATAGGATCTTTGAGTGGGTCCAACACGACTGATTTATGTAGATTTATAAAACAGATCAAAAGGATTTGCTGTGCCATGCATTGTCTGCTCTTATGGAGTGTTTCCTGACTGTTTGAAGCTCGCAAAGGTCATTCCTTTGTTTTAGAAAGAAGGCCCAAGATTTGTTGGAAATGATCGATTTATGTTTATAATTGTCTTATTTAGGAAGGTCATGGATGTGATTTTGAAGTCGAGGTTGGTGGATTTTCTCGAGAGATGCGCCATTTTGAGTGAGACGCAGTTTGGTTTCCGCTGTGGGCTCTCGACTACGAAGGCTGCGAAGGTAGGCGAGGTTGTGTAGCAGAGCAAACATTTGGTCCTATCTTGGTGCGACCTGAGTAGAGCTTTCGATTGTCTTCGGTATGAGATGTTGGTGATAAAATTGTCACGCTGTGGTGTCAGGAGAGTGGCTGTTAGACTATTTGAATCATACCTGACCAGTATATTATACAACATAGCAAAAAATAGTAACTACCCCATTTTATGCAAAGCAACAAATAAGACTAGTAGACTAGTAAGAATTATTACATAATTCTGATGTCGTGGATGGCCTATCGAGATGAATAATACATTATAAATTAATAATCGTATTCACTGTTCCTTGATTTAATATTAAACAAATTAACAAACTCGATTCTGCAAGAATAAATTATTAAGTAACTCCACTGAAGATGTTCAAAAGCATTGGAAAACTATAATTATTAACTGTAAATAGTATGTACTGCAATTGCTAATTACTATGCAATTAAATAATAAAGAACAATACTAAATAAAATATAGTTTATATTTAAACATATAAACAGAAATCGATCAGGTACGGGATACGCTATGGAGGAGTATGGTCGTAAGTTAAGTTAAATTAGTTAAATGTATAAACAATAAATAACCAACTGTTGAAGTGGGCTGCTTAAAAAAACTATTTCAATTTGTTCCACGCTACTAAATTAATAAATATAGTACAAGGTATCAATAATTACAAAAAATTGAATAATCGATATTTTGTATCTTAAAGAACAAACACCACTTGATTAGTTAACCTTAATTTAATTTACAGTAATACAACTCCTATAGCAAGTTTTAGACGAATCTTCAAAAAAGCTAATTTCTTTCGTCTAACTAATTAAAGGTACGTAGTTTAGATAATAAAAAAATGAAGAAATTTGAGCAACAATACAAAAATTTAAAAACCGTTAACGAGAAGACTAAAATTGTGCACCTCGAGTGTTTAAAAGTGTTCGGCTCGACACTAATTAAATCAAACCGCATGAAACGCAGAACTTAATTAGAAAAAAATTGTAAAACCGTCATATCTTTAACATTGTGTAACTGTTAGCCCATTGTTAATGAATATTCATTTTAAAATATGCGAATTATGCACGCTCTCGTTCGCATTATTCCGTGGATTATTCGCACTTTTGTGATGATTCTAAAATTACGACCTGTCTTCATCTATCTACTTGATGAATTGTGCATAAGTACATCAATTATCAAAATTGCTCTAAACCTTTGAACTCGTAAACTTGAACAAAACTTTAATCGCAAGTTAATCTTCCACTTTAATTAGATTCAAATTAAATTTTTTTATTCCATGTACCTATTAGGTAGAAAATCTTCAGTTGATGACTTTTTTGTGCAATTGCTTAAGTGTGGAAATGTTTTAATGAATACATTTTTAAATCAGTTATTGTAATTAATTAATTAATAACAATTAACTGTATTAGGTACGATTATATCGAAATCAGGATAAACTTACTGTTGCGAAATTAATAATAAGTTAGCTGGTAGAGTAATTATACAATTATTACATCTTTTTTCCGTAAAATTTATTGAAATTTTATTATTTGTTAAATTGTTGCAGCTTGAACAATTATTGCTGTAAATTTTCAAGGTTCTCTTACTGAATTTCCACCGATCTGCTATCTGTTACAACCGGCAAGTTGTAATATCCCAACACAAAGTGTTTGAACAGATTACTTGTAAAAAGGCAACTCTCGTAGATGTCGCTGTATGAAATTTCATGAACTGCTGTCCGCAGCCTTGCCTTTGCTGAAATCTGCGCGTAGGACGTAGGCCCAAACAATTATTGTAAGTGATAACGAAGGGTTTCTTTCGATGAGTTTTCATAAATGTGTCTATTATTGCGACAGCACGGCATGAAAATTTCTTGCAATTACCTTTAGACCCTATAGGTACTTTATAGGCATAACACATTACTATAGTATATTTTTCATTTTCTTAGGGGGGCCAGTGCTCATCTACAATCAGTTTTGAAATATTAAATTATAACAGGATCACAGTGGCTGGTTATGATGTAATAATAAAATCGAGCAATCAAGTTCTAAACGAATCCGTTAGTTCGTAAAAACAGTTTTTTAATAATCAAATTTGATCTATGAGACAGATCATTGCACTTTAATACACGATCAATTATAAATTAAGTTAAGAGACAGATTGCAAGTAGTAACACCCACCTACTACCTATTATAAGCGACACCAAAAATAATTATACTGTTAAAAATTCAAGAGCAAAAATTTGTGACAGTCAAACATGTACGAAATATGCTTCATTATAATTTAGTTATTTTATTTAAATTTTTTCTACGATTTTCAAATTTTTTCTAAATTAATGATAATTTGCTAAACACAGAAAACCTACTAATCTGCATTGGAGTCTTCGATCAAAATTTTATAAGACACCAGATTAGAGTTTTAATAAAAGTAAAACAAACTGACGGCACATGGCACCACTAAAACGAGTCACAATATTTAATGTTTAATTTCATAATTAAAATATGAAGGTGATGAAATCTTAACGGTTTTAATTTCAATATTTAAATTGTAGGTGATAAACGAAATAGATAATTAAGCGTATAACTCGGGTAGGTGTGCTATATCGTAATTCTCTGTATTATATCTAATTCAATATAAGTACAAACAAGGTCGTACATTTAATTGCTTTATACCATTGAATAAAACGGTATTGTAATTATATAATTGCATTTAAACTTCATTTGTTTGTTTTAAAAAGGACAAGAGTGGAAGATTAAGTATTAATTACTAATATTTTGCAAAAACTTTTCATCTAATGAAAACTGAAAATTGCAATGGATTAATGAATATTAGCTATTAGCTACGCAATACTTAATTGGTAAACGAGTGAATCGAAAACACAGGCGTAGGTACTGCAATTTGAAAAATAAGGTGATCTGGTTTGGATTTGGTAGGGCTACAAGAAATGGTAATTTATTTAGAAGAGTAAAATTTAAACCGACAAAATGCTTCTCAATGCAGGCTGAAAAACATTGCAAATGATTATTAGAACCGACGATCTGCGACTCCAAATGGCAGCATTAACTTGGGAGCGACTCGATAAGGGTGGGTTTTGGCTCTTTTTTCGATTTCTCGTTTATAACTCGAAAACTACGCACTTTATAAGAAAAGTTTTTCTAAATGATTATAAACTGCATTAAATTTGCTACAAATTATACTACTTCCATTTTTTCGTCAAACGTGCGGTTTAGGCGCTAGAGCGCGTTAAAGTTTGACAACAATTCCAAAATCGGCCAAAGAACTGCTTTATTGCTTATAACTCGACAATTACTCACTTTTAGAGAAAAGTCTTTCGAAGCAAAATAAAATATATTCGATTTCCTACAAATTATTTATCTTACATTTTTTTCATAAAACGAACATTTTAGTTATACTAGAGTAGATTGAAGTGTAGTGTATATCGGACGTCGAGCGTCCGGGAGGTAGAGTGCAGATATAGAAAATTTTTGACATTGACGATGCAGGTTAAAAAAACATATCAAAGGAGTAATAAAACTGAGTGGCTGTCTGACACTAAAAAGTGGCAGTATTAACTTGGGGGCGGCTCGAGAGGGTGGGACTTTTTCCAGTTTTTTTCTTATACCTATGCACCTTCAAAATACTCACTTTTTGAGAAAAGTGTGGACCTTTCTTGTTATCTCCCCTGCCCGCCGACTTTTTTTACAGATATTTTTTTTAGGGTCACTCATGCAAGTACCTACTATTAAAATATATTTTTGTTCTTATTAGTTAATTTATTTTTAACTTTTAGAACCTAGCAAAAGCATTTCAATTTCGCTTCTGACATCCATAACTAATCATAAAGTCGGCGAACAGGGGAGATAACAGGAAAAGACCAAAAGTGTTTCTATTATATAAAATTAAACTACCGCTACCGGTAGTACATAAAATTTTCTATAAATTATGTCTGTAGATTTTTTCACTCAGACTAACGGTTTAGGCGCTACAGTGCGTTAAGTTTGAGAAGAATTCCAAAATTTGGCAAAGTGATGATTTTCTTAGTTTATCGCTTATAACTGAAAAACTACGCGCTATTAGATAAAAGTGTTTCTATAGAAAAACAAATTTTCTATAAGTTATGGCTCTTAGGTTTTTCTGTTATAAAAATGTTTTAGAACAGCGTACGGGCTCCCCTGTCGTAAGTACTTGAGCTATCGGTTGCATTAATTTGAAGCTAGTTTTTGAATCTAACTGAGGAGGTAAAAGTCCCTGGTTCGGCTCCCAGGTGAGCCATAAATCAACCTGACGTTTTTTTGACTTCAAGGTGCATTACTTGATCCTTGATATACTTAGGTATTATATCCTGTGGTAACAAATAATATTACGTTTATTATAAATCCGGTTAGTTTTAAAAAAATCATAGTTATATTAGTCTAAGGGGCTAGTCGAAGGGGCTAAGTTATATTATTTATCATTTATATAAAAAAGTTCGAGTTTGTGACATTCCACATAGTAACATATCAAAATGTAAAGAAAAAATTTCCACCTCAAACTGCATTTCCTATTTCCCGCGTTTAATGTTGCTTTTGCTCAATGAGAACATACACTTTATACATAACGATTACACAAAAGATAAATAATAAAAGCTTTTCCGGATGCCTATAAAATTTCAATTTAAATAACAAACAACAATAACAACTATTGTGTAATTAAAATAAGAATCAAATTGATTTTGATTTGATAAAAAAGTTAGAGTGAAACTTGGAAATTATTAATAATTCAAGGTTTAACTTATAAAATTTTTACAAAATGTACGCAATAGTTATTGTTAAAATTATTACAAAATCCTGTTGGTAACATTGTTTTTATCATATAGGTACTATCATGGAGCAGTTCGATTTTGGTGTCAAGGCGAAACTGCGCATTTCAATACCTACCTAATGTCGCCACATTTCTCCGTATACCATGTCTCCGTTTGCATATTGAAAAGGTAAGTGCTAGTAAACCCATTTATTAGTCGGCTTAGCTACTTGATTTATCGATTAACAATGGAATTTATAACTGAAAGATTTTCAAGAAAATATTGAAAATTACATAAACTTTCAGTTGGACAGTTCAGTAGTCGTACTTGATACAGTGTTATTCGACTCATTTAAGAATTTCACCACTTCCTACGCCGTTGGGTAGCTGATTTTTGATTTATCCATTAATATAATTCCAATTCCAATTCCAATTCCACTACTATTCTATACTATATTTCATAAAGAATGGGACACAGTATAGTCATAGACTCCTAGGCTAAAATAGCTACTATAAAGTATAACCGTTAAGAAGTTATGGCCCTAAATTCACCTTTTAATTTTTTTATCGTAACTTCCACAATAATTATAGAGACATTTATTTAGAAATGTGGAGCACAACATGCTTAATAAATATCATACACTAATAGAAAAATTTTCAAAAGCTAAACTTTACTTAAGAGACACCTAACCTAACTTTTCAGTTTTAATTTAGCTATAAATTTGTAACCGGTAACAATTTTTTAAATTTTAGATTATCATCTAAAAGAGAATTAAAAAACACAAAAATAATACTCTTAGTTCATATGCGTAAGTACAACCGTTTGCCGTAAATGGCCTATGCCATGCGAAGTATGACAAATATAAATACATTAATCTCCTAAATTCTTCTTTTTTTTTTTAAACGGCGAGTTCGCTGACAAAAAAAATTGCTTTAGTTTTTAAATTAGTTAATTTAGGCACTACTATGTAAACACTTGTAAACGAACTAATATGTATATTAGTTATGAGTTATGATAATAATTCATTTTTGGTGGGACATGCAGGTGCGTAAAATACTAGTAAAACAAACTAATGTGGGAGTTTAAAAGTTACCTTTAGTAATATAATTAAGACAAGATCTTGTGTGTGTGTTTGTTCAAAGTTAAGTAACCTCGCCATCGGGAAAGAGAAATTCTGGATCGTAGCTTCCGCAAAATTCTAACTTTAAAAGTAGAACTAAGGATCGGTTTAGAGAAACCTATCTAAATCTAAAGTTAAAGCAATACAGTAAATCATAAATTGAAGAAAAAAAAGAATAGTAACGGTTTAGGTTATTTCGAAGTACTTAATGTTGCTTTGTAAAAAAAAACATCCGATTTTAGGCCGATCTAATTGGTTTAATTTTCTTCATCTTTTTAAACATCTCGAAAAAGCGCCATATAAAGACGAAATTTTTTTATTAATTATTAAAAAATTCAATTAATAATAACTAAAATTTATGTAACTGTAATTTATATGGCAATTTAAGATTTATAAATTATAGCTTTTGACAATTCGTTTGGACATAATGAATTGCTCACGATTTCTTATGCTAAGTTTGTTAATATCGGCATAAGAAGCTTAGTGGGTTTTTAATGGTTTGGCAAAAGTTTGGTTTGGATGGAAAAAAATTGCAATTTGTACCTACTTAGAAAAAAATGTTCGTTAGTAATCAATTATTAATTACTACCTACCACTTAGTTTGGAGCAATTATTTAATTAATTGAAAATTTATATTAAAGTATTATACTATTAAATTTGATTTTTTTCCTTATTGCGGATAAATGGGAATAAATAATATTTTATAGGTTTGTGTAATTGCGTTTCGTTAAATGAAGAATAAAATACCTAACATATTACTGAATAATAAATAATAATGGTCTAATCGAATGGATATAAATGAAAAGAAAAATGAAATATTCTGGAGAGTCTTGTAGCCTCTTACCACTGCAGCACAATCTATTAGGTGACCTGTGGCTCAGTATATTTATGATTTACGTTGTTGGTTGAAAAACTGCAACTTCTGGCCCCTCTGCAATTTTTTTTCTGTACAGGAACACACGTATGTGGTATTTTGCTCTCCAAATTGTAATTTTTACACGCCAACAAATAATTTTTCTTAAGTTTAGAACTATTGATCTGTCATTCTATTCTAATTTAAATAGTTTTCGCGAAGCCTATTTTTCGTAGTATCTCGTATAAGCCCCCTCTCATTGGTATGCAAATTTTTAGTTTTAAACTAGAAATTTGATTACTAAAATGTCTATGGAACTTGGAATATTTGAAAAGTTAAGAAAATCTCTTTTGGACGAACGTAGAGAGTTTAGTCCAGAAGAAAATCTGCAAGCAACAGTATGGTATTTACCAACGGATGCAAGCCAGACATCAAATAGTTAGTCAACTTGTAGAATACATAGTTGGAAGCTTATCGAGCGATAACATCAAATCGTTTAGTATCTGTTCTTCAGTAGAAAGAGAGGGTTCATATTATATCTTCAAGTGCTGTCTCCAAGAAGTGCGGTTTTCCAGACCGCTAATAAGATTGTACAGTTGCACTTCAGAGAAGACTGGTAATTCGCGGCTCAGAAGTTCTTTATGAAGCATTTGCAAGCAAATAAATTAGCAGAAATCAAACTTCCAACTATATATTAGTTGCCTTAATAATTTTATAGCGTGAATAACTTGGAATATCTCTTTCAGTCTATTAAATTTTCAGTCCAAAATTTGTTTCCGAGTACAGTCAAATACTACAACTTTTAGCTTCCACTAATAATGGTAAAGATGCACCCGGATTGTAGAAGGGCCTCCAATTTGAACACAAAAAACACTTTTACTAGTTTACTTTGAAAAACAAAAGAAATTAAAGGAAGAGGAAACGAATAATTAATTCCGTTTATAGTTTTAAATTTTCATTTCATGTATGATAAAAACTGTTTTCTTGAATTTCAAATTGAGGTGAGGGGGCCCAGGAGAGTCGTCCCCCAAGCAATATCTAAAGACAAAAGAATTTTGTTTTGTTTTTTGTGAAACACCTTCTTTGGAGACATTATTAATCGCTACTAGAATTTATGAACTCCAGTTTAAGCTATTTGATCTTGAACGATCCAAAATTACAGTTTATACAGAGGTATACAGTTTTGCGAGAAAACCAATATTAGACTTCAGCTCTTACAAAAAATTCACCAGCCGCCACTGCTACTAATTAATTCTTGAAAAGGCCTCAAAATTTCAAGGCGCGCATGGCCTCATGAGTTTTAAATCCGCCTCTGGCTGACATTGTGAGCATCTCATATGGACGCGTTTTCAACATCATACACGAACATTTGAAAATGAAAAAGCTATCAGCAAGATGGCTGCGTTTGCTAACAGTTGATCAAAAATTCGCTCGTTTGACAACTTCCAAGGGTTGTTTGGATTTGTTTCGGCGTAATCTTAATGTACTTTTGAGTATATTCGTAACTGTTGACGAAACATGGATTTATCACTATACAACTGAAGCTAAAGAGTAAAGAGCAGTCAAAGCAATGAGTAGAAGTAGGTGGAAGAGCTCCTAAAAAAGCGATGAGGTTACAATCAGCAGGAAAGGTTATGCTAACTATTTTTTAGGATGAGCGTGGCATAATACAGTTCGACTATCTTGAAGCAGGAAGAACAATAACAGGACAAATACTATTAATCGTTATTGGATCGACTGAGTGACGAAATAAAGAAAAATCGACCACATTTAAGAAAGAAAACTGTCCTGTTTCATCATGATAATTCATCGAGAATTGCAATGGCAAAGTTGGTCTAACTACGTTTGGAATTGCTGGCACATCCACCATATTCTCCAGATTTGGCCCTCTGCGATTACTTCCTGTTTCCAAATCTTACAAAATGGCTTGGTGGGCAGAAATTTGCCTCAAATGCTGAAGTAGTCGATGCAACAAATGCATATTTTGAAAGGTTTGACCAGATTTATTATTCGGATGGCATCAAAAAGTTGGAATATCGCGGAATATTAATAAGTATATTGAGCTAGAAGGAGGAGACTATGTGGGAAAATTAAAAAATAAAATTGACAAAAAAGTTTTCTTTGTTTTCCGGAAATATATCATTAGCCCTCATATGTGCAAACATCACCGTGTCTGTGCATACCAGTGAAGATCTGAAGTACCGTTAAGGCCAAGTCAAGACTTAAGACCATTGCATATTGCGTGTAGATATATTCTGACGGATTGTGGTATTTCGCACGTGTATATGGCAGATAAAGCTATCGTTGTTCTGCAATCGTTACAGTTATATTTGAAAATCTGTTTAAGCTAACGAACCTGATGCATCGTAGAATTCATTTTTGTGATACCAAAAAAGTCTTAGAAAATGCAAAAATTGCCAATTCTAATTAATAGTAGATACCTATATAAAATCTTAGTTGTTCAACATCAATGACGATGAGTTTGTTAAAGCTCGCTACGAGGTATATTAATAAGGCTTTGTTATTATAGGCATCAGACAGGATTTCCTTACATACCATACAAAGCTTAACTTCTGACCCAACCTTATTAACCCGAAAATGCTTTTAAAAAATAACGTTTCATAATAATTTAAGTTATACTGGTATCTCCTCTCTTCTATTTTATTCGATCTTCAAGAATTCGACCCAATAATAACTCGACACGATGGAATGATGGTTGGTCAATAAATTCAATTTTAATCCTTTTCTCACTAAAATCTAGATTAGCCGTAGCAAATCTTTTGCCATTCTTCGGGTCACTATCGTTTCCGTTCACTGCCTCTTTCACATAACGAACAGGTTCAATATCATCTGCATCTTATAATTTCGACAATACTGAAAGTCATCTTCTCAGGTGTTAATAAACTTATCTAAATTAAATTCCACGAATTAAAAATTATAATTTCGGTTAATTAAGACAATATTTACTATCAAAAGTTTTCAAGTCGTAAATTTAGTTTCCAAGCCTTTAGTTACGCTTTTATATTTCGTCCTTTTAAGTAGAGATCATTAACTGTTAATTGTTTTATTACACTGCGTTTAGAAACCAAAGTGTCTATATTAAATATTTTTATTTCTCGTGTATACGTTTATAACGGTTCTTCTTAATATATATCTGAAAAATTCCGACAGACAACATCTTTTCACAGTAACGACATTTTAATATACTTATACGATGAAAATTTGCAACACTTCTTGCCAGCTATTATCATTTAAGACTTGAAAATTAATTTGCCTACAAATCTGTGAACAAAAAAGTGATTCTTGCATCATTTTTATAAATACTACATCAACAAGCACTATATTTTTTGTTAATCCCACTGTTAGGAAATGGTACAAACAATAGATGGGTAACCTTCGTCGAACGTTCTTCTCGCCGATTTTGACAAATTAATTTTTTAATTTAAAATATTACAAAGTACTTAATCTAAAAATTTAAGCAAGTAATTTTTTGTTGCTTTAAGACGCGGCCAAAAAATAAAACAAAGCAGTAATAAAATGAGATGTCCGACAAAGCCGAAAGAAGTCTTTAACCTATGGTTAGCAACGAGACGCGGCTTGCTTAGATCTCTTTTAGTAGATTGCCAAGTTGCAAAGAGATTAGTGAATAATGGTACTTTAATTGTCACAAATTAGGTCGTTTAGATTCGACCGAAGTTACTGAGAAGTGCCACAAATCTTCAAGTTGGACGACGCACTGAATATGCGTACCTAGTTATTTTAAATGCACATTATATACTTTGGTTGGGAACGGTAATGTTCATTAGGAATAATTTCACTTTTTGATGGAAAATCAAAGAGATGGTGGGAAAAACACTTTGACAGAGCTGACGTAAACAGAGAGCTTTTATTATAAAAGAAATCCTGGAATGGAACGTTAACGCCAAGTTGAGTCGGTAGAGTTACCTAAATTTTCATCCGTGGCAATTAACCGGAAATTTAAAAAGTCAAAGAAAAGAGCTTGAAGAAAGAAAAAAAATCAAATGATTGGCAGCGGGTGCACAGAGTAAAATTTGGCACCCTCACAGCACTTTATTGTCAGCGGACCATAAAAGAAGAACGTATTATAACTTTTTTTTTTTAATGACGATGCTCACCGCTTATAATTTTTAGTACTGATTATATAATTTTACTATCGAATTTCTGGTATCTACAGTTAATTTTAGTATGATGCAGTGCAGTCATAATGATAATTACAATAATATACATAATAAAAAACTGTATCTCCATTAAAGTTAACGAGTTTTTCTTTGAAAAGACAGTTCTCTTTAGTGTTTCTATACCAAAATAAATAATAATTTCATCAAAATCACTACTAAAAGCGCAAATGGAATATTAATTAACATTGATGTGTGAAATTTTAATAGATAACTAATCTTGATTTATTTATTTTTGGGCGCCCAAATTGGATGGAATAGGTGAATAAGTACTTCGTAGAGTACAAAGTAGGCATTTGGAGGAGCCATTGAAAATAATAATTATACCAGAACTTTCCACTTCAAACTACCATTTGACTGGACTGTAATAAGTTTACAGAGACCTCAAATGGTAGAAAAGTTAGTGTGCTCTCCAAAAGTATAAAATTTTGCCGAAAAATTAGTCATAATGTCATAATTGACAAAAACCGAAATAAGGTAAAGATTTTTGCGGTTTCTTGGATATTTGACATAGATACAGAGGTCTGTCGAGATAGAAAACTTGGATATATTATTAGGCCTCCATCATAGACAACATACCAAAAAATCGGAACTACTCCATTTGATGCAAGGCAGAATATTTAAAATTATAAAAATTATACAAGTTCTTGATATATTTATTGAGAAAACAGGCGATTTTGAACCTTAAAAAAATCCATAAAAACGCGACACCAAAGGAAAGTGGACCTTAACCGATACCATGCGGGTGTTGCTGGAAAAATCATTAAAAAATTAAGGAGCAGGCCCGACGAAAAAATAATAAATGCCTAAGCATCCTGAAATTCCCATCTCCAACGTTATTAATGGATGTTTTTTGATGGTATGAAGAATAAAGTAGCTGGAGGCTGGAGCGGTTTTAAACGGAAACATTGCCGTACAATAAAGAAATTAAACCAGCGCACGTTAAACGTTTAGGGCTTAGGGCGTCCATCTAAAAGCGTGATTTCCGAATTGTTTTCTTTTAATTCGCTAATGTTATCTTAACTCTAATTAAAATTCTACTTCGTCAAAAATTGTCCTGATATTTTGTAGATTACAATTGGACAAACTATGTTTTTGGAGATTTTCACATTTTGATTCTCTAAAACATTTCGTATTTACAGCTATTTTAATAGATCTAATACGTTGTAAATGAACCCCAACATACACACATAAGTGAAAAAACTTTAAATGAGAAAATTTGTTTTCCACCGAGTGCCTCGGGAAACGAAACCAAGACTTTGCTATTTCCGGTAGCACGCCTATACCCAATACACTACGGAGGCCAAAATACTTTCAACAAGCCATCCGGCATTGTTTAAATGCGTCGAGACAGCGAAATATATATAAATCAAATTAGTATGGATACAACAATCATACGTGAATAAATTACAAATTTTTAAATATTTAGGGTTAATTAGTTAGATAGATCTAATACGTTGTAAATGAACCCCAACATACACACATAAGTGAAAAAACTTTAAATGAGAAAATTTGTTTTCCACCGAGTGCCTCGGGAATCGAACCCAAGACTTTGCTATTTCCGGTAGCACGCCTATACCCAATACACTACGGAGGCCAACATACTTTCAACAAGCCATCCGGCATTGTTTAAATGCGTCGAGACAGCGAAATATATATAAATCAAATTAGTATGGATACAACAATCATACGTGAATAAATTACAAATTTTTAAATATTTAGGGTTAATTAGTTAGATAGATCTAATACGTTGTAAATGAACCCCAACATACACACATAAGTGAAAAAACTTTAAATGAGAAAATTTTTTTTCCACCGAGTGCCTCGGGAAACGAACCCAAGACTTTGCTATTTCCGGTAGCACGCCTATACCCAATACACTACGGAGGCCAACATACTTTCAACAAGCCATCCGGCATTGTTTAAATGCGTCGAGACAGCGAAATATATATAAATCAAATTAGTATGGATACAACAATCATACGTGAATAAATTACAAATTTTTAAATATTTAGGGTTAATTAGTTAGATAGATCTAATACGTTGTAAATGAACCCCAACATACACACATAAGTGAAAAAACTTTAAATGAGAAAATTTGTTTTCGTTTCCCGAGGCACTCGGTGGAAAACAAATTTTCTCATTTAAAGTTTTTTCACTTATGTGTGTATGTTGGGGTTCATTTACAACGTATTAGATCTATCTAACTAATTAACCCTAAATATTTAAAAATTTGTTAGCTATTTTAATTTTTTTCAAATAACCAAATGGCTGCAGATCCAAAATTTTAAACTAAGATATTTTGGTAAACTGATGGGTTTTTGAAAACAATACATTTATTTATAAAATCTTTAAATTATTTTGGATAGGGTGCGTTAGAAGCCAAAAATACCTAGGTATAAGAAATTAGTAGGTATATAATTTTCCAATAAAGAATTATATGGATTTTTTCTGTGCGAATCATAGTTTCCGAGTTACACGTTATTCTCCATGCATGGGAGTGGGAGGAGGAGTCAAATTGTTTAAATAAGTATTAATTTAGCAGAATAATAGAGAATTTTCCCCTTACAATGTGAATTCTATATATATTTTCAACGAACACCTACCTTATTCTTAGATATTATTGCTGGTACGCATAACGTGCACCAAATGAAAATTCTTGTTTTTCGCCTAAACTATGATAGATAGCGAAATCGAACAAGAGACCAAAAATGCTGTAAATCAGAATGTCTACCTCTATATATTTCTTAATATCTTTGGCGTCCGATAGCGCCTTAACGAAGCGTAAACGTATGGATACTAAAAAACAAAGACTAGAAGACCTCGGGATCTCGAAATGAACGGGAAAAACGATTGAAAAATCGATTTCTTCATGTAACCCCGCGTGGGCCTCGGAGATTGGAAGCGCATCACCTCCCTCGGAAACGCGTGGATACTACAAGACTGGGTCCTTTTATAACCAACCTTTTTCTTCCAGGGCAATGTGTCTATATCTTTTTGGATTAGTTGGCGAGTCAAGGCAACTTGTATATACCCGGTCTCGTAGTTTTCCAACCATATTTTTGGTTCATCTTAAATAATATAGTAATTTAATTCTTAATTTTCTTACTTTGTTTTCGTGAAACTTCTTTTTTAGAAACCTTATCAATCGCTAATAAAGTTCCTAAACTTCATTTTAAGCCATTTGACCTTGAACAATAAAAAAGTTTCGTCTACGGCGCTATTGGCTCTTATTTTTACCTCAAAGGCAGAACCGCGCAATTTATCAGTGCTTAAGGCCCCCATCCAAAAAATATATAATAATAATAAACATTTATTCTAACAATTGAAGCTACACATTTAAAGCCATAAAAAATGGACAAATCGCAAGCCCCATCCTGTGACCCTCCAATACACCTCTCTGCCCCCCAACAAAAATGGTGAAATACCGCCTATTTCAAGCCATTTAATAAGTTTATTTCTGAAAAACTACAATCTTTTCTCGCGCAATTGCGCAAATCTGGTCATTGAGTTCGAAAAGCATGATTTATATGACTATCTTCGGGAATGAAAACTAACAGTTTCCACTACCCAAGCTCGAAGAAAAAAATTTAGGGAAATAGAACTATACATAAGGATGTGCCAGAAATAGAAAAACTGAGAAGTAGAAAAGTAGAAATAAGTGAAAAGCTGGATACTGTCCACAATTACCTTAGTCGACAATTCAGAAAAAAGTCAATATCGAATTGTTGTGGAGCCCGAATACAGGTGGGGACTCCATCAAATTTGATATTAGGTGCTCCCTTTTACGAATTGCCGATAAAAAATTTAATTTAAGCAATAAACCGGGCGTTATCAAATCGAATGCAGATTTATTTTATGGTAAAAAATCAACAGCTATTAATTAATGATTAATGTGTTAACCATTTCATAATACTGTTAATATTCATTTAAAAAAATAATACTAATACAGATTTCTAACAGATTATGTAAGAGGTTCTCACATAGTTGTTGAGATTTATTCATTCATTATTATATGTAAAACGCGTTCTCAATTTAAGACGAATTAATTATAGCTTTTCAGAAAGTGATGGTCTTATTAACATTAAAGACCGTTCGGTATATCTTGCCAATTGTTTTTTTCGTAATTTTACGGAAATTGATGTAAAAGACAACAATTTTTTAACCGTTTTGCATACAAAGGCTACGTAAATATAGCGTAATTACAGCAATTTTTGCCTAAAGTAATGCTTCTGTTCGGTAACAACGGACTATACAAATTTTATTTAAATTAAGTTTTTTTTGGTTTCACATTAAGCTTTTGACGGCTCTTAAAAAACGTGGCTAGAGTGAATTTTATAAATTAGTTTGGAGAAAAATGATGAGAAAATTGCTAGGTTGGTTTGCTCGATGGCTTTCAGATTAGAGGAAGTTCGCAATTTGAATAGTAAAAAAACCAAAAGTTTTTGAAAGTGGTTGGTTATTTTTATAGGTTCCGACAATTAATGTTGTGGTCGATTCCAATAACTTCAGTCACCACAGATATATTTGTTAATGAAATTTCCAATGAGTAAAATTCGACATTTCGAAATTTTTAATTCTGGACTCTGGGGAAATATTAACAAACTTAATTTTTGTAAGCGAGGCATACACGTTTTTTTCTAATAATGATGAATCCTGTCTTACGAATGCCCCCTCCCCAACCTCTTTATAATTTCTCTCAGAATATTTTAATAAATTGCTAGGTTTACGCTTTTGATATTAATTTAACCAAATAGTTTATTACTTATCTGCTGCTCTCTTTCGCATTTCGCAATTTTAGAAACTTTTGGCAATAAAAAATTTAATTGAACTTCCTAAATAAACTTTTAATTTTTAATTACTGCAAAAATTATTTCCAAGTCACAGCTTTAAAAATTGTGGTTATGCTTGTCAACTCATAACAGTTATTATAAAAAGAGCAGTTAATCCTATTTTTTAGAGCGATCACCCAAGACTATTAAAATTTGCCAAATACGTTTACCACACAATAGGCAATTCTCGATTAAATTTCGTAAAGTTTTACAATAATTGGAGTTATTAAAAAACTTACATTTTTTTCAATTAAATATCAATTTCCAAATAAAAGTGCTCACTTTCACTATAATGCAAGTTCAAAAGACTTCAACGATAAATCAAGCGAGTAACCCGATAAATTATTGTACACTCGATTTATAACGACAACAAATTCGAAAATTACTTTTACAAACGGAACTAAAAAATAAATCAATGACCGATTTGTAATATTAAACAATTTAAAAAAATCACTGGTGCGGTTTTGTAATAGGTAATAATAATAAACACAAATTTGCACTATCGTAACTCTTCGCGGTGCGGCTAGTAACTAACTGTGCTCTTGGTTACTTGGGTTAGTTGATGGTAAATTCGACGTGCCGCGGCCGCGACTTCTTGACTAAACTACTAGGGAAAAGCTATCCATGCGCTTTACTTCGCGGAGAACTCGAGTAAAGTAAATTAATTTGAATAACTTACGCATGGCATTGCTTGTTATTTAAATTTTTTGTTTAAACTTTCGTGTATAGGTACCTACTTATTATGTGTTCACTTTAAATTTTAATTCTTTTCCCGTCTCATTAAAAAAACGGCTGATGTGGCTATAACAGGACTTTTTCGTACGCGTTGAAGCTAATCCTAAAAACTAATTCTAAAAAATTAAAAAAGATATCAGAAATTTAGTACCACACAATAGCATGCTCAAAAGTTTTTCAGGATTTCAAAAAAGTATACGGGGTGTTTCGATTTGAAATGCTGGATCTCATTTCCGGCCGAGCCGGAAGTTAAAGGCCGACAGGTAGACAGGGACTTTCCTAAACTTGAAAATTAAGTTGTTCGTCATAAAAAGTGAAGAGTGAAGATTGAGAAAAATTGCGAAAAATTTATTTTAAGTTTTCAATGGCGTTACAAAAGCCGTCTTCGCCATCGCCGTTGAATGAATTTTAAAAAATATGTACATGTATAAGAAACTGAATGTACATACTTCATTTTTGTATAGAAACACTTTTCTCTAAAAGTGCATAGTGAAAACCAAAAAGAAGTTTTTGGCAGATATTGGAATTTTGTCAAACTTGAACACGCTCTAGCGCTCAAACCGTTTGCTTGAGGAGAAAAATCTATCTGCATAAATTGTAGGAAGTTTTATGTAGTTTATAATCATTTAAATGAACTTTTTTTTATAAAGTGCGTAGTTTTCGAGTTATAAGCGAAAAACCGAAATAAGAGACAAAACCCACTCTTCTCGAGCCACCTCCATGTTAATGCTACCACTTTAGAGTCGCAGGCCGTCGGTTTCATTACTAATTTGCAATGATCTTTTAGTCTGCACCGTTAAGAATTGTTAAACTGATTGTTTTAGTATATTTGCACGCTGCTTCTTGAACTATAAGGCTAGAGAACGTTGGCTGGATGGCTCGTTGCGCCATCCTGTTGAAATCATAGCTTGTTCGCCTGAAAATTTCATGGACGAAATTTGAAATTTGTTGGTAAAAACTAAAAACTGATCTTCGACGACCTGAAGAGCCCTTGTTGTGACAACACACTACCAGCGTGACGAAATTTCTCAACGGATTAACGATATTTTTCTGAGGCTGGTTTCAAACTTGAGCCATTATCCCGTTCCTTTCCGTATGAGCGAAAGTAATGGTAATGGTGTATTACAATAAAGACTTTTTCTCAGTTGCGAGAACCATATTCAAGACGATTTTAGCACCTAAGCAATGTTACTATGACAACTAATGATAAATAAGCCAAAGACGGCAAATTGCGCGAGCAATTTCACGATAGATACTCTAAATTTCTGTTTATTTAGTCGAATATTGTATATCAGTATTTATCTAGAAAAATTATCTGACTGTTCTCACAGTCAGCATATAATATATAGTTTTAGGTATAGGTATAGTGACGTTCGAAACTGCCAGAAAATTATTACTTTCTTAGACAATGCTCTCTGCTCTGCACCTATAATTTTTATGTCATCAATGTTCCTATACATTTATATTTTTCTTATAGCGGAAATAATTCAATTTTTGGTGTCATAATTATTTCAAAATCTCTTGTCTAACAGATAAAATTTGTAGAAATTTTGTAAATTGTCAAATGTGCGTTGATTAGTCAAGCTTTACGCACTACTTAACAAATTCCATTATTATATTAAGATCAATAAAAAAATATATAATTAATAATACTATAAATATCGTTGTTTCTTCTAACACAATAAGCTAATAGACGGAGTGCAAATAAAGCCCTTTCACAGTTGAATAAACTTCATCATGCAATGGTTATTAAATGAATACTTGTTATGCATTAAACCATTACAAACCCCTGTTTAATACATTTTTCTTGTTACTTGCTACTTTCAAAGAAAAATAACGAAGAGTAGTTGTTAGTACCAAGTTTAAAATAAACGTGCAAGTATTAGTCTTCTCTGCGAGAAGAAGAATCTCCTAGTAGCCTAGCATAATAATTAAAACAAGCATAACGTATAGTCTTATAGAAATATAGTTAATAGCGTATTCAAATAAAAAAAACGTGACAATTGATTAATTAACATTTTCTACTGTTACAAGTAATGGAGTAGTCTGAAATTCGTTTTAATTCATTTATTAAAATATGTTAATTATCTTACGCTTGCAATATGATGCTTTTGTGTTCAAAAGACCGATGGCGTAGATTTTAACATTGCACTTCACCAAAGATTATTGTTTCAGGTGCTTGGTGTGCTACCTCCCTATAATGAATCCGGATCAGGTTGTCACTGCAAACCATTTGAAAGTTGTAGGGAAAGTACATCTCAAGATCCAAATGAATGAATGAAAGAAGAACGAATAAGGTTATTTTAGTCCACTATTAAGGCTACGCGTACCCGATGCGTCAAGATAACAGGGATGCTCTATGCAAGGTAAGAATGAAATAATTGTTGATTTAAAAAGTCTCATTACTCGCCAATAAAAACTGGAATAGACTTCAGTAATTTCTCAAAGGTGATGAAGGGTTACGTCAATGGTTTTTCGCCGCTTAAACTAATTTAATTTTTATAACATTTCTTGAGCTCACAAATCCGTTATATTACGTTGTTGGATGGCGATTTCGATATAATAAAATCCCCAGATTACTATAATGAATACTGACCTCTTTAATATTCCGTTGAGTAGCGCTAACATTATAGAAAACGTTGAAACTGGAATTGGGTGTTATTCCCAAACACCGCAATATATTACGAAATCCTTTTTACACAAATTACCCCTTACGTTCAAAAATAACGCTCGTTGACCTGAAGAAGTACCTAATATATTAATTTACTACTTCAATTTCTTTCTACTTCACTGAATAGCGGTGTAGATGAATTGACTCATGTTTACTCATTAACGCTTTCAGAAAATCCATTGGCGTTACTGATTTCGATGGACACTGTAAAGTGATTGCTGAAAGTGCGTAACGCCATTTGCGAGTCGAAAATATATATTTTTGAGTAATGACTGATATCTTCTAACCAACTTTATTTTAATTACTATCTGGATCACATCTATATCCTTTCGATATGAAATCCTAATCATTGTAGGCTACGCGTTTTTTGGAACACGACAGAAAATCACAAAAATGCGGCTAAAGGGAGTCAAGCAGTCAAGAAGGGGCATTTGCCCTGGAAACCAAAAGTTACTGTTGTACTAGCGCGAACTTTTAAAAATAGTTAAATAGTTAAATTTTACTCTCCGTGAGGTTTTCTGTGGAGCATTTAGGAAGGGGGAGCTAGCTGCTTGCACATAAGCCACTTAATCGGGCCTATGATACTTCCTCCAAGTGGCCTTCTCGTACCCGTCAGATCTCGAGCCGTCCTACTTGTAGAATTAACTCGGGATTTTGGTGGGAAGGGTGGTGTTTACTCTGGCTATGTGTAGCCAGAAGTACCCCAACTCGGGTCTTTTTATCGACATTAGGGTTGGACAGTGATAAACTGATAAATCACGTATTTAACATTTAACCGTTTCCTCTTCTAGCAAACTCAGAGTATGAAGGTGTTTGTGTAGTCGACAGTATCCCGTGAGCGTCTCTGCGATTGTTCGTAGATTAGTTGGGGACAAGTGTAGACAATATTTTGCCAATTTTTTAAAAGGAACCGTTATAGTTCTTTTGCTTTGGCGACACCTTACGTTTCTTGTCCATCTTTCAGTCTGTAATTGATGGGTATTATTTTTAAGGAGGATATTAAATTAACATTAGTTACGGCTGGGTTGATGATTGGCCCAGGGCCACAGGGAAGGCTGTTTGAACCTTTGTTGGCCAGCTCATCTGCTTTATCGTTACCTTAATTTCTTTGATGACATTTGACCCAACAAAGTATGTATAAGAACATTGTTTTTGGTCCATTTTTGGAGACAGCTGTATGTAATTATTCCATTTGTAGAGAAGAAAATTTCAGCTAATACTTTAGGTTTTTTATTCTAAAAACCGAATCGTCAGACTTTACATTTAAAAATTGACAATGTTTTAGTAAATTAAATTTAGCTTTTTGAAGTTAAATTTAATTAGCGAAACGTTTTCAGTTTTTAAATGTAATGTCTGATGACAATTCGGTTTTTAGGTACTATAATACCTAAAGTATTAGTTGAAATTTTCTTCCATACAAATGGAATTGTTTTTGGTTATCTGATTCAGCAGCTCCATGCACTCCTACAGAAGGCCAGAGGTTACCTTTCAGGTGTTTAAGGCAGTTTTACTGTCGGTCGATGTCAAGATTTTCCTGTTTGGTATTTCATTGGCACTGTGTAATATCCCCACGAGTTCACAGCTTGAAAATTCGAAGTATATTATTTCTTCAGTGGTAGGCTGCTATCGAGGGCAACTCAAGTAAGTGCACACCTGCTCTAGATACCTTTTAATTTTTAGATCCATCGGTAAAGTCTGTTTCGATATTCTCAGTTGAATCCATTAGAGTTTCAAAGTCTCTGTGTTGAAAGTATATTTTGGGGACATATACGGTCTGTGTCTCTGTGTTTTGTCTAGTAGACTTTTCGTAGTGATCTGTCGGGTTTTGGGCCACCAGATAAGAACTCTATAGCAGATCCTAGGTTTTTGTTAGGTGTTCTTTTAATTATTATTTGTTTTTTACCACATTTGGCAAATTAAAACTACCTATAACGTTTAACGTAACTGACACCTCGACGCTCCGCCAACAGTTTGAAATTGCTTAAATTGTTATTTTGCATTTTGCTAAGTATAGTGAGTAGATATTGTGTTTTTCTGAAATAGCTTCTTTGGAGACACTGCTAATCGCTGCTAAAATTTCTTAATTTTATTTGAAGCCGTTTGACTTTGGTAAACCAAAAAATTGTCACCTGCATCGCTGTTTCCTATGCAATTTTTAACTTGGAGTCCCCTTAAGGGTAAATCCGGACCTGTTTGAATATTATTTCTTCCCCATCTGGACTCTTGGGATAATTTTCTCGCGGCGCTCATGACCTCTTTATTAATTTCTATGATGTAGGCTGTAGGCAGTGGCGGTTGCGCTTAAGGGCAGCAAAATTGCGAGATTTTTAAAATTAATTCTTTAAAATACACTTGGAAGTGTACATTTTAAAGCGTAAAACACGTACTATACAAATGAAAATCAAATAACTGGCACCTATCTATAATAGATCTATAGCGCGTCCCAATCAATGATATTAAACGCTGATGCAGTACTTTATTCAATAACTTTTTATACATTTTAAACAATTAAGAATAATTACTGAATTACTGTTCATTTAAAATTAATTGCGCAAGCTAATTAATTTGTATGATGTTTTAAATTATGCGCAATCACGCTGAGCTCTACTTTTTATTAGTTAGTGATATCTGCATTTAAACCATTAACCATTAACGTTTGTCTACATAACTTCTCTGTAATGTTAAAACGCAAAATTTATGGAGTAGTAACAAATTACTAAGAAGAAAACCAATTATCTGTAATATTGGGTACGTGAATAGTAACTATAAGTTTAAAGTGCATATAAAAGTAAATCAGTATGGGTAGCCTTGTAAGAAATGACTTCTTAACAGTTTATGACTTTTTATTTTATAAAGAAATGCGCTTGCTCGTATAAAGTACTTTTTTTAAAACTTCAAATCTTAAGCCGTGTAAGACTAGTATTTTGTACTCGCCGTAGTAATTAAATTATAAATGATGAACTTGGTATTGAGAAAAAATTGTTAGTTGTAATTATAATTTATTACAGCACAAACGTGCACTAAAACCTAAAAAGCTTTCAAGGATAAATACCTTTTAAATTCGTTTAAAAAATATTGTTGGTAAACAGGTAAACACAAAAGAGCGGCCCAAGAATAGCATAATGCAAAAATATCATGCGAGACCCTCCAAGATCTAGACAGACGTCTACTTATGGCGGTTGAGGAGGCCAGGATCCAGGACTCTCCAAACAAAGAACCCCTAAATTAGTTTTTGACTATTATCTAGGAAAAGGTGCATCGGAAGCCAAATATACTTCAGTATAGAAATATAGCATACAAAGTTTCCAATAAAAAATGATTATGGGGTTTTTTCTGTGCGAGCCATAGTTTCCGAGTTATACGTTAAACACCATGCGTGGGATGTGAGAAGGGTAGTTCAATTGTTTAAATAAAGAAATTTAATTTAGCAGACTCATAGACAATTTCTTCCCTCTACAACTTCATTTCTGTACATGTTCATCAAAAACCTACCCTATTCTTAGATATGAGCTTTATTGTTAAAATATACATATATATATATGATGCAGGTTATAATATGTAGCACATGAAAGCTATTATTTTCCGCCTAAACCAAGGCAGATAACGAAATCGAACAAGAGGTCATAAATTTTGTAAATACGTCTGTCTACTAGCATGAAAAGTGTGGAAGATATTGATAGAACCGTTACAGAAATATAAGGTCCTTTGCATCTACACAATTAAGCGCTAGACAAAAGTGGGAATAAAAAACAAATGAATTATAGATTTTGCTGGCAACATGCATTTTTATGTAGCTTAGAGTCCCAGGTACACGAATCCGTCAAAATTTCGCGTTCCTCTATTTTTGCATACTCAACTACATTGGGTGCCTGGTCTAATTGGAGGGTATTACGATTTAAAAAAAAAAGAAAATGGGCTTAGAAAACCAAAATTGAAGGTGTTGCAGACTACTCCGGGGTAGTTGTTTTGCTTACTTCCCCCAGTTAATACGTTGTTTACGTTCCGAAAAAGAACTATAAATGCATTAGTTCGATTTCACTCGTTTATTCATAAATGCTCGCCTGCTGCATAGGCAACTGAGTTAGCGCGCTCGTTTTGCGGAAAGTATATGTAGCTAGGGGTCGATATAAAATTAAACGTTTCGTTGCTGTAGGCCTGTAGGATGTTTAGCTCCCGTTTCCCGTTAGTAGTAGGTGTTTCGTCTACTTGTGCGTAGAATTCTAAAGAACCAGGCTACAATTGTTAATAATATAGTACTTTGCAAGGGGATCAATATCTATGTTCTTGCAATAAACAAAGTAGGGTCTTTCAATATTATTTGATGGTAAACACCCTCCTTACTGTACCTTTCGTGACGTAAAAAATTTGACTGTTGGTCACCTTCTTTTAAACTGACCGTTATGAGCCAGTGCTATAGTAAAATTCACCTGGTAAGTTTCTACGAATTTCAGAACTTCTTTCTCAAAAGAATCTTATTCATTATTTATTCTTTTCAGCTTCTTTAGAACTGTACTTAATTTACTAAGTTACAAATTCGATTACAAATCGAAAGGTTTCTCAAGTTTTACGAATTAGTACAAAAAAGTTTCAACACCCGGGTAATTAAATTTCGTAAAAGGCTAACATCGACTAACTTTTATGTCAGTTTCTCTGTACCAATTTTGCATGTTTGTCCCTAATCTGCGTCATCCAAAAATGCACCTCTAGAATCTCTCAATCCAAGATTAAGGTGAGCTACTCCGTCTGACCAGGAAAAATTAATTCGTTCGAAACAGCTTTAGCCTAATAGGTATGGTCCGTATGGTTCTAAAATAATAGTTGATAACAACAATTGGAATTTGGATATCTTGATTAGCTGAATACAAAAGTGAGTAGAAGACAATTTTTGGTTTATTGAAATAAACTTATAATATTTTTAGATTCTGGAGACCATGGAACCTAAACAATAAGTGGAATGGTTATAAGATGGATGGATATGGACGGAAGGGTATCTAACAGTGAAGCATCAGTAACAGAAGGAGGTGTTACTCGGTAAATGTGCGCGACCGAGGACCGAGTACGCCAGGGTACCCTCACTCTTCCCTACTATGAAATTCTCAGAACTTCTTTATTTAACTGCCAGCTTGTTCTTCGTCAGGCGCTTCATATTCTTTGCGCGTTCAACCCTAGACTAGAGAGTAGAGACTAGAAGTAAATTTGAAGAGTTTAAATGAGCAAAATTTAAATCGGATGTAGAAAATCAAGAGCGTTCGAGCTCCCAACACTTAATTATAAGAACAAGACGAACAAAATTGAGAGATTGGTACATGATATTTTTTAATACAGAACACTCAGAAAACCATTTATATCTTTTAGAATTTCAAAAGCTTACATTGTAGAGTAATATTGTAATGGAGTCTCTTAGATTACGGCTGTCTCACCTTTCTTGTGGAACTAACTTGTTCAGCTACTTGCAGAGAAAAAAGACTGCGTGTGTCTCTTAGATTACGGCTGTCTCAACTTTCTTGAAAATGGGTGAGACTTACTTTCAATGCTATTATTGTAAGTTTGAAAAATTAACTTGGGAGGAAATCGCACAACACCCGTGTTTTGATGGTGATGAGTGATGAGACTCTTAGTATGGACGACAACAACGTTGTTTATCGTGAACGTAATCAAGGTAAATATGAATAATATATAGACAGATATTTAGTAATATGAATTATCTTCCATGAAGATACCTATTCAGCAGAATCACTAGGCGAATTATCAGAGGCTGCGATGTCAGAACCGAGAAGTACAGAAGAACTTGACAAACAACCTGGAAAACAGATTGGCAAAATGCTGCTGTTCTGCTATTAATAGATGAATATCGTTGTTATAAAGTTGAATTAGAAAAAAAGAACAGCATGAAAAAACACATTTGGCAAAAGTAGGTATATATTTAAACTCGTATGAAGCTAATTAGTGTACTCGTGTACTGTGAATAAATTTTAGAATCGCTACTGATATGAAGAAGCATTCATATTTTATACTTGGGACCAAACAGAAAACAAATGGAAAAGTTTGCTAAGGACGTACAAAAGTATAAAAGATAACAACAATTGGTCAGGAAGAAGTCGCAAGAGTTGGGATTTTTTTGATGCAATCGATGAGCTTATGAGTAGAAATCCAGCAATTGAACCATCAATTTTGGTACATAATGGAAAGTTGACTGTGTCTGAGAATCGAACTTCTACACAAGAAACCACAATTTCAGAGGACTCGTCCACTGATACTGTAAGGGACAGTAGAAACGATTTGCCAGAAAGAGGTAATGTCTGTAACAGTAATAATAAATAATTTAGAAAATTACATAGCAAGAAAAAGAAAGAAAGAACACCGTAGTAAACAATCGATTTCATCAATGACTGAACTGTTGCTGCAACAAAATGAAAAGCACCCTGAAGACGAGATGCAAGAAAAACGTAGATTTAACGACTTATTAGAATCTCTTATTAAAAAAATCAAGGAATAATCTTCCTATACAGTATTATGTCCATGGAAGAGGTTCCAAAGAAGGAAAAAAATGCCTATTTTTGATACCTACTCTTTATAGAAACTCATGCTTACTTTGAAACTCGTATTTTTTCTCGTTCTCTTGTTTTTTTTATATATTTTTGATATAATGGTTTCTTTTTTTAATCATTCATCTTTTGTATTAAGAAGCCAGAAGACAAATGTATACAAATGTACAAAAAGTATGGCGAAACGTATAAATAAAATATAAATGACGACGCCTTCAAAAGAAAGAACCAACCAATAATGGTGTTTTATTATTGTTCATTCTAAAAAATTTAGAAAGAACCCATTTGCAGGAAAATTTAGTTTCCAAATAAAAGTTAAACAAATAACCAAAAAAACTTGCAGTAAATTATCATACAAATTCAAGTTACCAATTATAGGTGAAACTAATCCTTACACATACACAAAAACGAGCCTAATAAAAATAAATTCCAGGAATTCAACTATATTACTAGCAATGACAAATTGAGAAACATCCTAGGAACTCGTAATCTAGCCAAAGTCTTATCTGATCGTGAAGCAATTTCACACGCCATGCAAACAACTTTAGATGTGGCCACCGATCCATGGGGCGTAAAAGTGGAAAGGGTCGAAATGTAACTCCTCAACTCCTTTGAACTCGCGCATTTTGCTCAACTAATATTTTTTAGAAAAGACGTGAGTCTTCCCCAACAGATGCAAAGAGCGATGGCGACCGAAGCTGAAGCTTCTAGGGAAGCAAGAGCTAAAGTTATCGCTGCCGAAGGCGAAATGAAAGCGTCTAGGGCGTTGAGAGAAGCCACCGAAGTTATTAATGAGAATCCAGGTTAATATTTTCTCAATGAACACGAATTCTTTTAAAAAATGTTTGTTTTTAGTTGAGATGTTCCAATTGGCATCTATGAAGGGCACAATTTGTATACTAAAAGGAGACAACGTCATAAAAAATGTAACAACTTACCAGCATTTTGTTGAAGAGAACAAGAAGGTAATTTACTACATTTTATTATTGTTAGGGCTTTAGCATAATGTGTTTACTTATATTATTAAAAATTTAGTTTGTTGAAATACGAAAAATGTAGGTATTTTAATTTGTGCAAGTGGAAAGCCTATAATTAGTTTTTATTAGTTTTTAGTCTTCATATTTGAAAAATTTTTAGTTTATAACTCGTTCGGAGTGTGAATTTTGAAACTGTGTAGTAATAAGGGCGTTAATAAAGTATTGTGTAATAACAGCAAAGGATTACAAAACTTTAGGCAAGATGTTGTTTTGCTGATTAATTATTAATTTTGTTGTGTAAGATATTGTTGTTCTTCGTCTTAATTAGGGAGAGGTGGTCAACCAGTAAACTTCAATTCTGGCCAGTTTTATTAACCATCAATTAGGTATAATTAATATATGTTTATTCTAATTACTGAAAATTCACAACATACTTTTGATCGATTAACGTAAAGTATTACTTTAAAATCATGTCAATTCGGTGTTCTATTCAATGACACTTTTAGACTTTGATGGTGTTTTGTCGAAAACCATGTAATTATTAAAAAACAAGCTCTAAACAGAAAAGAGTTTTTAAGCCCCAGTTTTGAAACTACTGAATATCGTAATAAATGTGTTCACCTTATATATCTCGGTGAGGAGAAAAAAGCTTTAAAGCGCCAAAATAAGAAAACAGTAGTAACTCTCTTCGTGAATGCAATTAATTACATTACTTTTACACATAAATTTTGTCAATGTGAGCATTTATTAGTACGTAAAAACGTAATTTCAAAATATATGAGAGTGAATTAAGTTTGCGTACAATTTACGCCTAATAAATAGGCAACACTTCATACACGCGTGAATAATGTTGAATATTAAAAGTGGTTTGTTGACGTCATTGTATTATTGATCATGTTCCGAATACTAAATTGTGATTGGTTGATACAGAGTTTGTGGTAGGGAGTAGGCAGGGGAAAAGTTAATATAAGGCCGAGTTTCGTCATTATTTCAAAAGCTTATCTCCACTTCAAATCAGCTTCGAACACAAAAATTTTGGGTTGCTCGTGTGAAAAATCAACTTCCGATTTTGAAATTTTTTTCGATCAGAAGTTGTTCTTTACAGTATTCTGAATAAGTTAAAGCATATTTTATACAAATTGTTTTATTATTAAGGCTTAATTATTAAATTATAATTTTTCTTTTTGCTTACATATTTCAAACTTTCTAAAGCTCTAAAAGGTGTTAAAAATCAAAAATTAGCAAAACGTAATTTGATTTATTGTAGTTAGAATTAAAACTAAAATAAAATTTGTGTTTCAGGTACTACACATTGCAAGTCGCAATCTATTGGTCAACTTAAGTGAAGAGTATCTACCCAGAATAAGAAGATTAAGAAGTAATGCAAATTTTCATCCAGAAACTGCTTTCAGTCTCCAAAACCCAAAGATGGACTCCTACAAAAGAACCAAAGCAAATACTTCGTTTACATTTGAAGAAATTTGAAATTGAAATGTAATTAAAAACTAATGAGATGTATTAGTGAAAATAAAATTTAATTCAGTAGATTGAGGTGTAAAAATTTTTCTTATTTGTTAATAAAGTTCAATTGTTAATTATTCTAAATAACATTTAAAACAAAATAAAGAGTATCGAAATTATAATTAAGAGTTTGTTGTTTTATTTTTACAGAGTGATTTAAAAATGCTGTAAGCCATAATCTTCCGCAACTAACGTATAACGTTGCGATGGGCGATAAATAAAAAAGATACTATATGCTTTTTGAATAAATATTTCTCTTTAATTTATTTCGATTACCTTATGGCACTTCTGCTCTCCTACTACCTTGTCCGAAATTTGTAAAATTTGAAGGAAACTTTTAAAAACCTAGTTTTAAAAAATCGAAATTATGCAATTCTGAGGGCTCAAATCTTTAGTTCTACTATCGAGGAATATACCTGTTAAATTTGGGCGCTGCTAGTCCTCTAGTTTAGAAGATATTCGACATAAGGCATAAAATTTTAAAAATTAAACTATTCAAAATAACTTTAAAGTCGAATATCTTTTAAACTAGAGGACCAGCAACGCCCAAATTTAACAAGTATATTCCCCGATAGTAGGACTAAAAATTCGCACCCTCAGATTGGCGTAATTTCGATTTTTTTTAAACTAGGTTTTTAAAAATTTCTTTCAAATTTTACAATTTTCGGACAAGGTAGTAGGAGAGTAGAAGGGCGATAAGGTGTCGGAAATAAATTAAAGAGAAATATTTATTTAAAGTACCTGCCATTATGTTATGAAACTAGCCCTTATCGCTTATATCATAAGCGTGAGATTTTAAATTCATTTAAATAAATATTTCTCTTTAATTTATTTCCGACATCTTATCGCCCTTCTACTCTCCTACTACCTTGCCCGAAAACTGTAAAATTTGAAGGAAATTTTTAAAAACTTAATTTAAAAAAAATCGGAATAACGCCAATCTGAGGGTGCGAATCTTTAGTCCTACTATCGGGGAATATACTTGTTAAATTTGGACGCTGCTGGTCCTCTAGTTTAGAAGATATTCGACATAAAGCATAAAATTTTAATAATTAAACTATTCAAAATAACTTTAAAGTGGAATATCTTCTAAACTAGAGGACCACAAGCGTCCAAATTATACAAGAATACTTGTCGCTAGTAGGGCTAAAGATTCGCACTCTCAGATTGACGTGATTCCAATTTTTTTAAATTAAATTTTTAAAAATTTTCTTCAGATTTTACAATTTTCCGGACAAGGTAGTAGGAGAGCAGAAGGGAGATCAGGTCGTCAAAACAAATTTTAATATTAAAAATATTTACCTCAATAAATGGCATTTTATGTAACGTTATCGCTTAAATATACGAGTTTAAATCTTATTACATATTTTTCTATTAATTTAAAATTTGTTTTGACGATCTTATCGTTCTTCTGCTCTCCTAATACATGAAATGGTTTGCACACCCGAATTTGTGTACTTTTAGCAGTTTGTTTACGTTTTTTATGGCGAAATTTGATGATTTTAGCATTATACTTTGGAACCAGAGGAGATAGGAAGTTGAAATTTTACATGAGGGTAGTTCAAGGGTTGAGAATTAATACCCGCTTTTTAAAATTCCCAAAAACACCCCTAAATTGGCGTTACACTTTCCGAAAGTACAGCACTTTAAACACGATTTATTATTTGGTTTTATTTATTATTTAGGGGTGTTTCTAGAAATTTTAATAAAAGGGTATTATTCCTCAACCCTTGAACTACCTTCATCTAAAATTTCAACTTCCTATCTCCTCTGGTTCCAAAGTATAATATAAATTCATCAAATTTCGCCATAAAAAACGTAAACAAACTGCTAAAAGTACACAAATTTGGGTGTGCAAACCATTTCATGTATTAGGAGAGCAGAAGAACGATAAGATCGTTGAAACAAATTATAAATTAATAGAAAAATATGTAATAAAATTTAAACTCGTATATTTAAGCGATAACGTTACATAAAATGCCATTTATTGAGGTAAATATTTTTGTTATTAAAATTTGTTTTGACGACCTTATCTCCCTTCTGCTCTCCTACTACCAAGTCCGAAAATCGTAAAATTTAAAATAAATTTTCTAAAAAATGTTTTTTAAAAGTCTAAATTTCACAGTTTGAGGGTGCGACTCTTTAGCTCTACTAACGGCAAATATCCTGGTAGAATTTGGACGCTCGTGATCCTCTAGTTTAGAAGATATTTGACTTTTAAAATTTTTTGTACTGTTATAATTCTTGAAATTTTAGTCGATAGTTTATAAATAAAAGAAATTAATTGCTTTTAAGCGTTTATTTTATGCAACGTAATACATATCGTACTACATTATAATTAATTATAAGACAAAAATAATTTTAGTTCTGTATAAAAAGTAATTACAAATTACTGTGTTAATTTATTATAGAACAAGTCTTTCTATGTCATGTGTCATGTATTGCTAATTAGTCTTCAGAGTCTAAATGTACGTCTTACAAAATGTTCTAAACTGAAACTAGTACCTAACATAAAAATGCATTGTACACTGTACAGGTATAATAAATATATAATAAACATTAATAATTAATAAAAGTATAATTTAAACAAGCGTAAGATTTACTAACAGAAGAGAAAAGAAATAACTAACAGCGTTGTAAGCGCTGTGGTATGAATAAATAATTGTTCCTTCTCAATTAGATTTCCTGCATTTAATATTCGACAAAATGATTCCAAAATCGCTAAGAATATTAAAAACAATGCTACTAACAACTTCCAAGAAAAAAAAATTGAAAAAGTTGAAGTTGATTTTTCACACGAGCAACCCGAAAATTCCGTCCAGGACGTAGATTTTAACCGCTGATAAATTTTTAAGCGACTGCCGAAACTCGGCCTTATATTAACTTTTGGTGATCATGTGACCACCCCACTCGGCAAATTTCGATCGTTAATACGGCATTTATAATGTAATGGGGGAGGGGTAAAAAGAGTTGCCTATGCATTAGGCGTACAAGTGCAACTTATTACATATGCAACCCATCGTACAATACTGTATTTACGGTTGGTGCGATTTACTGCTTGGTCGAATAGTTATTTGAGTTTTATTCCGCAGTTTATTTATTATTCTTCAATTCTTCATCATTTAAATCATTTTCCCGTTACACACTGCCAGCTTTATATTTGTTAAAGTAATGATGCAAAGTGCGCCTCTTTTAATGTCTGACCCTCAAAAGTAGTACGTTTTGGAATATCCCGAGTAGTCAAAACTTCTATTCTTCCTTAGTCAATGTTCCTTCCTTCCTTAGTACACAGCGTAACCGAGAGTAGCTAAGTGTAGCGTGAAAAGTGGAGATCACTGTTACATACATCTTTATACGTGTGCATATTGCAAGCGTGTCCGAGTACTACACTTACTTTTATTTGTGTTTCTAGTTGAGCAGGCGAGTTACTATCCTAGTGTAACTGGGCATTTAATTTTAAGGTACTGTTCCTGGTACATAAACAAGAAAAATAATCACAATCAAAACTCTAATCTCACGACGTTCGCACTTCGACACAATGCACGACAAACAAAAAACCAACAAACTGAACTTCTCGGCGATGAAACATATTTTTCCCCAATTTAACCAACACCTTTATAGATATACCGTTCCGTTTTGACGCTGGTCACTTTCCACCAGTAGAGAGGTACAATAATAATCTCCTTTCTATTAAACCTCTCTACGTGTGGCATAAGTCGCCAGCACCAAAACGGAGCGCTACTGCGCTACACAGGTATATATACATTTTACACATATACAGTGTATATATTAATTTTAAAAGATAAAAACTCGAGCATTTTCAGTAACTTGTAATGATTTCTATAACACTCGGTACTGGTACACAAAGAACGAAACTTTTTAGTGACTTTCAAATACTGAAAGGAAAATTCACTAATGCGACGCTAGACCATGATTATGCTTTTAATATTTATTCATACACAAGAAATGTGGCAGTGACTTCAGATCAAAATACAGTTTTAATGTTATATGCACTGAGAAATACACTGGAATGTTGAAATATACATTTAACATTACGATGATTACAAAAATCAGTAAATTTATCTATGAATATACACACAACAATCACAGAAATATTTGTTCAGATCTATGCAAATTCACAACTTGTTAAAAATCATTACATTTCAAGAAAATTATTCTACAAAATTATAATCGATTTTTTAAGAAAATAGCAGAAATATTCTATATAAAACTTACAAACATTAAGTGTAAAGATTTGAACAAATCTAAATATACGGATAGCCTTAAAACTCCAACCTGTGCATAATTTTAATTTTATATCTTTCTGAGTTCACATTTATAGCTACAATAGAACTAACAAATAGTATAGTTGCACTTATTACAAACATCGGCGATATAAAGTGAAATATATATAATATACATTCTCTTTGGTACACTCAAGATTCCATGTAGCAGAATCGTCAATATTTAAATTTAAGCAAACTTCCATAACATTTTATTTTCCCTGTATTAAATATGCTACTTTAGGATCTTAACTCTTAATAAATAAATAAATATTTTTTAATGTATTTAGAAAATTTTGTACATTTTCGATTTTACACATTATTTTAAAGAAAAATTAAATTCTTAGAAGAGCACATTACTTAAGTATTAATATATCATTTTCTATATAGACTACATATATATTTTATGTACAATGCAATTTTATAAATGCGGTCACCTCTCTTTATATTAATTCAATAGAGAAAATTGCACCAAAATTAAAGAACAAACATTTCATTTACATCAAATATACATTTAATACTAAAATACTTAAAACGAGTTTGAAAACTAAGTCTTTTAACGTTCACCAACAAATTATGGCAATTCGACTATTTACACACAAATTGGCAACTTTATTACTGCTGTTGTAACAGCAATTGCTCTAATTCGTCTGCGGATCTTAGCAAAAATGCGGCAGACTCGCGATACCCCGTGATGAGTTGCCTAACTGCCGCCATCTCTCCGGTACTCAACTTATGGTTAAGTAAAGGTTTTTGTTTCATACTCAAATCTGTAGGACCTGCAAGTTGAAGATCAAAATTCAAAAAGAAAATTAAATAAAGAGTCAATCCTGAATAAACACTCACCATTCGTAAGAAGGTTGCCTCCTGTTGCAAAAGGTTGTCCCGGAAATAGAGGGTAAGGGCCTGCCCTTTGAAAGGCCTGTGAGAAATTAGGCCGGTACATTGCCGTAGGTGCCGACGATGGAGTGCTCACTATGCCCATACCATTTAAAGATGTCGTCGATAAACCGGCATTTGATACAACACTACGAACAAATTCTCAGTTATTAATAGTTCCTTAAGTAAGTAGGTAGGTACTATATAGTGGTTGTCGGTGGAAGCGAAGATATAAGAAAATAATTTTATGCACCATCAATAAATTATTATTATTAGAACTTTGCACGCTGTGTTGGGTATTGCAAAACTTTTCAGAAGCAGGAAGCAGGCACCAGGTGGTTTTTAAATAGCAGAGAACTCGCGGTAAAAAACTTCAGACTGCGATCGGGAATCGAATCTGAGTCTCCACGGTGTTGCGCCTGGTGCGTTGGCCACTAAGCAACCTAGTTCCTTGCAATATTTTACTTGGATATTTTTTTAGTAAATTTCGATGCCATTTTTGAACTTTTGAAATCGGTGTTTTACACTGTTTCTGAAAGGGTTTGTAATCATCCAGCATAGCGTGCCATAATTGAAATTCAATTTACTTAACTTTTAGGATGAGCTCTACAGAGTCACATTCTTATATCTATGCTCCCACTATATAGCAAGCAAATTACCTTAAGCCCGTAGGTTTAATATCGGGCGTTAACGACAGTCCCTTGTTTATCGAATTTGGAGTAGTCGAAGGTGTGGAAGATGGAGGAAAAACGCCGGAACTAGTATCAACTTCGAGTTTAAGTTGAGGATTTCCCGGTAATTCTACGTTTCTGTTAATAGCCGCAGTCGTATCGGTCGGCTAAAAATAAAATTCTCGTTAATTTGAAACAATTAAAATAACTCTCAGATATATCTTACGGTGGCACCTGGAAGTAAAGGCATTGGCTGACTTACTGGTTCGAGACCTAAACGCATTCGTTTTGCGTTATGACTTTCGTTCTCGCACGCTGTAGCTAATATTTGTTCCGCTTGAACTGAAGTTAAGTGCGCCGGTGTCGGACGTGTCTGTTGAAAATTTGAAATTGAAAAGAAACCGTTGAAAGACAAGATTTTAAAAAAAAGCAACTCGTTTTAAAAGAGTTCAACTTACGGAGTCCCAAGAAGAATTAGGATCTCTCGCTCTTTTGTTTCTTCTGCACGATTTCAAATACGTCCTAATTCTTTTTCTTGCCCTTTCGGCAAATTCTGGAAATTGCCTCGTACACGAATCGATTATGGCTTGTATTTTTTCTTTGGGTTGTTTACTTATAGGTACCATTCTATCTAAATTTTCGTCTACAAACAGCCTTACGAACATCTACAAATTAAATTTTCAGCAAAATAAATCAAATTAATACGCTCGTACTAACGTTAAACGCTTTAAGCCGTTCGGGGTCGTGAGTTTGAGTGTCAATTTTGTCGTCGCTTTCGTCGTCGTCGTCATCTTCGTCTTCTTTATTTCCACTAGAACTCGTTTCGTCGTGAGCTGATCCCGTCTCGGCGTTGATGGGGCTCTAAAAACGCAACAACAATTTTCTAGAACAAACCTTTTTTATAAATTTCTATCTCTTTAAATGGCAATTCGACATTCTTGTGTCGCAATTTAAAATGCAATTATATCAGCACATACGAGAGAGTTGAAAGTGAACTTGACACTATACCACTTGTGTTCGTAAACGGTACGAGGAAGTAATCTAAATTTCAAATAATACAAAATAATAAATTTAATAGGACAAAGTCTATGATAGATATAACGAGTCGCCATCGAGGACGCTGGAGAATTGCTCTTACAATAAAGGAATTGTACGTTGTACATCTTTATAGCACACATGACCTAGGTGGAAATACACTTCTAAGTACTTTTAAGTATCCACAAGGTTTTTACGATTCCAATTTATAAATCTTAAGCTGCCATATGCGATAATTAAAATACGAACATCGATTTCAAGATGCAATAGTTAAGGATGGTCACTTGATCGATTATTATATTGAGAGTACGACCTTAACGAGCGATTTTAATTTAATTACTATTATTGTTTAATACTTACGGATTGATCTCTGGGAACTGGCGGAGTCGCTTTTCCCTTAGACAGGCCAAGCGCAGAATGGTATTGGGCCCATAAACCTGCCATTTCTTCGCCACCAGGAATCGACGTCAAATCTGGGATATCTCCGCCACCATTTCGGCTTCCTATTTAATTCGCACAAATGATGTATTTAAAAAAAAAATTGGTTATCTAAACCTAATGCATGATGATGACGAAAAAAAATTTTAAAAAATGTTTAGTACGTTTTGTGTTAAAATTACTAAACAATATAGTAAGCAAACGGATAATAAAATTTTGTGAAAATTAAAAAGCAACAAAAACAAAGTGTTATAAAGCCAATTAAAAGTGTTACCTTGAGTCTGGTTGTGGTAGTTCCAAGCCAAGAGCATCAACTTGAGTTTGTCGGTGTCTTTCATGGCCCCAGTCCCTGCACAGCCAATCATGCCACGAATTAGCAGGGTTGGTTTACATTATCATAAGGTAAAATATATTTTACATAACATTTATTGGGTACTTTTAGGAATAATACACGCACCAGCCTACTACTACGGTAATAATGTCACAAAAAGTATATTTAACTCAATTTTGGAGACGAACAGTGAAATACTGGTCCAAAACATTTCGTAGGTACTAATGGAGCGAGAATTTCCGTTTGATAGTTACTGTCTTAATAATTGTCTATTGTAAGTTGAAGAAACTCCTTCTCTTACGATCCCTCGATCTCAACTCCAATATAGTTCGCAATGAAAATTTCACGCCAACTTCCTTTGAACCACCATTAAGCATTAAGTTGACACAAAAATTTCTCCTCTTACCGAGAGAGTACGTACCTGAACCAGGCATTAAAAGCATCGCAAAATTCCTACATTATCGAAGATTTATCTTTAATTTTAACTTTACCTCTACCCGTATAATTGCTATTATTTATAGTTCTCGTATTATTAACAAATCAAGTAGAAGTTGGCGAAATTCCGATTTCCCGTTCCCAAGTCGTGATAGTGACAAAAAATAATGGCTACAGTTACATCTTCGAAACGCTTGTTTAGTTAGTGCAGCGTCCACGAAGGCAATTTTAGATAAATTATATCTCAGATACCCTATTTGTTACTTGATTATTGCTTAACTTCATTAAGTTAAGAGATTTTTTTTCAAAATATTGCCGCGCTAATCAATCGTAATGACCTCAATTTTGGCAAATATCGCATGGACGTTACAGAGTTTCAAAAAAAAATGTATTTACAGCAAAATTAGGTAAGTTTTACTGGCTTTTTCCATAAATTCGGTATTTGCGGTATAATGTAATGAGTAATGAGGTACTGCTTTATAAACGAAAATATTCAAGAGCTCCAAGGAGTGGTAATAATAAAGCGATTATTGAATGGTTTCGATCTTAGTCACTTTCAGTTTTGAATGCTTCAGACGCATGTCAATAACAATAACTTCTTTGTTAATAAAGTTGGAAGAAACGTGTCATACAAAATTCTGATGGGAAGAATTAGATTTATGGTAACAGCAAGGGTAGTTAGCATTCTAAATGGAATGGACACTCCTGAAATTCTCCATCAGTTACTTTCTATTACTTATTTATGCTTGAATTAATTATTAACAATTGTCAAATATTATATTTAGTATTATTTAATAATGATATTAACCAGCAATCCAGCAATGCAAATTTTGCAGTTTCTTGATCTGTACAGAGAAGAAGAAAATTCATGGAGCATTTTTGGACGGCACTGTCAAATCAAAAGCAGTGAGAGTTTCCAATTTTTCATGTATCTCATAGATAGGTATAGTAAAAGAAAAAGAAACAACTCACAGGGCATTCTTATGTCAAAATGTGCTAAAATTGCTACTCCATGTACAGCAGAGCAGATTGGAGTAACAAAACAGAATTTAATTGGTGCAATGACACGCGCAAGTTTAAGACTTTAACCTAAATACATGCTAAATTGTTTCATGGTTTGTATCAGTAACAAGCGGAGAGACAAATGAGACACACCCAATTACGTATTAAACTGGAATTAACTACCCCTCCTCGCCATGAATAATTTCACAATAATTGATGTATGCGATACTAACAACGTCTAATACATTTTGGCAACACAACAGCATTTTGGAGAATGCAACTGTAACCAAAAATGACTGCTTTTGGCAAGTATACTTGGATTGCAGTAGAGAGCTTAGTTTTCAGAGACCAAAAGTGTCAGGTGTCATCAGCTTCTGTTTTCTTATGCATGCCGCTAACAAAGTCGATGGCATATTTCTAAGTTTTCGGCGATATAAATAAATAATGAGTGATAGACTAGGGTTAATGAAAATGTAATCTTTAAAAAGCCCTATTCGTTTTTAAATACTAATATCTAATTTAGGGTCGGACGTTGTTTTAAAAACAGTGTGGAAAATCACTGTCCACAACAGTGCGTTCGCACTCTTTACATCTTCCTTTTCTATCAGCTTCTTTTATATATACTGTGAGTCTTCTACTTTAGATAGATGATTAGAATTTGTTTTCGGGAATTTTTTCTCGCCGAATTACAAAAACTAAAGAACTTAGTTTTCCCCCACAATTTCACTAAATTACCAATTTTTTATGTGTTACGTTAAATATGTTCAGGGATGATGGTTGATGTTTAGTTCCTCTGTAACATTTTACTTTATACTTAAACTTGAAACTGACATTTTCGTTTAATAATTACTTTGATTTTACTTATTAATTAAGATCGTTGGAAAGAGGCTACAAAATGTTAGTTGGAAATCTCATTAGCTACAAGCGGATATAAGAAAAACAAAGTGGCCACTTGTTTCTTGAAGATTAAGCTCTCTATATTAACAAGTGGTGCCTGCTATGTGCGTTGAATTTATAAAAAAGTGTCTTTATAAAATCAAAAATTGTAATGTTATACGGAAAGACGAAAAGTAAAATTTTGACTTTCTTGAAGTTGGCCCGAAAAATGTTCGAGATGAGTCATTTTCGATTACGCAGCAATAATAATCGAAAATTGAACATTTTACTTATTTTTTCTATATTTCTCGTCCCCTATCAAATGTAAATTTATGGGATCTTTGATGAAGCAAGTGCGGCGGTGGTCTCAATCTCTTTGTTCGACATTTCGATGTTGGCACTCTCGAAAATGATGCGTTTGATTACTGTGCGCCAAAAACAAAATGTCAGGCATCGCAAACACTTTTTCCAATTTACCTAAGTAACTATTGGGATTACGAAAAAAAGTTTTACACAAAAAATTTTGCTAGATCAATTCTACACAAAAAAGGTAGTTATAAATTTTTATGTAGGACTAACCGTTTTCTCAAAAAGTTCACTTCTATAGTTACCAAAGATAAAAATGAATATGTCCTAGTAGTAGAGTTAGTACTACATACTTAGATAAATTGGAAAGTGTTTGGGATATATCTATTATTTTGTTTCTCGCGCACAGCACTCAAACGCATCACTTTCCAGAGTACCAACATCAAAATTAGGTTTTTCCAAGGTCAAACAAAGAGGTTGAGACCACTGCCACACTTGCTTCTTCGAGAAGTCCACGAGAGGCTGTTGTACACTTGAAAGAGCACTTGAAAGAGCACAATAATAACGAGCGAGATCTCCACGGTGGTATGTAAGGTATAGACTATAGACAGAGCTCCTCATCCCTCAAGCAGTCCTGATAACTGATAACTTCGTAACTAATTGACCAAACTGAATCAAATTTGGAGATAATACATAATAGTTTTTGCAAATTTTTAAAATTTTAATTTCGTTCTGAGTAGCGAGTAACGTATTACATCGATTTAATACAGAACTAACTTTTTTCAACTTTTTTTATTATTAAACCTCACAGTTTCAGTGCATGTTTGCAATCCTAGGGACCCTACAATCCCCAACGCCCACTAGTCGGCACATAAAATTGATAAAATCTGTTAAAAAATTGCTTCAAATTTAATCGAGTTGATGAATTAGTTCCTATACATTATCACGACGGCTCCGGACTTTTGGAACTCTCGGTATATGCATAAAAAAGAGCAAAACACCTTTACGAGGATTGCAATTGTTATTAAATACCACAAAATAAAATTTATGAACTTTACACAAAGGAAAAGTAACCACGAAACTAAGGACATGCAGTTTACGATTATTTCTTTTATATGTAAATTTTTTATGGTCGCTATGTAACGCATTATTGTCATTATTTTGTTATACAAAATACCTCTTAATTGATTTAGTTAAAACATCAAATTAAATTCGTAATTATTGCTTATTAAAGTAATACGAGTAAACAAGTAGTAAGTCTAGAGGTTAATAATAAGCAACTACCAACCCTGCTACGAGATACCACATACAAAAGCGTAAATTTGGTATAATTCTACGTCAATTTGCTTTTAACTAATTAAGACACAAGGTAAGTAATTTTACAAAAAAAAATAAAAAAATAACTAAATGAGTTAGTTACTTTAATGATGGTTATTAAAACAGGTGTTAAATGTAACGGTCATGAAAATCGTTATTATTCATAATTATCCAATTAACTCACCACTAAAGTGGTCTTCTTCGTTTGTTGGATCCGTGGGTTCGGAAGTGGCTAAGTTTTCCTAAAAACAAAAAATACAAAAAATTAATTCAGGTCATAATAGGGGATTATTTTTTTTTGTAAATAAAACTTCACGTCGAGCACCTAGGTACTTTTCTAAGTTTTAAATGAAACGTGCACGTTAATATAAAAGATGGCATTTTCATTCTGCTTCGTGAGGCGTGGTAGAAAATAATTGTTTTAAATATTACTTATACAATAAAGTAATTATAATTCGAAATTAAGACTTGTACGGTAAGGTAAATTGTGTTAGATAAAGTTAAATAGTTGCTAATAAAAGACCGCGTTAATGAACCAACGAAAGAGTTCCCGATGGGCGTTGGTGCTCGAGTTATGCCTAAGCACAAACACACACACTCTCGTGAGATAAAAATTCAACTTTTATTAACCCTTATAAAATATTATAAAAGAATTTCTTCGAGACGGTGCAATAACGAAATGTGAAAATGGCCAGTTATAACTTACAATACAAAAGCTCTCATAAAAATTTAGATGCAATTTAGAATCTAGTAAGCGAACAGCTTTAGAATATTATAGTGGAAATGGCAAGAGTATAGTGTACGTGCACACTGCAGACTGCATTTAAGTAAGATCAAAAATGCAGTAGCATGTTTAAAAAAAAAGGCTTTGAAACCATCAATTTCAATCATTTATTGCGATGAAAGGGTAAAAAACGCATAGTGATTCAAACGTCGAGTAGATAATTTCCCAACCTCATATTACATTAAAAAAGCATGATTCAATAATGTTCAATTCTCCTCCCATTTAAAAAAATCTGAACTTCGTTTAAATAGAATTTCCCACTAGAAAACTTCATTTTTTACTATTTTTACCCAAAAAAGATTTAATGAAACCCCAAGGTGTTATCTACCCACCTTATTTGGCATTGGTAGATATTAAAATCTTCAAAAATTCCCTTTTTGTTCTCGCGTGGGGTTTAAAAAGATATTACGTACACAAAAATATACTTTAAATATGCGAAAAAACGAAAAGAAATTTTCCAGGGCGACCAGACAGAAGACACATAACTTTTCCAGTAATAAAAATGGAGCCTTTATTGCAGTAGCTTTACTGTTGTGCTTGGAGCAATGCGGAGCTTACTGGAAGCTTTAAAAAGAATCACAAAAGATAGCAGCACATAATGTTGCACATGAATGCGTATTACTATGTAACCTGGTTTCTTCAATTATCTCGCATGTGCCGTTTTACATCGCGATATCTAAACAGCCTCAAACTACCACGAATGTGGATATATTTAAAAATAAATAAATAAAGATTTAGAGATTTCCTTCCATTTATTGAAATATGAGTGCTTTTAAGGCCTCTTTAGCACAGTGAACTATTTTTTTTTACAAATGTAGTTCAATTAGTCTCAAGTCAAAAGTATTTTAAGTTTTCTGAATCAAGAGTCGTTTCGCATTTTCTGCTTCATGTGACCTGCTGTTGTTGTTACGGAGATATTTAGTAAAACTCGGTAGAATAAAAATTTTTATGGCACACCAACACATCGATCCGATTATTAAAAAGAAGTAAACAATGTAGTTTATATAGACTTGGGAGGCGCTCTCCAAAATGACAATAGTGAAGTGGAAAAACTGACCCAGTTTTTTGGCTTCTTACGACACCCGCCCATCGACCACTCGAATCTCTTATTTATTTAGCATAAAGCGCTTTTCATAAATAATACTATTTTACAATGGTGCCCTACTGCTGATGGCGGAATCCCCTGAAAGAAATCGAAACGAATTTTCTGGATACCTTCTCAGCTCGAAGTTCAGCTCAGCTCGGGGTGGAGGTATTGTTCCATTTATACTTCTATTATAGCACGCCCCATAATTTGTAAGAAGGTAAGAACCCTATCAAGAATTCATATATGTGATGCAGTCCTGCTGGAGTTTTGGATTGCAGGAGAAATTGAATAATCTTACGCTGGTTTACGGATGGTCTCATAATAAAAAATACCACTCAAGCTGAAATACATGGAGTAAGAAACAACAAAGACGCCCAATTATTAAACAAAAGCGATTTCAAAAAACAAAATTACAAATTAAACCGACCTATCCAAAGCGAGTTCTTACACGATCAATATAAATCTGCGAATCGCGCCTCAGTTCGTTGGTGTTTTGCGTGCAGTGAACATCAAATGTGGATAGCAATGATAATTTTTTAAAAACTTCAGAAGCTATTATCATTGCAATCGCATTAATAAGGCGCGCTAAACGTAGACGATGAACGAAGAAATGGTCGCAGAGACGCAAAACCCATTCGCATTTAAATTTGGTGAAAGAATTTCAATTAAATGTCGAAATGGATGACCAAGAAAATTATTTTCGGGTGCCTGAAGCTAGTTTCGAAAACCTTCTTGAATCACTACCCGACTACCCCATATTTAACAAAACAAGACACACTTATGAGGAAATCAATTGCAGCAAAAGAAAAAAAATTTTCACCTTCGAACACGTCCTCATCCATGACTTGCTGGGTTAGTTAATAATTGACGTGGAATAATATCACTTGAGCCTACATAATAAATATTATTGCGATATTGAAGCTGGATTTCAAAATTTGAGATCCATATTTATAGTGTCTGTCAATATCTTCCCCTAAACGCTCATTACACGTTGCGATCCCATATTATTGTGATCCAAATATCGTGAATCGTGATATACTCGTACTATAATAGTGAGCGTCTAGGTGCGCTTTAAAAGTAAAAGAGTCGCTCTTCTTTTTATTCCAAAAATAAAATTAAACTGCATTTGTTAAAACATCGTTTTTGTTAGCTTTTGACTACTCACTAGCGATGAAAATAATTGTAAAGATGCAAATGATTTAATTGGCAATTAACTAGCGAAGTTAACGTTTCAAAAGAAAAGATAAATTTTCCTACACAAAATAAATAAGGCACTTTACAGTCGATATATAGGTATACTAAAACTATGCACCTACTCTTAAAAAGTTAACGAAGTTATATTCGATAGCCTTGGCTCAAAAACGCACAATCAATTATTTCATAATTGCATTAATTATTACATTATGCAAAATGCAAAAATATTACGTGTCTACGATATTTTGTGTTTAACTTGTATCCGGTGAAAACAATAACAGTCCTTCCGGTCTTACAATGTGTAATGACCTTTCTTGAGGGGGGGTCGAAACAGCGACGTAACGTGCAGTTTCGATATAGCTGCCTGGTTACTAATAGCTAATTACAAAAGCAAACTGCAGTACAATAATTGCGATTGATAGAATCACGGTAGGGACGAAGCATCCCATAGACCATAGACGAGAACATATTTTGAACAAATGTTCACGTTCACATTAATCTGATTAGCAGTCTACTTAATTTCCGTAATCTCCAAAGAGTATGACATGAACATGGACGAATACAATGAGGCGTAAACTTGCACAACGCAACAAAACGAACAGTGCGGCAATTAACCAGAACCCAGAACTAGCCGTAACTTCACAGAGAAAACGGAGTCGCCAGGGACCGGCTGTGGAAGTCGCTGAAGTTGATCATGCACCACTCACAATAAACATTTAATCTAATATGATATAATACGTACTACGAAACCAACTAGGGGATGAGTATGAATTGAATCCACGAATCAAATAATTAAACCGCGAGAAATTTGAAACTCTTGTTAATTGAAGTCCGATCCACGAACCATATTATGTGGAATTTTCATGAAAAATCGCGAAATGTCCATGGTACACGAGCATTCGGTCGATGGATAGATGACACGGTGAAATTATAATTACTCGGTGCACCTCTCATTATTTAAAAAGTTTTCCAAAATAGCGTTAGTTCGCACATGGCACATGGGGGACTCCCTCAGTGATCTAAAACGCTCTTTTAACTTTATTCCTACTAGCTAGCTACTAGCAAACACAGACGTACGTACAGGCCCATTAATTTCTAGCCACGCCACTGCCGAAACTGTAGAAAAATGAATACTTTCAACTCGAGCAACTAGTTATATCTAAAAAAGATAGAAAAACGTATAATCTAAAGCACTATTTTGATAATGCACCAAGGTAGTAATTACAAGGTTATTTTATTGAAGTAAATATTGCAATTTTAATCTAAGAATTTACATTTTTATTTTTGCGCAAGATTAACTCGACCCGCCTCTGCCATAATTACATGCAAGAAAATTCCAGTAGCTCTAGTTGCGCCACTGCATCAAGTCACGATTTAATGAATACACAATAAATGAAATAAACACTTGTTTAATTTTAAAAAAAATTAAAAGATTATTACGTTCCAACAATTTTTCGAAGTTTTAAGTGAAAATTGATACGAAATAAGTAGGGATCGGTTTCACTGGCGTTGATATTGCATTTTGCGGTTGCCGGTTTCATGTATCTACAAGAAAATAGTTAATGATGTAAGCAGACAAGTAGACAGACAGTTAAGTTGAGATTGCAAATTACTTGCCAACAATAGGGTCATTGGACAAGTATACATGGAAACATAAAATGGATGCTCGAAACGTTTCATCTGTGCATTCGTCTTGGTACATTGAAGCGTGGGCCAAAGACCACTCCATTGATATGCGAGAATTGTAAAGTTAAAAAGATGTAAAACAGCGACTCGCGAAAACTTTAAACTTCTTAACTCAAATTCGATTAAAAGTTCAAAACGGGAAATGTAATGGTTTTTGCTCTGATTGTAACGATATAATTTGACTTATTAATTAACGCAATTATCAATAAATTTATAAAATCCAGTTATGTATATTAATTATGAGATTAGTATCAAACAGCCACATTATTACTTTACACAAAAAAGTAAATTAAAGGAAGAAAAGAAGTCGCTTATGAAGGATCACATTTTAGGGCGAACTCGACATGGGCGTAATTAACGAAATGTATTGCAGAACAGAACAAAATTGTTTAGAAACTCCACCAATTATTATGTAATAAAGTTCGTATAATACAATAAATTCATTTTAACCGTAAATCTCGTTACAATAGCACGGATTTAGAAATTTTCAAAAAATTATATGCTCGTAAAAGCGTTGGGAAAGTTTCGAGAAAATTGACACGGCAGATTCGCTGCATTCGAAATAAAAATTTGCGAGTTTCAAAGAACACTTAGTTACACGAACCGTGTCTCCTCTCTTCGAATATTCCGTGAAACTAGAAACTCTTGTTACGAAATGAGACGCTCGTAGTGTAGAATTACCTCAGCAACTACACCTAAGTTTCGTGCTCGTACAAACTTGTTCCTTTTTAGTCTTCCCTTTAATAATCCTTAATCTTGACGCGTCTTCATCCAAAAGTTGGAATCGTGCCAAATGGTCATGAGAGTCCTAGTTTTAAGATGCAGTTCAATGACTTACTCTCAAATAACAAATTTTAGACCAAAACCGATCCTAAAATTCTAGGCGTCGATGGTTGAATAACCTACATAAGAAGCTTGCATACCAACAAGTGTCAAGGCTCGATGCAATTCAAATTGTTTATGCGTTAAACGGAATTTATTAATTTAAATAAAAATACTTTTATAAATTAAAATGTTAGGTATTACGATCTGTATTTAAAGGGGAAGTCGCAGACGAGCACACGCATACAATTGCCTTTTACATTATGCACGACCTACAGCAGACGAAGAAGATGAAGCATACAGCAGACAACGCTAGTCTGGATTAAATTAGCAGTTGTATGTAAATGTTAACTTTTTTTTTATTTTCCTAAACTCTATTTAAACGTTAAATTTTACAGAGATTAATTTCAGTGACGATGCGATGACACGAATTTTCTTTTTTGTTCGTTTACCATTACTATTCAAACTAGAAAAAACAGAAGTGCGATACACGAGAGGGCGAGAAAACTTATCACATAAAATCTCAGACTTTTTACTAGTTTTTGCCCTAAAATGTCTAGTCTTGGTGATATAAATGCAAAACTTGAAAACACGAAGGAAATATATATCAATAGAGAAAGAAAAAGGAGACAGAGGGTGGAATTGGTTTATTTGAGAGGAATGTTTTTGAATGTCAAAAGACCTGAAACTACTGTATTGCTATTAAGAATAGTTTGAATTAATTTTTTAAACATTTACTCATATCGGGTGGTTTGTTTTTCAGATATTTTATGTAATGCCGAAGCTTCTTTAAATGGAATACCTACTTTGTTTATGTTTTTCAGGCCACTCTACCTTTATTCTTTTCATTAACGCTCGAAGAGCCAGAACTCGCATTTCAGTAAGAGAATACGTTCAATATTAAAATCACAAGAGTTCGCAGAGTGTCTTTAATTTTAAATACAGGGTGTTTCTGAAAGGATGGGTCACCGGTCAGTCACAACAGGCTCCTTAAATTAAAATAAGGCGATCAAACCTAATAATATACCTAGGTATGAAATATAATCGTTAGGAAGTTTTAGGGTCCTAATTTTTCTTTTTATCGTCATTTTCACCAATGGAAAGATATTTATTTCATATTTGGATACATCCTTTGTTTAGATGTTTATGAATTTTTTGAGAATTTTAAATGATTAGGATTAGAACAATAATTGTATCAGATGTAGAAGATTGTTCTGGTAGGACAACGTTTATGCATCCTTATTCTGTAGGTATATACTCTTGTAAATGATACGTATACAAACAATAAGATAGGTATACAAAACAAAGTTCAGAAAGGACGAATGGAAAAAAGAGAAGACGGGTAAACAAAAAATTGATTCGTAAACCTCAATGAGTTTAGTAAAAACGAAATTTTGAAAGTTCGCTCCTAACCATCAATTAGTGGGAAAAGCGTAAGAGAAAAAACCATTTGTGTGCCAGCACTTCGATTTCCACCCCATTACCGTCCATTACGTATTATAAAAATAGAACACACAATACCCAAAAACTGAAAGTTTCTTTTAGTAAAAAAAATTCAGGTACGAAACCACACACAACACGTCAATATTTGCTTAAATAAATTTTAATCGATAGTATATTGAACTTGAGTAATAAAAAAATTCTATAATTATAAATGCAATCGGTAATCATAATCACATTATTGCATGTTTGTTAAAAAATCACAATCGTCCAATCGTCGTATACAATTTTGCAGAAAAAACAAAAACAATATTAATTTATCCAATAACAAAATTACAAACTTTACTAAAATTACACACATCTTTGTGTTTTTGTCTCGTACATAATTCAATCGACGCTCCTTACAAATCCAGAGCAATCATAGAAGTTGAGTGTGGTATGGGGTAAAATCTAATTGAATTTTCGTACAAGCTAAGAAGAAAGAAGCGACGCTTGCAATACTAATCACAAACGATAATGAATGCACCCCCAATTCGAGTTGCACCAACGCCGTACGTACGTATTGATTTTTATCTCGGTGTGGAAACTTGGGAACTACATTTTTTGTCGTTTAGTGCCACGTAAACGTGTAACGAATGATCAATAAACTATCATGTAAGTGTTTACAATGCACTTCGATTTAATTGATCGTTTCGAACTTTAGATTACTAATTTTAGATTAAATTAGTCGGCAAGTCGACGTTCAAACAAAAATCTGCGACACCGGCAAAATATAACGATTGGAGCAGAGAATCCGGTTAATTGAACTCAAAAAGTTTTCGAATTCGGAGCGTACGAAACACCCCCCAATTTAACGCCACGAATATTTAAAGTTCTCTCGGCGCTACTTTTTCTAGTCACGCCCTAGGCGTTATGAGAGTATATTATTCTAAATGGGTTTAGTATACCGCTTTTAGACAGTGTATGTTTTTGCCAACGTGTAGAGAATAATGAAGTTTGAGCATCAAAGTCTCGAGAAGGGAACAATTTTGTGAAAAGTTTAAATTTTCAACTCTTCTTTTGGCCAATTCGTGCATCGGCATGAGAGGTATGTTAGCCCTTGAAGCTTGAGGTATCTCCCTAATATAATAATAAATCAATGCCGCATTCGTACTTTAATATAATGGAGATCAAAGGTGGGCTTGTGTTTGATTCATTGGCTAAAATTTAGTAAATTGCTTTGAAATCATAATTCAATCTGCATATATCGAGCGATCAAAAGAAGACAGCATCGAGAATGCTTAGAAATGTGAATCCAGTTTTCATTTATGTTCTTCTCCGCCACCCCGCAGATAGTTATCGCGTCTGAAAGCACCCGAACTGTCGGTTTTGTTTAAAGCTGTTTCACTTTCAGCGTTTCAATTTCCGCGAGAGCTCCGTGTTCCGTGTGTGTATGTGACGGCTTAGTCTAAAAAGTGTTAATACAAATAGTATCGCCCTGATACAAATATCACTTCGAGAGCTATATTGTAAAGAGATTAAAACGGAAAAGAAAATAAACGACTTAAATGCTTAAAACGCTCGAAGTAGAAAATTGTTTGATTACCTCCTCATCCGCGCACGCTAAAATTGAAATTGAAACTTCAAATGAATTATCTAAAATCTTTCCTTCACTTCCACATTTCTTCTTTGAGCTACTAATTGGAGAACAGTATTTTATTAAAATAAGTCATCTAGTAGAGTAAATATATGCACGCATGGTACATGAAGTCAAAACATTCAAGAAATGGGTTAAGAATTGCACAAAAATTCCTAGTTAAAACTATATAAGTGAGTCCAATGAAGAAGGTTTTCTAGCTTCCCTTTGCGCTGAGCTATGGTTTTCCGAAGGCCACACGAGTGTGTTAAAATACTTAATATTCAAATGAGTCACATTTAAAACGTATGAAATGGATCATCAAAACAAAAACAATTAATCTCATGATGATCGAGTAGAAATAGTGCAGCGAGTTAACCTGAATTCGATTCTGAGTATTTAAAAAAATGATGTAATTAGTTATACGAATATCCACATTCTTACTTAATGCTAAATAAAGATTGTTAAATAATAAATGCATTGGGCACTGCTCGAAACTGCTTAAAATCAATAGAAAAGGTAAAGTAATTACACTTCATGTTTTTAATTACCACGTTTTATTAGACCCTAAAGTGCCAACTTAATAATTTATACAACAATTAAGTACTTATTGTTCATTAGTAATAGATATACGTCTGTTAATTTATTTATTTTACGTACTTATTGTTCTACGAAACATCAAAATTAGAAACAGTACTAACGGCTCTCTTCTCAGAGAACGTCAGAGACTTTTCTTCCTATAATTTAATGTGGGGGCCCGTATCACTAAAACAGAAAGAGCAATTAGACAATTTTACTCTTTCGGTAGTTCGCCATTGCCTTTCGAGAGGCGATGCCGTATATAAGGGCATAGTCCTGCCGTCCTGTCGTAAAATAAAGAGAAATAACGCGCATATGTCCAAAACTGGGCTTTTCTCAAGTTGCGTTAATATGCGACACGTCTGAAGAAAAATGTAGAATTGGATGTTTGTACGGTGCTCAATGAAAGCCAATTAAACTCTAATTATGCTAAGGTTGTAGAGAGGCCGTATTAGACACGTCACGACTTCCTCGTCAAACGGTAGGCTCTAATTCGGAGGATCGATTGAAGCTACCTCGTATTGGAAACATTTCAAAATGTTTGGTATTTGGTTTGGCGTTCGGGGAATTCGTGAGGCCACTCTCAAATATCAACTGCACGCACTCTTGATTATTGCAATTGGCCTGGCTAAATTGTTATTTTAAATAACAAAAAGTTTTCTGCTAAAGAATAATTACTCGTTTCGACCCAAATTATTCCTTTTGTCGCGATCCATTTGAAATTGTTTTTCGTAGCATGTTAAAATCGCCAAATTAGTACTAGTGTAATTTGTGTTTGAACATTAAAGTGGGGAGCAGAAAACTTTGAAAATGCGATTTTTATAGCAAATAGGACGAAACAGTGCCTCATGGCTTAATTGGCCTAAAAGTTATTAGAGCGTAGGTACCAACGTCAAAAAAAAATTCAAATTTTTGTTCACTAATTTGACAATCTTCATTACTTATTCCTGATAACAGTAGCTGGACATGTGGACATATTGAGCAAATCCGCGCACAAAACCGTGTGTCAATGTTGAGATACAATTAAAAGTTTAAAATTTGAAATTAATCGAAATATAAATGAAAAATACACAGAGAAGCGATACACGCTGTATGGGTAGATTATAAAAATATTTTTAATTTCGTAACATAAATGGAGAAGTCATAAAAGCACTATTTCCTTGGGTAATACTATACCACTTCATTTCCCTATGTTCGCAAATTTGGTCATCACCGTGCAAGCAAAAATGCATTTAATCCAATTAGCAAACATTATGGCGCACACGATGTTTGTTATTAAATTGTTGTTAACACTTTACGTTCAAGGTTACTACTATGCAATTTCTGTATAATAATAATTAGCAACTGGCGATAAAATAAATTTCTAAAATACGTTAACAGACTTATTTACAATATGGCTTTCGATCCTCGGCAAATGCAAATCTCAGTGCGCCATTTCTCGACCTTACCACTTGGAGACACGAACCGAGACACTAATTTTAAATACTTTATTGGACCCCGAATAAAGGGCCGTACCTTTACCTATTACTCTCTAGTGACCAGCAAGTTCTTTCAGTTAACCACGGGAGACCTTTATTCAGAAATTCGTATCGCCCCTCTATAAATAATTCAAAAACTTCCCGCTCTTGCAAAAACCGAAAAGTAAAGAGTTAATTCTCCACTTTCGCAAATATAAAATTAAGAGCCAACGACCTCAAATAGAGTCGACATATTAGGGCAAAAACTTAAAATTTACGCTAAAACAACGATCAAAGTTAAATGAGACGCCGATCATAATCTGCTTGCCATTACCATTGTTATTTTGTTTATTTTACCCTTATTGAGAGAATATTGAATAGAACTACGGCAAGCACTATACATACGTAAACTAAACAGGTACATTTCTCATTAACTTTATACAACTTCCTTAAACATTAACTAAACTTGGTAAAATTAAATGTAAAGGAAACGTCGTTACAACAACGTTAGGTAGGTAGATAGGCTGTAGCGTTTGGCGTAGGCATGTGAAATGTACAACATGTATGTGTAATGCAGGGGGGTGAATAATACGTTTAAGGGACGTGGGTGGGTAACCCTAGAGCTGATAGGGACAGCTTTGGATGTGCGTGCACCTGCCTCGTGCTTCCCCGATCGATATCGCGAACTGTCCCGCCCCTTTACTAACACAGTTTTAATCCGAACCCTTAACGTGCCACCCACTGTACTATCTACGCACGCTACTATCACAAAGAACTTAACAATCATGCTAAAATAAATTTAGCTTCCCTTTTAGAGTAAATGGGATCCCTTTAATACATTTCGTTGTTACTTAAAATGTAAGTAATTCCTTAAGATCAAACAACTAGATAAATTTAACCCATCCGATGCGTGTAGTGTGTAGTATATTATAGGTGTTTGTAGAGCGAATTATACGTAGCATCTGCTGCAGAGGCACTCATCGGTAAATTGAATACAAAATAACACATTAAACTGAGAAATTTAGCTTCTGAAAAGCTAGTTTAGAGATGAGGGTTAAAATGACCCTAAAATAAGTCAAAAGTGATAACACGAAAATTAAGAAATTCTTTGTGTACAGGTTTTTGTTTCACTGCAGGTGCAGGGATCTGCGTTTTCTTTACACCACATTCTGTACCGGAGGGGGGGGGGGGAATATTAATGATCTACGTTTCAAATAAAACGGCATACATTTTTAAAAAGAAATTACGCGTTACGACCCTATAGTTCAGGGGTGACCAACCGGTCGATCGCGACTATTAGTCCAGTCAATCGTGGCAAAGAATAAATATAAATAAGTAGAAAAGCCGAGGCCCAATTTATCCTAGGTCTAAACGAGCCTCGGAATTCTCCAATAATATTTTTTGTTTACCTCAAATAATTTCCCTACTTTGTTTTTGTGAAACATCTTTTTTTGGAGACACTATCAATCGCTCTTAAAATTTTTAAACTTCATTTTAAGCCGTTTGACCTTGAACAATCAAAAATTTTCTATTTAATTCTACTCTTTTCTTCAAACAAGGGGCCCCAAAATTTGACTGCGCCTAGGGCCTTGAAAACTATAAACGCGCCTCTGTTGGTAGATCGCACAGGGCTTCGTCAGTAAACGGTAGATCTTGAGTCTAATCAAGTTGGCCACCCCTGCTATATAGTTGGTCGAATTGGAGTCGAGAGAGCGTACTGCTTCGGCACTACTTATTACTTATTATGCACTTTTGTGGATTAATTTTTGGCTACAGAAGCAAATGCTGTTATTTTCAAGCCAGTAGCGGAACATTTTAGAAAAAAGATGCGCAAATACAGATGTGGGAAAGGGCCAAAGTATCTTTAGTCGGAACTTAGAAAACTGCCAAGATGTTTTCTGCTTCTCAAGAAATGTTTGATAGTTGCTATGGAAGTATGTTCCTATTGACGAGGAATCTATAAGTTAATTTCAAGTATTTATGGTAATTGTATATGTAAAGAGTAAAGTACTTCACGTAATGTTCGAGAATGACTGAAAAATAAACTTATAATATATCAATAAAATCCATTTAAAACAAGCAATGATACTAAAAGATATAGATTACGCTCTAAAACATTTTAAAATTCAAATGCTATTTTATTTTTAGAGTGCACTGTAACAATTCCTGTATCTTACGTACGTACTATATGCTCTAAAAAGGATTTCTTAAGTATTCAAATTGTACTGTCTGGCGTTCGTACGAGATTTTATTTTGATCTTTTTTAAAAAAATATTCGTTGCAGGGAGATAGTATGTATTTTTATATTTTAATATCAAAACTGATGAGCAAATTGTATTAAAAAGGAAAAATATACATTTACTTTAAACTATTGTCATCGCCTCCTACTTCTATTATCATAAAAGAGCTCGTACGTGAAGATAATGAATTTAAATTAGTGACTCGTTGACCCGTATATAGAAAATTTAACAAAAAATATGCAAATACTGGGTAAGGAGTGGTTCTTAAAAAAATATTTTTAAAAATTTACAATTATAATTAGAAAATTATATACTGCAAACACAAGAAAAGGTCGAATGTTCACTTTAACTAGGGGGTAAATAAATTAGAAAAATTTTTAGTGAGTCGTCGATCAGTAGCAGTCCATCGAATTAATTTGTAAAAGGGCGCCTTGAACTCGTTAACAAAATATAAATTACGAAAATACGCAATTTACTTATTCGAAGGTTGCATTTGATCCAAACTACCAATCAAGTGCAGTATTAATTACACAAATTAATCAATATACGTGAACTATTAAATTCACCACACTTAGTACACGGTTGTTACGTTGTTGACAAACGTTACGTTACATAAAACGTAAGGAAAATCAAATTATGCTAATAAACGAAAGATGTTGGTGCGTGCGTTGGTGGTTTGTAAGTTTTGTAAGTTGAATGAGGAAGAGACGTACTCGTCCAACAAATTGACGAGTTGTGGGGAACACGAAATTGTTTTTGTTAAGTAGTAGAATTAGATTTCGGAATAGAGCAATAAAGGGTGTTTTCTGGAATGTGACAGGCTAGCGTTTTCGTGAAAGAGGGTGCAAATACAATGGGAACATTACTACTCTCAAAAAACAAGCAAAAGGTTCCCTTTAGATGACTAAAACGAGCACTCTATAACGGCGTCGTTTTATGAAACTGTCGAATATTGTTGGATACACTTTCGTCGAGTACTTAAATTATTATAATTTACAAGAATTTAATTATAATGTACGGTTTGGGTGTACACATAAATATGGTGGTTTAAGTTTTAAAGGGAGGTTCTTCGTCATTTTCTGCAATATAAACATTTCCTGCTAATAAAAACTAACAGACCACACCAGGCAGCTAATAAAGCAGATAACAGAACCAGTTCCATGCATAAACAAAATATTGCGTTACCATAGCAACGAACAATAACTTATTAGAAGTGTCAGTGTAAAGTTTGACGTCAAAAAAGTAAACCAGAGTTAAGGTAGTACTACCGATACCACAAGTGTCAAATGTGTGCTTACTGTAATTTGACTTCCGTCGTATTTATATTTGGCAACGCCGCGTAAAAGCAAAAGAGACAAAAAATACCTTTCAGGTTATCGGTTTGACATGTAATGTCTGTTTACTAATGAAATGTCTGAATAAAACTTATTAAATGGTACAAAACGAATATTTCATTGGAAAAATAAAAGAGTCACTGAAAAAAGGTATAGAAAAATGTGAAACAAATAGCATTAGCCGTATTCTGTACATATTTAAATTTCGCGCGCGTCTAACCTTCTTGGCGGCGTTGCCGCATGTAAGTTTTGTCTTAATTATTTATTAATTACTCTTATCACAAGCTCTAAAGTTGAGGTTTTATTAATACAGAAAATTCAATTCATTTTTTTCTTTCTATTGATACCAATTTCATAAAAATCTGAACGTCCAATTTTGTAAAATAAAATAAAATCTGTGATTTCCCATAAGGATCAATGTTAAAGGCAAAAATTTTTAAATATTTTTATCTTTTTTTCAGTTCTCTGTAGGCCTCCAAAAATTTAACTGGTTAATTATGATATTATAATGTACCAATATGCTAAGTTTCATTAAATTCTGAACGTCAATTCTAAAACCGGTAGTACTACCTTAAGCAATAAATTAAAAGAAAAAAGATGTCCACCGAAATTGTAAAAATCGAAAAATTGGAGTATCGAGCCATCATCAAGTACCTGTATTTAAAAGGGTTAAGAGGTAAGCAGATTTACGAAGATATGGTTAATACCCTTGGTGATCAATGTCCTTCGTATGCGACCGTGAAAAATTGAACTGCAAGCTTCAAAAGAGGTAAATTTTCAATTGAAGATGATGACCGATCGGGAAGGCCAGTTTCTGTGTCAGTCCCCGAAAATATCGATGCAGTTCATGACATGATTTTATCAGACCGTCGAATTGGGCTAAAACGGATATCTGAAGCACTGAATATTTCATACGAACGCGTTCATCATATAGTTCACGTCAATTTGGACATGAGAAAAATTTCTGCAAAATGGATCCCCAGATGTTTGAATGTTGACCAAAAGCGTGCAAGGGTAGAAACATTGCGTTCGATCTGTGCTCGATTTGAAAACGATGTAGACTTTTTAAACCGAATTGTTACTATGGATGAGACTTTGGTACATTTCTACGATCCAGAAACAAAGCAACAATCGATGGAATGGCGACACTCTGGTTCTCCAAGACCTAAGAAGTTTCGTGTCCAAAAATCTGCTGAAAAAGTTCTTGCTTCAGTTTTTTGGGATTGCCATGGAGTAATCATGATTGATTTTTTGGATAAGGGTAGAACAATAACTGGAGATTACTATTCGACATTACTGACCACTCTACGGGAAAAAATTAAAGAGAAAAGACGCGGAAAGCTATCCAAAGGTGTTTTGTTTTTGCAGGACAACGCCCCTGCACACAAATCTCATGTTGCCATGCAAAAAATTCGTGATTTAGGGTTTGAATTACTAGAACACCCCCCTTATTCTCCAGATTTGGCTCCGTCCGACTATCATCTCTTTCCTCAACTGAAAAAAAGTTTAAAAGGTCGTAAATTTTCTTCCAACGAGGAGGTAATAAAAGCTGTGGAGGTCTGGTTTGCAGAGCAAGAAGAAACATTTTTTTTGAAAGGTCTAGAGACGTTGCAGGATTGCTGTAATAAATGTATCCAATTAAGAGGAGAATATGTTGAGTAATAAAATATTTTGACATTGAAATTTTGTTTGGTTCTATAGTAGGCTAAGAATTTTTCAATATATCCTCGTATAAAGCGAGAATTTAATTAGTATTGGTGACGTTCCTGTACAAATTTCTTCTCTTGTTCAGCCTCCCTCATAAAATCGCCCTTTTAGAGCCTAATTATTTTTTTACGATTCAAATAGTTATACAGGTATTTAGGAAATTATGGAAATTGTGCCCTAAAGTCTCACTTCGTATCCCTATTTTTCACGATCACAGGCGACCTATCACTGAACATAATCAGAGAAGATAATACGTTTTTAAACAGGATGTCAATTTAAAAACTTCCCTTCTCTATCTTCGCCATGGTGTAAAATAGTGAAATTCAATTTTAATACGTGAGGAAACATTTTTATCGAGCATTGAAGCTGTCCCTAGATCAACCCCAAAAGTCGGTAAACTAACCTCTTAAAGTTATGCAGGGCTCTGTATATTCAAAGTACTTTTAGGATGGTATAGGTCGTTTTTAAAATAAAAAAGTTTTATGAAGGGTCCTCGATATAATTCTAAAGTCGTCGTTTCAAATTCATCCAGTAAATCACTTTTTTGAAGTTAAATTAATTTCAATAAGTACTTCATTCTTCAATTCCAATAAAATATTAATTTTTCAAATACCAAAAATAAATGTAGGTACCTACCTAAGTGTTTTATGTAAATTTTGTATTGATAAATAAAAACTTCCGACTTTTAGAATTTCTCATCATTCACTATTTATGAATGCACTTATCGACTAGTTTTCAATTTCTAAAACATTTTAAAGGTGGTTGCGGCAAAAATTTTCAGCTCTACGTGCAAAAAATAGAGAAATAACTATCGATAGTTGAAAATAGACATTTGGGGCATTTGAAACAATTTCGCATTTGTTTCATCTCAAACTCAACAAATAAATTTCTCTAAATTCCGAAAGTTTTTCCACTTCTGTTATTTTCATGTGATGAAAATAATAATCAGTATCTCAATAATTTGACTTGACATTTAGCAGCAAACAATGGTTAAAGTTCAAGAAATTCTACATGGGCAGGTTTAAGTAATAATACTAAGGTATAACGTAAAGAGAAAATGACATAGGTTGGTTGTCTGGTACAATTATTATCTTTTAGAAATGTATATCCCGTCTCGATTGTTTTTGCTACAAATAAGCTTCATTTATTTCGACAATTATGGCAATGTAAATCTAATTTTAAAGAAGCATTGTTTTCGAACCACTCAAGTGGGCTGTTGGATGCCGATGGGCGCCACACAATCGTAGAGGAGTGCGGACGTACATCAGAATGTGTTTTAATGCATCAGACCGGAGTGCCGTTTCAATTTCTCAATCGATTTTCAAACTTAAAAGTAATAAATTTCTCTACCCAACTTTTGATGTAACGTTATTGCGCAACTATTAATAATTTAGAACTACTTTTTCAAACTTAAATTGCACAAACCGCACACTTCGATTATTATTTTTAATAAAGATTACTTGCAGGGCAGGGCGGTAACTAAAATTGTAGCGCTTTTCGTCCAGTTTTCAGAAAATTGAATTTTTTTTAATGTTTAAATAATACTTACAGTAAGGAAGATATCGACGTATTACCTATTAGGTAAGAAACATGCACACGCAGTAATTTTTAGAAAAAATAAAGAAAATTTCTAATATATCTTGCCGAGATTTAAATTAGTGTTTTCCATCTAACTTTTCAGAATTGAATACGAAAATCAAGAACACAATGAACAGCAATTGCAGTAATTAGCTGGCGCTAGTTTGCAAATCACGACACTTGTTGAAAATTAAACTTTTAGAGAAAATCCTACTGAGTAATTAATAATACGAGAATGCAGACATCACTTTAAAAAGTAAAGCAAAGGGTTAATTGACTAATCTTTAATGTCGTTGGTTTTAAGAGTTTTTAACTGAAAAAAGTTTTAAAAAAATGTAGCTAGCGAATTGATCGCAGAAAAAGCTATAGGGAAAGCTTTCTATAAGTCTAATTAACAGCAAAAGATCCATTCAGATTAGCTATAATTCGATGAATATCACGTTAAGAAATTTATTATTTTTACAAAAATATAAGCTGCAAGAGCATATTCAAGAACGCAATATTTTCCGACCCCTTTTTTGGACGAAAACTCTTAAGATTTACTACTACAACTTTTACGAGCTCCTTTTTGTTTCTACCAATAATTTTTCTTTTAGAAAATATACATTTTCGAAGAAATTCAATACGTTTCTTTAAAGTGCACTTTGCTCTTTTTGTCAAAACAAGAAATTCCGAAGACTTTGAAATAAAAACATTTTCATCTACAAGTTCGTGTTTTCTTAGGCCTATTATATTCGAAAATTGACTTAAAGCAGATTTGCTAATTTTGTAAATCAAATTTAAATGTTTTTATATTTTTGGAAAAAAATGCTCTTGATTTTGTTTTTAACATTTCGAACTCTGACTCAAAGTAATCCTCTGCCACAAGAATTCGCAGTCACTTCCGCGCGTTAGTCAGTTTTATATAACCTGTAACTTGTAGTTAATAATTCTGTTGGATTCCATTGGGTGGGGACAATATTATTTAAATAAATAACCACATAAATTACCTCCGCATTGAAAGACACTAAAGAAGAAAACAATAGCGCAAAGCGGAGGTCACCAATTACTCGATTTAAAGGCATTGATGGTGACTAGAAGTAAGTCTTTGTTCATTTATTTCTTTTGAATTAATGTCAAAAATAATATTGATATAGTCCCCACAAAATTTGAAAGGACTTAAAATGGAAGAATGATGAAAACCTCGGAAGAGATGCACATGCATCAGTATAGAATTGCATTTTTACTTGGCACACCTTAGAAATGAACCCTATTCAACAAACGTCCTTATGATTTCGTCTTAAATCAGACTTTTTAGTAACCAATAGGCAATGATTTAAAATTTGCATTTTTAACAACCAAGGAGACTTCCCCCTACTGCCGCTATCTATTGCGTAACTTGAGATTGAATGATATGTGCCATTATTTTGATCCTTTTCAGGCCTTATAGGTTACAAATTACAACTCGATCGGACTCATTACTTAAATATTAACGGCCTCTTCTTCCTATGCTCCCCACCAATGACCCTTAACTAAATTGAATTCAGAGGGTTTTTGAGATATTGAATATTGAAGATGTCTCAAATAATGGCATGTTTGTTTTTTTAGGCAGCAAAAAAGAACTTTCCATAAGTGACAGTTTTCGGCGTCAAGGTCAAGAGTTGTGGTTTTCACTTCTGAAAAAAAATTTTAACGTACACATTTCACGTGCAACATCAGACAAATTAAATTCAAAAGCAAGGCTACTTGATTACCATTATGAAGCAGAAAATATTATAAATGTCTAAAATGTCTCTTTTGGGACGTATGCACAATATACTGCTCTCAAAACTTTTTTGACGTTTTCCCTACTTTATAAAGAAAAGCCGAAGGCAAAGCAATAAAAACGTATAAGAAACAAGAATTCCACTCAAATTATTTTCCTAAACTGATTTTCTTAAGGTGTTCAGAAAAAGGGGTTGCTTGAATTGTTTAATGAACAAAAGTCCATATTATTTCCGAAAATTCAAATTTTGTAAAATTAGAACTTCAGAAAAATCGTAAAACGAATTGCAATTAAAGAATCCTCACAAAGAATCATCAGATTCGACTCCAGGAATTGATTAAATGCCTGCTGTTGCCTCTCGCAAGGCAACAGCAAACCACCGACTATAAAATTGCTTTGTGAAACTCACCAATTTAGTGATTCGGTACATCAAACAATTAAACTGTTAGTTTCTTACGTTAGTGTCTTAATATGCTGCTTAGCTTAGGGCTGGAGAATTTTGCGCGTTTACAGAACATCCTTCCGGAACAACTATAATAAAAAGCAACTTGATTTTTCTCTGAGAGTTCAGAGTTAACCAAAGGGGTTCTCTATGGCATGGCATAGTTGAAATGTAAATAATACGGGTAGTACGGTAATACCTTACCAAAAAAATTAAAAGCTGCAAAAACGGTTAAGGTTGAGCAAAATAGTGAGTTATATAGAACTGCGCCCAGAACAATAGTAAAAATCAACAGATGCAATTTTTTTGCTAGGATGTAGCCAAAAGATTATTCTACGATATGACATACTGGGTAAACTCTAATAATATAAAGTATCTACGCAGAAAAAATGACCAAAACAATAAGAAAAAAAACAAAATTAGCGTACCGATTAAACTAATTTTTTCTGGGCGGATATGATAAGTAGTTTAAAATCATATAAAATATGTCACGCCATATAAAACATGATGTAGAATGTAGAGGATATCTACAGAATAAGATTTCAAAAAAAACGTCCCTGAGAGTTGAGGACGCCGTAAGTTTTCCTCGAGCCTTAAATAGTAAGAAGAAGAAAAACCTAACGGTTTCCAACAACTACCTACTCAAACACCTTTGAAAATGCCTAAAAGCTTTTAAAATGTGTCCCAGGTTATAGTCCTTTACTGCACTGTTCTCTGGAATCTTCTAATATTACAGAATATTACATAAATAATTATTGTTCTTAATAAATTGAAGATACCCATTGAAGAAGAGTCGGCGTCCACCGTTCAGGCTTACGAAGCGACAAATATTGCGTCGCTTCTAGTCGCTCTGTAGTGTATTCGATCGAAAAGGGCTAAATTGAAGAGAACTTTTAGAAAATTAATTTAAAATGCGATTGTAAAACCAATTAGTATATTAGTATCGATTTGTATTTCACAAAACAGGCATAACAAGTTTAAAAAAACAAGAGCACTTCAATTTAGTACACCCAGTCGTAGTTTACGTTGAGCAGGTGCTCATTTATATTCAATAAAAATCAACAGGTGTATTTAAACTAATTAACAATAAAGCTTAATAGAGTAAAGTGTAAAATTCAATTAATTACAACAAATTTTTTAGCAAATTGCTAACACAATTGGAGATACAGGCGCACAAGCCGTGCACAACAGTTGAAGTTTCCCAAATGGAATTTTCTCCCGTATAATTTTCAGATAAGGTATGAATAATAGTTGGCGCTTCGAGTAAAGTAGCTGAAATATCTTATACTCCCCTAATTACTATAATATATTTTTGTGAAAATACGTCAAAGGAAAATGGTAAATGATGTGACCTAAATAACGATAAGAAATAAAAAACGAAGTAAAAAGAGACCGAAGGAAAAATCCTGCAGTTTTCGAGAAAATTGGTTTTTTGCCATTTTTGTGCGATAGGAAGATTTGGGTGAAGAGTGCCCCTCGAAACACCTCCTATTTTGAATGCATGTAATGTAAATTAATGCAGTTGCCGAGATCTGGTCGACCTTCGTCAGGGGCATACTCATTAACAATGTATGAATAGAATGCATTAGCAAATGCATCTTCCACGTGCAAAACGAGTTTTTTTGAAACGAAAAGAATTGCGCTAAATTATAATATTCGTACCTAATAGTTCGGCTTACCTATCAATAAGCTAATTGTTAATTACGTAATTACGTTCAACTACTCGTTATCAAATATTTATATTATTTCGTTGATAGAATCAAAACAGTTATAAAAATGTTTATATCGAGCCAATAAAATGACGATAAAATGAGATAAGAGTGCACACGTAAATTTGCAAAAAAAATTGTTTATATCTCACCTTGTGGTGTTGTATAACAGTGGATGCTTTTCTCTTAGCGGACATATCGATGTTCTTATACAACTCGGAGCACTTTAAATTAATAGTATTAAAAAGCGCGCCGTTCTAATTAATTAAACTGGTTTAAAAAAAGTCAATATAAACACATGCACAAATTTATAATGCTCGGTGTACACGACCGCGACTAACTGTTAATACAGTGGTGTAGGTCGGGAAAAGTGACGTCAGCAAGAGGTCCTCCCAAAACTTTAGAATTTAAATTTCATGAATAACATTAAAATTTTATTTGAATACTAAATTATGTTAATTTAATTGTTTAAATTTGCCTAAAATGTGCTCGAATTTAATAATTTAGTACATTTATTTTAAAATTAGTAAGTGGGTACGTGTTTATATATTATTCAAATATTTGCAAATCGTACGCTACTACGATAAAGAGTACATAACTACAGTTCAAGTACACTTACATAATTCAAAGTCGATTTCCAAAGCGATTATTTTAAGTTAATATTTCTCGGATTAATTTTATTCATTTATTTTTAACGTCAATTTCGAGTCGATGTATTGAATTATACAACTACACTCAAACACGCACTGTAAGCAACTGTACGAGATATATCCCCGCCAGAGATACCCAGTACTCTCTTTACCCCTTCGACGCTGACGTCTATCCCTACTTACGTCGCGACGGTCCCCTGAACCCCTCGAACGGCAATGTCAAAGAAAGAAATCCTCGGGCGACCTCAACCTAAAAGATAACCCCACGTCCGCTCGAGCCGTTTCGCCGACGAAGATTTGGACATACTCGAAAGAGCATTTTCAACACACATTTAATATTACGAAATGAAATATTAAAAGAACGCCGCTTTTATTACATAGAGCGAAGAACTCGTAATTCTATGAGATAAGTAAATACGTTACAGGGCCGTAATAAAAATATATTATACGAAACCCACCCAATAAAGAAAAACAAAGTTTCGGGTTTCAGATATCAAACTCGAAAAACTTGAAATGAGAAAAGAAACCGATTCATCTCGAGACGTCCGTCTAAAAAGTAGCCACACCCTTGATACGAATATTTTTATTTCTATTTCCACTCGCAGTTTCCAGTTTGCAGGCGAATTATTTCATTACGGTAACAAAAATGTAAATAACGTTGCAGTGCCGTAATTAGTAATTCTTGCGCCCGTGGCAAAATCCGCAAAACGTGCTTTGAGAATTAAATGAATATTAAAGAAAAGAAAGATGCACATTTTTGAACGTAAAATTACGTGCCTCTTATAACGTTTTATAAAATAACACGTTAAAGAGATAAAAGGACCAAAATAGAAAAATCTCGTGTTCTATTGTAATTTAAAATATGATGGCTATCTACACCTACTACAGGGTGGTCGACGGAAAAGGTTTGTTTTTGTAATTTAATTCAACTTGCTACAAGTGTGCTCGTACACACCAACGTTATTTGTTTAGGGGTTTTAACTTCACCTACGTTACGTTACGTTCACCTAATTTCACCAACCGCAAAAGACAAGCTATTGGCAGAGACATGCCACTTGAAAGTCCCAGAAATTTGGTACCTATATGTCCCTATTTATTTTTTAAAATTACTATTAGCAACTAGCAACTTATTGCGTGCTCAGTAGCAATTGGAAATTGTCACTAGCTTATAATCACTAATAATGAGTACGTAAGCGCTGCCGCCAAAGCAGAGGTCTTAAAAGCGATAGACAAAGAAAAATAACTGTTACTGAAGGTGATGAACGAAAACAAAATATTTTGACCACGTAATGAGAAGCCAAAAATATGAGTTCCTTACTGAGATGGCTGAAAGGCTAATTTCATGGCAAAAGATCATCCGAAAAACGTCAGAACTCATGGATGAAGGACTCGAGACTCTGAGGATATATTCCGTCATTCCATGTCGCTATTTCAAAAGTTACGTTAGCCACCTTCACAAAAAGATGGCTGGAAAACTGTAGCACATTCTGGAGTCCTTGTTCAGCGCTTCGACAATAAGTCGACGACACGTAGTCAAAAACGTTCAAATATAAATTTAACAGAGATCGATCTGATCGCAAGTCGCAAAGTGCAATTACTTGACCACCAACTATGAAGGGCCTACGTAGATATTCCAGATACATAGAAGAGGGGTGTTCAGATAAGTGTGCCTCATCAAACTTAAAGATAAATTGAAAATTTTTTGCAGCATTTATTGTAGTTTTGTTTTTTCCATTTAACCATATTTATTATCTTGTTTCCCTAACAGCCTTTTAAATTAATTTAATTAATTTTTAGTTAAGTGTTGAATTTGTAATCTTTAAAAATCTTGATTTTGTAACATACAGGGTAGGGTGTTAATTAAGTATGTGCACAAATTGTGAGAAATTAATATTTGATTGGTTTTAACACAAGAAGTTCAACGACTTCGCAATGACTCTCTTTTCCAGATACGGGGGGGGGGGGGGGTGTTAAAGTCTAATAGAAAATTAGGTTTAGGTCTTATCACAATAAATTTTAAAAATTGTACATCACATGTGTCAATAGGTACACATTAAGATTTTACATAAAAACGTGTTCAAATTTCAAAACTGAATAATAGCCAAATTATCAAATTTTGCGACATTTACCTTATTCATTTTCTAAAACTTCATGAAAATAGAAATAAATTGTGTACTACTATTCGGAACCAAATTAACAAAAATCTCGCCAAGGCCATTTTTGAAAAAATGTGCTTACCAACGAAGTAAAAATAACCAGGTACCTATGTATGTACTAATAAGAAATTCTAAAATTACCTTTATTTTATGGAATTTTCTGAACTCGCGATATTTTCTAAAACACACACAAGTAGTTGAAAGTTTATAGGGTGTTTAAAACCCTCTAAATACGACGATTTCCACAACACTCCACTCGCGTCATTACAGTACACCGAATTAAACTGCAAAGAATCAAACTAAAATGCGTTGAGGTATATACAAGTTAAAACTTTAGATAAGTGGAGCGCTTATCTCTTATTAAAGAACACCTGAGCGCCTTATATGTGTATTCAAAGTTGTCGTTCATAAAAATTTTAATTCTACAAAAATAATAAAAGTTGATTATTTTAATGCATTGTATTCTTAATGAAATGAATGGACGTAAAATGTGTACAGAAGGTGTAATTTCCTTATACATACTATAAGAAGAAATAAAAAAGTATTGACTGTCAAAAAATTGAGATTTTCAGTACTCAATTCCAGCACCCTTTTTAACCCTTAAAACTACCCATGCCAATTTTGAGAGGTCGATGATATATTTTTTATAATAAGAAAAGATTATACACATAGTATTACCTATACCTATTACTACGGTGTTCGTTAAACAGTTACCTAGTTGGTACCATACTATGAAAAAAAATTTTTATTGGAGAAAAGAGTGCATTCACTAAATTAAAAAAAATTTTTTTCTCGTAATACTGATGTCCAGTTTTTGACAGACGTTGAACAAAATTGTAAAATTAAGTCATAATTGAAAGAGCAACGAGGGTTGCATTAAATTAAAAACAAAACTTTTATTGAATATGAATTCTATCTTAAATAATTAGATTTTAACCCCCCCCCCCCCGTAACTAAAAAATCAATCAAGTATTAATTCCTTAAAGTTTGTGTAAGTACATACTTAATTAACACCCTGTATAGTGCATAACATCAAACTTTATCAATTAATTATAAATACTTGTTTAGTAAAATCAAAATCTCCTACCTTAACTACAGGGCTAAATAGGCTATAGCCCCGGGGCGCAAGCCTTTTGGGGGCGACCGAGCTTGTCTGTGATTTAACTTACTTTACTAGGTTGCTATTTTTCAGTTTCAGCGCAAATTTTTTAATGTTTCATTATATTTTTAAATTATACAGTAACTGGTAAGGCAATCTTTACTTCCTAAAGTTAATTTAAGCTTTGTTGACCTTGAAAATTCACGAAAAGTTTTGCCATGTGATCCAGGCTCATGTCGCTACGCTATTGGCTAGTGTTTTTAGTATCCCACAGGCGCTGAATATCTTCTTAGACGACCATCTTAGATTACATATTAGACCTCATCCCTTGAAGTAAGTGATGCATAAATAACTCATTCACTGACTTGCTTAAAACTTAATACAACCAAAACAATGCGCGCTTTTTGGGGTAAAAAGAGCAAAATGAAGCACTTGTACGACGAATTTAGGAAAACTAACATCCTTAACAAAGTGAGGTGGGAGGGAAGCTGAAAAAGTTAAAATATGGTAAATAAAGTTCGAAACCTCAAGAATACTCTTTCTGAATACCAAAACATGTTCCTTTGACAGGTATTGGTTAATTTAAAAGCGATTCAAAACCACCAGTGGTGCTAGAACTTGAACTAAACACAGTGTTACACATCAGAACATTATTCAAGTATTATCTAAAATGTAAATCTCAAGACTCAAGATAATTACATATATTGTAAAAAAATAAGATCACAATTGTGGAGAATGATTGTAAAAAGTGCATATCAAGCAAAATACCACCGGAGTCGAAGTTTACATTGCCTGAAAACATCACTATACAAAAATCATACATTCTCAAGACTAGGGCTGGGCGATACCGTAAATCAGGTATCAAGTATCGATACAGTTCGGTATCCATACCATTCAAATGTATCGAAAGTATCGAGGTAGCGAAAGTATCGATGTATCGAAGGGACCGAGGTATTGAAAGTAGGTATCGTATTATCGATAGTTTGAAAGAATTGAAGTATCAAAATTACAGAAAGTATCAGATCAGGGTATCGAAAGTAACGATTTAATGAGCAGTAAAAAATTGCTTGAATTACAAAGACTCCATATTTTTTGAGGTACTAGCTATAGTATTTCTTCTTCCGGTATCTAATACAATACAGAATGTACACAACATAAATGTCTACTGCAAATATAGAAATACCTCGATACTATCGATGCCTTGATACTTTCGATCCCTCGATACTTTTGACTCTTGGTAGGTATCAATATTTTGCCCAGCCCTACTCAAGAACTCAAAAGCCTCCCCGCAATATTTCTTTTAGCGACACTAAAATAGATCAAGACGTTTTCAGTCGAATTACATCTAAAGCCGATCCTGCTTTTTTCACAATGAAATCATTCCAATGAATCCACGAACGAATTACTTCACCCAAAAAAAATTACTGCAACAAGTATTTTTACAAAATCCAATTATCCTTAATGTTTCGCTTAACAATAAAATTACAATACTTTCCAACTCGTTGCAACCCATTAGATTAGGGGCACGTCTTTATTTCCATTTCAACATCGAAGAGGGTTTTGTAGGATATGTTAAACATAAAGGACGAGTACCTTTATTAAAAGTTTAAAAAAGAACTCCCCCAGTGTTTGAAAGGTGCCATGACTCAGACAAGTCTTTTTTAAAACGAGCTACACGGGTTCGTCTTCGATGGAGAAAAAGGGACTAAATTAAGTCTGACGTTTTTGGAAATTATTTTTAAATCTCTCGTGTTTAAACATGTTCCTCTTAAAATAACAGCTATTTAATTACAATACTATTTTCAAAGGTGCTTTGTTTTAACGTTAAGCATCAAGGATATGGTGGTTGGCAGCTGTCATATATAGCGGAAGAAAACATGAGGTCACAAACGGAACTGTAGTTGACAACTGGAAAACGTGTAAGTACAAAATAAGTTAGAAAATGTAATAAACTGGCCCAGCCTAAATTGTATATCCTGCGATATGATTTTTACTTGACAAGATGCGTGTCGTTCTACTTTTTTTGACGAGCTAAATATAATAAATATAAGAGTGAATCGAATACGGTTCTGTGTACTTGCACATTAGCATTAGTATCTACACCCCACGCAGTTGTCAAGGGGGCCTCACCCGCGCCCATCTTTGCCGCACCCGGCAGCGGTCCTAAATACGTTCCCCTCGTTAGCCCCCAACCTCTTCCATTAGCTTGCAATCACCCACAGATGCCCCCTCAGCGGTCACACGCGAGCCATCACATAATGCCCACCAACACAAACTACGTTCCATAAACACGTTTTAAAACTGAACACAAAACTTTTCGTACAAGCTTTACTTTTAAAAAAGATAAAAGATAAATGAAAAAATGTGAATAGGTGCTAATAAATAGTAATTCCCTCTTTATTTGCTTACTTAATTAGGTATGTGTGTTTTTAGGGTATCGATTGAGCAACTACTGACGTACAGCAAACACGACATTCTGTTCTTTTATACTGCCAATTTTAATTTATGGCGTGGAGAAATAGTGAAGATCGAAATTGACCGCACAAGTATTGCATAGTCTTAATAACACGAAAATAAAAAAAGAAGAGAATTCGTATAAATAATTGACCGAGTAGTTTAAAATCCATTGTCGAGCCTCAATATGTTCTCACTAATTGCTAGAGCCAGACACAGCGGGATCCCTAGGGGAAGAAGGGAACGGACGAAGCCGTATTTGTCCTGCAGGGGTGGTCCCCAACTAACCCTTTGTCCTCAAGAAACCCTTGTTTCCGTTAAACCCCTTCGTTTCGACCTAACTGGCGGTTGACGACAGTATTCGTTTATTCCAAAAGACAAAACTAAAACACTAATATTGATAACAAAAACCATCTCTCTAATAAAACTTAAAATTAATTTCAACCCTTACTTATTCAAATCCCCTTTTGTACATTAATTCGGCATGCAAAACAGTTTCTATATAAAATTAACTTGACGTTTTTAATTTAATAAAGTTACTCGAAACTTTTTTTTTAAACTTACCCTCGTAATAGGTTTTTCAGAAAATTTCGCGCCCGTTTAAATGATAAAATTTTGTACGACACTTTCTTGCAGTTTGTTTTTAGAACATAGTGACTCGACCTACACAGATTGGGGTGTGAGGTATCCGGAACAAAGATATGTGAAGGCGCACGGGAGGGTCGCACGCAAACAGAACACCCCCACAAATGACATGTGTGACACAGGGGACGTAACTGTAGTATAAGGTTGCCAGGACAAACTAAAGTATAGAGAAAAAAATATGCGGCTTCCTAATTTGACACGAGCAAGAACATAGATAATATAAAACGGACACAATCACGTTCAAATTACCGACGAGTAAAGAATTACTTCTAAGTGATTACTACCCTTGAAATTTAATTTTGTTTGGGTGGTCTTGAAGCTTGAAGTTGAACCAGTTGAACACTATTCAGTTGAAATTTTAAATAAAATTAGTCGCGCGTAATTAGAAATAAATGATTTAAAAGAAGGACCCTTAATACGTTGGTTGCTGCATCGGTTTATGGATTGTGAATTCAATTGCATTTTATACTAATAGTCCGTCACACTTAACTGTCACTTCGATTTTCCCTTTTAATTTACTCGTATTTTGTATTGGGCAAAAATGGAATTTCAATATTTAAGTGAACTAATTAGGCGTTATTACACGATCGGTAAATAATTTTACGTATAAACCAGTTATTTTTAATAAAAATATTTAATTATTTACAACGACTCGATTAGAATCGGTCAGTGATTAAATGCGTACATCGATTTTATTCCGTAAGGTGAAATGGCAGATGACGAAAACATATTCGAGTTCCAATAAAATCGTACCGGCTGTTGCTTTAGAATATAAGAGAATTTAATGGAACAGAAAATTCCCGTAGCTCTATAATCGCACTTTTCTATCCGAAATTACACACAATGCACTTTACCAATCCAGATTTGACACCCGTAACGCGAAAAGCCCTCAAAGTGCTATTGTTCGAATCAAGAAAAGTTATACACCCAACACCCGTCAATGTTGCTAATGTGAACTCAAGAAGAGCGGTTGAATAAGAAGAGAGTTGCAATAAGTCAAATATTTTGTTTTAGAACAAATTGAAAATATTTTTTTCCTTTTGACAATAAACTGTCGATTGGATTTACTTTTAATGTTTCTGGAGAAGGTGAAAAGGATAAGGTGAAACGGTGGGTATTGGAACAGAAATATGAACAAAAATCTGTCCAAACAACCTCCCCAACTTTGGATCAATAGCCGTTTCGATGAAAATACAGGTAGTAACAAACCAATGACCAGTAATTGCGTTAGAATTGCATTGGAGTAGAGTGCCCGAAGTTTGAAGCAAAATTAATTCAAAACGCCGCCAAAACAAAAATAAAAATTAAGAATTCGCCCCGTCTCGTTTGCTCTTGACAGCCCTTAATTAAAAAATGAAATGACACTTTAATAGTATATTAAAGTACAAGTTTCATAAGGCACCTTGTTAACGTACGAGTCCAAGTTTTGAAAACGACCCGCTTGCGGTGAGTTTTAAAAAGGACGAGTACTTAACACGGCTTATGAAACGTGTAATTTATACTATTTTTTCTATTTCACATTTTAATAAAATAATTTGTTAAAATATTTAAATAATTAACATCATGGAGATTTTCTTTTTATAATAATTGTGGTGGCACTGACTGAAATGTCACATCATTTAGTTCAATGATTCATAGATGTCGCAAGTTTATTTTTTTAAATTTAAATAATGCACCTACTCCTGTATGTATAATTTAAGTTTTAACAAATAAAAATGAATGAACTATGTCAAAACATTATTCTTTATTACATTTCAATTCTAATAAGCTATAAAAATAAACATTTTAATAAATGATATTTGACATTTGTAAACGTCAGTTCAACTTGACGCAAACTTAGCAGAAGAAAATCCCCCAGAAACAGTACGTTAAGAGACCAAAACAGTACGTTAAGGAGTGGATTAAAGTACTGAAATAGAAAAACATCCTTATAGCATTATTACAGCAGACTTAGAATTTTATGTAAAAAATGTTTTCAATGTGTGAAAAACTTATTCTGAACGCGACATTGATGAACAAGTATTCCGTTGTTTTATCCTGCAGTCTCAAGATATTAAAATCGTCAACAGTTCGAATCAAACCAAGAGCCCATACCATATAGCATTTAATTTACTACCGTGCCATAAGATGTGAGAATGGGAATTTATCTCGAACCATAAGTTAAGTTAAGCATGTATTAACCTTATGCATCTGTTTATTTCAAGCTTCTGCTATATTCGTTTAATCCTTACACATTTTCATATGTTAAGCAATTGATATAATTTGTCATTGTCAGGTGAAGCATCTGCAAGTCTTGTAAATAATTTCTAGATGATTCGGTAAGTCATAGAAGACCTACACATAGTTAATTTTCTTACAAATTGGGTGCTCTTATATTTATAAAAGGCCATGTAGACCTTTAAACATGTATAATTACAAACAAAATTTAAATAATCCGGCCATTTAAAGAAAATTATCCTAATTTTGGCTTGTAATGGCTGTAACATACAAATGTTTTAGAACTCGTCTCGTTATAGTCACGTGGAACATTTTATAAACGACCCCACGGTAAAAACGGTCTTTTACTAATTTTGTTACAAATTGTGTTGGAAATTTTTACTCTGCATCGTTTCGGTTTTAAAAATTCCGCATAAAACCCGATTGTCACCCGATAAAAATGATTTTAATGCAAATTGTTATCATTTTTTACCGGTGTGAGACTCTGACTTTAGTAGAGAGAGAATACAGGTTCAGAGCTTCAGCTAGAATCTGAACGTATCTCATTAAGATTCTCCGCAACTAATGGTAATTACTTTAAGTAATATTTGATAGAAAACGGGTTTTCCGCAAACAAATTTTGCTACTTCAGTATTTATAGCACTGACCGACCAAAAACGAAAAATAACGGATGGAAAATGGAAATATCACTTTGTGATAATTGAATTACCTTTACGTGCAATTAAAGTATTTTCCCTGGCGCATAATTACACGAACGTCATCAAATTTAAGACACCGTACCTACATCATCACAATATACCCGTAGTAATAACTAAATAAAGCTCGGGTCGCACACGCGCCTCGCTTTTAGCTCCAGTTGCAATTGCTTAGCGGCGGCGTTCAATTTTGTGTGACCGGAAATGAGGCTAATGTATCCTCGTGACGAATGATCTGACAGAAACAAAATGATGAAGAGTAAAATTTTTTACTCTAATTTTTCCCAAACACGACAAATTTAATTATTGATTAGATGATTAGTTTTAAAAAAGATACCCCTCAAGCGCAGCCTCCTACAAATTAATTTACAGCCCCACGAAAAAACACTAGTAATCGCCCTTCATGTAGTAAATATTCAATTATTTTTAATCGTATGACACGAAAAAAAAATTGCTAATTAATTAAAAATGTTAATAAATGAAGTGATTAAAATTACGAAACATCGCGATAAATTTTGCTCCGTTTTAAATAGCTTGAACAGGAACGTACAATTAATTAAACTAAGGGAATACGACTCATACGCTTATGGGTACATCGATAACCATAACTGGATACGTGGGCGAATTGGAAATAGGGAAATTGTTGGTCATGGAGTAAGCGGACAACCAGAATACGCAGATAGGCCAGACTTTCCATTTCCTTCAATCAGATTCATGCCACGAACGGCCCAAATTCAAGTAACATAAGTTGTATAATTTAAATTATTTAAAAATATCGACCAACTTTTTAGGCCGTGCGCGAAAAGGAGAAAGGAAAATGGCACGAATTAACTATTGACGAAAAAAAACTATTGTATAGATCACAATTTCGTTTGACTTTCGTCGAATTTCAGCATCCTAGAGGAGAATGGAAATTTGTATTGGGACTTGGATTTGTACTTCTCTCGGCTGGTTTGTGGCTTAGTATATTAATGAAATTATTTGGTAAGCCTCTTAAAATTAGAACTGCACAAAATCATCCGATATATTTTAGTGTACGACAAGATGAAAAAGCTAAAATCGTTTACAAAAAAATCGAAACGTGAACAGTTAAAAAGAATGATAAATCTTCGCACTAACCCGATTCATGGACTAGCGTCGCAATGGGATTATGAAAATAAGAAATGGAAAACAACAAAGCCGTTGGGTGCAGAATTTGACGATCCATTTGATCTTGATTACGACGAAGATTGCGAATAAAAATATTTTTTTAATATTTTTTTATTAATATACGAGTAAATATAACTCAAGTGAACTTTTGTGAATTTCGATCCCAAAAATTCGAGCAAGTCTTATAGAGCGAGCAGCAAAAGCATCCGACCGCAATAAGGGTTGGAAATTTACCCCCGACGGATCGTCATTGTAGACCCTTATCTTGGATGTCCACCCACTACCCCAACCCGGTGGTATGAGGTGCTGACCCTTTCCTATCCTTGAGGGTCGAATCGGATCTGTTATACGCGAAGGGGGTGAGATAGGAAACTTGTGGACGCCAGGAACTGGCTAATATAAGGTTTCTATAAGGGGTGCAAGTTTATATTGGCGAGCGAGTGTTTTAACATTCAATTAAATTTATTTTTATTTGTAACAATAAAAAAATAGACTTTTAAGATTCTTTTTTAAGAATTTAATCGGGTTAAAGGGGAAGTTTACTTTCCTTTTAAATTTACTTTTCAACTGGGTTCGAGATTTTTGAAGTTTTAAGTTCACGTAAATCGATTTTAGTTAATGTTGTGTTGTTAATCCTATTTTTAATAAAATTTTCCCAGATGGTTAATTATAATTTTATTGCGTGACGCATTCCTCTTCTCTCTTCTTAATTCCGCAAAGAGAATTTTTCAAGCTATTTTACCTGAACTAAATTAATTACACGAGAAGTTTTCATATAATAAAAGTAGTCATAACAATAATTAAATTCTTTAATAATTCGTCTCACAGGCTAAAAATATTACCAGTTAGAAGTATGAAGCCTACCAGATCTATTACAACTAGTGTCCAATTTTAAAACATAAAAATTATCTTCTTCACTTATACCTTATCAGTAATAGCAAAGCACATACAATTATCTATAGATATTCTTTGGTAATAGGAACGGCCGTTAGTAGATTGGCCGGTTGCGTACAAGAAAGAGGGTACGCTCAATAGAACGGTGCGCATCAAACCCTGCCTAAATCGAGATTTTCACGATTGTACCTACCTATTCTTGACAAGGTGTACATTTCGATGCGAATTTTCTTCAACAACTTAAATATTTTAATAGTTCTGTCCGTATTAGCAGTATTTCATGTTTCAGGTTCATATTATTGTAAGTCTTCTGGTATACCGTACAAGAGCAATATTTTTTTAAGTTAATTTAGAAAATCTTAAGACCGTTAATTGAATTACACTTAGGTATTAGACAAAAAAAGAAAATAGTAAAAGAAATGCACTTTCATTTACCTAGATGAAAGCAGAAACGAATTCAATCGGGTTTTTGATTGATGGGTAAGCTTTAAGCCGTGATGTAATTAATACCCGAGGCCTGCGTGGCAAATGTAAATAAATCCCCCAACCAGGAGCTTACAATTTTTTTACGTATTCCTTGTTATTTACACGTATCAAGAATAATCGTACACCTCTATGAAGTGAGTGTAACAATTGGCATGAAAAAAGAAGTATACTACTACATGAAATTTACATTTGAGAGGCTACATTCAGCTACTGGTATCTGGTTTCCAATTTTGAACGTACTTTACACATAAAGTAAGCTGAAGATGCTCTCTCGGGCCTCTATAGCGCTCCCATAGTAACGTCATAAAAATCTCCCCTATCCTTGATTCACTACGTTGCTACATATCACGAGAACTATTAAATTGATAATAATTTTCAACGGCATCTTATAAAGTACCATGTTAACCGTTTTCAATTTATTATTTCCGAAATTCACCCTATAACATCCAACGTCCAATTTCAATTTTTATGAAATCACCGATGGAAATGCCCTTGGTAATTTTGTTTTTGATGTATCTCAAATTGTTTTGCTTTCTATTGTATGAACTTATCCATGGAAAGCATAGTGGTGATTCGTGATTCGTATAAATGATGCATTATTTTTCAAAACTCAATGTTCGCCGACTGGATGAGGGCAACATTTCACATTCGTTTTAAAAGTTCACACTTGTAAATACGCAAAAAGTATACAATGTGTCCCACGAGATATGGGGATAAACAACTGAGTAAATGGGCAAAGTACTAACTGCAGTTTTTGCCGTTTATTTTTGATAGGTAGCTAAAAAACAGGTGAGTGCTGTGCCATACGGGAGTAATTGACGAAAAGCAGGAAACACCGGCTTAATCATGAGCAATTTCGTCTTCTCATGAAAAAGTAGTATTTTTCATTTATATATGATTAGATTGATTATATTATCATCATCATCACCATCAGATATTATGATTGGATGTGGAGGGTGTAGACTCAAAATTTGAGAGAAAATAGCGCCGCAAGCAATAAATTTTAGTAGAGATTGATAGTGTCTCCAAAGAAGTTGTTTCACAAAAACTAAATATCTAGAGTACGGACGCGTTTACTTCTCGAGAAATTTTGAATACGTCTCTGTTGCAGAATAATGCTCACAGCAGGACGGTTTATCTGCATTAAATTTTATTCATCGTGAAAAAAATATATTTGTCTTTACGGCAGGTTAAATTCTTAATACTTTCACTTGCAGCTTTGACATATTAGACCTTTGTCTACTTTTATTACTAGCGTCGACTGCCGACATCTAAGATTTTCTCACGTCTAATTTTATGATATTTGCTAAAAGTATTTTAGTTATTGTATCCTACTTTACTTTATTGTACAGTCTACAGATTCAAACATAAGCTCTGGAGAGGCGTGGCAGGTGGCGCGTTAATTCTCATGGTACAGTCAAAGTAAGAAGTATTTTGGCGGCAAATTTAAAAATGCGTCAGTTTTTGTGACAGATTAGCTGAATACAAGAATATTTACAAAATAAAACCTATTACTCCCCAATAAAATTAAAGACAGTTGAAGTTGAATTAAAGTAAAATAAAAACGAACTCAATAAACACACACACGACAACGAACAACTCCCTGCAACTTCTAACTTTTACTTTTCAGTTGCAAAGCAACATTTGAAAAAGTATTGAAATGGAAATGGAAATGGAATTTTTATTTTTTTTATTTCATTTCTCGACGTTTCAGGTCATTCTGAGTAGAAAAAAGCAAAAAAAAATTTTGTCTGTATGTGTGTGTGTGTGTATGTATGTAACGCCGTAAATCCAAAACTACTGAACCGATTTAGATGAAATTTGGTTTGAGGCAATTTAACAAAACTTCATCGAAAAAACAAGTTTATAAATCAAATCCGTGCAGAGCGAAGCAAAATAAGGGGGTTATTTTGGGCGCATTTTATCAAATTTAAACTTGCGTCGTTTTAACTTGGCTATAAGTTAGTATATCTCAGCCCTAATCGAATAAAAATTTTTACAAATTTTTAAATTTAAAATGGCGGCCAGTATTACGATTGTCCAATTGATCGGTTTTTCTGTTATAACTTTGCCGGTAATTAGTATTTTAAAAATATCAAAACGGCATTATAAAGGCAAAATACAAGCCTTTCATCCTAATCTAATCAATTTATAAAATTGTATTAAAATTGCTTATCTTTCAGGAGTTAAAGTTGACCAAAATTTTAAAGCCGTTTTTCTCAAAATTCCTTCCGGCCGTTTCTTTCATTTTTGGATATGTTTTAGCAATCATAGTTCTTAATAGAATGTAAAAGTTTAATTCGTTTGCTATGAAGAGTTTTTGAGTTATGATTTTTTTAAGTCCAAAAGTTTAAAAATGCGTACTTTTTTTGGTAATGAAAATGAAAATTTGAAAGTTGGCAATTGTATTATTCTTATCAATCCTTATTATTCGACATTATTTAAGAGTCAAAATCACTTCCGGTTTAACCGGAAATTGAAGAAATTTTTAGATTGTTTAGAAACATTTTGTATATTTCTTATTATTTTGAAAGAACGTAAAATTAGCATTTGAAAAAAACTAAAAACTTTGTATTTTGAGTTCCGGTTTAACCGGAAATAACGTCAATTTTCTTAATTTAAATAAAACGCCCTGTATATTTTTTAATATTTGAGAGGCTGTAAAAGAAGCTTTCAAATACAAAAAAAAACTCGGATGTGGCCATACCAGGACTTTTTAAATTGAACTGAAAAAGTCCTGGTATGGCCACATCCGAGTTTTTAATTCTACGTTGTAACTTCTAACCGTCAAAACAGGAAAAAAACTAACAAGCCGAGATTTTTGTTATTGACTGTACCCTTCAAATTTTTCTTGTTCTGATTGGCTGAATGTTTTGCCGCTCCAAAGGTTTTAAAAATTGTCAATATTAGTTGGCATATTTTCCGGGGCTCATGTTTAGTTCTGAGCGCTGTACTTTCAAAAAGCCAGGCAGGCACCCAGGAACCCGTAGGTACCACGTTGCCGATGGCTGCTCTAATACTATCAATATAGTGGGTCAATAATATAGCTACAACTCCAAACCGGAACCGATATCCCTCCGAAACTTGGAGTTTGTATTAATAGGCTATTAACTCTCCTAACACTTGTTAATATTACTAAATTCCGTTCCTCTTTTCCATTTCATATCAAGTTCGGTGGGGTAGTAGTTGATAAGTTAGCAACTCTTGGTTAAAAAGGCAAACCTCTGCTTGCTTTAGGAAGACGTACGGAAAGGGGTGTTGTGTGGTTAATCTATAACTTGAAATTTGAAATATAATAGAGTGCACGGATGTCTTCCACGCGCACAAATCAATTATATGCATCACCGTTAATTTTAATATATTTTCCTTGGGGGTTTAAAAAAGGCCGATGTAAGCTGACTTAAACCTTCCACAACAAGAAATTGAGCTTTTTGGCGCTCTTTTATAGAAGGAAATGGGCTGTCAAAATTAAATTACGATATTCGGATTTATCGAAAATTATAAATACAAAAAGCCAGAAATGGAAGCCAGAAATAGGAATATCACAAAAGAGATTCGTAAAAATGAATCGTAAAAATAGACTTCCTACGGAATCTTGGAAAAAATATTTATTTTTCGGTAAACCCAATGAACTTCAATGAAATTCATAAGTGCTATAATAGCAGAAAATGTAAATCAACAGAAAGTTTTTGTTTATAAAAAATATTAAACTTTTAAATGAACTGATCGGAAGAAGAAATATGTGGTGGTTTCATTGCTGAGGTCTTTAGTTATCGTTCTCAATTCTCAATTTAGGAATAATAGGGTCGACTAGAGACTAGGTAATCAATATTTTGATTAAGTATATCTTGAGTTTATTAATAGAATTCTATAAGTTTGATTCTGCTCTTGAAGTCCAGTCAAATTAAACAAATAGATGGCATTTGAGGGAAAAAATTCAGGAGTTTTGAAAATTGGTATGGTTGTTTGTTAGAACCTGCAGAACATACAAAAAGTTCCGGATGGCGAGGAGCAAGCGCGGGAGGGGAGCTGTATAAAAACGACTCGGTTTTTAAAATAGCTCGCCTCCTATAAATCGTACGTTGATGAAGGTACTTTTGGAGCTACACCTCCTTGTGGACCTAATTCTCCTTTTGACGCTTATAACAACTCATGTAACCAATCTTGTAGCTAATAATGTTTTCTAGAACTTTCATAATAACCTTCATCAACGTACGATCTATAAGAGGCAAGCTATTTGCAAAAAACGAGGAAAAAGTCACCATTTAATAGCTCCCCCTGCTCGCCCCCACTTACCAGGACTATGTATGTTATACTTCAGGTTCTAACAAACAACCATATTAAATTTCAAAACTCCTGGACTTTTTCCTTTAATTTGCCTTATTTGATACCTATAAAAAATAAAAAGTTGACTATTTTTTATAAATTGAAATGTCTAAAGTAAATTGGTTGTTTTAAACGCTGTAATAGAGCAAACGACATTTTAAAGCGCACTTAATGCAATTATTCCTCTACAGTTAGTTCTTTATAGTTTATTTAAAACATCATTAAAACAAATTTTGTAAAAGACGCGTTGTTGTAAAAAAATGCATTTTTCTGTAGTTCGAGGTCAATAAAAAGCAATTTACGCCGTTGAATAATTTTTTTGAAAAGGTAACATAAGGGTTTACTCCCATTTCTGATTGGATGCACTCTTAACGAGTCGAAAGATGTTGATCTTTCACAAACAGGCATTTTTTGGGAATATCTCTAGTAACTTGGCAACTTTGCAAATTTCTTTTGGATGTAATTCAAATTGATCCGAGATTGAATAAACTTGAAACTTGACTTTTGTGAGTACGTAGAGAAAACAGCCGTTGAAAAAAAGAATGAACGATACCGTGGCAAACTTTTCTCATAGGAATAAAAAGTAAACCAAACTAAAAAAAACGCTCTTACTTTTGAAAATATTGGTCAAAAATCAATTTTCCCCATTTTCTCTTCACCGTAACGCCCCCACGCGGTCACCTTAAAACGGCAGATTCATCGGTTTCTTTAAAAGTGGGCATATTTTTATCCACTTCGCAATTCCTTTTAGTTTAAACTCTAATTTTATTGTTATAACCACAAATTATCCAGTCACAAAAAAGAATTTCTGTAAGCGACCAAACTACAAAGTTTGTTAGAAGTTATAGACGACGGATTTCTATGCATGCCTTTATATGAAAATCAATTTTACATAAAAATGCAATAAATACGTAAATAAAAGTAATTAAAACGCGAATCATTGTAACACTTCACTTTTAACCAAATACAGTTTTGTTATAGCTCTAGATTTTAGTGTATGACCGGAACTTAATTAAGACCCCTATTTTAGGGTATACGAGCGGGCGTGTAATGCTTAAATTATAGCTTTTAGCGTCATAACTTAATTTTAAATTCACTACCATTTGTCAAGAATTCTTGTTAATAAAATCAATCAAAAGGTACACGGGCATACGAATAACACGTCGGGAGAATCAAAAAAATATCGTGATGTAAGATTATAAGGTTTCACGAAAGTTTACTGCCGGGATTTTCTGTTTGCAGTGTGCGCTTCAAAGAAAACCTTTGCCCCATTTTTTTTAGCTTTAATTAAATCTTGCAGCAGAGACTCGCGATCTTTATAAAAGCTCGAGAAAGTTGTTGAAAATTATGAACTCGAAGTGAAAACAAGAGCATCGGAAGTTGGCCGTTAATTTATCGAGAAACTGAAACTAAGCAATAATTTTTAATTGTCTATAGTTTTGAAATTCTCGTAATCAGTAATGTATTAGCCAAGATCGTGTACTTGGGGAAATGTCTAAAATACGTTCGAGTATACAAGGATCCGAATCTACCGATCTCCTAACGGTGTTTCCCGTCCCCAGTCCACCCTTCATCAAGTAAATTGCAGCGGCAGTCCTCGTTTCGAATATCTGGCAGGTTTGATCCCCAAGGGGCGTTAGGATTCTGTCCTACACCCACTCATTTCAAGTTTCATCGTGATGACGTAAAAGTGGGATTAGAAATTTTTTTCTTACTTGAGGGTAAACCGTACAATAAAATTAAAAATCGCGAGAAAAGTTTAAGCTGCACTCAAATCTTCGCCCCACACTACTACTCGTAAATTTTTTCCCAGAGCGTATCAATTCGCCACATTGTCGTCAGCATACTACCCCAGGATTTTTACGACGGCGTTCATGCTACTCTCATACAGTAAATTTTATCTTATTTTCAAACTATCCCTTAAGTTTTCATGTGTGCACTTTAGTAAACGTTTTATTCTTTTATTACGCTCGCTCATTCAAAATTTTAAATCTTTACAATTTCTCAAGTTTTTGAAACTTAAATGGGGGAGAGCCACCAAAAGGACGCAACAAACAAATTAGAGAAATAAGTCTGATAAAAACAGCACAATCGTAATTATACTTCACTTTGTTTTATCTCCGACACTGTTCAGATCGAATCGATTGAACTTGTTAACCCATATTTCGAATGCTCAGACGTCTCCACAGAATCTAGGATTAAAGATGAAAAACGCCACATTATACTCTCTGACCCATTTTGCTTAAAAGATTTATCAAAGCAACCCTTTTATTTTCGTAAAATGTAACACACAAAAGATATATCCTCAACGATCGACCGCCGAATCGCTATTATTTAAACATTTAATAATTAAACGAATAAAAGTGGCAATTCTAAAATATTTAAAGTAAGCTACGAGTCCCTTTTTTAGAAAAGGTCGCTCGTAGACTGCGAAACAAAAAATAAATTAAGGCAATTAAAATCTAATATTAAATCCCTCCTGAAATGGGTTTTGAACAAGGGTGTAGTTGTAACTTCTTTAGCAATCGTATATTTTTTGTGATGTGTAGGAATAAAACGGCAGCTGAATCAGCCTCTCTGCGAAACCGTAGTCTCCAGGGAAACCGCATAAACCTTCGGCTACGGACGTACGATTGACAGGCGATCTGATGAGAGAGGCTTAGAAGTTTTACGTTTTACCTCTTCTGGACTACAGTTTTATGCTCACCAACTTAAAATTAGCTGCCAATAACAGTTTATAAAAGTAATAACTAATACTTAAATTAATATAAAAGTATCATAGGTAATTACACTTCATTATAACTTGGGTTATTAAAAATGTAATTTATAAAAGAGTGATAGGTAGTTACTAATTAATCTTCGCTAATAATTGAACTAAAACAATCGTAATTTTTAACGAAGTAATCGCTTAATTCGATACATAAACAATAATGTAATTAGTAATACTTCAACAGTGTAATTTTGGTTTCATTTATTTATTGTTCGGATTATTTATAGCACCTCCTATTCACAAGTACTTATAAACAACAGACTTTTTAAATATTTCTATTTCAGATACGTATCTGAAACTATAATAAAGCAATAAAATATAAAGAAGACCTACTTTTAAATTGCCCCAATCTCAATTAGAGCATAAAACATAAATAATATACAGGGTGTTCCGTAAATTTAAATATAGTTTGATCGAACAAGGCACGACAAGTTCAAGCATAGATCCGCACGTATTATATTTCAATTTGAAAGGTGTTTCCTTTACTCAAAAACTGAAAAAAAAATTATTTTAATACGAATAACAGATATTCCGATTATCCGAATTCAAAAATTGGCAACTCGAAAACTATACCCACTTTTAGAGAAAATTGCTTCCTCCTATAGAAAAATTAAGTACTTACTTACATTCAATTTTTTATTAATTATGCATCTGAAGTTTTTTTTTTCTACTACTTCAACTGTTTGTTGGACAAAGAAAATTTTAGAGGCATAATTTGTAGGAAATTAAACGTACTTAATTTTTGAATAGAAACGCTTTTCTCTGAAAGTGCGTCGGTTTCTAGCTATGAGCAATAAAACAACTTTTTGACCGATTTTGGAAGTTTTTTAACTGTAACGCTCGCTAGCGCCTCAATTAATCATCTGAAGAAAAAAACGTAAGAGATATAATTTGTAGGAAATTGAATGTAGATTATTTTTTCATAGGAACACTTTTCTCCAAAAGTACGTAGTTTTCGATTTATGAGCGATTAAATTTTTTTGGCCGAATTTAAAAGTTTTTTTCACCTTAACGCGCGCTAGCTCCCAAATCGTTCACCAGCGAAAAAAACGTAAGACATATTATTTGTAGATAATGTAATGTTCTTTATTTTTTTATAAAAGAACTTTTCTCTGAAAGTGTGTTGTTTTCGAGTTGATTTTGGCAGTTCTTTTAACTTTATCGCGCGCTAGTGCCTAAATCGTTCCCCTGAGGAAAGAAACTTAAGATTTGTAGAAAATTGAGTGATGTGCTTTATTTTTGTAAGAAGAACTTTTCTCATGAAGTACGCATTTTTCGAGTTATAAGCGAAAAATCGAAAAAGGAGCCTAAACCCACCTTTCTCGAGTCTCACACTTTGCTTTGTAAGAGCACTCATATGGGTTCTGTAACAGCTTTCTTACTGACGCAAAATATAAAAAAAATGTTAAACTAACCTATTAAATCGTTAAAATGAGCAACACCTCGAAACAACTATACGGTAAAAATCCAAAAAGCACATTAACAACAAGAGAGCGACACGACTTAACTACCGATTGCACAATTATTGTAGTAAAAAGAGTGGAACCTTGAATTAAAATATTAATTTAATTTACAACTTGCGAGATTTTACAAATCCTCGCAAAACTAAATGTGCAATAGCATGTTTACTACCAAAGCAAATCAATCAAGGCAGCTCCTTAGATGACTAAAACTTAAAACGAGAAAACCATCATTTACTAAATTATGCTGTTATTTAACAGTTATCTTTAAAAATGTTATATATAGGTACAGGATGTGTCAAACTAGTAATTTTAAAAATAATTGTATACAAAATGCATTTGATCCCTTTTAGATATAAATGCAACACGCAACACATCATGTGGAGGCTCCGAAAGTTATACATGATTTTGACTTCTTGAGCTTGAGCTCCTGTGCTGCAGATACTGAACTATAAACTAGCACCAAGGATCATGATATCATGATAATATCCTATTCCTTAAGCTACCACTTAAGACTTGGAAGTTAATAATGAATATTATTGGAGGCTGGACCAATATTACAAATTAATATTTACTCAAACTCTTTCAGCTACTACTACTACCACTATGTAATATAAAAGAGTTATGAGTATCTATCATAGTTTAGAATAAAAAGGAGAAAAGCTCAAAGTTCGTTTCTGCACTGGCACAATACCACCCAAAAACCAAGGAGAGCCGTAAAGATAATAAAAAGTATATTCGAGATGAATTTTCAAATATATTTCTTTTATTGACCGACCGAATAAAAATTTTTCACGATCGCCATAAATTGCAGTTTTCTTAAGATATAAAGAAGTAACGAGGCGTAATACACATTTAGTGCCGAGATCATGTTTAAATATTGCATTTTCGAGCCATCTTATAACGGCATTTATCTAAATTATTTTTCCAACTATTCCGATCTTAATTTTACTGAAATTGCAAAATTGGGCTTTTAACCTTCCAGCCTTACATTTCTGCTTTCCAACCCTGCTACAAACATATATACCGTTGAAACGATGAAGTTTAGGTGCAAATTAATAAAACTACGCAATTATCCCACCTCCCACGGTTCTAGTTTCCAAAATCATCCGAAAATGAAATATTCTCAAGAGGACTCCAGGTAATTTGATGTGACACTTTGTGATTGTGAATTAGGACATTTCAGCAAAGTTTTCTTTTGGAAACGTTTTGAGACCGTCGGGTGGGGCACGAAGTAGTTACAAAAGACAGAAAAGCCTTATGCAAGGGTCTCTTAGAACTTCTTCACGCTTACTTCAGTTTCTAAATTTCACTTTAACAAAAACAAATCAACATTCCGAAGTCAAATTAAATCAAAAATTATTTGAGGCAGCAACACCCGACGTTCGTCTGTGATATGAAGGGTTTACTCACGAAGTTTTATACAGGGGTCATTGTTTGAGGTTTTCCGTTCGCTAGTGTTTTTAATAAATGTTTACTATCTTCGAAAGGTGTTTGATGAGATTAATCTAAAAATAGAGCTATCGCATGGAGTTGTTCGGAAAGGGCGATCTTAGTAGGGTGGTGTGCCAACTGTGTGCGTTATACATGGTAATTCTCGAGTCAATACGGAAGATTGAAGGGGGTTAATTCCTTGGTTTATTTTAGATGCAGAAGGTCCTATACGAACACGTAGCTTGAGCTTTGGTGTAAATGCGGAGTTTCAAATTTAAGAAAAAAATAAATGCCGTAAACCTCTTATAAGTAGTACTGGTAGTAGTACCTATATATATTTCATTCAAATTAAACTTTGGTGTGCATGTATGTGGTATACAAAAACTACCTCTTGCATTTTTAAGTAGTTAGCTGCTTTCAATGAAGTGAGAAGTGAGAACTTTAAATTAAAAACTGCGGTTTGCTAACAGACTGTGTTACCAGGTCATCACGACAAAGTAAGCAAAATGAAGATGAAAGCATCAAACTAACCATACTGAAAATTGCCACCTTCAACCACGAAACACAAGGAGTGAAATACTACTTCCGCGAGTTTTCCACATTAAAAAAATTATTTATTTTTATTTACAACCCATGTCTTTTTCTACCTAAAATAAGGAAGAGAAAACCGCCCTCAATTATTTAAAGAAGTGTGGAATCACCCTGTATATACCTACTTGGTGAAATTGAGCACTACATGAAATATTTTATGAGACGATTACCAAGTTTAATAAAAATATCTACAACTGATTATTGCAGTTATTACAGTTCGATACATGCCATAAATAGGGCATGGATTCAAATCTAATTTCTGATTGAAGAATTAGATTTACGTCTCACCAATCCGCTTAAGAATATTTCCGATGAAGTTAAAAAAAAGGTGATTTTAAGTGCCTAATAATAATATAAACCATTTCCATTATTAGATAAGTCGGTATATAAACAAAAAGTTACTCGCAATTTCAATTTTCTCTAATGAATTAAAACGAAGTGTATAAAAATCCAATTAAACTTCAATAAAACAACTTATTAAAGCGCCATTTAGTAAAACATATTTTAATCCTTTGTAAATTAAAAGTTAATTACGTGATCATAATAAATTTAAGAGCTGAAGTTTAACGAACAATTTTTAAGCGGTTAATTAAATTTTTGGAAAAACAAAATAGAATCACACTTTACACGGGTACTTATAATTTTTTAATTTAATTACGTGAGACACGTAAGAGACAGGGGTCAAATTGTAAAGGTGATAAAGGTTTATACTATATATATTTTTTTTATTCGTGCCCCACGCATATTTGGTCCGAACAACCCGGCCAGTGTGTGATCGATAGTGTCCACCCTGGATACCGCAGCCCCGCTCCAACTCCAACCCCTGTGGTCCCTTGTCCTTACCCCTTGGACGAACCCAACTGTCAAACCCAACCCTATACAACTACAGTTATAATTCACGGTTATGCCGGGGGCTGAAAGCTATTCTATTACATATCAATATCGATAATGCACATTCCAAAAGTTAATGGTACGTAATTTGGCATTGGTGATGAGTTAAGGCAAATTCACCTTCATTTTTTCAATTTAAAAAAAACGCAAACACACCAAATCGCAAAACCTCACTTATTTTGCGAAATTAAAGCTTCTTTTTAACCCCTAATGGTAATTTCGGCTTTCGAGCTTATCGCGTTTTACATCCTAAAATTAATATCTCAAATAAATCACCTTTACTAATTGCCAACAATACATAAATTGATAAAAAGTAGTAATTTACTCCGCACACAATTATAGTCGCGTTAATTACAAAATAATTATCACTATATCACACATCGAGAGATCGTTTAAAAGTTAATTTCATGGGATGGCGTTAATGAAATTCAATTAGACTTTTGTTACTTTGTTAGTCACAAACGTAACTAAGTCACACCACTTATTTACTAATTACCGCCGATTTCGATTGCAAATTTAAAAAAAAAGAGAAACAGCTTGCGCCAAATTGATTTACATAAAAAGCTCAACTTTTACGGTAACGTGTAAATTCGTACAATAAAGTAGAATTTGTGTGCAATCAACAGGTTAAGTTAACATTGTACAAATTAAATACACCCAAAATAAAATCAATGCGAACACGGACGGTGATATCAATCGAATATTAAAATAAGATTATCAATTTTGCTCGTTTTAAAGGAAAATAAATTGTGCAGTATCGATTTGTTCTCGACACCACTTTAATAGAATAAGTTAACATAATCGTTGCTTTTATGCGACTCTAAAAATTGTTAATGAATTAAAACGACTATTTTAGAACATTTATTACCATTAATCACTCGTTTAATTACAATTAACACGATACTTGGTATTTTATTTCTATTTTACGTCCAAAAATCTTATATCTTTTTCAAATTTTAATCGCCGATGAAATCCCTATAAAACAAAACAGACGTCTGTTTAGTACCCCTACGTTATTTTAACGACACACTCGATACTTTTCCAGACGATGGATGTGATGGAAATGCTAATTCTTTTAAAGCTTCCCTATATACTTTAAAAATCACAACTCGCATCGAAATATTGATGATAAAAACTTTTTAAAGCGCGACTCATCTTAATTGAGTCGACACGTCGACAAACCTTCGAGGAACTACAAATTTCAGGCTGAGGTATTATACGAGAACGTAGAGGTGTCAATTAAATAACGAAAATTTTTGTATTAATGGGTAATGAGGTACACACCTCTGGTCTATTGCACTTGCGTCAACCTGTCAACATTTCTATCAACTGTCGAAACAATCGCGAAAATCGTCTGAAGAAAAAATTACATTACATCAGACTGACCCTATATCAATCGCCCTTTTTTCAGAACTATCATTTGGACAAATTTCAAAGTGTCAAGACTGACGATCTACTTTCGAACCTCGTACCCCATATTTCAGGTCTTCCTCAGGGATCTATTTTAGGTCCTACTTTAGTCTCCATCTATACGTCCAACTTGTATACGTGTCTTAACCATTGATTGTATCACTTTTATGCTGACAATACGCAGCTTTACCTTTCCTTTCCTCCTAATAACTAACAACGTCATTAATGCGAACAGTTCACGAAACTCCGATCTTGCAAGCCTGCTTAGCTTCTCTAGTGAACATAATCTCGTCTTAAACTCCTCTAAATCGTCTGTTCTGCTTTTCGGTAGTCGCTGTGCGAGACTGGCAGTGCTTCATCAAATTCGTGTACATCTCGGAGGGTCTAACCTACCCTTATCGAACGATAAGGACGATACCCTTATCCCACATCACTTATCTGCTTAATAATTCATATTCTATTTCTTAAGATGCTTTATGTTAATCGCTCCATACTCGATACGAGGCTCAGGCCTATTCTGTGGCATTCATTGGTTCTCTCCAGATTTAATTACTGTGATGTTTTGACTCAGTTGACGTAGGCAGGGTCCAGTTCGTCCTGAACTCGTATATTTGACTTATCTTCGGTCTAAGGAAGTACGATCAAATTTCGTACACCCTAGACGTGCTGGGGCGGCGTAATATGAAACGACGCCGAGAATTACGCTTGTTTTTTATAGCGTCTTAGCTTAGCCCTTAAAGCTTCTAATTATCCGTACCGTAAGATTACTTTTAGAACTGATGTCGATCATCTTAACTTCAGGAGCAGAGGGCTATTAACCATTCCGAGGCACCGGGGTCCCACTTTCAGGAGATGATTTTCTTATAACATCGCAAGTTTGTTGAATTCACTACCAGACGAATTGTTGTCTCCCAGTCTCAACTTTTAGAAAGCGTTTCATCAGGAATGGGTTTTTCTTGTAGTCGCTGGTAGGGTGATGCATCGTACAGGTCGGTCTGCGTTAGTAAAAACCATAGCCTAGAAGGGCATGATGTGTGGTATATATAAAGCAGAAGAATGTTTGAAGTGTGGAAACGGCTGGTACAGAGAGTAGACTCTTCTGCTGCTAGAAGCGTCGAGAATGACCGCGGAGTTGAGTAGAAAAGCGTATCAAAAATGTTTTGTGGAAGTTTCCAATAATTCTAAAAACACGTTGAACTCCACATCCCCATACCTTCCTTAAATAATTGACACACATCTTAAATTTGGGAATTATATACTAATTTTGGCTTCTGAGCAAGCCAAGGAGGTTTAGGCCGGTCGTCCATTTATACGACATGTCGTATCATTTTTTAACCAAGAAAACAAGAAATAACTTGTCTGTCAAGTGTACGAATCTCAATTAATAAACACAGGTTTAAAAATGATACATGTCGTATACAACATGTCGTATAAATGAACGACCGGCCTTACGTTACCTAAGAAACCTCAAAAAATTGTGTTATGACGTTTCCCATCATGGTTCAAAAACCCTCATATTATACCTTCTCTAACACGTACATTAAAGTGATTGCCATGACTGTATATAACAATAAGATTCGAGGCAAATAGCATATTCTCCGCGTTTACTTTAATTATTTCTTTCGACACGCCAAAATCATTGATTTTAACTGGTATTTTATTAAAAACCGAGCTTCGATTTTAGCTTACTTTCGAATTTCTGAAAAAAAGTGACAAGACATCATGTTTTACTGCTCAATACATATAATAAGTAGAATAAACTAGAGGAGTGCCTCTTAACGTCACGTCTGACACAGAGAGCAAAAAGAAGATTTAAAACTTGATCACAATTCGATTAGTTTTCTTTAAAGTTAAACAAAATCGATTTAGATGTAAGGTATACCAACTCGACTGAGTTAGAAATCAACTGCCCAAGTGTTGAAGTTTGTAATTAATGTGGGAATACGTTAATTAGTAAACTACTACGTTTACTGCAACTTGAGTTATAACCATAAAGTTAAAGCGTACACCGTACAGTGTAGTAGTCAGAAATTTTTTGTTTATAGGCAATCTTCAAAAATATATTTAAGAAACATCTTCACATTACGAACTGCAATCGTCGCGTGTCTGCCTGTACGTCGAATGTTGGTAGATATTGAAAGATTTTAATTAGTGGAGTTTTCCAATAATTAATCCTAGGACATTGCATAGGTACACTCGAAACAAAGTCGCTCCTAGACTTCAATTTCCTATAATATTTTAGAAAAATTGAAAAGCGAAATTAGAACTTAATGTGGTATTTTACGTCCGCATCAACTACTGTGGTTATTAGCAGGCTATAGCAGGTGGGTTCCGAACCACCGGGACCAGGACCTGGACCAGGACATTTGGCACATAGAAACACTCCAGTGGTGCCAGTCGGCTTTGAACCAACGCCCTTTACATTTGCATGCAACGACGTTAGCCGCTAGACCACCCCGATCTTCGAAAAACGAAATTAATCTGCAAATTAGACGACCGACAGCCCTGCTCCAGTTAGTAGTACCTATACAGAATGTTTATCCGAGTTGTTTTATGAAATATTAAAACCGGGGATATTTTTGATTGAAACTTAAAAAATAGTCCAAATTAGAGATAAATGGAAATAATAAAGCTCCGAACATATTAGGTTGGAATAAAGAAGACACAGAAGAGCACTAATGACCTACTTTTAGTAACTAAAAACAAAGACCTCTCAAAATAGTCCAAAAATCCGATAAATAAACAGACTACCTACTTTCGCTTTTCTATACAGAGGGTAAGAAGAGAAGCGGATGTTTGCAAAATGACAAAATGTTGTTATCATTGATTTCCTTTTTACTCCAAATCTGCAGGTTCGTTTGTTTATATTTTCGGCGAGTAAATTGAGCTGAGATCATCCGTATCAAATGTTCTCCATTTTAACAACGTCCAACGACATAATACACTCTAAATCAAATTCCCTAAAGACGATATTTAACAAACTTTGCTTGTTCGTTGACTTCAAGTTATCACATTCTATATTGCGGCAAACGACCGTAGTAAATTTCGTAAACTAATTAACAACGAAACTGTGATTATATTGTTAAACGAATTACACAGTTTACGCTATTCGTTCACATCATTATTATTAACAAGCGATAAGAAAAATTATATAAAAACGAAGAATCTTATACGGTGTTAGACTGAGACAGAACTCTTGTAATAAATGCATTTTTTGCAGTAGACGTCGACATCGACGTCGTCTCTTATACGTTATGTATACCAAACAAACAAAATCTGAAGCGAAGCAAAGAAAGCAAAATGGAGAACGCCTAGGTATCTTAAATTTTAATATGCATCTATATCTCCTACTCGCAATGAAGGATAACTTTAAAAAGCCGTATCCTGCTGCGAAATGACTTCCCGAAGAACTTAAAGTTAGAAAAAGAGGCTAAAAAGAAGTTTCGACGAGAATTCTGTTGCATTTAAAATAGATATTTTTATGACATACTAAAGATTTGTTTCCTTATTGTTAAAAAACGTAAAACAAGCATCATTTTGTTAACGGTATGAGATTAGTAACGTATATTACGGAATAAGTTTGCTTTATTAATTATTTTCGTCGCACTCGTTTAGTTAAAGTTTAGTTTATCATACTTGGTTAAAGCAGCGTGAGATTTAAAGCAAAATGTGCAATTTCAAAGGCTAAATTTTCAGGCGTCTCAATTCTTCAGCATTTAATGGCTATACATTTACGACGTGCCCAAAACTCAAACCACAAAAATGAAATCGATTTGAATTGAAGAAATGATAAAAAGGTTGTGTTGCTAATTCCTGTACTAAAAACCGTATACCTATACACTTGTGTGTAGGAAAAAATCAAGTTCAGGATCATGTACAGTCAACTAAGGGTTCGCCTTCAAAAAAAATCCAATAGTTTTGAAACTTCACATATCTAAAAGTCCTGATGAATCAGAGCTAAGTTTCGGCGGTAGTGGCTGAACATTTTCTTCGGTTTTTCGTTAATATCTCGAAAATATGGGCTGGAGCTTAAACGTGACTATTTACAAACTTAGCTTAAAGCTACTAAAATTTACAAAAAAATTGAGTATATGAATGTTTTCAGTATTCTTAAAGTTTAAAGAGTGTTGAAAATTGGAGTTATCGATTGACATCATTATTTAGATACGGTGTCATTTAAAAAAAATCGTTGTCAGTGCAATACGATAAAATAAAGATAGGTATTGTATGCTAGGGAGGACGCCTTGGGGGGCTGTATACCACCCTGTATACAGCGTTAATGTGCGGTTTTGGACTTTGGAAAAGAACACAAATTTTCAACGTCCTATAACTCGGCAAACCTTGGGAATACAAAACATATGTAAATGCCATATTTTGTAGCAAATTTTATCAGCTTTAATTTTGTATAGAATCACCTTTCAGTTCCAGCCCATAATTTTCGAGATATTAACGAAAAACTAATAAAAGTGACATGTCCTCGGCCACTATTCATCACATCATCCTAGAAATAAGTACCTAAATACGGGAAGTTTAACAACTATTGGATTTGTTCGACGGTGAAGCTAATTTTTTGTGAGAATTGAAAATTCATATACCCTTTAGCACTATTTGTTAGAGAACCGATATGGATTATACAACCGTATTGTCTAAAAAAAAGGACGCCGACGGTTTTACATCAAATACTGTGTAGGCAATTGATTTTAAAATAATAGACAAAAAGAAAATTTAATAAAAATTATCCTTCTGTCTATGTTAGTTGTAAACCGACTATAGTAATGATCCACAATGGTTCCATTTGAAAAGCCTCATTTATTTCTAAAAAAAAGGAGCGCCAGCAGGTTCACAAACGCAGATTATAGCTAAACTAACGTAACATTTTAATTTTTCCTATACCCGCGAAGACATCAACGGAAATATTTTTTAGTGATGCGGCCACGCAAAATTAAGTTTGCTTGAAAAAATACTTTTACCCTTTTTGAAAATGGTAAAATTAAAAAAAAAGTAAAAAACATACACCCCCGGTTCTATAAAGATCACTAATTCCGGAATTAACTAATTCAGACATAAAATTTTTAATTTAGGCATCGACCAATCAGAAAATTCCATTTCTGGCAGCTGTCAAAATTTAAATTTTAAGTTATTTTGGTTATTTTTGCATATTTAACTAGTATTTACCTATTTACTAATATGGATAACGATAAAGAACAGTTCGGGGTAAAAATTTTACCCAAAAAATGTCGAGGAACTCTCGGCGGACGCTTTATAGCACAACTGTCATTTCTATCGTCGCCATTTAATTTATTTATCGCGACGTAACTATTTAAACCTTGATTAATGCTTTATAGAACCGGGGGACAGTGTTCTATCTAGAAAATCAGAAGTTGAAGAAATTTCCGGTAAACCTACAACTGCTACGGTAAGCGTTACACAACAAAAGGTAACTTACTAATAGGTAACATACCAAAAACCGAAATTTAAAAAAAAGCAAATAAAAATTTCACTTCATTTCTGCTAACAAAAAATGGATTTCGACAGACGAATAAATAGTAGAGAGAGAAGTAATGACAGTCGATCTCTGAACTGCATCGGAAGCAACGGTACCTACTAAAAGCGTAAATGGCATAAAATACATAGTACTTTAGTACCTACCGGACAGGGAAAATTAGTCGAAGCGGTCGGGACGCGAGACTACCGCCCTGCAATGGTTGTACTTAAAACACCCGATTTCACGCTAAAACTATCAAAAAATTAATTTAAATTTTAAGGGATTTAAAATCATGAATAAAAATTTAACTTTCCTCTCAACTCGGGAACTCATCAGCATTCACTCAAAACGTAAAACGTAGTAGGTGGTAGATACTGAAAGTTTAAAAAAATGTTCCGAATTTTGTCGATATTAAAAAACTGAACTTTGGATTAAAATGCTGAACAATAACCGAATCATTGATAAAAAAAATCGATCAATTATTACAAATGAAAAACTTAAAGATGTAATTTATAAGCAACATGTGACTGGAATAGTTAATATTATGCATAGGCATTATTATGCAGATATAGGTAGTGAAATTTCAATAATTAAAGCATGCAGTAGTCGAATAACAAATTAAATTAATATCGAATATTGTTCAAAACTAGAAATTATCTGTGTTGGTGAAAAACTAAAAAAAATGTTATTCGATAATCAATTTCATCATTTTTGTAAAATTTCAACCTTAGGCTAAGAAGACGTGTGCGTTTGTAAAGACATCTGCAGTACGAAAATAATATTCTTCTAGCATTGAGCCTTTCATCGTGTTTTTGCAGGGAAAATTACGATTCTAAGCGGGTGCGGTGGAAACCAGACCGGCGCGACTGCCTTCGGCGACGGCAAAGAAACAACGTTTGCAGCTATTTCAACCCAACTAATGTAGCGGCTATGTGACCCCTGCCAGATACTTTTTGTACCATTTCCTACTCAGATACACCGAGGTTGCAGAGCGGATCTTTTTCCTTTGTCCGAAACCTTTGAAATTACTAAAGTAATTACTGTACTTTTGTACTGAAAGAATTTAATGACGAATTTAGAAAAGACACAAAGAAGTTAATGTGTCAAAGTCAAAAGAATACATATAAATATAACATCACTCTTACTATGCAACTGCAAACTCGCTTCCTTTAACGCTCGAAAAAATAAGAACCGACTCCAAACAAAAAAATCTGCCACTGGCTTAACTTAAAGTAAGTATGCACTAACTCAAATTTGTATTCGTTTCAAATTACACACTTGAAGAATAAAACCTTTGACTTTAATTACACATTTCTCGGTCAAAAGAAAATTCCTCTTCCACATCTTACACGCTTACCTTTAGGCAAATTGAATCGTTTATACCGAAACATACTTTAACGCTATTACCAACATACACGTATATATCAAATTTGGCCTAAGTCCCTTCGACCATTTTATAAACCCTGCGCTAATTCGGTTAAACTAGTTTTAAGACGCGAAACTGCTGGAATTACTCAATTACTAAAGCTCGCAGCAGTGCGATCGACCGGACGAACATGTTGGTGAAAAATTCAAATTCACTTTTCATATAAAGTTACCGTAAAAGATTCAATCAAAATTAAATTCCGTGTAAACAATATACATAGTAGTGCCGTAGTACTTTGATTAGACGATCCCTTTGTAATTAGAAAGGGGCGTACAATAATACAAAATGTTCATACTTCCGTTAGCAATTCCCTGTAGGGTCTTTGAACGTCATCGCCCTGGTGATGATGGGCTACGATGTTTCATATTTTCGTCATTTAATATAGTTGTAGCACTCGTATTTTTAACCACAGAAAAAAAGATTTTTCATTTCAACTTCATAAATCGCTTTTGTAATGTTACGATCAAAAATATAAATTTAAGAATAAAATGAACAACTATACGACTTGCTATAAAGGCACATTAAATCTTATTGACAATAAAATGTTTATTTCTTTCATTTAATGAGAAAAAATAATTATTTATAGCCTCTCATAATTATAAATTTTTATAGAATTCGGTTTACAGATAAATCCACCTTAATACGTTTTTCAATCGACTACGCACAGGTTGTACAGTTTTAGTGGGGGCATTTTTAAAAGCATGTTTTACACGATCGATGGAAAATTCGAGTACTGAGGCGGTTACGATGGATGTTATTAGAATAGTCGATTCACTATTTCCTATGCTGGTCAAACTGAGGACTGGTTCCATCCACGTCGAATTTAAAAGCGTTAACATTATACCTACATGAGCATCTATGTATTCTGTATACAACAAGAATAGTGCTCAACAGGGGCAGGAAACAAAAATAAGAATACGTGTATTCTTAACGTAAGTCTTTGGAGACTAGGAGCGAGTCGAGAGAAACCTACTTTGGTTTAGAAATGGTTCTGGAAAAGAAAAGACCACTGGAGCTCAAATACACGGCGGATAAAGATCCATCTCAGAGAACTATGCATATGTATTTTTAGTAGAGAAAGCAGCAATAAACATTTGTGCTCAACAATATACTGATATGGGATGTAATACAATTCAAATTCGCTTTATATACTTAAAACCTATCAACGTCAAGGAACTGAAGAGCCCAGCAAAATCAAAGTTGCTTACACCCAATTAGCAAACGATATGACGTTAAAAAAAGTACTTGCTAATCAAGGTTTTATTACGGCTGCCATGGATGCTGACGAACCATCATCCAGGATATAGCAGGCGAGTGCTTGTATGGCAATAAAAAACGGCTCCTTCAGGATCACATTAATACTACAGAAATGCTAAGAGTTAAGAAGTTTTTCCAAAATGAAATTCAAATGCTAGTCTATAGTCTACATTACCAAAAAATTTCAAAAGATCTTCACTTATAACTTGAAAACTACGCACTTTTCCGAAAAACGCTTCTATATAAGAATAAACTACATCAAATTGCCTACAAATTATGTTTCCCAAGTCGTCCAAAAAGCGTGTTTTTCTTAGTGTTTTGCTTGTAACTCGGAAACCACACATCACTTTTAGAGACAAGTGTTCCTATGCAAAGAGAAAGCACATCATTAAATTTTATACAAATTATGTTTTATAAGTATTTTACGTCAGACGTACGGTTTAGGTTAGACGCTACAGCTAGAGCGCGTTACGGTTTAACGAAAATTCAAAAGTCGGCCAAAAAGAAGGTTTTTCATAGTTTTTCGCTTGTAACTCGAAAACTACGCACTTTTAGAGACAATCGTTCCTATACAAAAAGAAAGTTTTTTACGTCAGAGGTATACGGTTTGGGTTAGGCGCTAGAGCGCGTTGAAGTTTAGTTTATATCTGTATCTGTAAAAGTAAAGTATTTGCTGTATTTGTTGACTTCAGGCGGGCTTTCGACAGCGTCCCGCACTCACTGCTTTGGAAAAAGTTGTCTGTGATTGGAATCAGCACTAAGATAATAAATATCCTTAAATCATTCTATAGTCAGGCCTAGATTTGTATTTTCATTGGATGGTGAAAGGAGTAAAGATATAAAAATAACAAAAGGCGTCTTACAGAGAGAATCGATGTCGTCACTGCTGTATACATTATTTGTAAATGACCTGAACCGCTTTATGATGGAACACGGAGTCGAAGGTGTTAATATAGACGGCGTAAATAAGTTAGCGTTAATGCTCTATGCTGATGATTTGGTAATAACAACGAACAGCCAGATAAATGCACAAAAAGCTTTAGATGTCCTAACTTTATATTGTAAGTTGAACGGGTTGAGTATTAATGTGGACAAAACCAAATTAGTAATATTTCGAAGGGGTGGGAAAACGAGTCGGATGCCTACGTTTAGAGTTGGGGGTGAACCTATCCAGATTGTCAACGAGTACTGTTATTTGGGAGTTGTTTTCTCTTCCGCCTGTGTATTTTCAAAAGAAGTAGATAACGCTATCAGAAAAGCAAGTATAGCAATTAATATAGTTAAAGATATACTATTAATGGCAAAAATGCAGAGTTGGGATGCGAGGATAAAATTATACGAAAGTATTGTTAGAACCACACTATTATATGGAGCAGAAACATGGAGTTTGCGTTATTTTGATCAATTGGAACGCGCACAGGAAAATTTTTTTAAACTAATGTTGAGCTGGCAACAAAATACACCTAACTACATTATAAGACAAGAAACCGGAAGCTATCATGTATCATTGATGGCTCTGAAATGTGTCCTGGGGTGGTGGTTAAAGGTATTGAGGATGGAGGACAGCCGTCTGCCAAAAATTTGTTATGATAAAATGTTAAAATTAGATAGGGCTAAGTAGTACACAGGTTAGATATAATTGGGCTGGACAAACTAGGGATATCTTAACTAGGCTGAACTTTGAACATTTATGGAGGGAGCAAAGCTATCACGGTGCAAAGGATAATTTTGATAGTATCATAATTAAATATAAAGAAGAGCTTATGTTAATAGATAAGCAGCGGATTGTAAACTCAGGATTCAGTCCTTTTTACCAGTATTTTGTATCTGAGGAAGAAGTTCAGAAGTATCTGACTTGGAAAATTAACTATGTAAAGAGTAGGGTGATTAGCCAACTCAGAGTTGCGGGCAGTTATACAGTGAAATTAACTTTTAATGGCATTATTTATAAGTGGCAGCAAAGCGATAAATGCCAGATATAAAATTTAGAGGAGCCTGAGACGCTCACTCACTTTCTGTTACGCTGCCCAGCGTACTATCCATTTCGGGCTCAATTCTTGAAGGATTATTTGCATGTAAATAATTGCCCCACAGAACGGTTTGTGGATCTGCTCAGCAACTTAAATGTGGATAAGATAAATAATGTGTATAATTTTGTTGGTGGAGCTCTTAAAACTAGGAGTTTTCTGTTAGAGGAGTAAGACTTGTGCTGTTCTCTTTGTAAAACTTAATTGCAAAATACAATTTGTTTATTTATTATTATTATTAAGTTTAGTTTATATCGTTTAGCCCACACTCTTTGTAACTTTGAACAAAAGTTCAAAGTTCATGAGTTCATCACATGAGACTGACGAGTAGAACCCTGCAGTTTTTGAAGCCTCGGGAATAAAACTAACGACCATGGGTAACTCCTGGAAACATACAGGGAACACAATACATCTAAAAGACCGCCCCCTTTCCTGTCATTAATATATAATAATAGAGTTATTATCATCGAACGTATACAAGTGAAGACAAAGTTGTGATAACTATATACAAAAAATTACATAAACTGAAAGAATTTCAGGATTCCTGAAATTGTTCACGACAGTCTCTAGTTTCAGAAATCCAATTATTAATATTTTCTTAACCATTAATCTCAAACCGTAACCACCGTATAAACTTGGACCAGATAAAATATAACAATTATAGCCCCTATCAAAATTTAACAACCTCTGACAAGAAATTAATTGCAGCGGGAACTATTCATTTTTGTAAAAGCGCTAAAAACGTTTCCCAAATCCTTGTGAAGCTTTTAAACGTTGTATCGTACATGTACACAGCTTCAATTCCAAAAAACCCTCTAATAATACGTATACTAGAAGCACCGTTTTAAAAATAAACCAACCCTCTTTTTCATCTAACAACAATGGATATTGAATGAAAATAAGTTTCATTAATTAACCGTAATTGCAAAAGTTATTAAGATATTGAGTGTAACGAATGATAGGATAAATAAAGATCAAAGAAACGCTCTAAGTCGAGCGATGTGTCTATGGGAACGACCCACCAAATAGATTGATCTCTATTTCATAAAATCCCGGAAAGTTTAATCAAACCCTATACACTGTGTAGTTGTGGTTTTTGTCGAGCCTATTAAAAGTTAAACTAATTAGATGATTAAAATTGTTTTAATTCGTTTTAAGAAACGTGGCAACGTGGCGTGCTTGATGAAATCGGGTAATAAATAATTGTTAAATTAATAAATTATACGTACCTAATTGTTAATTGAAATGGTGTTATTAAGTGGGGGTGTAATAAATAATAGAAACAAAGATAGCAAACGCAGGTGCACAATAATTTTGAAAATAGTGTTAACACGTAGTGTATAAATGATGGCGGTAAAGGTTAAGGGCTAGGGGTATCTGTCAGAAACGGACGAAGGATATAAAGGAGGAAACTTTAACATCAAGTAGAAGAGCAGCTGAGCCCGGTCGGGGAGTAGGATGAGAAAGGTTAGACCCAGAAAGGATGAATCATGAGTGTTCGGGGCGGCAAGGATAAGGTCCTTTAGAATCCAACAGTCGAGGATGGATGTCCTTCCTTTGTTCGTAGAACACAATTTTGGTCGTTTATCAACATACAGATTCCCTAAAATTGCGTTTTACTCATTGTTTGTCGAAAATTATTTCTTTTAAAATAAAAACAAGCGCTACAAATCTTTATTTTTTTAATCCTTTAAATTACGTAAGGAAGCTTTACGTCGAGCGTAATAAAATGTATTTAATTACCACCCTATTACAAATGTATTTTATATCGTTTAATGGAATTAAAAATCGATAAAGAGTAATTATCGCAGCGTTTGATACGAATTTAACGATAAAAACAATTCATATTAATGCTAGACAAAAGAATATAAATTTTCGAGGTTCGTTTTGCACCCTTGTCCAGTAGAAGTGGGGAAATACTACGCTAGAAATACCCGCGGCAGGGTAGATTGATTAGTGGGGTACTGGGTGCGTGTGATATTGCCACACACCCCCACAGATAAGGGTGCAGCGAGGCCGCTTGTCCGCTCGAAATGTCAGGCGGTGATATTGGAATTGAAGATGGGGTGTGTGTATGTATGTTTAGGACGAGAAAAGCTTAAATGGGAAACGATGCTTATAGTATAGAAGTGCAAAATCTGTTTGATACCCCGAATATATCTAATTGGATTATGTTCTACATAAAACAAATCATTATTTTCATTTCACACGCAGATATTCGATAATTTGTATTTTTTTTTAGTTCTTTCCGGTAAAAAAAGATAAAAATTTGTGCGATCTCTGAAGTTGACAGTAAAAAGTCATTTTTCAAAAACGTTTTTGTTTAGTTGATCAGTACTCCTCTAGCTAAAGGACGCATTTTAGTGCATCAATTGAAACACTTTTTGAAAACAATGATAATAAAATGGAATTACTTAAACAATAAACTTGAAATCGATTAGCAAATTACCAACTTTATTGACTTTTCTGTGCCGTTTGAGAAAGGCAAAGCTGTTATCGAGATGTATAAAATTCGATCAAAATTAGCTAAACTGATTAGAATCATATTTATGACCAAAAAAAATATGGATCTTCAACGCCTATAAATCAAGAGTTTAAATATAATACACAACTACATTATTAGCACTGGAAAAATTGAAACTAGTGTTTGATTAAAATCGCCTGCAAAAGGGACCGCAATGTTAATGCTGCGTTCCAGTATTTGAGTAAATTAATCATGAAAATGAGCGAACGGTATGAAACTATTGTAGCGATATATCTGACTTTTTAATTTTAATCAGGAAATGATATTATTAGTTCTTAGTTTCGCTTTGCGTAAATTTACCCCTAAGCATGGCACTGCTCAATTGCTCATGCTCATGGCACACCCCTTAAAAATTTAGCACACGAGGTGCTGGCCATATTACCTTCAGTATAATAATAATTTATATTATTATTTAAATTACTTTGCGCCATTCATAAATCGTACTAGCGCTCATTACAGTTTCGAACGTCAGCTATTAACAATATTATTCACCTATGATATTAATTAATAATTATATAATTAACATCATCGTTAAAATCGTGGTTAAAATAATAAATATTATTGTATCAACATGTCAAAAACTGTTGAGAAGTACTTAAGCAAAATGATAAAAATGTCGTATTCATTGAATTTTGAGTTAATATTTATTTAAATAAAAAAAAGTTAGTACAAAGTTAGTAAAACACTTAAAACTAAATTAGTAAATAAAACAATTGTTAAAAATAATAATAATCAATTAATTCTTTAAAAAAGTTGTCAATAATTTGACTTACATTTTTGTTGTCGAATCGCATGGCATCCTCGTCGGTGCATCCGAGACTCCGCATATATTTTAAGTAGGTCGTAGTAATGGGTAAGGAATAGTCGATTTCTGCCGGCATTAAAGCTTGCCTCTTTAACGATTGTTCTTTTTCGATTCCTTCGACGGGTGACCAGAGCTTGGGCGTGGTAGGAGGATGATACGAATTATCTGATAAATGATTTAAGTGTCGCTTTTTAGGAGGCGATTTTGGAGGATCTTTAGATGTAAGATTGCATACATCTAAGGGATTGCTAGATCGTTTAGGTTCAGGGGTGCTGGTTCTTAATGGACCGTCGATTTTCGCTTGACTTTGAGAAATATCTGCGCACTTTTGCGACAAATCTAACGTCTGACTTTGGAAAGAAATATTGGCAGTTACATAAGCTGGAATGGGTTGAGGGCTTTTACGTTCGATGTTGGATGTTTTCAAAGATTTACCTAAGTCCAGGTAAGATATTTCGGATAAAGAATCTACTAATGTTGTTTGTGAAGTTGGGGGTGTAAGTTGGGATTGTAAGTTTTGTGAAATGGGGGGTTGTACTATTTGCGATAAGGGAAGAACTGGCGCCGTAGACGGTATTAACGGTAGAGTAGGGCTAGGGCTAGGTGTCGGTAAAACTGAAATGGGAGAGGGAGAACGGGGATGCCTTTGACAGTCGGTGCACCCCAAGAGGAAACGTGTGACGGCTTCCCGAGGCAGGAACGCATACGTCTCTGTTATCTGAAATGAAAATAACAATTGTTAGCGTGCAACTGGCATTTCGATACTTTTATTTACTATTTTTAAAACTGAATAAATTTCATATCGGCGAACCTACGTAATAACGTAGTACATAAATCTTCCCGACCTAAGAATTTTTCAAAATTACTACAAGGCAGTCCACGAGCGCCATTATCGTTACTAAACTACAAAAGATACTTGATAAAGATTTGGATCTAATATTTTAGAAAAGATTATTTCCGACTCCAATTACACTACGTCAAAGCTTTTATCGCGTTGCAAAGAGTTAAGAGAAATAAAGAGTACGACTCGTCGAGAGTAAAGTAGTACGTTCGTCGTCTCTTACAATTGGTAACCACAGTCTATAATTTGACATTTTTTGGCAACACTAACACTAATAAACTTCGAATGTGCATCAAAGTGTAATCTGTGCCAAATCTGCACCACTCGTAATAGGAATAATTGCACCAACGATGAATCACTTGCAACCACCAAAAGAGTCCCCTTGCGACGGGATGAAAACAAATATTCGGCTTGGAAGAGATTAAATAGAAACGTATAAGAATAGCTGATGCCTTTTTTGGCCAGAACGCAACTGCAAAGAGGTATATAGAGAAGGTCGTGGGATGCTTTAGAATATCGAATAGGATGTTCGGTTGACAGAAAAAAAAAGTTTTGAAATTTACAAAGAAATTTGTATGCGGAAAGCAAAAACTGTCGAAAATTGATTTTTGTAGTTACATTTTATGAGCGACCCTTTTCTAGTCTCCTAATAACTCGGCTCGAATAAAATTGTAAAATTTCAACAAGAAAGTAGAAAATAAGTCTAAAAAATAAATAAGAAAGGAGTATCGAGGCGTAAAACACGTCTAAATCACTCCATAAAGAAGAACAAGAGGGAGCGGCGAAGTTTCAAACTGACTAACCGTATTTCCATATCGCACAATACTGAAAACCTTGAAATATTGACAATCAACAGGTGCTACATCCTTGGAATATCAAATAAGACTGTCATTGGGATACATTATTTGATTGCTGTGTGTAGAAAATAAATTATAATAAAGTTGCAAGTTACTTTTCACTCCGTAAAGAAAAGAATCGGGTCGAGACGAGAAAGAAAATTCGACTTTAAAGTAAGTCGGGATAAGAAAAATTGTAAAAATGAATGATTTCGTTAAGTGCGCCGCGTCAATGGATTTACAACCCTCCGAAAGAATATAAACCCCCATTTATAAATACTAACTCTCATTGTTAAGCTTTTACAAGTGTAATATGTAAAACGAGTTGCGTCGTACTAGAGCGATGTTCATCAATTTTCACAACCAATTAGCTTTACAATAACGATAAATTTTTAATTAATTATTACGCGATAAAAAGCGATTAATCATAATCGCTTACAGTCGGAATAATTTTGTTCGAATGCGAGTTTATTAAAAAGTTGTTCCGGTTGTTGAATTTTGAGTTTTGCAGTTAAATAATATAAGAAAATAAAGCAAAAGTCTTACCGTTCGATATGTCCTTTTTTGTCCCGCGTGTTTTCCTGGACGTCCTTCGAGTTCTACATGAACGTTGTAGATAATATCAAAGAAATTTTCCACGACGGCAACTTTTCGATAAATGGGCTCGCCATTTGAATTCTGCAATAAAAAGAAAAGAATACATCAGTAAATAACCGATAGAAAGTTTAGCGAAAACAAGCAAAGTTCGAGTTAAATTTTTCAAAGCTTACACCCACCTAGCGCATCTACCCACATTATCTAGATTCTTTTACCTACGTTTTTAACTCTGGTAAAACCATAGTAACCCTACTTTGAAGGGATGCTATTTTTTCTTTGTAAGTGCGGCGTACCTCGGCGAGGTCGGATCCTCTCCCCCAACTCTCGCTACACCGCCGGGCTTTCCGCCTTTTCCACCCTTTCAGCCCACTCGGGCTTTACCCCAACTCTCCGGGTTTTATATCCCCGGTTACTCTGAGCTGAATATACCCCGACTGCTGTACTTCTGCCAAATCATCCTCAACCCCTACAGACCTCCGGAATATCCTGCCTTAAACCCACCCTCGCCGAGGCTGCCACAACTCTCATGTCCTTTAGTTAGGTGCAGTATTCGAAAAGAGTGGGTTTTTCGATACGGCGCTTTACGTTTAATACGTTAAAACTTTTTAACTAATTAATTTTTACAACTAAACTACTTCAATTACTTGTTTAATTTTATACCGCAAATTACGCGAAATGTAAAGAAAATTAAGTATTCCATTTCGACGTTTGTAGGGCTACGAGTAAAACGAATTAAAATTAGCGAGTTCCTTTAATCCGACCTTGTACACATTTACAAGTTGAAAGGTTTTCCGAAACCTCTGAAATCGGGAAGCTCTAATAAGTAATAAGTCTAGAGATGTTATAAATGAAATAAAAGGAAACGTAGGTGTGACATAACGTCTCTAGGGTTCGCAGTGGAGGATGTAATAAAACTCAGACGTTGCTGCTACGATAAAATAAGACTCTGGCATCGCACTCATATAATAACTCGAACCGATTAATTAAAGAAGTCGATTTACTTCCCCAAATTGTTCGACTTTATTTAAATGCCATCTAAAAGTAAGTATTTGCTCTCGATTCGCTTCGATAAAAAAATTAAGGGTAAGTATCAATTATAAATTAAATTCGGAGTTCCGTATTTATTTTACGGAAACTCCCTAAAATTTCACCTTCAGAGTTGTTTTACTTGAAGCTTTTATAAATTAAGCGCCCGCGTATTTAAAACAGACGTTTATAAATGTAATGATCCGCACCGTAGCAACAAACACCGAGCTGTCTTCGTATCCGTTTTCTGGGAGCTTTGGGCAAGTTTTTGTCGAGATCCTTGTTGGCACAGCAGCAGCAGCAGCTACCCGGGCAAACTTCATTTTTCCGTATTTCATAGTTTCCTATCTTTTTTGTTGTAGTCTTTGTGTGTCGTCGACTATCTCGCTTGTTCTTATCTCTTTGGCTTTGAAACGAGTTTGAAATGCTCGAGTCTTTTATAAATAAAATACTACTGCTCATCGAGACTGCTTAGCTAACTTTTTGTTTGTTAGTTCTGTCCGCACATTAAGGAATGTTATTTAATTAACTTCTTGTACATTTCTAATTCGGAACTCCCATGACAAAATTTTAGTTTCGTCCTTCACGGAATCTAATAAATTATACGCCAATTTAAAAAAAACGTCCGAAGTAGTTTTCGTCTAAAAGTTCAAAAACTCGACCCTACCCACTACAAACTAAAATTTGACCAGTATTCCAGTATAAGCACCCTTTTCGAAACCAAACCCTTACCCGTTACATATTTATAAAGCTTAGCCATAGTCTCTAGTTTGGTAAAACTCGAACCAACTTCGAAAATTTACGACTATCGATAGAAAATATTTGCACAATTACAAAATTTACATCCCTCTTTACACAACTCTAACCAAAAACGGTGAAAAATTGTCGTTCCGGCCGACCGAGTTAATGAAGTAAGAGTTGATAAAAGAGAGTCGAGTTTTTCATTCCTTTTGATAATTTATATCTTCTAAGAGCAGTATCATTTCGTACGCAGCTTGAATCGGCTTACACAGCAAGTTGCGTCCTTCTCGGGTTCGGTGGCCGGTCGACACCCCAGGCTTTGCAACAGACCCCTGCTGGCCCCCCGTGTTGCGGATGTATCACCAACTAGGTCCTCGAGCTCGAGAACATAACAAACTTACTGCAGCTTTTGATAAGATGATAAGTATTCGAGTATAAATCGTCAAGCGACTAAAAAGGGAAATTAATAAACTCGGTAGAGTACGCTTTAATTACATCGTTTCGATCCAAATGAATTCATTATCAGGAAAAGCGAATGAGCCCCATATAAATGAACAGTTAAATCGCTAAAAGCGAAAACATACATAAACTACGCAATTCGCTTTTTCTTCCGAAAAATTGAAAACAAGGAACCGGAAAATAAATCGTTATGTTAATGAGAATTTAAATTAGCCCATTCTTCCCGTGATTAAATCAACATGTGGTTATTTGTTTTTTAAATTCCTAAATCAACAGGTTTCTCCATTCAGTTTTGCTTTCTACATCTCTGTCGCTTTAAATTTAATCTCAAATAAAATACATTCCAGAAAATGTATTCGTGTATGCGTAGAATTAATCCAAAAATAGCGACGCAGCTGCCACCTAGCCGAAGACAAGTCAACCTAAAGCTTTATACGAGTTACATAACGCGATTGAGCTTTATTTTAGTTCCAAGTCGCACTCGTTGGTGGCGCTACGCGGATTTTTCCCTAGATTTCAAATTACGAGATGCGAAATTGGAACTTGGCGGTGGAAATGATCCAAAAACGTCCTACATAAAATTATCAGTCAATTTTCAACTTTTTTTCTGACCAAATAACTACATCTGATACTTAGGAAACTTTTAAGATATCGACGATTGTTAGTCCTTTGTTGCGTACCTACTTAGGTCTCGAAAGTTTTTTTGGAAGGGCTATTTTTATATTCACAACCACACACGCACTCTTCGGGGCAGCGAAAGGAATGTAGCGACCATCTCTGCGGGCAGAGATCTAACGCTAATCGGAAATAGCAACCAACTAACTCCATTATACATATTAAACGAGTCCTTCGCACCGCCTGTCTCTACAGCGTGCAGTTTTTTGTTTAAAAAACCCTTCTTTAATTTAAATTCCATTCATCAACCCATTGCTCTTATTATGCATTCGTGTAGATCGCGACGTCGCAAGCATCACGATTTGAATCTCTGGCTTATAACTTAAAGTTCCTTTTCAACACAGATAAGAGCTTAGCTAAAATCGACCAAACCTTTAGTCGACTGCCTGTGTAGCCTACCCGGCTAAAGTTTACGACTGAGCTTTTCATCTAGAAGTTATTCAACCCTGTTGTATCTTTCTGAGACAATATATGATCGTGTAAACAAAGTTGAACTACCAGTTAAACACACAAAGTGTCTGTGTAACGATTTTATCTCGCGTCTCTGTGGCGAGTTTGTTACTGTATCGCTGTCAGTAATTATAATTACCGTCGAGAAAAACCACCCCATCCGTAAGTCCGTAAATGAAAGCTCGCATTTAACACCACGATTCTTTCGATTACGCAGATTTAACTGGGAAGTTGGGCGGATAAAATATCTCGTTAGCATTAACGAGGTCGAATTTGAACGGTCTATAATCGGTTAATAATTTATTAAGAATTCTTGAACAAATTTAATTGTAAATTAGACAAATTATTTAACAAACATCTAAGCTGACGATAATCAACGTGCAATTAATTATAAAATGTAAAGCGCATGCAAGGAGCTGGAGACGCGGAAAGGCGGCTGATGTGTTTTAACGATAACGAGTGTGCACGTATACGCTATTTAACAGAAAGCTAGCAGCAGCAGTAGCAGCAGCTTTTAGTTTGCAAGTTTTGAGAGCAACAGGTGTGCGCTTTTAGCCAGAAGCTGTCATACGGTTTGTTCTGTACGCCTCGCATCTTTTAATTTATCAAAAGCTCTTGTTTAATTAAGTAACACACCATTTTTTCTTCATTTACTTGAGTGCTTGCTTATTGTCTGTTTTTGCATTATAAAATGCAATTACAAAATTTTCAAAAACAAATTCTTAATGCGCTAGAAAATTAGCTACTACTAATTAAGATATTTCACGGCACGGTTCATTGAATAGTGAAGAGATGTTAGAAAAACTACGAAATGTTGCCGAGACGATTTTTATTAAACCAAAGATATTACTTTATTAGTTGTGAAGGGTGGAAAAACGATTTCTTACAAAAGCAAACAAATACGGATAACGTATAAGCACAGCTTAAGTTCCTTGCATCATTTATAGCATCTAAAAAATTGTACAGAAAATCTCTGGTCAAAATCTTGTTACTCATTCATTGTTGACACACTCGGCAAAAACTTTTAAAAATCCACTGTCCTCTGAAAATTTCTAAGCTAACTTCGAAAATCCTTGGGAAGAGCACGTCACATTAGCTTCCCAAAGTCCCGCTTGAGAGTTTTTATTTCAATCGGTCACCAAAAATCGGCTACCGCAAGAAGCTCTGCCTCCATCTGATTTTGAAGCGTCACATGCAGTAGAATTAATTTATGAGGTTTGGCTCAAATAAATTTCAAATCAAAACCTATAGTTCTTCATTCGAGACAAATTAATCCGGATTTGTTTAATTTTTATTTGTCCAGGGCGTTAAAAACTCGGTTGACGACTGAAAATTCACCCGCTGACCCGCTAAATGTAAAGTCATCAAAAAGTCCTTCAAGTCCCATCTCGCAAACCGTCAGCCCTATATTCAATGTTTATAAACTTATAACACAGAAAAATTTAAAACGCAATTAATAATTCGCACAAGTTTCGTTCCAATCCAATAGAAAAGTGACCCAAATTATACCTATACTTGAGTCCGAAAAAAAGCTTGAAGAAAACAGGCAAATTAGCCTCTTACCGGTCACTTCTAAACAATTTGAAAAGTCACTGCTCGGGCGACCATCGAACAAGTGCTTAGAATTACAATTATAATTTACAATGAAATGGAGAAATGGAGAAAAAAGATACTGCACGGCCGCCTTCTTGGACATCACACACGGGCATTCAAATCTTATCAAATCAAGCTAAATCTACCCATTAATTACTACACTATAATAACATCATACCTACACGATAGACGCTTTTTATAAAACACCAAGACGTTTTTTTAAATTGTTTTCGGATTTAGGATCCCCCCACCCCCACCCCCGGTACGTACAATTAAATATACCAGATTATTTTATAAGGAGCCGAGTGATAGGGTTATTCACTCTCTAGTAAAGCCATAATAAGCCACTGCGAATCCAACCTCACCAGAAGGTAACATCCAGCCGTTACGACCTGAAACAGATCAGAACAGAACGAATGATCATGCCGGTGCGCCAAGAAAGAGGTTCCGCTCGCTTCTAGTCATCATCTCGACACACCGACAGCAGAGTCTGCGCCTGCAGAGTGGTAAGAGACGATTGCGGAAAAGCTAAACACATACTGGTGGTCTTATGTGCCTAGTGCCTAATCATTTAGAGCATGGCTGCTATGGAATGTATAGATATAATATTTCCTACCAGAACCTATTTAAAGTCCAACTGCAGATAGACTAGTCCACAGCTTCTCCAGTCATGATCAGATGATCACTTATGGCTCTGTCGAGAGACCAAAGCACCGAAACAGCTCGCTTAATGAAACAGACCATGAGATATGAGATGCATACGTTGGGACCCCTCTACTTTCAGTTTAAATACGTCGGCGCTCATCCGTTACCTGCATCCCACCAAGATGTACATTGTCGGATCCAGAACCCATCTGCCCCCCGCACCTACTATTAGTATATTAGAGTTAAAGGAAGCAGGATGATAGGGGTCACCACTTCCAACCTCACCAGAAGTAAGCTTCGGCCCGCAGTACCAATATCAGGATGCCATTGGTCTAAGTCTCTACTTGCTTTTTACCGTTGATTTGCCAATAATTACGGCCATCGTGACAGCGCATAAAAATTCAAATACAGAATTACGAATTACAACAGCATATTGTAACCTTAATATACGACACGTGTCAGGCCAATCAGAGCCCTTGCGCTAGATGACTAATCAAAAGGAAGCAGCAAAATTTGAATTTTCAACTCGTAAAGAAACTTTCCCTCTAGTGTCGGCAATACAATATCCTATATATTATTCCACAAGCTAGCGAAGAAGAGAAGCAAAATACTTAAGCATAACTTATATCTATATCTAGATTGTAGAAAGAAAATTTTTAGTAAAAAAAAATAACTTGCATAGACTCAAATTAAACAAAATGTACTGGAGCAAGCTGTGCATTGATAACAAACTTTTTCTCTACAAAGCCATCCTAAAATCAGCATGGACGTATGGGCATTCGACAATAGGGGACTCGGTTTCAGTCGAAAGCGCTGAATGATGGTTTCCATGATACCACCTAGTGTACGACGGCTCATAAAAACGGTTGCAGAAGACCTTAGTGGAAAATTAGAATTAAGTGCCTGATCATTATTTATTTATCTACGTAGCGACACCAACAAGACTTTCCTCGCCTAATAGGGTTTGGAAAGTAAAAATATATCATCGTGCGCCAGTTAAGTTTTTCGGTTAAGAATGATAAACACGTTGATGTGGAACGATTTACTATCTTAAACGGAGTCACAAAGTATCGATTTGGATAACAGATGTAAACTAAACTTATAATAATTAAAAACTAACTTAAATACTAATGTAATTAACAAAAAGTTATTAACTCATCACTTCCGCAACCTTGCATTATAAACAAACATAATCAGCATTTCCTGATAACCTTGCAAGGTAAACGAAATGATGTTAACAATAATTCATGACCTATCTAATATGACACAATACATAACATCTCCCCCCTTAAGATAAAATTTTAAAGGGTGAAAGACTTGAAAATTTTTATTTTATCTGATAGCTATGTATAAGTCGTACTTGTATCAAATGAGTTTCCAATTTTTGGTTCCTGTAACTCTCTAACGTGGACCTCTTTATTTTCTTCTCTTTCCTTTTGCCTGCTTTGATAAAATTTTATTACATAATACATTATTAATATGAACATTATTATATACATTAAAACTGTGTACAAACTAACATTGTTATAGTGAAATTTTTCTGACTTGATTTTTGGTGATCTCACTTTTAATTATGTTACAATTTTTTGGTCTACTCGAGAAATTAATCAAATCCACTTCACAAGGGTTGTTATCACTCACTGGGTTCAATAATTCTAATTCACATATGAAGTTTGACCGCACTGTCTCTATGCATCTATTATTGAATTGGCCGTAGATTTTTTCACTCAGGATGAGGAATTTTGTTTTTGGAATGATTAGGTTATAATTGTTTTGACTTTGGATGGGTAAAGGAAATAGCTGATAGTAATTATAATTTTGTTTCTCTACTAATGGAATTTCTAAAATGAATACTATTTGACTTAGTTTAATATAACCTTTTATCTTGATGATCGAATAGTAGTGTATCAATTTCTTGTGCGTAATTATTGAAGGATGTAAGATGTTTAACTTTGCAAATGTTATGGCATTCTCTATAGTTTGTAAAAGTTTCGAAATTGTATCGATCGCAGCTAACAGTTGCGTTATCCATTTTTTTTTTCTATTTCTACCCTTAATCATTAATTGTTTAAATTGTAACTTAACTTGACTAGTTTTAAATTCTAATAAATAAATATAATTATACATCTCATTAACATAACTACTCCCATATTTACTATTTCTAATTAATCTCTAATTAAGTAATTCTGTGATGTAGAAGGTTGTGGATAAAATGATGACGATTCTGTATCAATTGGTCGTCTTAAATTTTTTAAATGTACTGTACGTCCTAGGTTGTTTGATTTTTTTCTATTATCTAATTTTTGAATTACAGCTTTACCTTCTGGTAAAATTTTAGTTATTTGAAATGGTCCATTAAATTTTTCTCCCGTTTTGTTCCGTAGGAACTTATAACTTTTTTCGTAGACTGTTTGTCCTACTTTAAAAGGGTTATCTATTTCTGAATTAAATTTGTGTACTACCTTTTCTTTATTAGCAATTAACCTTTCATTTACTTTATCATACGCGAGAGCTAATTTTTCTTTATGTTTGTTCAAATAATTGTTATACATTTGTTGATTGTAAAATATATCAAAAGGATCTCTTGAATTTGTATGTCCTAAAGTTAATTCTAGTGGGGTTAATTTAGTACTTGAATGTATAGTATTATTATATGCAATAATAGCGTATTTAATAATTTGTCCTATTGTTTCTTGGGAATTTTTTCTTAATAATCGCACATGCTCTAATAGACTCGAATGAAATCTCTCGATAAGTCCGTTAGATTCTGGATGATGAGGGGTAGTAAAATGTATCTTGACTTTGTGCATTTCTAAAAGTTCTTTGACCATGTGATTTTCAAATTCGGCACCTCTGTCTGAGGTTATGCTTTCGGGAAGTCCGTAAAATGAGAAATAATTAATTAATGCTTCTACTATATCTAACGCGTTTTTAGATTTTACTTCTATCGCTTGGCCTAATTTGGTAAAAGCATCTACTATAGTTAAAAATTTGGTATTTTCTAAAGTAAATAAATCTATATGTACTTTTTCAAATGGTCTATGAGGTGTGTCGCTTAACATCATCTCTATTTTAGGAGGCTGTCTCTCATATTTCGATTTTTTACATAATTCACAGTTTGTTATAAATTTGGTAACTTTTTCTTGCATTAGCGGAAAATAATACTTTCGTTGTAACTGCCTTAATGTCTCAGTTACTCCTCTATGATTTGTTTTACTTTCGTGTTGGTTTTTAATAACCTGTTGTATTGAATCTTCTTCGTGTAATAATTCTCTTCGTTCTGTACAATAAATTAATTCCGGACCAGTTTTATTAAAGTGTGTAGATATTATTTGGCTAAAAAGTTTAAATATTTTTTCCGTTTCAAAATGAATATAATATTTTTTCTTTTCTAAAGTATAATCTTTGATAAATTTTATAATTTCTTTTTCCAAATTGTCTCGACTTATTTGTACGTGATATATTTTAATTTTCCCATATTGCTCTATTTTCACTGGTTTTGCCTTTGTATAAACTTCATGTATAAAATATTGGTTTGGTTTGGAGTCGATCACATCTGAAGATATTTTGATTGTTTGGCAACTTACATTTTCATTTCCTGACTCGACAGTTTCATCTTCAGTGACTTTATTTAATTCTTCTTCGTTGTCAACTGGAGTTTCTTCTATCTCTCGTAATAAACTGTCTATTTCTTGATCGTCGTAATTATTTATTAATGATGCGGTTTCTGTTACATTTATTTTAATCCTAGATAATGCATCAGCATTGGTATTCACATTACCTTGTTTATATACTAACTCGTAATCGTATTCTTCTAGTTTAATCTTCCAACGTTGCAATTTTGAATTTGGTTCTTTCAATTTTGATAACCATACCAACGGCCTGTGATCTGAATAAATTACAAATTTTCTACCATATAAGTATGGTCGGAAATATTTAACTGCCCAAACTACGGCGAGTAACTCTTTTTCTATTGTGCTATACTTTTGTTCGCTGTCGTTTAATGTTCGGGATGCATAACAAATAGGTTTGTCCGTTCCTACTGTTCCTTGAGACAAAACTGCACCTAACGCTACGTTAGAGGCATCGGTTGTTACTATAAATGGTTTATTAAAATCGGGGTATTGTAAAATTGGGTAGTTTGTGATTAAATTTTTGCATTTATTGAAAGCATTTAAAAATTCGCTATCGTGAACTATTTTTTGACCTTTCTTTAGGCATTTAGTTAATGGTTTTGTAATTTGAGCATAATCTTTAATGAATTTCCTGTAGTAGCCTGTTAATCCTAAAAATCCTTTTAGTTCTTTTGTTGTCGTTGGAGTAGGAAACTTTATTACAGCTTCAATTTTCGCTGGGTTAGGTTTTACTCCTTCTGCTGTTACTACATGTCCTAAGAATTGTATCTCTTGTCTCAAAAATTCGCATTTGTCCATCTGAACTTTTAAATTCGCGTTTCTTAATCTATCGAACACTAATTTTAATTTAGACACGTGTTCCTGAAGTGATGTCGAAAAGATCACCAGATCATCCAAGTAAACTATGCAAGCTTCGTTCTGAATTCCTCGCAGTATGTTATCCATTAGTCGCTGGAACGTTGCCGGAGCATTTTTTAATCCAAACGGCATTCTCTTATATTCATAATGACCTCTTGGGGTGCTAAACGCTGTTTTCTCAATATCTCTAGGATTCATCTCAATTTGGTGATACCCGGAAGCTAAATCGAGTGTCGAAAAGTATTTACATTTACCTAATTTGTCGAGAATTTCACTTATTTGTGGTAATGGATATTTATCTTCTAAACATTTTTCATTGAGTTGTCTATAATCAACTACCATCCTGTATTTCGGTTTACCAGACGCATCAGTTTTTTTAGGTACAACAATGACCGGACTACTCCATGGACTATGGGAGTGTTGAATTATATCATTCTCTAATAATTCTTCTACTTGTCGTTCTACTTCCTGTTGTTGAGAGTACGGTAATCTATATGATTTCTTAAAAATTGGTTTTTCGTCCGTTGTCCTAATTTCGTGTTTTACTAAATGTGTAAATGTTAACGGTAGTTTGGTACAATGGAAAATATCTCTATATTCGAAACATAGTTGACGTATTGCTTGATATTCTTCTTTATTTAAATGCTCTAGTCTCAAATTTTTCATATTTTCTTTTAATAAATTATCTACGTTTCTGTCGTGGTTAATTTCGTAATTATTGACTTCTAGTTCATTAACTGTATCATCCACTTCTGTTACGTCTAAAGGTTCTAAATTTATTTCTTGATAATTCTCCGTACTATTAATTATCGTTAAAATTGCTGCGTTTTCTTTAATTGTTACTAAACATTGAGGTATTTCTATTCCTTTTGCTAACTCAACATGTTCGATTATTCCGTAATGTAAGTTTGATTTTACTGGTACTTTTACCACTTTTTGATTTCTAGGTTCTAATTTAATTAGTTTACTTTTATTATTAGGCTCGAAGTAAATAGGAATATTACAAAATCTTGTAATTAAAACATTTTTTCTTAAATCGATATTGGCGTTTAAAAATCTTAATAAATCCATACCTATTAAACCATCATATTTTTCGTTAAATTTAAATACGTGAAATTTGAAATAATCCTTAGTATTGAAAATTTTCGGTAACGGTATTTCAGCAATGTATTTGTGAATACTTGTTTGATGAGCCGTTTTTATTTGAAAAGGCGATTCTTTTATGAAATTCGAATAATATTTATACGCTAATTGTGGGTCAATCAAAGATTTAGATGAACCAGTGTCTATCATTAATTTTATATTTAAGTTTGGTATTTTTATATAAGGTAAGCTAGGACTACTGATATGAGATAAATCAATTAAGTTTGTTCGTATTGGAGGCTTCGCTCTAAAAAATTTACATCTCTAATTTCCTGTTCTGTATTTTCAGATACCTCTTGTTGAAATAATTCTTGGGTTACATAGTTTGACCGATTTGGGGGTCTGATAGATCTAGTGTTTCCCGATGAAGTATCCATTGGTTCAGGTTTAAAATTTTGTTGTTGATTATTGGAAAATTGTGGTCGATGTTGAAACTGATTCGTTTGATTTGTTGAAGCATAGTTTCTATTAAAATTGGGGCGATTATGTTGATTGAAATTGAAACGATTTTGTTGATTAAAATTGGGACGATTTTGATGATTGAAACGATTCTGTTGATTAAAATTGGGACGATTTTGTTGATTGAAATTTCTGTTGAAACTATTTGCTGGTCTGTTGAAATTATTACGATGTGAATTATGATTAAATTGTGGTCTAATTGAGTTATTGTTATTTTGAAAATTATTATTTTGAAAACGATTTTGGTTGCTCATATTTTGAAAATTGTTACTTCTATTTGGTTTGTCGAAGAAATTGGTTCTCGTAAAATTATTCCTAGCATAATTAAAGTTTTCTTCTTCAATAACATACGATATTGCCTGTTCTAAATTATCCGGATCTTTTAACCTAATTGCTAAACTATTTTGCAATCCACGTAAAAATGCTTCTAAAGCTTGCTGCTCGTAAATTGCTGTTTTGATTAGTTTCGTTGCTCTTTCATCTTCTGACAGTTGAATTTTTGTTAATAACAGCCCTAAAAGATCTTGGCACCTATTACCAAAATTTACTTGAGTTTCATTTTTTTCTTGCCTAATTCTCATTAGATCTCCTACTAAGCAACTCTCATCTCTTTGATCCGCAAAGAATTGCAACAATAAGTTTTTTATTGCCGCCCAACTATTTAAATTTGGCCTACTTCCTACTAAATTCAAAGCCCTGCCTTTTAGTTTTCCTAATATAGCCCTTCTTAAAAATTCGTTTATAATATTATCGGGATTATCCCTATCGGCAAATGTGTTCAATAAATATTCGCTCGCTTGGAGGAATATCGCAAGTGTCGCTTGATTACCATCGAATTCTGGTATCGCGTCTAAATGAAATTTTTGCAGAGTTATAGCCATTTTATTTACAAAATTAAAAATATTACTTGTATAAAATTTTTGTTTGCCGACTTGGTTCACTTGTATTCAATTACCAGATTAATTAGTTACCTATTTTAATTATCCACCTCGTTATTATTTTATTCGACTTTTATAATTATTATCAGTTTTGGAAAGGAATTTACTTTTAAAGGAAAGTGAAAAGTTCTTACTCTCTTATCTGCATTTCTTCAATAGTGTACTAATTTTCTTTTCAATCCAGGTGGTTGTGACTTGGCGATGTGGTCCAAATTTTTCCACAATATGCTGGATCTTCTACTCTTCTTTAATTTCCCCGAATTTCGCGATTTGGTCGATTTTCGGTCGATGATCGTGGTTCCAAATAGCCAATTAGTTGTTAAAACACTGCGATGACTTGACTTGATGTTCTCTCAAATTTACCACCGCTTGACTATCCTGCCGACTGCGCCAGTTAAGTTTTTCGGTTAAGAATGATAAACACGTTGATGTGGAACGATTTACTATCTTAAACGGAGTCACAAAGTATCGATTTGGATAACAGATGTAAACTAAACTTATAATAATTAAAAACTAACTTAAATACTAATGTAATTAACAAAAAGTTATTAACTCATCACTTCCGCAACCTTGCATTATAAACAAACATAATCAGCATTTCCTGATAACCTTGCAAGGTAAACGAAATGATGTTAACAATAATTCATGACCTATCTAATATGACACAATACATAACACGCCTTTGTGTGTAATTTCAAAATTAAACACAAAATTTATAATGCCTCTTGCAACCCTTCAGTGCAGTGTAACTGACAACAAACTACTCGAAAATCGTTATTCATCACCGATAACAGTAACTAGGACACGTCATATTGGAAAACCACGTTTATTGAAGTGCCGGCTCCGATATACTAACTGAAAGGTTTCTTGACATGTATTGAAATATATTATACACGTTACCATTCTCCCATTCTATTTAATATAACTATTTCACTAGCAGTAGTATAGAGGTGGCAAATATAAAAACGCCAGGTGGCGGATAAAGTATGTCAGTCGTTTTCAAACACATAATATAACCTTCCCCGTTTTCATCCACCGACGATTGCGTGCAGTACGGTTCGTTTCACAATCGGGAACATCCCCTACAATATTAATACCTACGGGACTGATCAGTGTGCTATTTTCTGTTTGTTCTTTACTGAGGGATAGTTCGCAGAAAATTTACAATCCTATATCGATTTAAAGAGGATTTCTCGCGTTAGATGTGCATTTCTATAAATAAACATCGAGTTGTAGTTGTAGAGTACGTTAAAGATTAAAAAGGCAATTATCATTCCTGCAACAGCACGCGTAATACTTCCCTAATATTGAAACTAATCAACGGATTAAAATCAACCCTTGTAAAGAGGCTGTTAATTGCAATAAAAATTAAGGGGGAGCTTTTTCGAATTTATTTTCACTCTTTAACTTAGATAATTATAAGATCTGGAATTGGTTTAAATTTATAAAAATGAAGGAAAAACCTCGGAAAAAGTCGAGATAATTTATACAGTAAAACAACTCGTCAACAACCAGGATTAGTTTTGTTGTGTTTTGTAGCTTTAATTGCGTGCTTAGCTTCGAATTTTCAGCGTGGACCCAACATTCAATTTATCGATATCCAAAGCTAGAAGCTGATTTTTTACCAACTTATTTAATTTACAATTTGTTTAAAATTCGACTCTTAAGTCACTCCCGAAGCTTCTCGAATTTAGTAAGTAATTTCTTTCCGTTGGGATTTAAATTAGAACAAAATAAACAACAACAGTTGACACGCTTCTTGAATAAAATCGATAGTGAGGAAGTATAAAAAAAATAAGTTTCAGTGCGCCTAGTGCTTCAGGCAAGTTTTATATAAATTTCGAAGTTAGAAGAAGAAAGCTTAAGAATATTTCAAACTTGTTTGGTTTCCATACATTTGACGTTTTTCCTGCAGGAAGTGCGCTGGAAACGTAAGGAAGAGGGAGGTAACCCCTTGTAAAGAAATAAATTATCAAGTCGTCTGTAGGACGATTATAAATAAAATTTTGGCTCAATTATACCCAATTTGCAGTTTACCCAACAAATTTTAAGTAGACACGAAATGAGGCCCCCACAAGGCTAAAAACAAAAGTTAGAAAAATGTAATAATTGTTACATGACATACATATAATGAGAAATTATTTAAAATTCTAAAATTGCAATATTCTTGTGTTAGGTATTAAAAACTTTTTGTGTTTGAGATTTCATAACGATCGACTTTTTTATAAATTGACCGTATAATTATTGTTCTTCGTGAGTGGGTAATTGAAAGAGATGAACTATACTGAATTAGATGAACAACGAACAAAAACACTTTAAGAACAGTTTAGCCGTTGATCGAAATTGTTGATTTTCCTTCAATTTCAACAGTATGGCGCGCTTTACAAAATTCGGAAGTTTTAAAGAAAACTTTTAAGAAGAATTCGTTTACTTTCAAAAGAAGCGAAGGTGAAGTTGTAAGTAGCTACCAGCATTGCCGCTAGGTACAACGTGTTTGTGAAATATATGTAAGTTCTTCATGAAACACGATTGCACGACCGCTTCAAGTAGTAAGTGTAGAACAGTAGCTAACTCGCGAAGAAATGAGTGTAATTATAAGGAAGTGTTCTCTATTCGTAACCTACTACCTACGTAGAGGTTATAAAAAGCTTGCTGAAAAGCTCTAAATGTATTTTAAGGTTTCGAAGCTGCGATCCATGATAGTCGATTTGAAAACTTCCCGTCTCCAATATCTTCACAGTTTCAAAACAATTTCAAAAATTCGTCAATAATTTTTCTAGTCTACAGTTATTTCATTTTTGAACTTTTAGAACACCAATATTGATGATACCGAACACCAACGTTGGGTACACAGCTAAAAAGCCAAAACGCTGCACATTTTGATTGCAATGTACCACTTTCCGTGATCATGATTGATGCCAAAAGGTAACTTTCCAAATAGGGTACCGCTTGAAAATTCATGTAAAACACGAAAATAGCGGCCATTAAAGATGACCCCATTAGTCGCACTAAATTTTTTGTATCTCAACTCCTATACTGATCCAATTTCGATTTTTTTTTGTTTGAAAGCTCTGATGGGGAAGAAGGAACCGTTTTGTCCCTATACATTTATCTATTCACTTTTCTCACGTATTGATAAATCCCTTTTTAATTGTGCCCAATATCCCTTTTCATCCCACAAAACGGGTAGTAAATTTCAACATCCTACCTTGTAGTTCTAATTTGTCTATGACGGAGGCCTAATGATAAATCCAAGTTTTTGAACTCGGCAGACCTGTGGATCTTTGTCCAAGAAATCGCATTTTTTTTCTTTTTGCAGTTTCTATCAGTTTGAACCCCAAAGGATTAATTTTTCGGCATCAAATGGGGTAGTTAGTAGTTATGATTTTTTTGTATATTCTTTATGATGAGGCTTAATAGAAAATCCAAGTTTGGGCCTTAGTGGACTCGTTGGGCTTGCGGATTTTTGTCAAAAATCCAAAACTAAATTGTGTATATTTTTGGATATTTGACAAAGATCTGGGTCCACCGAGATCGAAAACTTGGAATTATCATTATTAGACGTTTAGGATATACAATAAACAAAAAAAAATCATAACTACCCCCATTTGATGCAAAGCAAATAATTGGCAAAATTTGTACACTTATATCTCGGACACCATTAGGTTTTTAGAGACAATTCTAATCTCACATTGTAGAACATGTAGTCCACTTTTAAAAAGTAGGAACTACCTTTGCCTAAAAATTTATCTTATCCTTCAGAGTCCAAATTGATAGAAACGGAAAAAATATATAAATTTTGCGATTTCTTAGATTTTTAACAAAGTCAGAGGTCTGCTAAGGCCAAAAACTTGAATTTATCATTAGGCCTTCTCTATAAACAACATACCAAAAAATTAGAGCTACCCCACTAGCTGCAAGGGTACGATGTCGAAATTTACTAAACGATAATGTAATAAATGTTTTCCAAATAATTAAAGTTTATGAAAATAAGTTTTTCTTGTCATATATACGGAACCCTATAGACACAAAGAGGCAAAAATTTCCCTCTTCACGCGAGAGCTTTCAAACAAAAAAAATCAAAATCAGACCATTGGCCATGCGGCTAACGGAGATAATCTTTAATGGAAAGTTATACCTTTAGGCTTTAACTATGACCACAGAAAGTGGCATATTCCAATCAAAAGGTGCAGCGATTTTTGGTATACCCATCAACGTACTATAATTCAAAAAATAATAAACTAGCCTAGCATATAGTTGCAAATTATCTGTAACTACATTTTCGGTCTTCCAACTTTTGAACAAAGAATATTCCTTATTATAAAGTTCTTGTGATTTCGAAGGAAGCAGTTCCAAAGTTGTTGATTCAGCTTCCAAACGAATATTTTCCGCTAATAATTCCATTTTCACGTTTTACATTGGAAGGGTTTTTAGAAAAGGTACCACACTCAACGCCACGTTCATTTAAGATGTAAGCAGTTAAATCTACCCCACTTTGTGGGTTGATCTAAGGAGAACGCAAATACTCGATAAAAGTGCCCCCTCGGATCCTCGGTATTAAAATTGACGAATCTCGGGGAATATCAATATTTTATACTAAGGTGAAGGTAGGAAGTATATAATTAAATACAATTTGTAACCCCTCTAGCCTCTGGCGTACTTTTAAAACACCGTAGATGAAAACGGTAGTCAATAAAATGTAACTTCTCAGGTTTGCACAATCTCACAGTTATACTTCTACACAAAATAATACTTTTATTGTTGTTTTATTTGTTTATTTTGGGTAAGCCTGTGGTACTTCCAGGTGCTCACCCATAAAACGGAGAAAACTACTACGAGTTTCCACTTCGTGTATAGTAATACTGACTAACTGAATAGATAGCATTCGGTCATATAGCACATTTTTGGACATGAAAAGTCTCAAAACAGATATTTCTTCTATTATTTCCAAAAACTGAATCAAATCTGGCAAATCAAACCAGAAATTTGTTAAAAATAGGGGTTGCCATTTACAATAAAAAAATTAGGTTTCGTGACGTTTTTACGACGCATCATGTATATTTTAAAATATTTTACCGCGTAAGGGTGTAGGCCATTTCGAGATCACCAAACTTTAAGTAGGAAGGTCTTTTTTGTACTTTTCATCGAATCCGATGAATCTAATAAACAAATAAACTCACATTTTGTTTAATGCACACAATACAAATTGCTTTTTCACAGTTCTTATGAAGATTTTTTACTCTATAGGTATCACTTAAGACTTTGATACTATAAACGTTTTAGGGATTTAACTCAATAAATGTAAAAGTACTATTATAGCGAATATAAAAAAAGTTGAACAATAAGAGCTGATGTAAATATACTAACGGAATGTATAGCCTTAGATTGACGATGAATGAAAATTGTATTATGGCGTGATGAACATTCGTGACATACACTTTGTACAGTAGCATTTTAATGAGCATCTCCGGCTGCAATGCGAGAAATCTAGGAATGATCACGTTGTCTGTTGCTTCTGTTTACTAATTCGCCCGCTAGCACAAAGATTATACCGCTCTCTAATTAGTGAAACATCTCTAAGTGGAACCAAGAAACTGAAATTACGTCATAAAATTAAATTGCAAAGAAAAAGTTGCTAAAATTTTCGACCACTCGTTTCTTTTTTTTTAGTTAACCGACAGTGCACTTTGCATAATCTGCTCGATAATGTTAAATTTGTTCTTGAACAGCCAACAGCTTGTCGTGTTCGCTTCTCTAATTAAATCGAATCACGAAGGATTTGGCCGTGGCATGTTACCCGTCCCAATCGTAGTATTAACAATAATAGTGCAGATGCTACAACAATGACCCACATCGTGAAAGTCACATATTATGAAATATATTAAAAGATAAAACTGAGGTCGTTAAAAAGGAGCTTTAAAAAACAAATTCCACACTAAAAGGGACCGAAACGAGAGTCTCGTTTAAATTAATATCTACATTTTCCGATGTAAGTCACGGATTAATTACTATACTTAAGCGTTAGATTAATGGGTCCAACTCAACTGTCACTCTATTATATTACCTATAATTGAATGGAATGGAGCTTAGTAAAAAGCCGTAAGGTGGGTGTGACACAACAGGATATCCGTTGACTGTAACCTGGTGTTTAGCGTAAAAAACGAAACCGAAAGCTACACCTTTAAATTCTTCGTTTCACGAATTTTGATTTTAATCAAATTTCTCAGATGCCGCCCGCTTTTAACCGCTTCTCGATTCTCGCGGTACGTTTTGACGAATTACCGTGCAGAAATTTTTGCATACTTTCGTTACCCTTTTCGTCAACATCCATGTAGAATTTGTAGAATAATAAACAAAACAATTTTCGTTTAAAATTGTCCTTTGTTAATTTTAACGTCACGTAAAGAAATAAAGTTAAATTCGAGTTGAGGACAAAAGTGGAATAAAGACATTTAATTATGCGAAGCAAGGTAAGCTCAATTGCAGCATCGAGTTTCAAACTAAAGAACGCGCGACAATTGATTGAAACAGACGACGTAGCCTCTCCAAAGTTAACGATCAAGTTCGCTTATCCTTTTTCTTTGTCATCTTTCGCAAAACCGGCTTAACGCAGACTTTTGTTCTCATCGGATGCTACGTGTCATAATCACGTTTTCGAACTACTGCTGGTTGATATAAATGATACCTTTTACGGAATTTGCGAAAATTATACCCTGGGACTGCATTTTTTAGCGTTTGCTCCAAAAATGATCCAATTTAAAAGACTATTTACAGCTTACTTGAATTATTACTGCTGTTTGTTTCAATTATGAGTACAATTAGATACCTGAAACAACAACGACTGTGCGATGTTAATAACATTTCGTAATTAAAAAAGTTCGTAGGAATTCCAAATTGTATATTCCCTTTATAAAATTTTCAAAATTATCAAGACTGATGATGTAGACTTCTCTTTTAGGGTTTTCGATTATTTAAAGAGTTTAAGCGAAAGAGCCGGAAAAGTGATCCCCAAAGAATTAGTAGGCACTTACCGTAATAAATAACCAAAAATTAATGAACTACAAGGTTTAAAAAGGTCTAAAGAAATCACACAAAAGACAAGCAAGCAATTAGAGCTTCAGTTGGTTTTTCAAGTCCAATCATAAGGTCTTGCGACGTCCGCAACTTTTTCGGTGGTGCGCCCTACATTCGACGCTGGTTCGGTTATATCGGAAGTCTTTCGGTTTCAGGACCTACCTATATAGGTCGTTTCTTCTCATACCTTCTTAATTATATTATCACGATTTTGCGACTCATAAATCATTCATAATGTAGGTCATGCTCGCTTTTTCAACAAATTTTACTAAACCCGCCATCAGGTAGGTACTTATAGTTTAATTGTTTTATAGTTGCACGTGTCTGCCTTTCCACTACTATTAATCTGCACTTAGTTGGTGCTCCCTTACAATTCGATTGCACTAGTTCAATTTTCCGTGTAATATAGTACTTGCCACTTGCCCCATTTGGCATAGATTAATCACGACTAACCTTCTCAGTGACTATTTTCAGATCAATACTTGTGGTTCCCTTTAGAACTCGACATACTGTAATGAACGAACCAACGAACGTTTATCAACAAACGTTTTAAAAGGTTCTATTTTAATCATCAGACGAGACCGAGTTCGTCGCGTTAATCGACTGCCGAAAAAATAAAAAATAAAACGGTCCGCGAAAGATTTTTAAACGTGCCAACTCCGTCTCAATATTAAATTGCAATAAACGAAATAGCCATTATTGAGACCTTATTTAGTCGAAATGTTCGAAATATAAAATTGTAGGTGTGGAAAAGCAATTGGGAATCGAGCACTTTGGCATGTAAATAACGTGAGCAAAGCATCTCGGAACTGCTTAGGTTAGAAGCTCATGTAATCTCGAGTCCCCAAATAAAGCTTGTATAGCTGGCGGCCCGGGCTTCGTGTCATTTAGATCGGCCCTACGAACGCCGGCCCCAGCAAGTCTCGAGATAGTTGAGATAACATAACGACCCCAAAACCTCATGTCACTAACCATAAAATAGATTGATAAACTTAAATGTATACGAGAATAAAAAATTACTGACGAATAAAATTTCGCTCTTTTATAATATCGATAAAATGTACAAATTTCAACGTTTATTTTTATTTAAAGTTGAAATCGATTAAAGCCCAAGCACTGCTTTTAGAGCACTTCGAAAAGACATTAGGACGCTAGGAGCGAATAAGATGTTTGTTTTAAATTATAACAAACGGGCGCGTCGATAAAAAGTTATGTTACGAACTGACGATTAATAAATTATTAATTGCTAGAACAATAATTAACGTGCGCTTATAGAGGACGGAGATACCTGAAGCTTGAAGCGTTTAAAAGTGCAAGGTGTAAATTTTTAATTTCGAGGCAATTTATTCAAATGTGGGCAGTGCCGGTGAAAATACGTTATCGATTGTTAGAGTGTATGTGTGCAAACATTCACATTATCATATCGGCAGGTCGATTGTGTAAAATTGGATCACAAACCCGTGCGTAATGGGGCATGTCAACTATTGAACAAAACCCAAGTGATCGTACGTACGGTGGACATCCTACCTGATCGGTCGGTCGCATTTCCCAATGCGGTTGATTACATTATGAACGAAAATTATAGTAGGTACTACACACAAAAAATAAAATGAATCAATATTATTCCTTTGTACTAAATTACCGAACGGGGGCATAATTTCCACAACGTGTAATTAAGATATTTTGGCATATGGCCTTCTTCTAAGCACAAAGTAGGTACCTATTAATAACTTTTTAATAACTGTGGTTGACGGCGTTCTTCGCACTTTATACAATAAATTCACACAATTTAATTACTAATACATACAATGTAAATATGGCTTTATATTGCATGATGTTTCACATACATTGTTTATAGTTATGAAATTTGATAACACTGCTACTTACAACAAACATGAGAGATGCACACCTTTAATTACGTGGTAGAGCGTTGTGGATACTCTCAAACTAACTGTGTGGTGAAGATCAATAGTTGAATGTAAGTTCTCTTTCGAGACTGCCATTACCGAAATTGATTATTGCTATTAGATGATACACTAATTGCGATTCCAAATTTATGCGTCTACGAAGAAGACGACGCTTATATTTTAATCGCCAGCGACTCCCAGCAAGTCCGCAGCTTGGAACTCGTAACAGTTGAGCCCTATTACCTAACTGTTCGTTAAATCGCAAATATTTTGATGTGAGAAACTCTGCGAGGCCACTTCCGCAAGTTCGTTAAAACGTCCCCGTCGTCCTACACCTAATTGTGCTTAAATTTAAAAATTGTCTAATTAGGACGGCTCTTAGATAGAATCACTACACGTTCTGTACACTAACAATGATCCCATCCTTCCTGTGCGATACTGTTGAATTCTTTAACCCAATTAATTCTTACAGCATGTTAGGGTTTCCTGTCAAAAAGCGAGGATAGTTTTACAACGAACTGTAAATAATCTGAAGACATTGTAGTGCTACATCTTGGCAAATTCACATTTCCTTTCGTGTCTCGAGTACGTACCAGCATGAATTGTAATAATCGTCAATTAAAGAGATTTATAACAGTTTGATTAGGTTCGCTGCATAAAAGACGTACCCTTTCGTAACCCATTAATTTCACTTTAGCGAGATAATTATTAATTGTAAATTGCAATAAGGAGTCAAAACTGGCCTGGCTTATTTTGGTGTAGAACAGATAGTGTAGGACGAAACGCACGTTTTTTCTGTACAAATATGTATACATTCAAAGCCAGTTAATAAAAATGTAAAAATAAGTAAAAGCATTCTCAAACGCTGATCAGAAATATTTCGGGCGCCTTATGTATTTTGTGCACATACATATACAGGGTGAGTTTAGATCGATAAGACGATAAGCCATTAGAATTATGTAGAGTTCTGTAGAAAATGCTAAAAGTGCCCATAATAAGCCTTCTTGATTTCAAAATGATAAAAATAATTTTAAATATACTACATAGGTGCGTCGAAAAAGCGTTACATAACCTCTCACATCGAGCATGAAAAAATCAGAAAAACAGAAAAGTCGTCCAGTCGTTGGTTAGTGAGAGTTTCTACAAATAAACGCAACTTTTTGTTATTGACGTGTTTTTCTAAGTTTAGTTGCAGTGTCCAGTTTTCAGTTACTAGTTACTACTATCAAAATCATTTTACAATGTCTCGTCTACTTAATGAACTGGAAGGGCTCTTGGAAAATTGGTAGGTAATATTAGGGTTAGAAATGCATAATCGTGATTCAGTGATGGAACGTCAACATCGTAGATTGGAGGTACTCGCATATAAAGATGGATGACCAATGACCATCATACAGAGGTATAGGATACACATACTATACACAAGGAGACAGTTGATGGTTATTAGTTCTCACGTACAAACCTTATCAGAACGCCCGAGATCTTGAATTATGAATTATTATTAACGATAAAAATGACTTCGATTGGTTTTAGTGCTGTGAAACCAACTAAGAAACATTACATGATTTGAGTTTTAATCACTGATTAAAAGCCTATAAGTCCTCGGCCTATTATGAGTCAACTGCCTCCAAATGAGCGCAGAGTCCACGGTCTCCAAATAACTAAAAAACTCAAATTTGGTAAATCGCTAGTCTCTTTACGAACATTTTCGCACTATAAGCGCTATTTAGGAAAATGTGAGGAAAGCGAAAGCGTAGAACGTAGGGGGAGACTCTTGTTAAAATAATTTTAGAAAGTATACTAATGATAATGATGTACTCGCGCCATTTAGCTCCCCGATCGTGCTCTGTAGACATAAATAAACTCGATAGGAGACTAAAAATAAAGCAAAACGCAGCTTAATAGCTAAAAAGGAATAAATAAACATACGAGAAAGCCTAAACCAATATATCACTGCGGGTGATACCGCCACCGACCAGCTTTCTAGTGGAAAAACAAATTTTTTGCGGTGTTATGCGTATTCGAATTTAAATTTTAGTATACCTATACGAGATAATCTCCAAGTTAATTTTATTTTTTCGGGTCTAAATAGAAAATTTTTTTAAATTGTGTCATAGTTACAAAAAAAGCATAAAATTCCTAGTTCCTTGCAGTTTAAAAATGTGCAATACAAAATACATTGCCCATATTATTGAAGTGTAACCGTGCAACTGTATAAGATTTTCCGAGTCAAGTTATAATCGTTTCGTGTTGCGACTATGAATTATGAATAAAGTTGTAGAAACGTTATACGGCATACGGCAAGCCCGTCTTATTGTGCGAATTTATTCGGATGTGATGAGAGTGGTTTCTAGTCAAACACGTGACAAAATGCAAAAGTTGATAATTATGCGCAAAAATGAAAATCAAGATTTTTCACCTTCGTCAGTAGAGAGGTCTGGTTTCACATCATAAGTTATAGTTGATCCTAACCGCGAAACTAATAAATTAAATATGATGCTCGAGCTGTGGGTTAAAATGTTAAAAAACATTCTTATGCAATTAATATCCTTTGATATTTGATACGTGTCCGCTCAACACGAGCTAATCGCGAAGCCGAATCATGACCCGACTGAGGCTGATAAAAGACGGACAATTGGCCGAAAGGACATTAAATCGACGTTTGGTTGAATATGCACGTGACTATTTTATTTTATTTATGTTATTTTAGATCTTTGCCGCCCAAACCAGGCCATGTCGAGGAACGAGGTTGTAGTAAGGAACCAATTTTTTTACAGCAACAGCAAAAATTATGATGAGCGTGTTGAGAGGGTTAAGTTTTCCCATTTTCCAAAACTTTGTGTAGTTCGACGAATTCGACAGTTCTGTTTAATTAATGTTCGTTAGGTCGGATATGGATATGTCGGCCAAATATGACTGGGAGATGTACAGTTGCTTTTAGAAGAAAAATTAATATTAACAAAGTTGGTTTTTGATAGAGCTACAGCTTAATATGTATAAACTGGACTGTATAAGTGCGAAAAAACTCGAGGAAGTATTGCAAAAGCCGCTTCCAATGCACATTTACAGTATTTTCTCGCATTTACAGTCCATGCAGTTGTAAAACCGTCGAAACCGACGCCTAAAAGTCTTGAAACTGCAACTTGCAACTATTCAATAACTAAAGCATGTGATTTTTCTCGTTTAGGAAAAAGACATAAAATTGTTTTTAGACGTTTTATCACATTATTGCCGATATCGGTTTCCCTATTTTCATTTTACAACCACTTTTTCAGTTTTAGTAGTTAATGTCTTTTGTATTAAAAAAGCCCCACATTATGGCTGCACTTTGTTTTATGATTTGTAATTTTCCAAATGGTCTACCCTGAATAAGCGCTGCGCGTTTTACAAGTTTTATTAGACAAAGGCTTTAGGACACACCGATAATTTAATAGAGAGTTTAAATTGGCAAAGGGCAATTTTAAATGTGCTTATTAGTGTGTAGTATGTGTTTGAAGCTATCGCTATAATACGTTTTAGTAATGTTCAATGTTTCAATTATAAAAAAAGAAGGTAAACCCAGCAAACCGTGTAACGTACAAATGTAGTACTGTTTCATTAAGAGAAACTGTAGACTGTAGCTACTGCCCAATTACGATTATTAAAGGACATCAGGAGGTAGGTACCGTTTGCCTCCGGTTCGTTTATACAGTAGTACTACCACACGTTTCGAGAGTAATTCGAATCTCTTCTTGCAAATGTAGTGTAAATTGTGCTTCCATACATTCGTCGCGGCATCTCTTGGCAACTGAACGGGCTGGAAATTGAAAAATGTAGCTTAGTTGACACAGGGGAGCGATAATTGAACTTCAAAAACCTACGTAATTCTAATTAACAAAAAAGAAATACAAGAGAAAAATTATCGCACTAGCACACGTCGCATGTTTACTACGTTCTTGGCCCCAAACTGCCACTAGGTAAATAATTTCCATCAAAGCAACAAACAGATAATAGGTACAACGCATAGTAGGGCATGTTTTTGATAGGAAATGCGTTTGCGTGTAGCACGAATTTTCTACACCTAGATTATTTGTTCCATGTTTACAAATAAGGGTAATTTCTAGTTAACTGCGCTTGATAGAGGATCACAAGAACATGTAGTATTATCAACTTGATTGAGCAGAAATTTGTGTGTATGTTGTGGATGTGAATGTGTATCTGCGTCTCTGTGTGTATAGTGTGTTTATGGGGCGTATCGATTATCCAATCGTACAATGATTAGCGATTGTAGAGCTGGATAGAACGCAATACTATAGTTAAAATTGAAAAATTCAGGAAATTCTAAAAATAAAACTAAAATTTTCTGCTTGCTCGAATTTGACATTGGGAGTATAAAGAACATTTCAATTGGTTTGACAGGAGTAATTTACAGCCACAAAAGAATATTAGTCGAAGTTAATTTAAATATTATCTGTTTGTTGTAACTATATTTTTAAATGATTTGCATTTTAAAACTCAATTTTAGTTCCCGAGTAGAGATACCTATACCCTATACTCGCTTTTTTACTAATTTCAACTAAGGAAAATTTCAAACTTACTACTTTCGTACGAGTCCAATTACGTAATAAAATGTAGCGCAGGTTGATAAGGGAGTTGCGATAAAAAGAACATAAACTTAGAGAAAATGAAACTTAACATGTCCATCCTATACTGATAAAAGCGTATACTATAAAGAAAGAACTGGACCGTAAGTGCTACTGTGCCACTCAAATAAGCAGTAAAGTAGATTGTTTCACCCAAGAAATACACTGACGTTTAAATGCAAACTTACACTATAAGCTAATAAAAGAAATAACACAGCATATGGCTTATTCGACAAAACATCGAATTTTCCAAATTGTTACCAACATTACGGCGAGAATGTAAAAAGTTTCGCAATAAATCAAAAAGATGTTAACTTTACAATTATCTCTTTTATAGTTGAGTGGATATCCACAATAGCGTTAAGCAACTGTATACGGTCAAAGCTATAGGTGTCACAATCAGTTTACGTGATGTAATAATAGCTTCAGATATGGCGTTATAATTACGTTTAATTGACCCTACCTTTGATTGCTTTGACGTTCTTGAATAAGCCAAAACATACCATCAGGTGTTTTGTTGTAATTCCATAAAATAAACAAAAACTTCGTTGATAACAACACCTGGATCAAAGAAATGCTCGCGGAAGGATGATGGAGCAAAAGAATTACTTTGAAAAAGAGGTTCACTTCTTTAGTAATTCGGGCCAATATAATCCAAAATATTGTATAAATGACAGAAGGTGAAGCATCATTTACGTGGTAATTCTATTAACTACATATTACTTATTACCTTTTACGTCGCATTACCTTTTAAAACGCAAAATCTATAGCAAAAGATGTTGAAGATTTCTCTAGTTACCGACGCCCTCGGCCTAATTTAACGAAGATTCGAATCTGTCCGCTTATTCGAGTCGGAAATTGGAACTAATGGTATACCTACTCCCCCGCTCGTAAAATAATTTTAGGAATTTTCAATAGGTAAAAAGGAAATTATTATTTAGCACAAGACATATTAGACATATTCTATATCTCTATAACTTAATAACCCTTCCCCCTCTCGCACTTCCATCATTATAAATTATAAGTACGCATTTTTTTTAGGATGTAAGTATAGGTAATGAAATTGAGACTTGAGACCATTACAAGATGTACGCGAATAGGTACCATACCATCTTTCTCCACACGACGGTAAAATCTCTATGCAATAAATTTTTTGTTAACTTAAACCCCCAAGTGAATTGCAACATACACCATTCTAAAAGAATTTATGACCCCAAGTTAGCTAATTTAGGTCACATTTCTGATTTCGCACTTTTTTAACAAATTACCAAGTCCACGGGCGCGAATGTGTGCGTGAAATAAAGCCCTCCTTAATTCTTTTATTTACTAAAATAATTATTAACGCGTCTATACTTAACGACTATGTAATTAATCTCCAAGTTTTAAAATTAGAACGCTATATTTACGGGCTCTAAGTTTTCAGTAAATACGCAAACTTACAGGTTAAGCAGGGAAGTTAAATTGTGTAGCTCAAATGTTGTAATTTATTCTCAACTTCGTATGCTTTTGTTGCACAAGTACAACTACCCAACTACGACGTATTTAAAACAAAGTGATAGCGTTATTAAAGACGATTTCGAATCAAACGACTAAAAAGCGAAAATTTATGAAACTTGAAAATTCCGATTATGTTTTACATAAAAAGGGTGGATAAGTTATGTACTGTAAGTGCAACGTATGGAATTACAAAGTTTGTACCTTTGAAATAAATCAGTTTACTTGATATATTTGAACTAAATTGTATCTTTTAAAACTCAACTAAACTATGCCAGTTTAGTAAAGTTTGTAGTTAAATTATAATTTTGTATCTTAAGTTTAAATACGAAATGTTCAAATTTTCAGTTTGTGCTTTAGATTAAATAATAGCAATTAATAAAACGTATACGTAAACTATAATACAAAACGCATTGTTTAATTGTTAAGTGCACGTTCGCAAGAATAAGGTGCGTTGTTTTTTGAAAATTATGATTTCTAGAATTTTTCGTAAAAACTTTGCAAATGTTGGTATTTTCTGTCGTTTATCGGGACATTTTTAATTGGCGAAAATAGTCGTTTAGCTCCCTTTTCGTCAATTTCTAATAGCGACAGGAGGGAATATCTGCCCCATCAGTTGCCACAATAGAAAGAGAACCCCAAACTAATTAACAAGAATTCATGTGATTATCTGATTATGGACAATTCTTTTCAAGATAACGAAATTATACAGGGTATCTTGGAAAATCACCGACAACGCTCAACAGTGAGTTCCAGGACTAAATTAGGACATTTGCACCCTCTTGAAATTATACCTTGAACTACGCCCCTAAAGAGTTATTAGGCTCTCAAAGTTGAAGCTAAAATGTAAAAAAAATCACTTTCATAATTAATTCACTTTCAATTTCAAGAAAATCGCATCACTAGAACTAACATAAATGCCCGTTGAGGAGTGGCGTCAACCTTCAACACTTAAAAAATACTATTTTTGCAAAATAAAATAAAATTATTCTGCTTTATTTTTGTAATTAATTTTAAAATGAGGGATTTTTGTCTCTTCAATTTTTTTTCTAAAATCAACGGTGCTTAAGAAAATGTGTTCTTAAAATTAGTGTTGGCACTACGTTTTTGAATGCAATGCAACCTTGTTTTGAATAACAAACGACAGTAAGCTGTAAAACGCAAATTAAAAAAATTTAAGGGAGAAAAAATCATCATCTTAAAATTTATTACTAAAATAGAACAGAATAATTTAAAGTTATTTTGCAAAAACACTATTTTGAAGAGTTTAAGGTTGACGCCACTCCTCAACGGGTAGTTCTAGTGGTGCATTTCTCTTGAAATTTCTACCTCACATTGGGTTGTATAGGCTGTAAAAAAATCAATAAAAAATGTTCAGCCATTTCGGAGATAAAGTGATTTCTTTACATTTTAAATTGCAACTGTAAGAGCCTTTAACTTTCTAGGAGTGCATTTTGGGTTATAATTTCAAGAGGAACAAATGTCCACACCGTAGAGCGTTGTCGGTGATTTTTCCGGGGCGTTCTGACATAGCGTCTGATCTTCACAATCTGTAGGCACCGAACTGGCGAAAAAATCGTACAGGTATTACAGGGTATATACACTAAACGCTTGACCAAATCCCAACAACAAGAAAGTTACAGAGGACCATCTTAATTAATTACGACTTTATGATTTGACGTTTACGTACCTACACACGTACACACCTATGACTACATTAAATAAATCAGCGGCCCTCAATCAAGGAGCAAATGAGCATTAAAAAGTGAGTATTTTAAAGAGCAGTTAAATAGCCATAAATTTTTTCCTATTAAAGTTTTAATAAACTTTTGGGCTAAATGTTCTTAAATGAATAACTCTCAAATGTTATAAATTTGAATTAAAAATGTACGTTTTTATCATATTTATGTTAAAATAAATGCTCAATTAAGCACTTTAAACCGCTGTAACTGTTTGTTATTGGGGATTTGGTCAAGCGTTTATTAAGAAAAAGTTCTCTAATTTGGTCTTCTAGCTGAAGTTTCGTTTTGGTTTGTCGGTTATAAAACATCCTGTATAACTCTGGAGTAAAATGCAATTTCCTTCCTTGGATGAAAGAAGATAGAGTATGCCTCAGGATAGACTGAAAAAAGGGGGAAAAATGTATTTTCAGATTTACAAGAAAATGTTCATTCATTGTCAAAGTTGTTGCTTGATTCAAAGCCACGGGCCCGACAACTCCCTCCCCATCACAGACACCAACTTAGGTGCATATAGGTGCATACATACGGGAAAACAATAAAATATGAGAAAAAAACTAAGATTCCAACAATCGCATAACTTTCAAAGCAAATTGCAATAAAAGGATAATTCGAAAAATGTAAAGTTAGGCATGAATTCGATATTTTTAAACCGTTAGTCAAATTAGTTCGTAAGTAAGCCTCTCCACAATACTTTTCACTGGTATTAAGAAAACTTGTACTTGCACCTAACTTATTTTAAAACTTTTGGTCAGTTTACAATCTGAAAATTATTCACACATATTTTTACTTTTCGCCCTTATCGCTTCCGAACCAGAAAACGAACTAAGTTAGTCATTTCAGATTAAGGCGAACGTCCAAATTTTTCAATTCGACACGACTTATATTTTTGGAGCTACACGGGACGGGTAGACTTTTGATAAGATATTTATTTTTTACATTTCAGGAACCCGCAACGCCAAAATATGCTAAGTACCTATTTATTTGAGTCTACAACATCAACGTCTACAGTCTACAGTGGCGCGAGTAGTTAAAAAAGTAGTAAAACTTTAGAAATAGAGGGGTTGTTTAAATTTTGTTCTGCTTTGTGCGGAAGATTTGTCACAAGCACCCATCATCGCTGTCTTATTTAAATTCGTTATTAGTACTACATAATAGAAAAAAGGTAAAACAAAATATAGGGTGTTCTGGTAAGCAAACTGTCCTCGGTAGTCTCTGTAGTAATATTGTACAGGGTAGCTTTTTTGCGTAAAAATATGTACGCCACTATGTTCGCAGCATTTGATCAATTTCAGTTTAAATTTCGTGATTCTTAAAAATAACAATAACGGTAAAGCTTAATGGTTTCGACACCCTGTAATTTCCTAACGAATAAGCGTCTAAAACATACCCCAATTGTTTTTACCGGTAGAATACACAAGTGAAGTTGATTGAGGTCAAGTCAAAAAAAAGATTAAGTATGTCATAATGTAGCTCAACATTGTTTAATTCTGTACACATTTTGACGTCTTTCCTTAGCCCTTAAAATTTTTAAAAATATCTAACCTTATGAAGTAGTGGAAATTGAACTTAAAACTTCTTGCAGAATGGCAAAAGATAATTCCAAATGCGAGCGCAAACACAACACAACCGAGTTCAATAACGTACACTAAACTATTAAAAATTCGAGTCCGTGTTAATTTCTAAATAACAATTTTGAATCTTATCTCATTTGTCACCGCAGCTGCAAAAATTCTTATCGAAGTAAAACAAATGGTATGATGATTGAAAGAACAACCAAATCCAAACTCGCGTTTTATTTATATCAAATAAATATTCTCGAATACATCAAAATTATAAATTATTATTCAAAAATATAATTGGCAAAATTATCTCGACTATAGGAATTGTAGTAAAAAAATTTTGAAAATTATCCCTATTTTGCACCCATCATTACATTTGGTCTGGAAAATAAAAATGTATATACAATGTCACGATTGTGCAGACTAAAGATTTCCTTTTGGCACCTTCTCAAATACATTTACGACTTTTATACACCCTCGACTATTTTTCCGTCGAAACCTCATAAACTATTTCCAAGATATTTTAAAGGCCCTGACTCTACAAAAATCGGGCAAATCAGCTACCCTTATCGGATAATGTAGCAACAAGAAATGCGAAGTGCGAACTCGTGTAGTCTTCCTGACAGGTGATTCCTTACCACTTCCTAATTTAGTAAAGTAAATAATGCGTTTTTAAATTAACTTTTTGTATTACTCGATTAGGTATGTACCTAGCGAATGTAAAATATGGAGCAAATGAAAACCGCAAATCTCATTTTTCATAAAAATGCTATGAATAGTTTGGGTAGCTCATGAATAGTCTGTATAACGTGCAACCCATACAGGTAGTGCCTTATAATCCACACATCGTCGTGTAGTAACATTAGCTGCAGGTAGAAACAGGTGAAATACTATGTAAGGGTATAATGCAAGGTGGTTACTTCCCCTATCGAGTTAAATTTAAAATACGAACCAAATCCACTTAACATAATAATATAAAGTTTAACAGAAATTAAACAAAATAATATCGCAAAAAGCGCGTAATTCTAAAATCAACTTTGTTGTAAACTTAACAGAATTACATATTTTAGCCCAGACCGGTAAACTCGAATAAACCTAGATATCGAAAGCAGGAGAGAGTCGTTGAAATTTAGAGCTCAAAACGACGCCACTCGTATAAATAGCGAGGCGCAAATCCTTGCTCGAGGGAAGTACGTATTATATTTCTCGTGGCAGCGATGCGACGCCGTCATTTCATGAACGAAAGAGCATAGGAGAGATCTTTAATACTGGAAGCGAAATGTGCTAGCTTCCGTTCTAATCTCGTAAAGCTCCTAGGTAAGTTACTTTAATAACAAAGTTTCTCTCGCGACGACTTACTTTAATTCGCATTTTTACATTTTTGAAAATTAAAATAAGAAAATGTTTTGCAGTTGTTACACCGAAGGCCGGAGGCAAGAGGACGTAATAAAAAAAAATTTGCATTTTCGTTTTTAAAAACCAGTCGTTAGCCGTCTTTTCATTAAATGAGACAGACAATCGAGATGTTTTCCAAGTTTAGGACTTGATTTCCTTTTAAGTTAAGGAGAACTTAGATCGGAATTTTTGATCGACAAAAAATTTACATTTTCAAAACAACAATATAAATTAGTAGGTATAGGTGCGGGGAGCGTAAAACTCGACAGCTAAATTTCCTCGTCATATTTCCAAGGCAAGTTTGAAACGTCGCATAACAAAGAGCAGGGAAGGTTAAAAGGGATAAGGCGAACGGGGTTGAGCTGCAACATCGACTGCGGGTGAACGGTTCTAGTGTTCCAGATAGGAATTCAATTCCAGTCGCCTGCAGATAACTGTAGTGTAGAAGTTGTCACCCATTCCACCCTCTCGTCTGTCGTCTTTCAGATCGTACTCTCGACCCTATTCTGCTTCTTTAAGCGAGGGTTTCTCGCCGCCAGCATTCGACAAATTCGAGGCGCCTGCTGGCTTGTTAACTTTCGTTTCACGGTTACTTGAAGCGAAATTAATTTAGCTCGGAATCGGATTTATTGAACGTATCGATTTACGACAAAATTCGACAAAATTTAAACCCTAATAATTATATATCCTCCGTGTGAGTACGTACGCCAATATTTCCAAACCGCCTATTTCGCAAAACAAAATTCTATGGCAACGACCGTTTGCGAATACATCTTCGTTTAACAAAAGAAGAGTGAAAAGTGATAATACATTTCGCTCATTGTAATTTAATTGAGGCGTTTAAATTTGATTTATAGTTACGACTTTTGAGCAAAATTTCAGAAAGCCGTGTGGCACTAGTGGTTCCTTTGTACGTCTGTTCTTTCGGGTTGATGTAAGAAATTAGAATACCTTTCCCTCTCTAATCGTTTGTTGAATCGAGTACAAAGACGAGAACGTCTGAGCTACGCCTCGACTTTATCGCTTGGCATCGGTTCCAATTCGACGTGTATTTTGTTCCAAGTTTTCTCTAAAAAGCTGTTCGTCGATTTACATCAGCGGCCACGAACGTAAATTTCATTGTTAGTGCTTCGCGTTCCGTAGGAGCGGTCTTTTCAGAAATAACCGTATTTAAAAATTACGTTTAATTACACTTTTGATAAGTGATAAGGTAACAGAATTACTAACTATCATAAAAAAGATAAATGTAAATTTAGCTCTTCTTTTGTGAAGAATAATAAAATAGGTATTGATTACGAGCCACGAGCGTGACTAAAGGAGGACAAAACCCATTGTACTTTATACCCGCATGCAGACCACACATTTTGTTGCTCCCACTTCTGTTCTACACCAACAACGGCGAACGAAAAAACAATTTTTTGTTGAACAGTTGAACTCCTCTTCTTTTCAAAAATTCAAAAATACGTAGGTACGATATGTAGGGAAAAATCAATTTGTAGAAGAATTTTCTGTAATTAAAAAAATACACCCTAATGAGAAACAGACAGTTCTTGAAACATTTGAAGATGCCTGGACGTGTAGTTTAAACAAAGGACGAAACAATTGGCCAGTTTATTGAGTAAACGAAAGTTTTAGTTTTAAATTTTTTGGACTTGACTCCCACTATTCGATCCGGAAAACTTCAGTTTAAGTTCAGACCCGTTTAACAATCGTCCTAGTTTTCCACGAGGTAATTAGCCAAAAGGCTTGAGAAATATAAAACCTATTTCCCGCACTATAAATTTGTAAAACGCTTCAAGACTGTAGGCGGTACAAAAAAAGCAATTAATTGGAAAGACTGCAAATCCTTTGAGTTAAGCAGTCCAAGAAATTAATAATCATTTTACTAGAGTCCCGTAGAGACCCATCTTGATGACAGTACCAAACTTCGTTAAGTAAAAGCATTTGTTATAAAAATGCCCAAATCGCTATTTTATGTGGGAATGCGATTAGACACTAACAACAGTTTAGATCACTGAAACCGGTATTGGAAGTTAATCTTCGAAGTATTTATTTGTCATCACCTCCAGCCTCCAGAGTAATTGTTATCACTTAACGGCCGCTTACAGTGTTTTTTGCGTTACGGCGATTAACAAGAATATAAAATAATTTTTTTTACAAGCGTGTCAATAATTAATAACTCAATAGCTCGTATATTTTAATTGACATTTTAAATTCAGAATTTAAAAGCATCGGAGCGACACTTGTTACCTATTCATCGTAACTCGCACACTTCTGCTATTTTAAGTCTACCTATACGAAAAATTTGAACTTTGAGTTTTAATTAAAATTGCTTTTATAATGATAAAAATATTTACTTTTATACACAGCATCTAATTTATAAAAGGACAAGCAAGCATCATATTATTCTTAGATGCCTAGGGGTTATCATTCGGAGCAGGAATTCCCTTATCAACAACACAGACGTTGCGGCGCCCCGAGATAGTATCATCCTCTTTGGCATTGTAGCCCAAAGCCTTTGCGACGTGAACCTTTGGCTTAAACCCAAGACTAGAATTTGCTATTATCCGCATTCGCTACTTCCTGTGCTAGTAACGTCCGCAGAATTCGAGCGTATTTCTTGATGGTTAATAGTTTTCGTCTTGGCTAATTCTCTTCCTTATGTTTCATTGACCTAAAGTTTGGCAGGACACCAATTTGATTTTGTTTTTTTTGTAAGCAATTATTTTACCAGCGGTTACATTAAATCTCGCCAAATTTTTGCACATTTGTGAATTAGAAACTAACAGGATTGGATATTTCGCAAGCGGTAAACTTAATTTCATATATTTTATTTGAACAGCATTTTATAGCCACCTGTTGATTTTAAATACTTGTATTGATTTATTATACGTTTTTAAATGCATACTTTTGGGTTCAGTTTAACTTTGAGAGAGAAAAAGCGTTGTACCGCTAAACTGCGCGAACGGATAATTATTATAAACATTTAACACAGGTACAACTTGCACATGTAGTAGGTAAATTATTATTATTCCGTAGTTTACTCGTCAAAAAGTTAGTGAAAATTTATGTTTATGACATATTTCTAATGAGCAAGAAACTACGCTCAACAATTCCGCAATAAGCTCGATTATGTGCAAAAACTAAATTTAGAATATTGTTTCGAAGTTGTTAATGGGAAAAAAAGAAAAAAAGAGAGATGACCCGGACCGGTCATCTAAAAAGATCGTTGATCCAGTAGGATGCTGCTGTTGCATTACTACCCTAACCAGTTCCGGTGAATTAATTCAACAATCGTATCTAACGAACGTTTCTCGATTGTAGTTGTGTCCGGACGAAACTAGCTGACCGATAGCTAACGGTTACTGATAAGGGTAGTCGTTGTAAGTATGGTTGGATGATTCTCGAATGAGGCAATTTTTATTAACTGTTTGTGAAGTTTTGCTCTTCGTTTAATTTTTTGATGTTTATTTGTACATCGTACTCACTCTATGATCGCGTATCTAACTTTTTTATTTAATGAAAACGTTTTACGACTAGTACAAAATGATCCGACAAGTTTTTTGACGATAACTGAATTTATACGAGTAGGTGAAAACCATGTGAAAACGTGAAAACCGTGGCAATTTTAAAATACGAATTTAAGATACCTAACTAGGTAAGTTAAAGATATAAGTAACAATCAAATCAGACGATGATGGACATGAGTTTTTCTGAGACTAAACGCCAAAATATTCGAACTTATTCTTAGGTTCCGAAGCTGCATATTTTCTAACGGTTATGAACTTTTTACAGCTACCCTTAATTATAATGACGTTAGTCAAAAAACAAGCTAGTAAATGACAAGCCCTGCTTTTTATTAAGTCTCGATTCTCCTAGAAATTCTGCGTGCGTTGGTAAGTACGCGGTTGCCTCATATTGCTTCGATACTGTATGAAAACCGAAAATGAAAAATATAGGAACAACTGAGGGATCTCAAGCATCAAAGTTTCTAAAAATTGCAACCATCAAATCAACTGTTCGAATGAACTACAACCCACTTACTGCCACTAGCGCGCCAGGTATGGAAAATCCACGATGAACGACCTTATTTTTAAACTTGCCAAATAAGCCACAATCTAATATAAATCTAAGTCGATATTTCTAATGAAACATTCAACTACTACACCAACATTTACGTAATAACCTCCTGAAATTTCAGACTAATATCTGAACAAATATAAAAGATAATGGGGTGGGTCCTGATTTGGTTTAATACTTTTGTAGAGGTATACGCATTGTCCGTCAATACAAGTGCATTTAGACGGAGAGTTTTTCACACGGTTTTGCGCGCATCGAAGCGCGCGCGTCTGTTTGCCTTACCCAATTTTGGCTCAAAAAAGTTTTGGCTGTTACCGAACGTCTGTAATCTGTAAAGTTTATACCATGACACATCAAACCAGACAAGTTGGAACCGTTATATATTTTAAGCTTTTAAAAGTCAAGACTCCAAACCCACAATCCAGGCGTACAAAATGAGAACGCGTTCTAGGATAGCTGAGCAAAATCAAGCATTCCGTGATCAAACAAATCAAATTTTGTGCGCGCGCGAAACCGTCTGAAAAACTCTCCTAAATGTTTCCTTAAGAAATAGGTGCATTTAGACTAGACGGAGAGGTTTTCACACAGTTTTGCGCGCACGCTAAGTTTAATTTTGCTTGACAATCTGTACACCTGGATTGTGGGTCTGGAGTCTTGATTGGAGTCACGGAATGTTTGATTTTGCTCGGTAATGCTAGAACGCGTTATCAGCTTGTACGTCTAGAGCCTTGCCTTTTAAAAGCTTAAAATATACAGCCGTCCAACCCGTGGGGTTTGATGTGTCATGGTTCCATCAGTTTGTTATTTGTGTTGCAGTAAGTTATAAAATTAATGACGCTTCAATGACAGCTATAAGACGTTTGCTAACAAAATAACAACACAGAGAGGCGTGCCGGTTTGAAACGTTAACTTTTTTTCATCCAAATTTGTCGTAGCAATCCAGCGCACGCGCTTGGAACGCACCCAAAACCGTGTGAAAAACTCTCCGTTAACTAGTCTAAATGCACCTTTTTTTTAAATTGAAATTTACTCGAGTCGCCAAAAAATTTATTAATAATAGTCCCTCAAATTGTTGAATATGCCAAAATACCCATTTCTTAGAATTTACTGCGGAACCTATCATTTTCGAAGAGAGCAAAAAGGGTGAACTAAAATGTTTTAAATGTTTAGTCTCATGACAAAAGGTAAAATACTTTATCCAGAAACCCTTCTTCTTTAGGGAGTGAAAACAAATATAAGTATAATTAATTGTTGAGGAAGCATCGATAGCAATACTGAGCGTTTTTGTATTTAATTATCTTGGGCATATCATAACGGCCGACCATCATGCAACGAAGGTACATATTTAGTTTGAAAACTATCGCGGAAAGTACAACATATTTAATGGCACATTCTCGTTATATACATATACGAAAATAAACACGAAACGTTATTAAAGTACCGCAAACGCATAAACTTTAGGGGCCAGATTTCTATACTCTCTCGCTTGTTTTGTAGTCGTCGGTGGTCATATAAGTTGGAAACTGTACACCCCGCCGACGCCGACGATGGCCCACGCGGGGATATTGCATTATCCTGAGTAGCAGTAACCCACGACAACGATGCGGTGGCAAACTGCTTGTAGTAATAATAAATAGAATTTTATATAAGGTCATGTGATTATGGAATGTTGACGAAGATTTACCTATACATTTGGTATGCATATTGTGTGAAGTCTGACATCAGATAAATTATCTAGTCACTCATACGCTCGGAAAATTTTAATTTTAAAATAGGTATCTATGTTCTGTTATTGAGTTTTTAATGTTTTTTTCCGGCGCTTTTAAATTATGTAGGTATATATAATAAAGCTAAGGGATGTTTTGTGTAATACAAGCGAGTACTAAAAATAAGGAATTGATCATAGCACATCAGCGGTAGTTTCTATGCAAAATAAAGTGCTCCCAAAGCAATCACATTTTCTATGTTACATGATAATTTTAGATTGCGTAACAGCACGGTATAGGTTATGGACGACCAGTGCATATTATAAAGTCCCATATTAATAAATAATTTTCTTCAATTTGTGCGGCTTTAACTGGCTTTAGGGTTCTTAAGAGAATTGTGGTTAGGGTTAGAGGGTCAGCATTGGGAGTCGATACGTGCGAGTAGTTGCATTTATTCATCTTTGGTTACAACCCATCGTTCGTGATATCCACAGCAAGCGACCCGCAGCATTAAATTATTATTATACTTACTGCTGCAGCTAAGATTCTGACGTCTTTATGACCGATGTTTTGTAGCTAGTTTTTGTTACGTACGTATTATATGAACGATCTGCTTGTACAAGTTTTTTTGGATACAACCAGTGACAACGAATCCTAATTGTTTTTCTGATTATACTCTTCATTGATCGATCGTTTTTGCTTTTATGGATAGGTACTAATCAACATGAAAAGTTATGAATACATTTCACCTTGGCGCTAAACGAAATTTTGTTACTTGAATCGGGAATTCAGCCCTAAAATGTCCCTTTTTTAGTCAGGACCAGTCATTCGCGAATTTAGTACATATTTCTAATTAACAAACTGAAGTCTCGTGTGCCTATCTCTAACGTTTTGTGGTCACAAGGCTCTCAAAAAATGATTTCCCTTCTATATTAGAAGAAATCGTTTTAGATCAGGTTCATCAGAAATAAAAGTTAAGACACCCGAGTCCTATCTGTTCATCATTTAATGCGAATATTTTTCGTTCGGGGAATCTTCTGCTTATATCTCGATGGCATTCTTTTGCCGTTTAATTAAATAATTTGTAGTAAATAACTACTTATTTTTCTCGGAATACGTGACAGAGATGGATACGCTTTATACTGTAGTTAGCGTTTTTCAATCAGAACCTTCATGTTTTAGAACTTGCATCCATAGAATTTTCAGGGTTCTCTAATGCAGCCGCATATCAAATGCTCTCAAGAGATTAAGCGAGTAAGCTTTTATGGCACAGACACAACAAACACCATAAAATAATACTGATTGGGGACACATGCGTCTGCTCCATCTCCATCAGAGCACGTCACGTCAACTGCAAGAATCGTCGGGATACTCACAGTCTAAATATTGAAAATACGTTACAAAACGATCTCTTCCTCGATCTCTGATCTCTGTGGATTTGCTTCGTCATTCGTCTCGGAAAACTGAAAACTAAGAAGAGTGGAAGGGGATAACAAAATCGGTCGTGTAAAACGAACACGACCTTATACTAGAAACTTGATAGTGTCAATCATAATTTTCACTATTGAAATCAGACGAATAACTTTTAGCAATTGCTCAAAAATCCAATTTGAAGTCCGATTCTGTTTAGGGGTTGATATTTTTGTTGATTTAATTAGTTTTTGAAATACAATATATCCACGAGATATCAAACAGCCAACTATACGAATATACACAACGAAAATGGTTTTCAATATTTTTATAATTGCTGTGGAAATCAAACAGAATAAGTAGGTAAATTAAGTTTAAGTGCAATTTCAAAAAGTGAACAAAGGACAAAGGCATTTTAAACATATTTTTAAAATAAACTTCTGTAGCCACAAGAGTTCATCCGAACGCATCTATGCGATGGATATGGATCAAATATATTTTATGCACTTAATTCAATTCACGCCAATGTGTTACCTGTACTCGAAAAATTAAATTTTTTAGTTTCAGTACCTTACCGCATACCGCGAACGTTTACATCCTAATGTTTGAATACCGATGTCGTGCATACCCGTTACCCGCTCTAAGTGCACTTAAAGATAAATAAAAATTCTTGTGTGGTCGATGATTAATGAAGTAAAGTACTATTTATCGACTCGAGAAACTATCGAGTAATAAATAATCACATTGCTCGCTTATCGGCAATTATATATTAAGAAAGCAATCAAACTACACTTTCCACGGTTATTGGTCTTGCATTTTTCAACGAGCAACTAACCGCTTCTTCAACCTTCGATAAAAACCCACCTACAAACGTTTAATACTTAATTAACAATTTCGATTTTAAAATTATTCGAAAGGTAAATGGAAAACGGTAGTAGGCTTTGGTTTCATAGCAACAAGCCCATGTCGGCAGCTACGGTAATCCTACAATTAAGTTCTTCAATTCGCTCGGGATGGAAGCCGTGACATAAATGGAAAGTGGTCTCTACGCTTGGGGCACACAAACATGAGAGCAATACGTGAGCGTAATAGGGCGGCACGATGACTCGACATAGCATGACACGGACCGAGTACGTCCCGGCCCTCCCAAAACCGTCACTTTATAGCGCCGACGGGTCGAGCGGTTCCATAGACACATGCCGCGCGATATAGCGTGTGCTTATTCCTGACCCGTTTTAGTACAGCTCGACCATTTTAATTTAGTTTTGCTCGAAATAAAGAACGACTCGAAAATGCTTAGAATTTTGTGTTAAATACCGAAAAAAGCTCCACGAATAAACTCCGCTAAATCGACGATCGATCAAACTATTCCAAGCACAAAACGCGCTATCGCAAGAGTCGATTATAATATTTTTGCTCGGATGTTAAAGCCGAATGCTTTCTATTTTCGGACAATAAAGCACGCAACAGTGCGATCTGAATTAACGATGGGGTTTCTAGTAAAGTCGTAGAACGGTGTAATGGAATCTTCCGGCCGAATACGAGAAGCGTGCATTGCCGCTATTTCGTCCTCTTGCGTGGACTGCCTTTTCTAATTGCCACCGCAATAGCATATCTGTCGTCAAATCTCCTGCGTTCTGCGTAAAATGCGTACCTATTATACCGCACACATGATTGCTGCCACAATTGTGTCAAAATTTCGTACACATAAAATGCTTATAAATATTGAAACAACTTGGTTAATTTGTGGAAGAATCTAACGTTCTTCGGTAATTTTACAAAATTGCGTATAGTGGCACTCTCGTTGAACTTCCTTGTATCTTACTCCCAAGCGTACAAGCGTTATAGTTTTAATCATAACGTTTTCGCCATCTGTGCTCCCGCATTGCGTGGACCGCAGCGGACAAAGAACATCAACCTGGTGCGAGTTGGGTAGGTTGAAAGAGACATACGGCACTTTAAACCCACATTCTGCATGGCATGGTTTTGATGTTTTCAACTACATAATTTGATGTTGACTAATGATTTACATGTAGTTCAATGGCTTCAGATAAACATCCGATAATTACCACTAAATTAAGTCATTAACAAAAACATATTTTACACAAATTAAATTTTATTTCCGATAGTTTTTAGTCGGGAAATAGTAAAATTGGAGGGGTTGTTCAAGAGTTAGAAAAAAACTTTAAATGCTCACCTTACAGAAGATTGGGGTGGTCGTGTGTGCATCATGAACGTTAATACTTGGCGATTTATTTGCACCGATTAAATCAAAGAGCCAAGGAGGCGAAAACAGTGAACGAGTGAATAAATTTATTCTTAGTATGTGTGTAAAACAAAAACTTTTTAATTTTACTTTTTAAAAGAACTTTAAAGAAAATAGTCAAACTGCTAATTTATTAATTTATTACAAATAATTTGGCTCTTTAACTGGAAATTTTCTGTTGGATATCGAATTGACAAAAAATCAAGTTTTGTACCTTTTTATCAATTTATTTGCGGCCAATCTCGAAATTCAATTTGTTTAAGAGTTTGAACTAGTGAACCCGTCTTAATAAATTCTGAATCCGGCCAGTAACGCTTTATCCGTCGTGAACAATTACACACCTGCTTACAGGCACCAAGTTTTCTTACTTTTTGAATCGGTTGATCGATTATAAAATATATAATAATTATTGGTAGGTACATAAATGCGTTCAGAATTCAGAAACTTTAGGGGACGATTGATTCGTCTATTTTATAAAGAAAAGTCCAAAATATAAATATGTCAAAGTACGTCCTACAGTTCCAGAGTGGATTATAATACTGATTTTTGGGTAAAATGCTCAGTTTTTGATTTTCCGAACGGAGCACTTCGTAAATTTTTTGGCAAACCACTGCAAGAAGTTAAGGTTCGCAATCCAGAGGTGAAAAATACCAAACAATAAAATCACAAGAGTTGGAAATAGTAATTGCATTTCTAATCTAAACCATGGTCCCACTGAGCCAGATGATGATTAATCAGTTTGCTATCGTAAGTTTTTTGACTTAATTTTATTTATTCAAAAAAGAGTTGCCACGCCCCGAAAAAGAATTGACAAAAATAGTTTCGACTTTCCGCGTCAAAAACTACCAGCAAAGTTTGCTCAGTCTCATTTTCTGAACAAATCGGAACCATCCTGCATGCATAGAAATGAGTACGATCTTTTAACATTTAAAAATTGTAAGATAATTCACCAAAGAAAAAGTGTGATGCACCGTGCACTATATGTAATGGTTTTTACGGACGTAACGAGTAACGAGCTGCTTTAGGCTAGGAATAGACTTTTACGAAAACGTGTGATCTTTATTTTAATTTTTAATCTCAGGTGCTAGCTGCAGGTGATCCACATCAAGCATTTATTTTAGTCTATAAATGACAGGAACGTAATTAATCTTCTACCTTGTTATGTGTGCTAAATAAAGTATGCAGTTTTAGTTTTTGCATAATGCTGCGAATCTTCAATATCATAATTACACATTAGGTACTAAAAATTTTAACCTTTGGAAAATATTTAGAGATTATAGGCGTTTGATCAATTGTAAACAATTCTTGCTTTCATCAGCGTTTCCATTCAACGAGGTAATAATCACATTATGAATCAAATTAATGAGCCTGGTCATTAATTTTATACACTATTTAGACACAGTGGACCAAGTGGACCATCTATCACCCCAACCATTGACTCAAGCAATGACTAAACCGTTGCACCACATTTATCATGATATTGCTTTTAGTCGTCGTTGAAAGTTACCAAAAGTAGTTTTGTTCAAAAAGTCGTTAGATGGTAAATGTGATTTTTAAGAACGCGCATGCAGAGGCAATATGACGGATTATTAATAATAATACTAGAAGAGAATTTAGTGTTCACCCCATATAACAAATACATATAGAAACTTCTCAAGAAACTAAAGCGGAACTTCATATAAATATCATTAGGGAGGCACCGACTGTCTCTTATGGAAGACGCAAGACTAACACAAGCACAGGTCTTGGTTTTATCTAAACTTTGGCAGATTTTTTATAGAAAAGACAGTGGGAAAGATGAACTGGCCTTGTTACGAATTCACTAGAATCTAGAGCAATCGCTCTCAAATTTCCTTTATTGTAGATTTGAGAAGTCATTCAATTCTGTCAACACTAGATACACCAAAAGAACTAATTTTTCGGCAAAGGCAGTTTTATACTACATATTTAAAAGTAGAATAAATTTTTTTACAATTTGAGACCATTATGGTCTCTGTAGATCAAATGGTATCCGAGAAACAAGTGCACCAAAGTTTGCAATAATATACACGATTTATTTGAGAATTTATTGAGAACGGCCGGCGTCATTGGTGTGAGTAGTTTCTGGGCTAATGGGTCATGTTCGAGAGGTTCTTTAAGAGATTCCTGACGTTTCGTTAGCTGCTGTGGCAAACATTACCGCCTGTACCTTCGGTTCAATCACTTCGACCTTTACCACACAGGACAAAACACCTTTAAGATGTTTGCCACAGCATCATATACTATACGAAACGTCAAGAATCTCTCAAAGTAGCTCTCGACCACGGCTCATTAGCCCAGAGACCACTCACACTAATACAGTTTTGAATTCAGAACCAGAATCAGGAATAGAATGGGATAGTTATGAGTTCTTGGGATGTTGTATATGATGAAAACCTAATCCAAGTTTTTGTCCACGGCGGACCTCCGAATTTGGTCTCAAATTGTAGAAAATTTAGTCAACTTTTAGAGAGTATTAAGCTGCCTTTGCAGAAAAATGAGCCCTTCTTGGTCAAAATTGACAAAAACTGTAAAAAGGCCAAGTCTTGAATTTTTGAACCACTCCGCACAGGACGACAATTACACGCCCATCAGATTGTGGTATCCTAGAATATAAGGAATCATTTGAAAAAGATACTTTGATACTGCTGTGCAGCTGTGCACTACACTATAATACGAATTTGGATTTTTTATTAATTATTTTTGTTGGGGACCCTTGTTCTAGACAGCCTAGCAGTGAACTCAGTTATTAGCGATTGTTAAAAGTGTCAACAAAAAGTAGAAGTTGAGCAGAAATGAATTTTCTAATTTACAAGGAACGTATACGTTCTGTAATGCATAAAACTCTGAAAATAAATTACGAGTTTATGCACGTTGTAGTTGTAGAGCGATGACAACAGTACGTGTTAGAAGCAGTAGGTGCCGGTTAATGTCTCACTTGTTAATTACGAAATTATATTTTATTACTGTAGCATTAGATGCAGCATTAATTAGGTATTTCGAAATTAAAAACAAATAAAAGCTAAGTTTCGCTTACATATTTCACAGCGAGGCTCATTAGTGTGCAGGCGGTTTTGGCTTACCTGAAACAAACAAAAAGAGGTGTAAGATTCTATTATTGATTGATAAATTTGAAAATAAAAAATAATAAAGATATGTATGAACATGTAAATTGGACAGACGAGTGAAAAACTTCTGCCTACGCTACTGATTAAAAAAAATTATTTGTAGACTGCTCCTCTCCAAAGAATTGCTATCCTAACATCCATTTTTCATTTTTTCAGCAGGGTCATGAAGCGCCAATATTTGTATTTCTTCGCCTTAATGGTATTGCTAATTGTTCGTTTTCGAAAATTAATGAGTGCAATTTTATGTTTTATTGCGAAAAAATAGGTAATTTGTCAATATTAAAATTTGTGGTAGACTTTATTGCGAATAAAATGAGATCTGGGATTCGCGAAATTAACACGGATGAGCAAACATTGCCTAGAGCTGCGGAATGAGCATTTAAGAAATGACACGTTAGAACGGCTGTTTTGTAAACGACACAAGATCGTTAAATTAGCAAAGCAATAAATTAAAAATAGTAATTAACAACAATAAAATATTTAGGCGTTACAAGATTTTTATCGTATATATCAAAATGGTGAAACGAATCCGGGGACCGAATCTATAATTTGCATAATTTAATTTTGAAGTTAAATATCATAGTTTAGTAGTAGTTATTGATTTCTTGACAAATAATTTTCGAAATATACTCATTTTTCTTAAATAATGTACTTTGAAGTAAGAAAAACGTACTAAACTGCTGATTTTTCAAGAAAAATCCAAGTATAAGATTCGTTATATTGGGGTTGGTTCTTTGTGGATAAAAGATATGTCGAGTACAGTGCCAGCAGGCGGCGACCTAATCTCCTTTTAGCCGTCACGTTTCGCCACCACTTCACTTTCCATTCCAACAGCGGCACTCTGCAAAATGCAAAATGTATGGTTTAGCATATCCCTCGGGGCGCATAATCTGGGGTGACAAGTCGCAGGTGCTTAGTCTGGCCGGTTTCTACTCTCGGCGGTATTCCGGCTTCTACGACCCACATCGATAAACGACCCAAGCGGCAAACACTAATCGCCTTAGTCGGATCTTCGATACATCTTTTAACGGGCCTTAGTAATTAAAAAAGCTGGCGAAACGAACACACGAGAACCGCTAGATTTTTAATAAAGTGCCGCTTTATGGCTTTTCTATTCGTGGCTCGAAGTTTATGTCTTAATCCGACCCAAATTTAAATATCGTCCGTTTGGTTCGCAGGACGAAATTACCGAGTTACCACGTTTTATTTATAATAAACATTGAGTTGCTAATAGCGACGAACAAACTTGTACTAAAAGAAAAAAATATATCGGAAGTTTGCAGGCAAAGTTAACTTTTAGAAATTGAACTGATTTATCAAGATAATACTACTAGAGGCAAAGGCGCCGAGACGCTCCCATTCGCATATAGTCCCGCCAGTGGTTCGCTTCCACAATTTCTTTTTATTCGCTTCGCGAATAGTTACCTGCATAATTTAATGTTACATTTCTGCTATCTGGCTATTCTAAATCGGTGCATCCAGATGCATTGATTTCTAAAGTATAATTGTATTTCCGACCAGGAATATTCACCCCAATCCAACCCCATTTAGAAGTGCGGTTATTGTGTTTATTGCGCGATCGAGGATGCGATTAGTTGGGGGCTGTGAATGCAGTGCGGATAATTTCAATATTAAATGAAGTTCGACAATGTGAAGAAAGTGGAAGGAGCGACGTGCGATAACGTTCACGAGTCGTAGATTAAAAAAGGATATATTTCAAATGACAAATCCAAGTGTTAAAAGTATCCACCCCATCAGTTGTTTGTTATACCAAACTAAAGCTTTTATAGGTTAATCGTATCTATCATTTTTGCTTAATAATTTGCTAATCATATTCGTGACTTATGTGGAACATTAGTGCTAATGTAGTGTTAATGCATGCAATTTTGAGTTTCTATTTTTGGCAGACAAGATTTGAATGTTTAGATAAGTTACTCTTTAGTTTGTTATACGATAGACAATCTAGGTATCTAGGTACAACGGTTTGTACTCACGTATAATTGTGCAAATATTAAATCTAAAAGTCTAATTTGAAACAAAAGATACATTTTGAGCGCATTTAGATTTCTATAACGGCGCACTGAGGTTTTTCTTCAAAAAAAGCTCATTTTTTAAACCGGAGTTAACAATTATCGATGCTGTGAGAATTTTAAACATTTAACGCCTACGAATGTCGTTTTCTTGATGTAAGCTGTTTACTGAAACATCATAAATTATTTCGTTTGCCCTCTTTTCGGGACAATCATTGTTGTCATAGTCTTTTTTACCCGCTACATAACGACACAGCTTCACAATGATTTTGTCGTGAAAATTAGAATTTTCTTAATTGTCCTTTAATGCTTCTAATTCTTTACAGAAGTTCCGATTTCACACCGATTGATGTTTTTTAATGTCTTTTTCTCATCACTAGTACAAATTTATAAAAAATGCAGAACAAAATTCAAATTTTTATAAATAATTAAAATTGCGCAACAAAATTAAAAAGCACAACATACACATTTTCTTTTTTGCTAATCAGTAGTTTTGATTAGACTCGATGCATATAGAGCTGAAAAAAAGAAAAAACCAATCACTCGGTTTTATTTTATTTGGGACTCAAAGAGCAATCGAAATCTCTTTCCACCCTATTATTTTTTTTCTAGTAAGCACTTCTATTATAGTTTAGGGATACTAAAACTAAAACTTTTCAATCATTCATGAGTGTCAATTTTCCAAAATCAAAAAGAGTTTGCTTAAAGAATGATGGTTTTCAATCCGAACGATTAAAGCATCTGTTTCCAATAACATGGCGTAATTAAGAAAAACTATTTCAACTGTCCGGATGAATTAGAAACGTTGATGAGAGTTTCAAATTTGGACAAATAAAATAAGCGATTTTCCTATCCCTGTTCGTGGATAGTAGTAGTTTGATATTAGTGGTCAGTATGGTTTACTGAGGACTTATTGATTGCGGTCCTTGCGACTTGTTGAACACTTGGACTTAGCAGTTACAATTAAGTGTAATAACTTAAATTGATCTTTTCTCATAAATAGCTTAATCAACAATCAACTGCGTGCGACTGCTTCTTTCACTTCATTTTCTTTTTCTTTCACAATTTCCCGGCAATTACTTAATTTATCTTCTCAAATTAGTGGTTTACAAACCTAAATATTCGTTTCCTCGTTACATCGAGACCACTGTCACATTCAAGCAATTTTAAACAAACGCATAGCTAACAGATTTTGTCGTAGTTTAGTGATTCGTGTCGGACAGAAATTTGTGAGATTGTGAGCTCGTGGGTTCGATGCAGTTAATATTGGATAGCAGTAGTCGATGACAAATCGTCGACAAAAAGTTTTAACGATGTAATCAGCGATGCATAACGTTGGACGTTTCTTTTTATTAAAATGCGCCAACTTTAAACGGTAACGGCGTTAGAACGTCTCAAAAACAATTCCTCGCATCTATTTTTAACTACAGTAACGCAATTTTAATGTGCAGGTTTGCAGATTTCAAATTTCCGTGGAAATCTTTTAATTTTATTTATATAATCCCCAAGCCGACTTTTCGAGGTCGCTATTAAAAGGAGTTTTCAAAGAGCTAAAAGTCTGACAAGTCTTCTTGTCTTCTTTGATTAACAAACGTATATAACAAGATTATTTGTAATGATCATTTCTATATAGTAATAACAAAACTTAATAACTGGTTATCATTATTTTGCTGTCTGTATAAAAGACACCATCATTAATTTGCATGTTTTAATCCGACAGTGATGAGCTGATGACCATTTCCTTTATCGTACATAATCTGAAAATTACCGAGAATATAGTAGGGTATATATAGTTGAGGAAAAGTTTACTGGATAAGTATTAGATTGATGTGGGACACAATGAAACTTTTCCAAGCGAGATTAACAACGCACGGTGTTGATGATGTCATAAAGATCCGCCTCACGCACCAACGGTTGTATGCGTCACGATGAGCGGCGGCTTTGAGAGATAAACCGAACCCCGCAATATGGACGAGTATTGTGGCGACTATCCCGAGCCCAAACACACCCTTACAAATCTCAAAGGGATGAAACTGCTGAATTGTCAGCGTCCTAGCAGTGCGCATCCCTGGTAAAATTTCACAGCCGACCGATTTCGTGCACTATGAATAAATAATTCGAGATAAATGTCAGAATGCGGTGCAATTCAAAGTATGGAAGGTATTCACGTCAAAACGTCGTCGTATATTCCCCAAGCAAAAGCGAAGTAAAGCTGGAATGCTAAATAGTTAAATTGAAATTGAAATATACCTTAGTAGTAGAAAAACATTTATATAAAAGTGAGTATTTTAAAATAAAGAAAAAAACTTGGAAAACTTGAAACTCCGATGAATTATTAAGTCGAACCAAATTTTGAAAAATTTAAATACTAGCAACTATCATCGCAATAACAATGCATCACGATGCCCCAACTTGTCTTTCTCCACGACCAGATAGGCAAGTCATAGATATTTTATCATTCAAAAAATGCACATTAAAATAAGTCTGCAATCGAGAAATCGAGGCCGTTTTATCGACGTGTGCCGTGAGTGAGTGTCGTCGCTTCCGTCGTTATAAAGTTAGAAGACTTGAACCCTTGAACACTGAACAGCCAGCGTGTTGTGTCAGATATGCGATTTCACAGACAAATTTGCTTGGACGAATTTTGCCGAAAATATCCGTATATATGTGTATACGCAAGTAATACACACCAACCATGTCCGTAAGCCTAGATGTAAATTTGTTCCGGCCTAAGTCATACAATGCTATTGTTTCGTATAGAAAGCATGACGCCGACCGAAACAATAAATTTGAGATAAATGTGATAACGTTGACGACAAGAAATTTTAGTAAAATGTAAAGGCGTTACAGATATGAAAATTTTGGAATATCGTGATGAAAACTAAGCGTCTGGATGTTAAACAATGGAAGTGTGTCAAGTACCAGTAAAGAGAGGAGTATGCGAGTGAGTATCCGCAAAACAGAAACTTGACAACAGAATTTTTTCATCGACTCTCGACACGTTTGTTACAAAATTCAAAATGGCGATGCATTTTTAGATGAGTAAAGAAAACTCACGTTAATTAGTAGATAGCAAAGACTTGATTTTTCAGCTTGAAATTGTCCTACGTGTGCGTTTAGTGGGAACATTTCAGTTAAGCACAATAGCGAACTCGTGTCTTTATTCGAGTTTGTAACTTGTAGTCCTGCAATCCTGTAAAATAGTATTAGGTACAATCTTTTTAAAAAGGGCGGCTGTTAGAGTAACGAAGTAATTCTAGGTAATAATTGACGGAAATTTGAATACAAACCGGTAAATTTAGAAAATCTTTTTATAGCGTTTCAAATGCTGTCGGTGTGTAACCCATTAGTCGGGATCGATCTTCGTAAACTTTTAGCGTTATTTTAATGAAACTAGAATTAAATTTTCAGTAGCCTTTTATTGAGGCAGTTATAAACAAAAATTCAAATGTATTTAATTTTTTGAATTGAATAACTGATATGTGTAAATTGACGTCGAGTCAGCTTGACATAGAATGTCCCCCGAATACATATCGTACTGAAAGCCTTAATACTAATGAAGTAAAAGCATAAAAGTCACAAATATTTCCCTAAACGGTTTCATATCTATTACAAAGCAGTGGCGCATCCAAAACGCCTTTTAGTGGTTGCTAGGCAGTAATGAAAATATGAAAAAGCAGACGAACTAACCAGGAAAAGTTCAATAAAGTCGACGATAAAAATCGTTAACACAGCAAGATGGACATGTAATAACAGAAAAAATTCTATACCAGTCCTTGGTATCAGAGTAGTGCCATAAAAAGTGCATTCGAGAGGACAGCTAACCGTATTCAAAGGTTCACAAAGAAATGAACTCAAAAAAATTTCAAAACTATTAAATCGAGCGCGAGCCTGAACGGAGAACTCGCGCCTAGTAGACCCAAACTACATAATTGAAGTCAGCATTCTCATTTTTAACAAAACTGCCTTTTGTCATTTCCAAAAATGACTGAAATATGTCTCCATCGATGAGCCAGTATGTCCAGCGGGTGCTACGAGTTTAGTGATTTCTTGATGCAAGGTTTCAGTAGAAGCTTCCCTGCTCCACTACTTTTTACGCTTCTTTAGGGGTCTCTTTGAGGACTTGAACAGGTTTGGAGTTAGTGACGCAAATCGAAATACATTTCAATTAAGAATTTAATGAAATTTGGCAATTTCCAACTACCCATTTATTTAAAAAAATTATTTGGTTAATCGAGTACCCTCATTTGGCATTTCCGTACTTCTCACGATCGATTACAGCTACACTACTACCTTCTACCTTAACAATTCAACATTTTCCGTAGACTAAACTTTAGCATTAAAGTTTCCTAGGAAACAGGATAAGATGATAAAGAAATTGACACCGAAAGTAAAGCGTAGCACATATAGACAGTGGTAGAGAATGTTAGGGTATCAGATTACTGCTAGCACGTAATGGAGCATGTCAACTAGCGAGACAAGCGGTCACAGTCATCTATCTAAATGGCCCTCGAGTCACGTATCGCGTTTTTGGTGTTGTTTGTTTGTTGGCGGACGTATGGTGTGGTTGGGAGCAATTTAAAGTAATGGCTGAAACTCCACCGAGTTCGCGGTAAGGTCGGTCGAAATGTTCCAAAAATTGAACGAGGAAAAAGGTTTTCTAGTTGAATTATGGATATAGAAACAAATAAAATAAAAAAAATAACGAAGTAAATTCGTGAACCACCGATACAACTATGTATTATTAAATAAGGAAAATATAATTTGGCTCAACTATATCGATAAAGCTAAGTACATAAAAGAGCTCATTCGGCTAATGATTTATCTATCAAGTGCTAAAAGAAGTTTCGGTAAATAATTCCACTAAATTCATCAAAGCAGGATCAATATCTAAGTACTAATGTTCAATTATTAAAATTTTATTTCGTCATAATCCAAAATTTTATGACACGTAGTGAAAATGCATTTTGGGCCATGTTAAAGTAATCTAATTAATGCCATAAATTTTATTCTTTTGAAGTGTTTTTCGTATTGAAAAATGCACGGTAAAAATCCGATCGACGAAACGGTAAGCGGTAGAAAGTAGGAAGGATAGATGAATGTTGGGAGTCGACACGTGAACACGCACAAGCCCTTCATCAACGTGCCACCCGCAGTGCTGCATGCTTCGGGGTTGAAATTATATAATCCCGACGTTAAGGGGCTTCTTTTATATACAAAAATGTTCTCGTAAAATGTGTTTTTTGTATTAGAAGGAAACCTTTGTTTTATAATATTTCTCATAGTTTTTCTTTACCAAAAGAAATCTGATGAGGATTGATTTATTTCTTACGTTAGCCAACTAATAAAGTACCGAACGGGCGAATTACTAAAACTAAATTGTAGGTATTTAGGCATGTATAATAAGGAGTATAGGGTATGCCCTATACTGGAAAAATAATTGCTTTCACTTTTCACAACCAGTATGTAAACAAACGAATTTTAGAGAAAACAAAAGAATTTGTTTTTCGTATAAAAAAGTCCAAACTTGAAACTTTTTTTAAAACGAAGAATTTAATTATCGAAGCACTTGATTACATGATTACTTGATTACACAATGGAGAAGATAATTCAAATCGAAATAATGAGAGTTCTCAATTCGGTATCTAAATTTTTGTGATTAAATAGCTTCATTAAATAAATTTTTAGAATTTATAGAAAACGTTTTCTGCAGAAATATCTGATGGGTAATTAGAATCATATTATCGATTTCCTTATTTGATTTCGATTAAGTCGAAGTAACTTTAATCCGTAAACGAATATATAGGTTTTTTATCATCATCTACCTACTACAGTTTCCGTGATGAACAGACATTACGCGAACGCGATTTTGCTATATCCGCCTCACGGACTAAAATCTAATAAAGAGTCTTACTTCCTTTTTCACGACTTATGTTACTTCGATGAGAATGGCCGACTAGCGACGCAAATATCCTGCTGTGCACGCCGGGGCCGTCATTAGCGTGAACGGCAGCCGCTGTCCGATTAGATTATCACGGGTAGAGAACACTTGGTACTCGGTCACGTCTGTTATCCTCTATCTTTTACCTACATTTAGTTTTCTCTTTTGCTCCCACGTATGTTATACGTACTCGGGTCGATCTCTTCCATTATCACTTTCCTGCCTTCCGGCGACCAGAATTTGTTGACGCGCCAGACGGGGATATTGGGATTTTGAAGTAACGTCACGTGTGATTGCGATATGATGGAATATATACAACACATTTGGTTGAAATATTGATGAGGCTGTTTTGAAGGATGACAGAAGATTTTATACTCAATTTACGAAGGGGAATAAAACGAATAACAAATAATCAAATAAATATAATTACTTAATATTAACTTTCGGTTATTAATCAATTTGGAGAATGAAATGGAATCAACTATTTGTAAATTATTTAATTAGTACTAAACTCGTATAAATAAAATTATCTAAGAGGTTTTCTTCTCTAGATTCCAAGATTTACACACCAAATAGAGATTGCTGAAGTCTAGAATTCAATATTAAGTTCGAAACAATTTCCGTTACTGCCTTTACATAACATGTCTCATTCACAATAATAAGAGTATCTACTAATAACGTATCCTTTCATACCATTACTACATTTGGGTTGCGAGTAGTTTGTAAGGGTATATATAAAGACTAAGAAGGTCTCTAAATTGAAGACGGTGATATTAGGTCTACTCGCCAGTTAAAGCCCTGCTCACGATAAATGCCTCGAGGTCATATACAGCGGGAAGTTAACTTCATGAAAAAAACTGTACACTAAACTTTCAAAGGTTTGGGACTTTTAACAGACAATTCGAGGGAATTCTACAGGCTTCGTGTCTATTTATAATGTTCACTACAATTCAAACATAAATAATGAATATAGTAGACTCGCGATATAATGACATCATATAAATAGTGAACAATTCAATTTAAAAATTATATTACATTGACCACTGACTCTACTCTAAACAGTGAACAAGTGTGAAAAAGTGTTCACTATTTAGAGTGGTCAATGAATAATAAGAAGTTGAATTAATGACATTATTGAAGAAAATGTTTATATATCCAGAATCCAGAAGTCCCGAGAATAGAAAATTGTGTTGGAATGTAAAAATGTCAAATGACGATGCTTTTAGTCGACCATATATCGCCCCGTTCACTATATCGCGAGTCTACTATAGTATTATCCCTTCGGTATCAAGATGACTCCTCCAAAGACATACCAAGTCAATGCCCAGTTGACGCTACACTGTGACACTGAGGCCTGAAAAATACTGGGGAAGGATTACCACCACACATTACACTTTTTCGCAATTTATAAATTTGAATAATAACTAAACAGGCGTGTTGCTATGAAGTAACGTGTGGATATAATTGTTCATGATAATCCTACCAATAAAATTGATTCCTTCCTTCTTCCCCAAAGGGTTTCCTTATCGTATAGTTATTTTGTTGCAAAAGATTTTAAAAGTTGCAGTACATAATGTTTTCTACAATAACTCAAGCTTTTCAAACTGAACTATGAATGGACAATCACAAATCCAGAAGAGGCAGTTTTTCCTGAACTTCTTGATTAATATGTCCATATTAATTTTTTCACCTAAGAAGATTACGATTACACAGAATTACATAAATAGAATGAAGAGATTATACGAAAATAATAGTAACTAATAACCTACAGTTTGTAAAAGTTACGAAAAGCAAACTAAATAAGCACCGGAATAATAAATTGTTAACAATAAAAAAAAACAAAAAACATGCAAATATTAAAAATCTTAGGAAATGCAGAGGTATAACAACAGTAAGATTGTAGTATAAATAGGTACCTACTACCTACATGGTATTTTCTCATGCTTTTTAATTATTAGGATCTTTATTTAGTTTGCTTTTCATAATTTTTGCAAATTGTAGGTATGTTATCTGGAATCTGGTATTATTTTCATAGTCTCCACGATTATTTATAATTATAAACTTCTTCTTATAAGTGAAGAAATTATTATTTATAGAAACAAAAAATAAAGATATTACACAATTTATTATTGCGGTTCGTAAAACTGTTATGTGCGATATGTGGTTGTCCCAACGTTCTATTTCCAAAAAGTCGCGGTTTGATATAGTATCTACAAGGTGGCGCAAAATCAAGTTCCCCATGAGAAGTTTTTTTGATGTGTATTTTACGTCCGCATCAACTACTGTGGTTATTAGCAGACGGGACCTACAGCTTTAGCTTTAGGACCAGGGCATTTGACACATAAAAACACTCCAGTGATGTCAGACGGATTTGAACCTACGACCTTTACATCCGCACGCGATGCATACGATGTTAGTCGCTAGACCACCCCGGTCCTCAATTTTGTTTTTAGTTGACATATTATGTCATACTTCTTTTTCAGTTGAACAGTAGACACGTAGACTTCAGATTTCAGGTGCAACATATAGACACTTGGGAATTCATTATGAACCGGTAGACGCTTTAACGCACAGAAATTCTAAAAAAATTTACATAAACAATTCGTCAATTATCTTATCTCAACGAGAGTATGATCCGACTAAATCGGCAAAGACATTTCGGTGGTTAGCACAATTTGAGCAAACTGGGACTACGGCTGATAGACCACATTTCTTTAGACCTCGGAGAATTCGTTCAAGGGAGGTTATATACCGTGTACGTGAGGATGTGGTGGAAAGGCCAAGAACTTCAACAAGAAAACGTTCCACGCAATTAACCATTTCCCGACGCTCATTTCAACAAATTTTTGGGAAAAACTTGCGCTTATTTCCGTACAAACTACAAACAACTCTAAAACTTCTGCCTGCAGACTTTGAAAAGCGATTCCAGTACAGTAATGCTATCCTGAACCTTGACAACGAAATTGCAGACTTTTTGATAAAATTCATAGAGAGCGGTGAATTCCATTTCTGTCTAAATAGAGCTGTGAATAAACATAACTAGCGTTTTTGGGGTAGTGAGAACTGAGAACCCACGAATTATTCAGGAGCTACTGCTACATGAGTCAAAAGTTACTGTATGGTGTGGGATTAGTGCTGAAAAAATAATCGGGCCTTATTTTTTTGAGGACGAGAGAGGAATAACCACTACTGTAAAGAGAGAGCATTAATAGGCTTCAGAAATAGAAAGGCTTGAGTAGGAGGATATGTGGTATTAATAGGATGGTGCCACAGTGCACACAACCCGTGAAACAATTGCTATTTTAAGGAGAATGTTTCCTGAGCGGATTATCTCAAAAAACAGCGATGTGGTGTATCCGCCAAGATCGCCTAACTTAACGGTGCCCAACTTCTTTTAATAGGGTTATCTCAAAGATCAGGTTTTTGTGAATTATCCTGAAAATCTAGAAGAATTAAAAGTCAACATATACGGGAAGAAATCACCAACATCACCGGAAATGCTGAGGAACGCAATGAAGAATGCTCTAAAAAGAGCTCACTCTTGCATTAATGCTAGGGGTGGACATTTGGTTGATACCATTTTTAGTGTGTGCACCACCTTGTACATCTATCACCTTATAGGCTTTTAAAAACTAAAATATGAATTTTAATTTGCTCCCTATATTATAGGTGTACGTGCCTACAACAGTATTCACGCCCATCACTATAATGCCTATTGTTTCGGTGGGGCTTAAGATCAGTGCAACACAAAGCAATAATTACAATAATCAAGACATGAAACCAAATTTATTTTTGATTTTGAACTGGCCGGTTACAAAAATCGAAACGAGAAGGGCGTAGAAAAAATTACTCAATTAGTCATACCAAATTTTTTGAAAAAACGCGTTACGCAAAGTATCATTTGGCAATGGTTATATTATACGCAACAACTGCCAAAAAAGAGTAATTTTTGCACGAATGCGAAGGTTGCAAGACGGTAATTTTGTAGTAGGTACTAATACAACGCTGTTTAACAACTTCGTCCCAAAAATATTAATAAATAAAGACTTTTCAGCGGTGCGCGTTTTACATGTTTCCAGCAAGATCCCAGTTATTTAAACAAAACAAAGACAAAATGGGGCAGCTTATTTTTTTAAATCAAAACAGATTAGTTGGTAATCGAAGGCAAGCAAAATTACTGAATGAAAAAAAAAACTGTTTTCATTTTATCATCAAATACCTGTACAAGATCGTAAATCATGTGATATTATTTCACCTTATTTACCTCTCTGAAGTTTGAGAAATTTATTTCAGAAAATGCCCCTCTTTCTGTGGTGAAAAGCTATATAAGTATAGCGAGTCCAGTTTTGAAGATTTCGAAGAGGGCAAAAATACACAACAAACAAAGCAAACTTCTTACCCGTTTCTAATAAAGCAATATTCTGAATTCCGCAACAAATTGCAACTGAAATATAGGAAAAAAATAACAATTTTGTACCCAAAAGCTGGAAATGATAACAAAAGATATAGAAACGATGGACATAAGAAGTAATTTTATCGAGGTTGTTGGCAGTTTCTGAAAAACGCCATTGTTGTTTTTACTATTGTTCATATTGACACAATTTCGTAAATAATTATACTAATAGTATTGAATTCTAATTTGTAATTTTGTACTTCCCAATACCCCAATACAAAAACTCCTTTACAATAAGCCGATACCTATACTATTCAAATCTGATAATAATGAGTCGATTACGTTTTCACAATCCAAGTCACAACTTCTTAATTCAAGTGTATCAAGAGTTTTCTCAAAAAAATTGACGTGGAAACAGAGGTTAATGTTTCTCAAATGCAACTCGAACGAAATTTACAAAAATGCCTGTATCTGCATATCTGCAACGTTTAATAATAGAATTCTAATAATAAAGAACAATAAAGTCGTTATATCAAAGTTAAATAAGCAAAGTTACAAATTTCCATCATTTATTTTAACTACCCCATTCTCGTATTATTTCATTTTTCAAACTCATTTGCAACGTAAGAAACATTACAAATGAGATAATAAAAGCACAGGTACACCTAAAAACAAGAAAAAAAACTCGTAAAATGTAGAGGTCTAAATTTGTTCACTACCCCAATACTGTTTAAAAAGACAAAAGAAATCTTCTTTGCATTACAGCCAACCGCGAAGCTACACATAAATCACCCGTAAATCGCGTCTAACTCCATCGTCTTCATCAGACGTCGGTCGTGTCATTTTCTGAACAAGAACTCCGTGACTCCCCACAACAAACTCATCTCTTTTTATACATAAGAAAAGAGTTAGTAGATGTTTGATATTGAATGATTTATATGAGGTTGACACGATTCAACTCTTTACGTAAAAGTATAGAAAATCGTTGGTCGCTGGGAAAAAACAATTACAACTCAAAGGAAACCCTAAAAAATTTTACAGTCGATATTTTATTGCGAGGTCACTTTTACATTTAATGCCTGAATATTTAATAACGCCCGACACCCGACCCTATAGAACGCTGACCAAATCACTCCGAAACAATTGTAAAGGCCGAATAAACTTGTAACATGCTCAAACGAGCACAGTGTAGTGTTTATCTCTAATGGCTTAATCGCTTAATGTAATGATTAATGTAATTTTAGAATTATTTTCCGTATCTATCTCGAATCGTTTGCTAAATTGCCAACTAAAAGGTGCGAATTTACTTTTACTATAAAAAACCTCAAAAAGAACCGGTTCCATATCCATAACAAACCCCAATTTGGTACCTTCCACTACTCAAAACGCTCAATTCAATAGCAATAAAAAGAATAAATTAATGTTTAATGATTAAGTTGGTACCAAATATTTGTCAATCTCTAATATAAAAAAAGGTCAGAGCACACGACTCTTATGTACCCTATTAAAAGCAGGTAAGTCCCGCAACCCTAAATTCGTACATGGAACGTGTAATTACTGCGTATCCTTCTTAAAGGTGGGTTGGAAATCAATAAACATGTAACTGACTGTAAAACAAGATATGGATCTTTTATAGCTATGCAGGAAGAACTTTTATTTCTCTCAATAAGCTAAGCAACCATAAACAAGTACGTGCATAATCATATTAGATGTGAAACACTCAAACAAACCTTTGACGACTCGCCTGATCCGAAAGGTTTGAGAAATGTAAGAAAATGAGATTAACCAGCAGTCGAGTTTAAAATGAAACAAAAATGCATATTTGTCGATAGAGTCGGTTAAAGGTTTACTCAAATTTAAATATTCTGTAAGCGGGACGAAAATGATTTTATTTACGGAAAAGCAACCCAGGCTGCTTCTTTTTCTTTATTTTTATTATTCTTTGCAATTCATAAACTTTCAGTTTGTGAGTTAACTGTTGTAAGGTGTTTTAATTGATTTTCGTTGTTGAATTTCTTCAAACCTCTCCTCTCAGCTTCAACTATTTTTATCTAATTCACGGGTACCCCGGTAAATTAGGTAAAATCAAAATGCAATACGGAGATGTGGTGAATTTGGAGCACGTAATACGTTAGAAAATATGACTAAAGAATTTTAGTGGTGCAATTAGTGCAATAAAATCGTTACTTACTCGTAGATTCACATCCCAGTTAGAATTTCCTCGACCCTATTTTTGTACGGGGCACGGGGCGATCAATTTAAAATTCAAGCCCATACTAGTAGTTGAATGAACTACTGATGGGTATTCTATTAGTTAACATACGTTATCGTTGAAATGGCACACACGCGTCACTACAAGCGCCTGAGGGCTTAAATTTTAATGTGATGGTTTTTAATTAATAAGTTTATAATAGTATGTATTTGAAATTAATCAATGAGTTTATCAAAAAGGGAAATGTTTGAAATATGTACTTTAAGAAAACTAAACAAATGACCGAAATATAGTCGGACTGTAATAATCTGAATACAAATTTATCTAATATCCGTCAAAAAACGCAATCGAAAGTTGCAAACTTCGTACAAAAACTAATTTTTTTAATAATTAAAAGCGTAGGTAATTAATAATGCACCAAACATAAAATAATAAAGTCGCGTTAAACATTTCTAAATTAAAATCCATTTCACTCGGTTTATTAAAATATAATACCTGATGAACAAAATTAAAAATTCGAAACAGTTTAAAATCGTGAGGGAAGAAAAAATGAATTACATTCCAGAAGTTTATAAAAGTTTACCGGATCATTAGTAGGGCGAATTTTTATTTTCTTTAAAAGAAAGTTCAACTTACAAGACAATAAAATCGCACTTTAATTCTTAATAAAAATTCTAATTTTCCATGTTCAATTGAATCAGGTTGAATTGCCTCATTTTTAAATCATCCCTAAACTTCAAATTTTCGCTTTTTTGCAATTGAACGTCGAAGTTTAAGTTATTTTCGATAATTTGAGTATCTTTAAACTGAAACGATCCATAACTAGTAACTATATACAAAATAAAAGCCGTATAATCGGTATCCAAAATGCATTGAGAACGTAACCTAAGTATACGCAAGTATACGATACATACGACTTGTAATAATAAGAGCGCAACTTGAAACGGAAGTTAGCAGACGTCAGACGCCATGAATCTGGCGGATATGCAGGGGTGACGAGCGACTTCGCTTGGAGAAACGATATAGGGTCGGTATGGAATGTAAAGAGCTGACGACAGGCAAGAGTATGGTGGAGGTGGAGTGGGTGACAAGGTATAAGGCATCTTCCAACACCGATTCTGTAAAACGTTCGATTCACGCCCTCTCAATTAACTTGTACCTTGTACCTATAGGTGGTTTTCGTAGTAAACGAAAATATGTATAATCCAATTTTTACATAGTAATAGGAAGCACTCCATATTATGCAGCAACGCGCACACGAAGCATAATGAAATTAAAACTGCACTCACATATAATATTATTAAACTCGCACGGTAAATTCGCATATCCACGATCAACCCTCGAGCATTGTTTTGTTAGAATTTACGTATACCTCGATAGTGAACGCTGAGAAACTGATACAAAATTTTAGGTTTTATGCATAATTTCGCTGTTAACCTCATAGTTGCAACATAACAAACTGCTTTGAAACGTATAGAGTTACAGAGGTTCCAGGCCAACAAAAAGTACCTATTTGTAGCGCTCGAATGCGAGTATTTGAGAAAACATATTTTAAATTGAAAAATTATAGGAAAACGACCCTTTATGGAATCAATTGCTTTATAAGCCACTAATGGGACTAGAAACTATACTGCTTTAAATGTCAGTGAAAAAGTTTGTTACTCCTACATGTCACCTGTGCAACTTGGGAACTAAATATTAGAATTGCTTTAAAGGCGCCTTAAACAGTTATTATAAAATAAACTATATTTGAAAATTTGCACAGGCGTACGCAGGGACACACTCAGTTCCATGGAACAAGTCAAATTGGTACTATACGTGAAATCTTAATATTTTTTCAAATATATACACTAGGGCAGAAATAATTAATTGAATGTATGATGTAAACCAACCCTAAACTAATCATCTAGTAGCGCGAAAAACGTTTTTAGGAGAAAAATGTTGAACGACGAAACGCCCCAGGAATTGAACCTGAGTCTGCAATATCCGGTCGCATGAACGAACCACGTACGCCAAGCCAGACAACTGTTAATCTCCTAAATTATGAACGACTCGATCTAAACTTTAGAACAACGAGAACGCGAAACGTTTTTTAGAAAAGCTCTGGCGAAATTTGTTTTCTATCCGATCCTCTTATTTCGATTTTAGGCGGGCCCCCGACGTAGCTGACAAACATTTTTGAATTTTCAAGACCAACAGAGAACAGAGCTTAGGGCGCATTCGGGAAACTCTAGCGCTGCAGCGCTTCATTAAGGAGCCTACATTATAACCAATGGACGTAAAGACGTAACGCATTTTAATGAAGCGCTGCAGCGCTACAGCAGTTCCTTGAATGCGGCCCAATATCAGAGAAGCTACTTGGAGCTGTAGTGTTAATTAAAAGTAGTTAGTTCAGGCTCTTCGCGCATAGAAGTAATTTGTGGAGCAGTTCGCTCCAACTGCTCCACGGTAGCTACTACACCACTGGGCGTACGCCATTCAGTCGATTGCATATGTTTTTGAATAAACACTTTTTGTAAAATTACTTCATTTGAAAAGTCCAAATATTACGATATCAGATCGAGTGAAATAGCTCACAAGCATCGGAGCTTACGAGTAACTGATACATATTGACATATTTTAAGCAATAACCGTATTGATTTCGAGATAACCAGTCGCCAACTCGACCAGTTGTTTGTGAAGCCAAAGAAAATAGCGTATCTCATGTCATGGATGTCACAGATGATTTTGTTTTGTATCCGACAAACCACATGTAAGTGCAAAAATTGACATTTTCAAACTTTTTATAAACCACCAAACATGTAAAAGGGTTCTCAAATATTAAATAATATTGGACGTAGGTACTTATTGTTAAAGAACGGTGACACGCAACAAAAAGCTCAACTTCACAACCGTTCATTTTTCTGTGTAATTAACTTTCCTTGCTTTCGGATATTTGGTGGGTCATCCACCTTGGTCTTCCTGTTGGGGCGGCGGTGACGCTCTCGTTAAGCAACGAAAATTCCTTGCGTTTATAGAATTGATATTTGCAACGTGCGTTTACTCATTGGTGGTGTAGATGTGCAATGTGCATAATATGTGCATGTTTACGGTTTCAAGAGCATTGCAGATTTTTTTTGCATTTAGGAAGTAACCAAGTAACTGTAGGAGAAACTCTAAATTTTAGCAAATGTATTAAGAAAACAATATTTTCAGAAAAACTGACGAGAAAATTTTAATCAAAATTGCGTAGCATTTCCAATTATTTGCACAGGACGTTTTATTGAAATCTGAATATTAGGTAGTGCAGTTAAAACAAACTTAGCGTGAATACGCGAACTAGTAAATTGTAATCGTTTCCTAAAGATGCAAATTATTGCAGAAATATTCTTTTGTATAAAAAGTAAAATTTTATAAAAATAAAAAAAGGGAATCAATATCCCATTAAATATAATATCCTTTTATTCGATTCATACCTTTAGGGGTGTATTTGGAACATAAAGCGAAGGATCTTTGGCGGAGCCCGTAAGCTGATCGCTGGTAGGAGGAATCCCTTCATCAGCATCACAAACACTATATCGTCCAACGATCGCATCGGCGGGCTTAGCGTCGTAACCGGGCGGCTTTCCAACGTGAAAACCCTTAGCTTTAACCCAAAATCTAAATTTGCTATTGTCGGCACTAGCAACTTCTTCGCCACGCATGGTTCGCAAAATTCGTGCGTACTTTTTAGTCGTTATCGTCTTCGTCTTCGCCAAATCCCCGTAAGTTTGTATAACCCACGGTTGGTAAGACAAGAACATGTCTTCTTTGGCATCACCGGAAAGCCTTTGTCTTTTCTCGTTGTTGTTTTGTTCGGCACGAACGCTCTTTGCATTACTTTTGCGCTTTGTTTCTCTTTTCGGTGGTTTCGGCGTATCGCCGTGGTTAATTTTGCGGCGAAGACCGCGATCCGTAAGCATAGCCGTTGCCATGGCGACACAGATTTAAATCACTCTAATTTAACAAAACTAATTCAATATTAAACTCAACATGGGCCGTTTTAGAGAGTCGAAAAATATTTTTACAGACACCACCTGTTGAAATACTCAACTAATAAACTTAATTTATAGTTCACACTCCACGCAGTTTATAATTTTGTCTAAACCTTTCGGCGATACTGATTAAGTGATTAGAGAGTACGTTAATCGATTTATTAAGTACGTTAAAACCGCACAAAATTCGCTCACTCCAAAACGCTAAAATTTATGCAACACTTTTTTGTTCCGGCAAAGACTCGGAAAATTAAAAAGTTAAAAAAAGTTTTCAAAACTTTTAAATAATTCAATATTTCCGCAAAACTAAGTGCGCGGACAAAGTATTTAAAACTTGGCCCAAGTATGACCGACTATTCCGGGCACGTGTATGTGCGCAAATAAAAATATGCATATATCTGTATTTTGAACTGGATCTATCTCGTGTACTATCGTACTAAGTAGATATATATATGTGGTACACAAAGGAACGGTGTATGCAGCGAGAACGATGTCAAATCAAACACCGGGTTACCCCGTACTGGCGCAGCGGCGCTTTCTGACGACCGCGTTCGCGGGACATTGCGCTCCCCACCACTCGGAACGGCCCGTGCGGGGATCCCGTTCTTCTCTACCGGCGCCTCTCGACGATGCGGTCTCGTGCTTTTCGCCGCTAACGAGCAGATTCACCATAACATTACTTCTATTATTCCCATACTTTTATTTTTTTCGGAAGTATTACCGCCGCTGCAGTGGCAGTTATCGTTAACTATCTTTTTATATTTTTGCTTCATTTGTTTTTTCTCCATTTAAAAAGAGATGAAAATGCTATAATAAAAACGGATATGTGGGTTGCGTTCTTAACGATGTGGAGTTGCTACGATAAAAGGTTCAAAGAAACGACTGTAAGACACAAATAGCCCGATGATATTAGTTTCTGCAATCTGCCCTTGAAGAACCGACATAATCTCACATAAGCTCGTAGGAGGTTTGTTTTTGAAAAAGGGCCGCTGATCCTATAAATTATATAATTTCCCACTGTTTTTCTGTCGATGGGAAGTTTTCATACATTAGCAAGCACAATTTAACAAATTATGTACAAACTGGGACGTTACAATACGATTAACTATTAGTTGAGGCTTCAGAACAAATATTTAAATTTTTTTTGATGCAGCCTGAAATTTTGAGTTCGTGATAAGAGTTAACTAAAGGAACATTGGGACCGGATCGCTGGAGATCTTCTATCTGTATCGTATTTAAAGTTCCTCTCCACGTACCTAATATACCGGTATACCAAATTGCATTCAAGATTTCTTTTGTCTAATAGTGACATAAAAGATTAATGATCAAACAACCTCAAATCGTACTGAAATTTCAAACCTTTTTAAACAGTTGGTAAACTTCCAAAACTGGTGGCTTGAGATGATATCCCAAAAGAAAAGTAAAAATAGTAACCACGCAATCGCCATTTGACGTACTCCTCAAACGTTGTTTTTTACAAACGCCGCTCTCAAGAAATGATTCCAATTTCAAGAATTTCAACAACAGACGAAATGATCCAAAATTGAGCAGATGATGAGTTTAAACCAGTTTGACGTTAAAAATAGTAACATTTACGTAAGGGGATATTTTCAGAATAGGTACCCGTGTCTCTATGAAATCCTCTCTTCAAGTATTCCGTATTGCTCCTGCGAACCATTCTGCATGTATTTAATGAGATTAATTTGAATAAAAATTAGTTAATCTTGTTAAGTTTTTTAAGATGATCACAGTCCAAGAAATCTAAAACATACTCGGTGTTTCAATTTTGGCTAAATGCTAACGTTTGTATATCATGCTGCGGGACGCTTGCTTTAAGTGACCGGTTCGCGTTAGACATTGCTGATCTGATGGTTAAAAAATAATTAAATCCTTGGAATATGAAAAAGTATCCCCACTAATCGTTTTTGCTAAAAGAATGAAATCGAATATCATTTGACGTAAAAACTAGTATTTACGTAATTATTATGATTCGTCTAATAAATTATGAAAATGGAAAAATTTCATTATCATCTTTTTAGAGAATACGGGAGTATAAAAAGCAAGAAAGAGCAGTTATAAGTCCATCATGTTCTCAGAGTCCGGCATGCAAGTGATTTGTATCGTGCAAAAGGCAAAAGTAAAGAAAGCTATAATTTTCAAAAAAAAATACTTATTATTGCGGAAAAGTCCGTTTTCACATTTTCCACTTTCATAAATGTCAATTTCAAAATCCAAATGCCTGCTAATACATATACACATTCCAACTTACAAATTGTTTGAAAGGAACATTTGAAATTTGGTGATGAGTTATTCTAAAAGATAATATAGGAGGACGAAACTGCCAAGTAAGTATTGCTAAAACTAGTAGGAATGATTATATTGGAACTGTTAAAGTCCATCTAGCCACAAGACACAAGGCACATAAGGTTTTACTCGACGTTTTGCCTGCACAGTTAAAACCGTGCAGCAGTGGCGGCTTTTCAGAGGAGGCAAAAACAGAAGAAAAAAGATAAAACAGATTATATACAATGAGTAGGTAGTGTTGTTTGAAATTAAAAACCAACTTAACTTGACTATGTTCAAAAAAACTAAATTAGACCACGCCCCCTTTTGCCTGCGGCGCGCTCTTTGCCTCGCTCCGCTTGGCGGAGTTTTTTAACCTCTTCAATTTTGAAATCGATGGGCCGCCTCTGTCGTGCAGTTAAAACGTTACGTATGGACGCGAGAGTTTGCAACGTTCTAACTGAACGTTTTACTCGGTTCAAGTAAAACCTTGCGTCTAGGTCTTTAGAGTCTAGACGGGTTTTTAGGTTAGTCTTACTTAACCTTAGGTATCACTTATAATTTATAATAAGAGAATCAATGGTGACATTTTCTTAAAAAGCAATAACTATAAGAACGCTCCTTAAGGACCAAAATATTGCAAGTGCCTATATTACCCCACTAATAGACTATTCATCCTGTAGAAAGGGATGAGAATGCTCAAAATAACTACAAACAAATATTAAGACTTATTTACTTTATAGTAGTAGGTATACCAGGTGTATAGCCACCCAGAATAACTATGGATTTAAAGTAAGCACAATTTTTGCAAAAAAGCACGTCAATTTTATTTTTGAGGGGAAAATTCACAATAACTGTTGATTGAATTCCAAGTTCTACACTTTCGCTCTTTTAAAAAGGCATAAGACATTCTATTCTTTTGTAAAAAAAATTGAAATTAATTTATCTGTTGAAAAATACCTATATCAAATTTAAAATTTTTAAGATGGGGTGGTTAGGGGTGAAAAGGGGTGAAAAGGGAGAATTTAGAATTTAATCAACATTGATTTCGAATTTCCCCATTGAAAATAAAATTGACGTGTTTGTTCTCAAAATTGTGCTTTACTTTAGATCCATAATTCCATAGTTATTCTGGATGTCTAGTTTTAAAATGAGCACCCAGTATAAATATTCTGCAGTTTACAGCACAGTATTTAGAAATATTTAATAAGTTAAAATAAATAAATTAAAAAAGATAAATGGCAAAATTTAACTTTAATGGAAACAGCTTTTCCGATTCCGGCCAAAAAAACAAGTTCGTTACTTGCTGTACGACTTATTTGTGACGTAGGAAGCTTAATATGTTTTTCTTCTAAATTGGCAAAAGAATTTTTAAAATTACATTTGGTTGTTACATCGTTGCAAAATTATATAAAGGTTCGTTTAGGGGTTTACCCAATTTTTCAAGACTAAAATTAGCCCACCGAAGAACTTGTATACTGTGGCATCAGTTTTTCGAAGCGTTTTTAATTTACTAGTTCTGAGGCAAAAAATTCATTATTTAAAAAGAACTTAATGCAGACGCAATAAAAAATGCCCTGTAAGAAAATATATGAATGATAAAAACCACTTACAGAAGTTTAAAAACTAATAGTAAAAAAATAAAAGGAAATTATGGTACCTATTTCGAATTTATATTGTTTTTCCTCCAAGCTCGAGTTTATACGCCAGATTAAATACTTCCTTAAAGCATTACGAATTTCAAAAATTGGTGGATTAAATACTATACAAGCAAAGATTTTTTGTAACAAGAAATAAACACAAACACTATTTAAGAAAATATCATGCTCCAACTGTCAACCTATATGCAATCTCGTATATCAAATGAAAAATCATTTTTGAAAGAAAACATAACAAGTATAATGTTGTTTACGTAACAAATTTTCTTTCACTGTACCTAAATATATCGTGTTGTCACAAAAACCATTGTTTGTGGATATTTCTTTATACTTCAATTAAAAATAATATATTTTTATACCATTTAAACACTAACGAATTCGAATTTTTGTTCTTGCTAATCTAATCGGATTATGCACCCATTTCAACAGTTGCAATCTCAAGCCAAGTATATAAAAATGATCTATTTTGGTCTTGTGTCTATTTAGTTTTCATTGTTTGCTTCGTAAATCCACTTCTATATAAATCTCCAACGTTTACCATTTTCTCGTGCAACTAATTCAATTGTACATTTCTTAAAACAACCCTATAATCAATTTTGCTCAACAAAAGTTACGAAATTTGATAACGGCTAGTCTATTAGAAATAAATTTATTATGCGACAATGGGCCTTAAACAACGCACAATTGCTCCCCCATGTAGATGTAGTAATAGAAATAATAATAATAATAATGACGAGCTGCGGGATGCGGTGGTCAAACTAAGATCGTTGGTCCAGCGGGATGTGAGATGTTGAACCTGTTCCGCTGAATTAATCTGGTCTTTATAACGGTCTCTCTTGATAATGAAAGACGAAGTTTCCAACGGACGTAGATATCCGGAATGTGAATTTATCTTTAACCGAATTGTCTCCATAACAATAGATAAATTTTAATTAACTTCAACTTACTTTGTATGTATTAGTTGATTAATTACAATGTTACACTTCATTCGAATTAAATCACCTTTTGTTTTGTACGCTCTTGGTCGCAATTTTTATTAAAACGATAAAATGCAATCTTATTAACAACATTTTTGTTAATCGTACGTTATCGGCCTAATGACTAATTTAAAACTACGATAATAAGTTGAACTAATGTTAAATCTATAATTGCGTAATTTAGATTAACTTGTCTCATGTTAAATAAGAACAAAAAAACAACAAAACTGGTCATTAGAGGCAAAGTTCAAAGTTTTATCGCTTTAGCAATTGTCAAATGCGGCTAATGTAAAGCGTGAAAACTTTACTCGCGAGTTTTCGACGTCGTTGAAGGGCTAACTTGCAGTATTCGAAAATTTATAGCGTAGAATAAGACGTACTTCTATTTCTGTCTAAAAGAACACGATGTGAACAAACGAAAAGTACAAATTTTTTTAGGGGATGTAAAAAAGTTGAGAATTTGTTTAGTGGCTTTTTTATTCCATTCACATCAAATGCTTTTTTAGTGCAAAATATCAATGCCGTGTAATCCGATCAATCGTTTTGATACGGAACTGCAGTTTTCATTCATTTTATACTAATCTAATTATATTTTAATTAATTTTTTCATTAAACTTGTCCTAATGAAGAGATTATTCTATGTGTAGCTGTTTAGCTTAACTCTCATTCATCGATTGACTGATTAACACTTGGTATAAGGTCGCACTTTTACTAGAAACGACGACATGAGACACGAAGCACTCTTTTTAACCGGATTTTGGCTATTTTTTTATTTTTTTGTAGAAGAGTAGAAGGGTTAAAAATTAAAGTTTGTAACGGAACTTAAGAGAGCAAAGTCCAGATAAAGCGAATTAACCATTTCGAAGCGAAATTTCTCAGCAGTGAAGTAAGCTAGAATTTTCGTTGTGGTCTCATCAGATAGAGAAGCTCAAAAACTTTTCCTATGATATTTAAAAAAAATATATATACAGGGTGTAACAAAGAAAAAAGCATTTATTGAAAAATAATTACTGGGAGGGTTATTATTATTTAGTATACAGGCTGTTTCGGGGAAAATGTGAGGCCCAGAATCACAAATTTTAGGTTTTTTTTTAAATGTAAGTTTTCTGCATTAGGCCATTAGGTGTTAAATATCATGCATGAGTTAGAAATAAAATAAAGTCGTGCGGCAGACAAAAATATTTTTTTCAAAGGTCAAACGGCTTAAATAGTCCAGTCAAATTAGACAAAAAATCGCCCGATTCTTGTAATAACTCCTACAAAGCTGAATTTTGGTGTACATCACGTACGTTAAGGTGTATCAGTCGATAAGTTTGGTGACTGACTCCTTTTATGAGACTTACGATCTTACTCCGCAATTTATACAGCGTTATCCCGTAAACGAATTTACTGTCGCTCGTCTCCGCGCTATATCTCAAAATGGGTTAAACTTATAAAAAAATGTATACTTATAACAAATCTTGTAGCTAATAATGTTTTTTATAACTTTCATAATAATCTTCATCAACATACGATCTATAAAAGGCGAATTCTTAGCAAAAACAATTTTTTGTGGCCTTTGACCTTGAATATTTCAAATTGCCCGCCGATTTTGTTATAGGATTTCGTCATATTATACTCATTTGTAACACCTTAACGTACGTGTATACCAAAATTCAGCTTTGTAGGAATTATTCTGACCAAAAATCCTTATTTGACTGGACTATAAAAAGAAGTTCAGGAATTTTACTAGCGATTGATAGTATCTTCAAAAAAGATGTTTCACGCAAAACCAAAGTAGAAAAATTGGGAATTAATTGCTATATTACTTCAGATAAACAAAAAATATTGTTGGAGAATTACGGGACCTCTGAGTTCGCCCAATGAATTTTTTTTATTCGTCATAATTTCTGTCTTTGTCTTTTGTCTTCTCCTTTATTTTTCTCTAGTATACTGAGTTGCCAAGTTGATGCCTAATATTGCAAAACCCGGAGCGCCAGCCCCTCTTGCCTCTTACCCTACCCTCTGATAGACCCTCCCAGTATCAAAATCCTAAAAGAAATCATCAGAGAACAAATAAAAAAGCCATCCCACGAGAAATGTTACAAAACGTCATAGGATGAGCAGTGTGCAATCTCGGTTGGAAAAATGTGATGCATGAAGAGAGGGTCTACAAAATTACGAAACATGAATACCTAATAGCTGCCTCATTATTACTCCATAAGTCGTTATTTCCTACTTTCATTAATAAAGGCATTTTTCTTTGCCACACCTTGTGTATATACTCTCGCTTACCAATTAGATGGTAAAAATCAAAATCATTAAGTGTCATTGTTTTCACTAAGTTCAAAAAGAGCCAAAGGCCAGAAAATGGAGGTCCAAACGACTGATTCCCGAAATAATAAATTAGAAAATTCTCCGTAAAACTAAGTCTAATGAATTTCTGCAAAGTACGGGCTGAGATAAGAGAAGAAATAACGTTCTACTAGGTATATCTTACTAATTTATTGAAGAAACGCATCTATTCATTTAACTGACGTGTAGAATCTTATCTACAACCTTGATAATATTAGGCTATATGAATGCAATTTACTTCTAAAAAACAAACTTCCTTCAATTTAATTGAATAGTCATTTCTATTTACTATCCAATTGCAAACTGAAATTGTTTAGTAAATAACGGTCACTTACCGTTCAAACATTCACAAGTTGAGAGTAGGTACCACAAGGATGCGTTTGAAGTCCCCTCATATTTTTAACGTACCGTATGTCAATACTCGGCCATTTTTGGTGTAGTACGCCTGATAGCAAAACCAACCTTGCATTTCATTCTGATGCAGACCCGCAACTGGTTTGCGTGGGAGACGTTTGCTCTACCTTCCAGGGGCGAATAACGAAATCTCTCCTTTTCATGTTAATTGTAACGCGCGCCATTGAGCTTCAAAAGCTTCTTATTCACAACTTAGAGGTTCGATAAATATTTGATATATCGCATCACATAGAATAAGATTGTAGCTTGAGATTTTTTAAAACAAAATCTTTATTGTACCTGCAAGTTGTGAATAAGAAACTTTTGAAGTCCATAGTGCTCGGTAATTTTACAATTTTGAACAAAAGTGTTCTTTAACCTTTTCACAAAAGGCGAAGACGAAACCTGGCACGACTTTTGTTTTAAAATATCTTTAACCAAGTCCTTATTCTATGTGATGTGGCATGGAAAATCATTATCGTACCTCCAAGTGAGTAAGAAGCTTCTGAAGCTTAATAGTGCGCTCACTAAATGTTAAACGCACAAATTTTTTTTAATTCCTTTACAATAAAGAGAAAACCTAACATGATTTTTGTTTTCATAAATTTTTAATTACATCTTTTGCTACTTCATGCAGTGCCGGATTATTTATACTCTGGCTCTTTTCATGAAAGTTACTCGACAGTTTATAGTTTGTACACCTACACGGCGTTATACTTTAAACGAATTTATTGCTACTAGTTCTCCGCACTATATCTCGAAAAGGGTTAAACTTATAGCAAAAATGCATATAACCAATCTTGTAGCTAATAATGCTTTCTATAACTTTCGTAACAACCTTCATCAACGTACCTACTATCTGTGGGAGGCGAGCTATTTGCCAAAAACAATTTTTTTACCTTTGTTCAAGATCGCAGCCAAAAAACGCATTTTACACACTGATCAGAATTATTTAGGGAGGGGGGCAAGCTCCCTGCACTTAGGCCACTTAATCGGGCCCAATGTACTATACCTCCAAGCGGCCTCCCCGTGCCCATCAGATCTCTAGCCATCCCACTTGTAGGATGAACTCCAAAATTCTGGTGAGAGAGGTGGCCATGTCGAGTCAGAAGTCCCCCAACAACGGATTTTCTTATCGACGTTAGAGCTGGACATATGCGGTTTCGTCTTCTAGTTCACATCCACGACATATGGGATTATCTACCAAGCCCAGCACAGAGCGTGGAGATGTTTGTGTAGTCGGCAGGGTCCTGCATTTTACACACTTAGATTTTTCTAGATTTTAAGTATGTCAAAAAGACACCAACAACGAACTAAAAAATTCAAAACGCGTCTTTGAAGGAAACCCGAGAACCTATATCTACTGTTCTATTACTTTTTTCAGTATTTCAAAACATTTTTAACCCTTTTTTTGTAGCGCGTTTGGAGGAGGGACGATACACAAAATTATTTTTTATTTATGCTTTCGGGTGTGCTGAATTCGCATATCACATCCGATTTAGTAGGCGACGTGTCGTTTATGTGTGACGGCCCCGAAAAGGAAAGATTTCGTTATTAGCCCCTGGAAGGTAGGCAAGTGTCTCTCACGTACTCCAAGACGTTAACAATGGACTGTATCTTTCTTGTTTTTAAAACTTCCGAATATATACATTTTGGATTCCGGTATCATCAACTATTTAAGAAACTAAAACTATATTCTAGGTAGATCAAAGTAATTTCTACAATGATATTCCTTTTTCATTTATTGAGCCCAAGTCTCTTTACTGTCCAACAGCAACAAAATTGAATTTACTAATTACGTTTTTATTTTTTTACGAAATTTTAGCAACTTTTATGCATTTCAAATGAATTTACCTATAGTACATCTTTTATATTTTTATAAAGTGTGTTTTGCAATTATTATTTTATGTTTACCTACTGTGTATTAATGCAAACAGAATTCATAACATATATAAATTTTAGCTTTAGGCGTTGGGAAATAATACGCATAACATAAATGCAAACTTCCTCTTCGTGCATTTAAACAAAAGTTCTAGGTATTCGCAATTCGCAAACTTGTAAATGATCGAAAATTATTTTTGCAGTTTAGTTTAATGTTCAATTTAGGTACTACATAAGCAAATCACTGTTCAAGTTTTAAGAGCTTAAGGCCGGTCGTCCATTTATACGACATGTCGTATACGACATGTTTGCGACATGTCGTATCATTTTTTAACCAAGAAAACAAGAAATAATTTGTCTGTCAAGTGTACGAATCTCAATTAATAAACACAGGTTTAAAAATGATACGACATGTCGCAGACATGTCGTATACGACATGTCGTATAAATGGACGACCGGCCTTATATGAAGAAAGGGCTGCTTGTAGAATTTATCCAATTTTGAGTTAGTCTAATTATTGTTCCAATTTTTCGTTTACGAAAAAGTACCATTTAACATTTTTGATTTACAACTACTATATACAAAGTCACAAAAAAAACCAAAACGATGGAAATTTTCTTAATAAAAGAATTTGAGAGTTTATGGGTCACCAACCTAGTGAATAAAGAGGACATTCGGCGCTCAAGTAAAGATAGAAACATATTACTATCCCGTCACAGTTTATGTGAGCTCCTGTGAAATGTCAAATCCTCTGATAAACTATTAGCATTAACACCACATACCTACTTTCCATTTATGACATAAGATTAGCATCATAACAATCGCAAAATCCAGAATCGCACAGCCAAAACTTGCAGATTTTCCTTCGTAATCCTTGGACCTTGGGCTCTTAAATCAATTGAGAATAGAGTGAACGCGTAAGCGGACGTGGTGCTGTTTATATGTGAAATAAAGTGGAGATAGTCAAATCAGCAATCGGTGGCTATAGTTGTTTTTAGATTGTGGAGCACGAAACTTCTGAAGTTACAAAAATACCTACAAACTAATAAGTGGAATTTCCTATTTGATAATATTGTGCAAAGTTAATAAAAATCGTCTTTAGTGTTAAAGTTTCAAATTGATGAACGTCTTTCTTATTCATCAGATGAAAAAAAAAAACGTTTTGAGAAGTCGTAAACTTTCTCCTAACAGAGAGAACCACCAGAAGTCCAGAAGCCCTAACATAGCTATAGTTTGCAGAACAGAAAAAAAAACATTTTTTTCTGAAAGATTTCCGAGCGTAAGCCTGGAACCACTGATGTTTGCTGTTTCGTTAAGGAAATAACAGTGCTTAAATCATAAAATATTTTTATTTTGTAATTGTTCTTTCTAATAATTGAGGCTAGAAACATATCAATTCAGCATAATATGAATGAATTACCTTCATACAACTCAAATATCAGAAATTCAGCACCAAATTACTGAATTATATTGAACGCTTTTTACTTTGTAGTATAATATACCGTCGTAGTTTATTTAAAAAAAGTGAAGTTGCAGCAAGATGAATAAGTATTCTCATGCGAGCTTTGTCCTCGTCTTAATTTAGCGACTGAAACTGGGTTTCAGTACTTCAACAAAAGCTTTGTTTTCTCTCCTTTTGCTTAATGTACTTGATGCTTCTAGCGTAGGTTATATACGAAATTTCTTGGAAAACTCTCAAGTTTTCCTTTTTTTCGCAACAAAAATAAAAATAACGAAGAATTTTAAATCAATATGCGTCTCGTAAAAACAAATTCTCTGTTTACGTTCTCGTATTTATTATTTACATAACCTCACGGCAATAATTTTTTTAACTCACCGCAAGAATCAATGAATCAGCATTAAACGAATTTACGACAAGAACTTAGAAATACAAATAGTAACTTGTACTTGTACTTGACCTACTTGCATATTGTTTATTCAATTACCTGGAGCACCTTCGTGTTTCGTCAATAGGAAAATTATTCTACTCTTAAATGCAATTAGTAACAAGTAGTAGTTGTACGCGCTCTAAACTAATTTTAATTTAGCCCGTTATTCGAATTTAGTGTAATATGTGACTTTAAATGATGATTTAGTAACTTTTGTGGTTCGCATAGAAGATGTAAGTAGATAATGCTATTATATTTCAGCTTAGACTTATCGATTGTTTTCAGAAATAAAGCTTATTATAACGTTAAGAGTCGGGAGACGAAAGGAAGATCCTCGAAGAGGATTATTTTAACGATAACGAGTCCTCACGTATCCGCAGTTAAAATAGAAACGTGGCTGCAACTCAACTTCAGCAACAGGTGCAATATCCTTATAAGGAATTTGTATTGCTACTTGATTCTTAATGACTTTCATAGATCCATTTGTCTTCTTGTCCTCATTTGTTATATTTGCATATTTGTTATCATGGATAACTAACAGAAGCGAGAAATACGTTTTTTAGGGTGAATTTATAATTTTTCGATTCGAGACATGGAGGCGTTTTCACACTTCTCTAGGACATACGAAAGCTTAAAACATAAAAATCAATACAGTCGTCTTCTTTTCGAAACATACATCACATCAAACATCACTAAACGCGTTTCACGTTCGAAAAATCTCAGCTGAAAAGGTGTTTCAGATGTTGGAAATTGGAACACGCCTGCTTACCCCAAACTTTAAATTAATGTTTGTGTATACCTCAAGTTTAAAATAGAGAAAACTTAAGTTGTTGAAAAGAGCGCTTAATTTAACAAGAGAGGTGTATAATTATAAAATAAAGAACGTGCCGATAATACACTTACATTAGTCATTAAGTTGTAACCTATTTTCCACTACACCCTACACCCTACTCTGTATAATTTACATCTACCGTCGTTTATTACGAAGATTAAATGTAATTACTACTTGCACTATCTATCTGACTGCAAACACATAATATCTGAACTATGAAGGGGTATTATCTTCAAGTACCTTCTCGCCATTGTTTTAGGCATCGTATCAATATAATACATCTCACTCTCTAGGGGTAGGTAAGGCCGTATATTTTACCATCGCATACCTACCTGCCTTTACAATATTAAATCTGGCACTATAAAATGGTATATGGAAACTACTGTTCAGCCAGTTTGCACAAGCTTAATGATAACAAGGAACCGCCATCATCGCAGATTACCAGGTCGCTGCGGGTGTTATAAGAGCGCCCGTAACAAGAGAAGTGTACTAGTGTGAAACGAAGAGAAACAAAGACGGAATCTATAAACGACTCGTAAAGATAAGGCCAGCAGCGCACGTACAAGCGAGTTTATGGATCATAATGAGGAGCATCGAGTAGCGGCTGTTCTAAGCGGGCTCATTAGTGCTGGGAGCGAGGCAGCGAGGCTACATCAGTCATCGCGCCTTCTTACAAACCCATAACGCTGAGAGTTAATCCTACCTCTCCGCGTAATTAAATACCTTCTTCCCTTACAGCATCACCACAATAAAGAGGCCTGCAACCTATCTGATATTTTATTACAAATTTTCTTTTTAAAATTCACTTTCTTTTAAAACCAAGTGCATTTTTATACACTAGAAAGTTTTTATAATAATTAACTCCAAAATTCGGCGAGTTTGATACTACGATAACGTGACTGCTAAATTATAATTAAAATTGTGGAAATTTAGAAAATAAAATTAAAAATTTATGTAGGTACATACCTATTTTTAGGTTGCAAATTGGAAAAAAGGTCTTTGTAGTTTGTAGTGCAATTTTGTAGATCGAGTCAAAACTCAAAAGTTATATCGATTCCGGGAAAATCGTTTTTCGCCGTCTCTCGGAGACATTTTTCTCGATGAAGGAAATGGGGCTAAAATCGAATACAACGCATCCATACATTTAGTGGAAATACAAAAACTTTTATGCAGAGGGTGATTTGGTTAATATGCAAAACATTTGCATGAATATTCGAGTGAAGATAGCCCTCCGTGTATCAGAAATTCGCATTTGTCGTACGGCATAACAAGCAGATAGTCTTGATCCTGACGCAGATGTTACCAACTCCAAGTCTTTGTGTTGCTGACGGATAATGATATTAGTTGAACCGTATGACCAACTTTCACGCTGAAACGGTGTTATTTTTATCGAAAGTGTTACATCATTAGTTTAAAAAATCAATTTTAAAAAATTTATCATATTTTCAGTTCCCTAAAGCTGCACTAACATTATTTTACTTCCATATATTTGATTTCTTACAAAAGCTTTTCTAAATTTAGTTAAATGAACGTTCGCGAAACTGAAGTAAGCGAGTAAGAATAATGTGAGCGTAATATGTAACGTTTTGTTTTTCTTAAGCTCTTGGGTTTAAACGAAATGAAGACGCGAAGACGTATAAAATAAGAATTATATTTTATGTCAACATCAAAGCGGTAGAACAAGGAAACCCTACGAACCACATGCATGTGGTTTTACTGAAAAAAATTGTCCTTTGAGAACGGAAAGTTCTTCGATAGCTATAATACAGTTGGCTTAGTTCACTTCCTACCAAAGCGACACTCCCAGTGCTTCTAACCACTCGTGCGTAAGACGCTTCTTTGTGCCGCCATCGGCACCGCCGTTGCTAATCTCGTGGGGCTTTATTGTATGTCCCAGTTGCAATAAACTAAGTTATCCCACTTGTATTTCGTTACCCCATACCGTCCTTATAAACACGATCGTACTACAACTATAATATGCTTTGTTAACGAACACGCTCGAACTTGAGCTCCTATGATAAGTTTTGATTTATATAAGCACACGAGTAATTCAACGACAGAATATTTAATTGACTTTTTCGGCGTATAAAGAAATTGCGAATTTTATGGATTTTAATTATATAACACTTTAAGTAACGAAACGAGCCCATTTCCCATTTCGATTTAATATCACTGCTCGACTTAGGCAACTCGTTAAGGGCGTTAATTTGCCGATAAACTGTGCTAATAATCTTATAATAATAACTAGTTCATTTTATTCGGATAAAATCTACCCTATAATACGGTTGCTATTTTTTGAAATAAAAGATGACAACGTTATGTAAGCATCTGTCTCGGTTAATTACATGAAATAAAATATCGAATAAAATTCGGTTCCGTCTCGGTAAGAAATTTTCAATCCACGTTACTACGCGAAAGCGCAAAATGTATACGAATTCAAATTCTAACCCCGAGGTAGAAAGGCAATCGGAGGAAAGTATCTGCTATGCAAATATCATTCAAACGTTGGCGGAGGCGCTTCGAGCTCGAGAACAATCTCGGCCTCCCTAATACCCGGGACTCATTTCATTACAACAGAATACTGACTGAGCAAGAGTTGTTGTGGATGGCAACAAAGGACCATTAGAATGAAAAGACCTTTAAAAATAAGAACATGAGAGTTTTACAAAACGCCTGAAAAGTAGAGCGCGCCGGGAATCGATTGCTAACACGCTTCATCTTTGTTTAAATAATTTTTTTTTAACATTTCTAATCAACAATGATTGAAAGTTAATAAAATAAGTCCTCGTTAGCTTCGGCGTCGTAGTTTAACTTGCGGCAAAATTTAATATGATCATCGATAGTGCAGAATAGAACACGGTCGTTTCGCTTGGATGATAATATTCGTGATCAACATGTTCAACTATTTAAGCCGTCACCAGCCAACAGTGTTCCACCCTGATAATGTATGCCGCATTTTAATGACAGTTCTGGTGGCTCATCGTTCATGAGTTGCCGCGCCAGCCGGTGCGCGTTGTCGTTAAATAAGTTGATAAATGAGACTAAATTTCACAGAACGATATTAAAGCTCGTGGGACAGTACGTGTCACATACGCAATTGCAAGATATTTAATAGCTTCCAGTTCCGAATATAATACCTCCTACAAAACACGCACTTATAGTTCGGCCTTTATGCGTGTGTTAATTTCAAATCGATTTTTTTAACATTGCGGCAGTAATTTTTACTCGTTCCTCCCTTCTCTCGCAGCGATTTTGTACAAAAACATGCACAACGTAGAGCTCATAAAAATAAATAAAGTTGACATTCGAGACGGATATATCTTTTGCTATTTTTCTGATTTTGCGGTAGGATTTCACCGCGTATCAAATATCACGACACTAACGCTACTCATTCATGAAATGATGGCATCATATCGATAAGACGGTGGTGATGCCTGATGCTTTCCCAGAGCAGGGATTTGCGTCACGACTTTATTCTTACACCGCGATTGAAGATACGTGAGATGCATCTTTGATTTTTTGTCTAAAAGATGTTGCGGTAAAAGCGAATTATACTTTGTTCTTACTTCGGTTTATACAACTTTTTTTATTCTCGAGCTTAACGTTTAACTCCGATTGATACGCTTTGTTATAAAATTCTTCCTTTAAGTGCATTACATTCGAGGGCGAAAACAACCCACGGAAATATTTTCGAATCTAAAATATGGGTGCCGACAAATACTATTAGTCGTAAGATATGATTGGTATTAACTTGGAACGAATGTTCTTATCAAATTATCTTACGAATATACGGTATGTCGAATTGATAATAAAATTTCACTATAGCATCTGCGATCGTGCACTAACAGTGAAAGCATTCGATCAACGCCGTCTTATCTTGTCAAGGCAAATAACAAGACCGATTGCGACGTCAGACTCGACGTACCGAAAACTTGGAAAAACCTTTAGAAAAGCAACGTAGTAAGAGAGAACAGGGTATCGTTAAGGGAGCAAGCGACTATGTGAACATGCACAGGCTTTCCATCAACAACGTGCCAGCCACGTTTATACGTGTTCTGGTAGCATTATATAGTCAAGTTGGAAATTCGTCGTCAATAAGCAGTCGAATATTGCAGATATAAAAATTTGTTCTTATTTTCTTAAAATTGCAATTTTTATTTTCTTTTAGGTATATATTTTTGACGGTATCCATAGGTCATACGTCAGCAATAAAATCGAAAAAGTAAATTTTTGTTACCTCTTTGCTTTTTTTATTTTTTTAAACAAAAAAATAGCTCTTGAATTACAATAAAAAACTCCTAAAATTAATACTCTCTAAATTTATTTATCGGAAACCTTTAAGTTGTCAGTAACAATCAAAATCAAAAGAGATTTGGGCAACTTCAAAACTGATGAACGTTGAAATTTGAAATTGGCCAATAAATGTCGTAAACACTACAAACTACATATACCGAGTTGGTAATTAATTCCCATATTAATTAAGATATAAACAACAATATACAAAAAATTTCGTTAGGCAAACTCTTTTTAAATTTTATTACTATTTGAAAAGCCATAACGTCTTGAGATGACCGTTGGTCGAAATCTTGAATAGCATTGTAATCAGAACAGGTTGCAACTTCAACAAGATATATTCAGAAAACGTTGATATGATGGACCCTCTGCCTTTCTAACAAGTTACAATACTCGGATGCTGGCTGGGGTAGAGAAGATAAAAAGGATTTTATAGGTCAGCGGTCAGTTGTGATCATGGGAATAATATATTCAATGGCAAGTTTTGGTCTTTTGTGCGTTGTTTAATTATGTAGGTACTATTAATTCGTAATTAATAACACGAAATGGTTACATTTTCGTAGCAGCATCGTATTTTATCTGTTTACGTAATAATTAAGTATTTAAATGAGTGATCAACAGCTTAACTGATAAAATTCTTACATAAACAGTTACACAACCATTTCGTTTTATTGTTTATTAGCCTAAAGCCTAAAGGATATAGAAGCGTTTTATAAAACGACTAGGTATTTGACTAAATGACGGATTTTAGTATATCTGTGCGAGATTTTCGATGTGCACCATGGGGATCACGCTTGGCTTAAAAGAGCTACGACGTATGTTAAATAAGGGCTAAGTTACGTAATATGATGGCTAACAACTTCCCGTTTCAGAATTTTAAATATTTGATTTACTTTTTCAAATAACTGAAAAATAACTATTCCGCTTCTAATACCTCATAACTCTATTATTATTTGAAATTTAATTTGATTAAAGTTCTTGTCTAGTAATAATTGATAATATGATAATTATAATCACTTTATTGGTTTTTGGACTTAATTTTGTCCGATGTCGTTTCTGCGTTTCTACTCCAGTCAAATTATCAAATTAGACAAAAATGTCGCATTTGAAGGAAAAGAATCCAAGAGTTTTGAAAATTGATACGGTTATTCGTTAGAACCTGCAGTATAACATACTAATAGTCCTGGAGGGAGGAGAGAGTTCTTTTCATGAAACTTATGCGGGTTATATTATACTCGTCACTCCGCAGTTTGTACAGCGTCATCCCGTAAACAAATTTAATGTAACTTCTTCTCCTCGCTATATATCTAAAAGGGTTAAACTTACGAAAAAATGCGTATAACCAATCTTGTAGCTATTATAATGTTTTTTATAACTTTTATAAGAAACTTCATCAACGTAGGAACTGTAGGATGAGAGTTATTTACAAAAAACGAAGAAAAATCACCTTTAAACAGCTCCCCCTCTATCCGCTCGCCACTCACCTTCCAGGACTTGTAGTATGCTATACTGCAAGTTCTGACGAACAACCGTATCAATTTTCAAAACTCTTGGACCCCCCCCCCCAAGTTTGTCGCCCAGTCTTATTGACTGGGCTATTATTCTTCGCACAAGTATTTAAAAGCGCAACTTTTGGACATTACAAAATAGTAATTATTTATGCAACTAGTGCATTCGGAAGCTGGAGTTATCACAGACGAATACATAATACACACATGCATTCACATAGTAGTTCATGTATTATATAATAAGAAGCAGCTGAGTAGGTAAGCAATTTTATCTCTCCCTTTTTCTTTGATCATACATGTCATTTTTACTAAATTTCACTCAAAAGCATTCATTTCGTGTCTAAATATTAATATAAATCCAAATCCAAAAGTTGAAGGCTGTATTACCTCAAATCATTGCCAGTTATCGTGAAAGTTAGACACAAAAAGTATTTGACTTTAAAACGTAACGTGTAACATGCGTATATTCCCTGCATGCAGTGGCGTAGAAACGTAGAGGACTTGGACAACTGCTCCAGGCGCTGAATCGAGAAAGTTGAAAAATTAGAAAGGGGGATATAAAAATTAAAACAAATTACTTCTATACTTGAAGTGCCTGAACTACTGTTAATTACTATCACAGCAGCTTTAAGTAGACTCTCTGATATTGGGCGCATTATGGGAAGTGTGTATAGAGCATTGCAGCGCTTCATTAAATTTATAGCGTCTTGGTAATTATGAAATGAACAAATAAATAAAGTTATTTTCGACATAAAAAAATTGTTAAATGCAATACGAGTACACAGTACAAAAAATTTCTAAAGTTGATCTAAGTTGATCAGAGACCAGGAAGAAGAGCGGTAGAAGAACTGATGGTCAGGCTAACGCACTCGAGAAAATCTCAAAGATCAGAGAGAGACATAATATATGTAGTTGACTTTGAAAATTTTAAAAATTTCAAATGCCTGCGGCGCCGTAGGGCCCGTGGAAAATTGAAATGAAAAAACTTGACAGAAAATTAGTTTCGCCCGAGTTTTTCGGAGAAACAAGTGAGCACACCGATTTTACTTGCTCCAGGACGCTGAATATGTAGCTACGCTACTGTCTGCGGGCGTGGGCATTGCGTGGGTCTCGTTCCAGTTTTTTTATTTACTTTACTCAGTAGTCAGTAGCGGGCCCCTGGATGATGATACCGGGGGTGCTACTGTTTGAGTAAATCAAAAACATTGTAAGTTTCTGCATCTACAGATCTACACGCAGTTACACTATTACCCACGTCTCGTTATAAAAGTTTTTCCAGATAAATGAACAAAAAGTTATAAGCCGATAGCCGATACGTGTTTCCCCTTTTAAATTAAAAAGCTTAATTAAGGGAAACGACTGTTGACATTACTGCACATCCAAATTTGAAGTGTTTAGTCTGATACTTGATTCTGAACGGCTAACGATTATAGAGAAGAAGAGAAGTGCATGTAAACAACTCGCAAGTTTTCCTATACTTCGACTTTATAAAAAGTAAGAAACGTAGACGTAATAAAACTTTTATTAGAGATTGGAAAAAACACCATCAGAAATATCCGATACCAAAAACTATCGCCGGAAAGTACTTCTATCCGAACTATCGATCGCCATTAGGAAGAACATTAATAATGGAAGGGAACTCAGGCAGTAAGTGCGCTCTGCGATAAACGTGTTGTTTTACCGATAACGAGTGCTTGCGTTTCGTAGCGGAAAGAGACCGGGGAAATGCGAAGCCCACCATCAAGCAACAGGTGCAGACGTTTAGTTCAAAAGCTCACGGCTTTTCTAAATTTACATTTAACATTTTGTATATTTAAAAAACAAACATTTCAGATATTCGAGCATTCGAATTGTTGTTGGGTTTGGGTATACTATTCATGAAGTGCAGTAACGATGACAAACCTGAAACCTGAAACTTGAAACCAGATATAGTATACGAAACTGTTAAGGGGTGAAATTTCGGGTACCAGGTGATAACGGATAACGAAGGCGCGGATACCGAGAAAATTCATAATTTAGTAAATTCATGCACGTCAACATTAAACGAGACTTTTCTAAATGACTTGCAAAATGTATTTTCGTGATATTGAATTAGAATTCCAATTGCATATTCTCCTTAAATGTATTAATAACTCATACTAGGCTATTTAACATTCTGAAAAGGAAAATTTTTCAAGTTTATTTTATTAGTGTAAACTTTTATGCCGTATTTTCTTGTTGTTTTATTTATTCTCGCTGTAACTTTCTTATTCACAACTTAGCTCATTCTTGATATCACGGGCCGCGTCTTAAATAATTCATTTATATACTGCGTTTATTACCTAAAATAAATCCATGCAAAAGAAAATTATTTTGATTGTTTGAACTTTGGAAACCGTGGAAAAATTTAGTTTAGTATTATCTACTTAGCTACGAATATCGTGTAAAATGAAAAGAAAGGGATTGCATCTTCCGGCCACACAATCCAAATAGTTTGGCTAAATGTTTCGCGCTCATCATCAGGGTTAATTAGTTTTAAAAAAATGTAAGAACTGTTTTAAAGTATTTTTTTTTAAAGAGAGCGGTATAAGCTTTTCAAAAATACTATGTAGATTGAAATCTTGAACTTCACAGCAAGAAGCCACAAGAGCGTAGCAGTACACCTACGGTGCGATAATGGCACTTTTACGCAAAATGTTTTCCTTACTGATGCATTTTAAGATTAAGTTAACTATACACACACACCCAGTGCTTGCCGTGTTTACAAAACCTGAAGCTGGAAGCACGTGTTCTTATCCATATTCATATTTTATTATATCTATAATAATGTTATGTTATAAATTATTACTGACTAAAGTTCTAACTGCGATTAGAGAGAGTAAAGTGTCTTAATTGTTGGCAAGATGGCAAAAACTGACATTTAAAATGAACATCGGGGTAACCTACAGTTTTATGATTTCTGTCGGTTTTCTTCATATTACTTTGAAAATTATTGCAAATTGTAATGTTCAATTAAACCAAAATTCCAGAACCATTTATGACTGTTTTAGTGATGATTGATAATGATAACTGATGTGGCTGGTTAACCAAAAAAAAATGTACAAGCATGCATCTGCTAATACGTTCTCCTTAATTATCACATCAGCAAGATGAGCAATACTCTATTGAGGAAATACGTCGGTACTCAAAAGCGACGTGGCTTCAGAAAAGGCAAAAACATTAACTCTACACATGACAATTCACTAGTTTATCTAAAAGCCTAAAACCACACATGCCAAAAGAATCGGAAAACATCACAAGAGACAAGAGATCAAAACAACCCAATAAACACACATACGTTTAAAAAACGTTGTAATAGCGTACATTTAGTTTTAAATACGTTTATTGTTGAAAATAAAACGTTTTTTATACTCTAATTTCAAAACGCTATACAAACGTTATCGTAACAACGTTAAAAGAACGTTTGATATTGGTACAATAAACGTTTATAATTTACTTCTGAACGTTTTATTATAAACGTTATTAAAACGTTTTCATTTAACGTTTAAAAACCGTTATAAGTACGTTTCTTAAAAGTCCGAATAATTCCTTCGGTTAAATTCGACAAAAAATGAATCGTGCTTCCTGGGCACTGTGTGATGTGATGTGACTAAGTTTATTAGTTTATATTAATTTAGCACGTGGTGACGCCATAATTATTAATGTGATTCGTTTACTTAAAATTGGTAAGTTAACGCTGTCTTAATATTTATACTTTTTAGTGTTAGGTATATGGAAGTTTGTGAGTTTTCTTTTTAAATTAATAAATTAACAAATTTTAAGTTTTTCCAAGTTTTTGTGCTTGTTCACAATAAACGTTAACATAAGACAAACTTTAGTGGATATTTCAATCAAAATTATCAACAAAAATTCTTAAAAAGTATACAATAATTTTCTAAACAGAAATTAAAGCTGAAGTTTTACCTTTTGCACAAAAATGATTATTAGTTTAAAGCTAGGGGAATCCCTGGTTGTGAAACGTAAAACTGGTTATGAGGTGCGTTCGGGGAGCTCGCTTTCAGCGCTTTCTGACGTCACGGTTCGAGTACGTAAACTAGATCTATCTCGTTCTAGTTTATGTACTGTGCTTATGCGTCCAGCTTCCTCGATAGCACAGTGATACGTCATGAAAGCGTGAAAGCGTGCTCCCCGAACGCACCTCTTTGATTGTCAGGAATTTATTATAAATTTAATTTAATCAGCTTTATCATTTTTTTAGCTTATATATACAAATTTCTTATATATTTTTGTAAGTATATTTAGTTTGGTTGTTAATAAGGTATATTTATAACATTTTTACCAAAATTTAAATAATGGAAAAAAAACGTATAGTATCAAAGCGGCAAATTCAAAGGAGAATTAAAAAAAACATTGAACACTTAAAACAAGAAATTTTAAATTCAAGTCATCCTATTGCCTCCACTTCTAATAACAGGTTATCTCCACCAATTGTGAATGAAAATCCCAGAAATTGTACGTCAGATTTTGAGCCTTGTAACAGTAATGAGCAAAATCACAGTTCTAATGTTGATGAGCAAGAACCATACTCGTTTAGCTCGAATAGCAGTACTAGCTCTAGTAGCGACAACGATAATTATTTTGAAAATATAACGACCAAAAATAATTTGGAAGGAAAACAATTAGTATTAACAGATCAGCTTCAAGAGTGGGCGTTAAAGAATAATATTACAACGACAGCAACAACTGCTTTACTAAATATTTTATATCCGCACTTCAATTTTTTGCCACGGGATGCAAGGACTTTATTAAAAACTCCTCGAACTAGGAGTACTATTAAACTATGTAATGGCGAAATGTATTATTTCGGTATTAAAAGCAAATTGATATCAAAATTAGAAAATGGATACAAAGGCAATAATAAAAATATTCTATTACAAATTAACATTGATGGAATTCCATTATTTAAAAGTAGTTCTACAGAATTTTGGCCTATTCTTGCTTTGTCTAATGATTTCGTAGATAAATCTCCATTTACTATTGCAATTTTTTGTGGTTCTGGCAAGCCAACTCCCCTACAGGAGTATTTGAAACATTTTATTGCAGAAGTTATAAATTTGCGCGATGAGAGAATTATTCATAATAACATTCAGTATAATTTTGATTTGCATTTTTTTATTTGTGACGCTCCGGCTAGATCTTATTTAAAACAAACATTGGGCCATAATAGTAAGATGGGTTGTGAAAAATGTAATATCAAAGGGCAATATGAGAAGCACTGTATTAATTTTGCTCAAGTAGCGCCAACAACGCCGCATTCAAAAAAATTAGATTCAGATTTTTATTCTTCAGAATTAAAACCTTACATAAAGGAAAAGACTCCGCTTACTCAATTGAATATTAAGCTTATTAAACAATTTCCGTTAGATCCTATGCACCTAATATTTTTAGGTGTTGCAAAACGGTTAATTATAAACTATTATTTAGAAGGTGAAAGACCTTACAGGTTGTCACAAAAAATTATTCAGCATATGAACGAGAAAATATCTCGCATTAAACAACACGTGCCATCTGAATTTCCAAGAAAACCAAGAACTTTTAGAGAAATTAAAAGGTGGAAGGCTACAGAATTTCGGCTTTTTGTAATGTATACTGGTATTGTAATTCTCCACGATGAAATTAGTTGTGACCTATTTTCACATTTTAAATATTTGCATTGTGCAGTTTTTATTCTTTCAAATTCTCAATTTATATCTAAATATATAGTAGTTGCTGAAAACTGTTTGAAACTTTTTGTATCAAAATCGTCAGAGCTGTTTGGCAATAACTTTGTTGTTTTTAATGTACACAGTTTACTACATTTAATTGACGACATTAAAATGTATGGTACTTTAAATGAATTTACGTGTTTCCCGTTTGAAAATTATTTAAATATATTGAAACGGAAAGTTAGGGGCAAAAATCGTCCACTCCAGCAAATATGCAACAGAATAGAAGAACATGATTCCAACTTTCCACGAATAAGATTGACTTCACTACAAAAATGCACTCCAAAAAAGATTTATGACGAAATGTACGATTGTAATGGTAAAATTATATCATATAAATGTAGAAAGCTATACTTTCCAGACTTCGTTATTTCTACTTCTCGGCCAGATAATTGTATTTTCTTGAAATCCAAAAAAGTTGTAATTTTGAAGACTATAATATTCAACAACAATCAATTTTTGTTCGAAGGGTTATCTTTTTCTTATCACAATAACTTATACACTAGCCCTATTGAATCTTCAAAAATGTACATATTTCACGTAAGGAAACTTAATGAAATGAATGTCGTAGTTTTTGAAAAGGCAGATATTTTGTATAAATGTATTTTAATTCCCAAAGAAGATGGATTTGCCTCTTTACCGTTAAATCATATTGTATAAATGCTATTTTTTTTCTTTTTACTAAAATAATTATAAGTAATTTTTAAATATTTCAAATAAAATAATTCATTGATTATACCTTATTAAAACTGAAATTAAAAATCTACATATATTTATAAGAAATTTGGGTGTGAGCCGTTATTCATCACATTCATCACTATGTTTGCTGTGGTGGAGTTTCAAAATATGGAGTTGTCGATTATCCCATTAATATGGCTACATAAAAATGACAAAAAGGCGTTTTGGCCTACGAGTACAAATAAAATTAGTTTTGAAAATTTCGTAAAAAATCAAACGCCGTATAAAAAGTCTTGGCCTTCTTATAAGATAGAAAAAATCCATTTTAAAACTGGTAATAAAGAACATATTGTATATTTCGGAACGATCTCTAAAGTTACCTGTTTCTATATTATATTCTAGAATCCTACGTTACTGCTGAGGAAAAATTAAACTTGTTAATGCGAGAGGCGTCTGAATCAAGTCATCAAACAGGACAGTCAGGCGCGTCCTATTCCTTAAAATCGAATAATACTGGAAACTCCGACTCAGATTCGTCTATCTCATGCGTCATGCAATCGTCATCTCAATCACTTACATCGACTACTAGTTTTTACAATTCAGGTGCAAAATAATTCTTTACATTTGTATATTACAAAGAGGTTAAAAAAACTTTAACTGTTTACAGCTTTTGAAGAAAAAGTAATTCAACATCTAGCCGCACTGAAAGCAAAAGTAGAACAAAATTTTGTTATCGTAAACCACCTTTACAAAACAATTAAAAATAAAGACGTTAGTGGAAATTTAATAGCGCCCGAAAACTTGCCTGATTTTCCAATGCATGTTCTCGAAGATTTTGTGTCTTTTAATCAAGAATTGACACGAGATAATGTTTTGCGCCAGTATATGGTAAGATACACTTTTTTACAATGTAGGTGTCAAGTTATAATATTTATTTTGTAGATAGATAGAATGGCTTCATTAGGTGGAAGCACTCCAGAAAAATCTACCAGGAGAATTTTGAAATACCTAATGAAATTAAATTTGGCTTCGCTTTATAACTGGAGAGGCCAGGGAAATAAATATTCCTTTAAGGAAACGAATATAATAGAAGTTATTTATGGTAATATATAAAAAATTGCTGTATGTTTAGTTCTCTTATGTCTTATTTTTTATAATACCATAGAAGCAATCAAAACTAATTTTAAAGACTCAAACCGACTAGTAGTAGAAGAAGCCACAAAAAATTGGCTAAAGCAATGTCCTTTCCAAAGCAAGAAACGAAAGGCCGCCGAATAATTATTATTTTTCATTTGTTTTACAGTGGAGTTCGGTTATAACGAACCAGTAAAATGCACCAAAAAGCGTTCGTTATATCCGAGGTTCGTTATAATCGCCGAAATAAAACACAGGATATATGTAGGTATGTGAGAAACGGGTCCGTTATAGCCGAAATCCACTGTATTAACTTAGAATGTTCATTGAGTTACATCCATTTATTTTATTAATAGTTTAAAGAAAATACTTTTTGATTTTTAATAAATAAGCTTATAAATTATTTTCTCTTTTATTGAAAAAAAATAACATCTAAAAATGGCGTTTTGATATAATTTAATTCACATTTAAGTTAGACTGCAATAATTCATAATAAAACGTTAAATAACTATTTTAAAAATTATTAAAAAACGAATACTTAACATTTTAAAAACGTTTTATTAACGTATATATATATATTATAAATGAACGTAAAAGCAGCACATTTTAACGTTTTTAATTCGCGTAATTCGCGTTTCAGCAACGTTTTTGTAATTGGTAATAAATCGTTTAAAATAGACTTTAAAAACGGTTATTAGGCTTAACTTAAACTATTTTTAAACGACTTCATAAACGAATGTATAACTATAAATAAACATCCAAAAAACGATTATTATAACGTTTTTAAATCATTAAATTCACGTTTAAATGGTCTTTTACTGATCGTTAATAAAACGTTAATAAAACGGGTGAACAAAACGTTTAATGTCGCGACATGCAAACGATTTAATAAACGTATATATTAGGTAGTTTTTACGTTTGGTTTATTTTTTATTTTAACGTTTTTTAAACGTATGTGTGTTTATTGGGAAGTCGCGAGGTGATAATAACGGATTGAAATCCTAATAAGCTTCATATAATAAACAACCTATACATAACAGACGCAGGTTGATGTACGAATGTAATTATCAATTTCAATTAAGTTATTGTAGGAACAAAATAATTTTTTTAATATTGGTGAAACTCAAATCGAGCGAGAATTTATAACGAGGTGGTAGATCTAGAAAGTATATAGCACGCGATTGCTCGGCGGCGACGTGCTCGACGTACCCTATCTGTCAACTAGAGTGAGGAATCCCGCCGCACCCTTCCCTTCAGGGCAGCATGTCGACGTTCCAGAGTAGCTACCCTCGTTAGAGCATCCGACCGAAGCTTCGCATGCAATATTAATGTTAGCGGACCGTTCTCTCTATAGCTACCGTTCGCTTCACTTTCCTGTAATAAAGGCACGCGAAGGAGAATATCGGAAAACTATTACTATTATATAGCGCGTAATGATAGCATTTTAAATAGGTGTCTTATGAAGAAACAGTTCGCGCTATAATATTAATGTAGTACATAATGTATTTGTATAAACAAGTTTGTGTGCCTTTTCATAAAGAGGGTTAAAGCTTTTATTAAAAAGTTGGACAGTCAAAAAATTTAACTGTTCACAGGATTATGAAAGTTTATTTATAATTATTTGCGTTGCACGGTGCACACATTGATCATCCCTATTCTAATTTTGGTAAAATATATCGATGATGAAACTATCACGTTTGTGCTTGACCCTTGTTTGTTAAGGATACCGGTAGTTGTACCTTAAAAGCACGTCTGTGCTTAACAAAAACAATTTGACAATTGAATTTTATATAGTAAATTTGTTTTACATCACAAAATAATAACAAAAGTAATTTGCAAAACACTTTGGATGTTTAGAGATGCCGTCCTACTTGGTCGGAAAAGACTTTCAAGTAGATTTTTAGTTTTAAAAAATCAAGGCGGCCGTGAAAATTAAAAAAACTAGTTTCTCTTCGGGTAAAGTGTCATGTCGGCTTTCGATATGGCAAAATTTCAAAAATATAGCAAACTTTGATATTAAACTCGTTTTTCATTCGTATTATTGACCGAAATTTTAATGTAGATTGGAATTCTTTTTTTACATTAGAATTTCGAATTTCGAACACTGCAGTAAATTCTTTAAACAAGTATATTGACCGAAATGGTACTTTTCCCAAACAGAAATTGGCTTTTTCTAAATTGTCATGCCCACCTTGATTTTTTTAAATCAAAAATATGCTTTTCAGACCAAGCAGGGCGGTATTCCAAAATAGCAACAAGAAATTCTAAAATTTTTGGTCAAATATATCATAGTGAAGTCAATCCGGGGACACACTGATGTATTTTATTTAGACGCATTCACGATGAAGTGCTTACCTTTAAGGTAAGCGCAATTTAGGACGGGCCGAAGTGCAACGTATCGCATTTTAAAAATCCGCCAGCATCCGGCATCGCTTTCATGTTAATATATCAATCATCGCATATTATAGACGGGTCGAGATAACTAGCAGCGGATTGTATCGACGAAGCGCTTGCTACAGGCGAATTCTTGCGCGTGATGCGATGAGATTCGGCCCGGCCCGTCAAAAGTGTGAGATAGAACTACTTAAGCGGTTTAAGGCAAATTTTGAATTCACAAGTAATTATTTTATATTTTTATTACAGTAGCTATAACCTATAGTACAGTGCAATTAGCGCAAAAAATTTGGTTGTGATCGGAATTATTCCGGTAGTCCCAATTTTTTTAATGTGTTTTATAAACTGGTCTCCTAATGTTAAATCCAAAATCTCGACCTCCGAGACCCTGTGCTCGAACCGCCATCTTGAAAAAACCAACCGAAATCAAGCCAATGACTAGTTTTTGTCAATTTTGACCCGGAAGGACTACATTATTAGAAGCTTCTTAAGTTCAATAGAGCGCTAACGAATGTTACAATTTCGAACAAAAGGTTTTTTTAACTTCTTCGTAAAGCCAGAGGTGAAACCTGGCACCACTTTGGTTTTAAAAAATCTGCAACTACGTCCTTATTCTATGTGCTGTGATATGAGGAATCTTTAACGCGCCTCCAAGTTATGAGTAAGAAGCTTCTTAAGGTCAATAAATGTTATAATTTCGAACAAAAGTGTTTTTAACTTCTTCATAAAAGGTGAAGACAAAACCTAGCACCATTTTTGTTTTAGAAATCCTTACTTACATTTTTATTCTACCTTATGCAGTGCTGGATTATCCATGACAGAATTACCTTTGGTGGTTGATTCCGTTTATAAAACTTACGCGTCTTATTGCTCAGTTATCCAGTACGTGAATTCATTGTTACCCTTTCCCCGTCCAATCTCGAAAAAAGTTAACTTATTAAAAAAAAAATATGACTAATCTTGTAGCTAATAATGTTTTCTACAACTTTTATAATCGCCTTTATTAACGTACGATCGTGTAAGAATCAAGTTATTCTCAAAAAACTAAATGTTCCCGTGATTTCGATTGCTTTTCTCAAAATGGCGGCTCGAGCACAGGGTCTCGGAGAATTAGGATTTAACATTAGAAGACCTTTCTATAAAACAAATTTAAAAAATTGGGATTACCGGAATAATTCCGATCGCGGATTACTAATTGAACTGGACTACTATAACACATAACAGATAATTAAACAGAATTTCCATACTTTAATGCAATGCGCTGCGATCCGGTACGTTCGGTTCGTTCTAATGTGTGAAGGTTTCGGTTTGAAATGGTGTTTTTAACTTTGCCATCATCAGATCATCTCAAGAGAGGTTTAATAGAATCAATAGAAGAATATAATTGAAGGAGGTTATTCATTATTGTGCCTCTCTGCTGGTGGTAAAGTCAAAAACACCACTTCGAACCGAAACATCTACCTTTAAACGAACGCAAGCTCTAAAATAAATTTGATTCGCCCATCGCGTCCGTTACGGCCGCTCCGTGCTAGTGAACGCCCAGCTTTATACGACAAATCGAATAGTTATTCCCTCACAAGAAAATTGAAAATATTGCCGTTTGAAAATATACGAAATGTTGTTGATGTTGATTGGCTTATACATAACGAGAATACCTGCCATAACTATTTATATTTGAAAATTACAAGGAATTCAGAAAAAGAATTCCGACGTTTGGTTACATTAAATCGGTTTTTGTTACGTACCTACAGTCACCTCAAACTAAGCCTAATTCTAGTAGTTTACATCTACCTAAACTTAAACCTTGATGAAATTCGCATTCATTAGTGATGGTCTCTGCAGCAATAACTAGCTTTCCTTCATCTTGATATTATTAATAAATAGCTAATATCCTGTTGCTTATTATGTAGGAAGATATCGAATTTACTAGCTGTGTTTGTTTATGAGGTGGTTTCCCTTCTTAAACGTTGTTTTGACAGAAGGGTGTAAAAGAAAAGATCATCCCCGAATTAACAATCTATAAAATCTGTGAAATTTTCTCGAAACGCTATTTGTCATGGTTTACTTGTTTAACTGGATATTATATACGAACGTAAAAGTTTGTACATAAAAGTAAAGCATCGCGATGGTATAGGTGTATAGGTGTCTTTTAAATTTTATATGTTTTATGCAGAATGACTTCCGATCGATATACCATTATAATTATTTAGATCTAATACGTTGTAAAATGAAATTTTCATTTACAACGTATTAGATCTATCTAACTAATTAACCCTAAATATTTAAAAATTTGTAATTATAATTATTATTAGGTATAGAAAGTTCTGTAAAAAAAACAAACAAAGGTCCTGAATAAAATTTTCTCATTTCAAAATGACCTATACGTTATACGCCGTAAACTTATTTTTAAATAAAAAAAAATATACATGATGTGGCGTAGAAAAGTTATAACTTTACTTTATTAGTAAGTAGTTTAAATTAGTTTTCCGTAGAAAGCAGGAAAATAGTAGTTTATTGTATTAGGAGTATAAGTGAGACTTTATGCGACGCAGTATAGATGTTAAAACGCCGAGCAAAGCGAGGCGTATTAAATCTATACGAGTGAATCGATAAATATTAATTCCTTAAAGATTGTCTACTTACTTAATTAACACTCTGTATATACAGACATAGGGTTTGTAGCTCTTTGAAAAATCAATTCTTTTTTACTCTTACGTTTCCGATTTAAATTTTGCGTTTTGTCGCAATTGCTCTTTTATTTTTGAGCTTGCGGAAATACGGCAAACATGTCTAGCTTGTCAAGCTTCGTGTCTTTTTAACTCTTTACTAACATTCAACTGTTACATTAAATACATATAATTTTGAATCTACTACATTGGATTCAGGATAGTCACCAATTGAAAGTTTGACCCTGAAAGTTTGCGAAACCGCGCATGAATTTGTGAAAAACAAACGCTTCGGTCACATTTTAATATCCCCTAATTTTCCTTAAAATCAACTACGTAGATTAGGAATATTTGTTCCGTTGTTAAATTCAACTTCAAGAAGAATTCTTTTATTAACTTTCTCATCTCATTGGTATAAGTAGATAATTTGAGTGGTTTTTTAAAAATTAATGCTGCGGTTTCTAAAGCCTTCAGGATCAAACTTTTTGGAGGCGGTCATTTGGAATCCAATAGAAATACAAAATTATACTAGAAGTACTAAGTGCTGTATAAAAAGACACGAAGCTATAGAAATGTTTACCGTATTTCTGCAAGCTCAAAAATAAAAGATCAATTGCGACATAACGAAAAACTAGAAATCGGTCATATTTCGGAAACGAGGTTTTAAATTGGGAAAAAATAATGATGGCTTTGTCTAAGTCGAGTCGGGACACCCTGTATATAAAATATATGTACTACAGAGGTACTAAACAGTATCAAATAAGTGACAGATTCGTCTAGATTTCGTATAGTAAAAAGAAAATAATCAAATTAAATCATTAAACTCATTAATTAGCCAACATGAGGTGAAGTAAATTTGAATGAAAACTGAAAAGTTTCAAGTGAAAACTGAAAGTAAAATTGGCACTATTAGAGAAAAAAGAAAAAAATAAGATATACAAAATGTTTATTATTATTATTTGAACTGAAATAAATACTACATAAGCAGGGTTTCGACCCGAAACTGAATCGAAAACACGAAAACCGAAAAAAAAGTTATTTTTCATGAATCGAAAACCGGAACCGAACAGAATTTTTTGTAAGTTGAACCGTAACGAAAACATACTGGTTCGAAGCCCGAATACAAGAAGAGCTTTATTTTGCGTAAACTTAAATTTTTAATAGCTTTTTCGAAATTAAACTTTTTTAAGTAACATTAAAGTGCTATCGGGATGTTGATGACTAATTTCCAATTTATTAATCGTTCTATTGCTCTTTATCAGTAGATTGTGCAAGCAAAGTGAAGCGCCTACGTTAAATGATGAATTTTAATGTAATTTTGCTCTTCGGAAATTGCCAAATAATATACGTTATCTACAATTGCTTGAAAGGCAGATCACACACACCTACAACTCCAAAAGTTTCATTTAGAATCACACTAGATTACAGATTTTAATTGATCAAGATTGGAAATACTAATATAATTTTCTAATAATTTATCTACTACCGCTAATCTTGCGCAGTAGTTCCTTTATGCAATATTTGAAAGATTTTACTTTGATTTACAGAAAGCTTTAATAAAACCAAGCTTTTGAAAATAGCACTGCTAGCTCAAAGCAAAAGAACATAAACACACAACGGGATGACGGGTCAAGAACTGCACAAGTGGAACGTGACGCGGTTTTCTGATATTTTTCTCGGCACTCTGTTGTGAATAAGGTTTTGTTCTATTAGAAATGAAATCAATATATTAAAAAGCTGAAATATATGAGATTTGAGATTAACAAACGAATTTTATGCCGTAAAAGGGCATTTTTTACCGAGTTAACTGCTTTTTCAACTTCAAATTGAGACTTAAGAATAAACAATATCAAAGTTAGAATAAATTGCATATAATTGCTACTGTTTAGCCTCAAATTTTAAATTGTTTAATCTTAATTTAAAGTTTAAAAGTTATCTATAGCTAAGTTTTAGAATGTTTGAAGAAAAAATACTAATAGATGTGCCTAGGCAGTCTCGAATGGCCGTGTAGACGTAGATCCAATGCAAAAATACTACCCGACAAAGAAAGGCGTTTATTTGTTCAACTCACATCTCGATCTCGACCGTGGTTTTTGTGCTTTGATTCTTAACGTGATTAAAATAAAATTACTATAGTACCATTACGCTAGCAGTGGATTTCTTAAAGTAAGCAATCTTCGGATATTTACAAACTTGAAACTTTCAAAAGGGAGCCCTCTCACACTCAGATATCTATTTAAGATCAAATCCACTGTGAAGTTGCTCTGGAATAGGTACTACACCTCCAACTCTAAAGTTGGGTACTAGTTGTAAGTGTGAACTTATTGATTATTGATTTATTTTATGAAAAATTTTCGTCGTCAAAACATGAGAAAGTGATTGATATTACTATTTATAAAGCTCCAGAACTGATTTCGAACGATAATTAAGCAAGAGTTGATCAAAAAAACGCTTTTTCGGTTTGGGGCGAAGGGGGGCGAATTTTGGGAAAATTTTGGGCTCGGAAATTCGGGGACCGGCGGCCGAGTGCGGGATAATTTTTTGGGGCGGATCGGAGGTCGGGGGGCCCGAGGAGAGCGAAATGACTGAAAAAGATCCTACGAGCGACAAGAAAAATTATTGTGGATCGGGGAAAGTTTTTCGCGCGTCGGAATTGCGGCCGGGGGCCTCGTTCGAGCTGGTGCGTGAGGGAAAACTATAGAAAAACTTCGGAGACGTCTGCGAGTATGCGAACCCGCAAAATATTGCAAATTTTGACGTAAATTTCGAAAACAATCAAATTTTATTTGTGGAGCATTCGCTTTATCGAGACTCGAAGGTTCGTTCACATTTCGCGTTTGCACGTTTTTGGAATAAAAACCACTTTTTAAATTTAATACGGCCCTATTGACTACGGAAAGTGTTTCGTGAACGCACGTTTGTTCTTTTTTTTTAGTTTCCCGCGCGCGAGGGGACATTTTTTTCGCATTAATTTTATAACGTGGAAATCTGCAATACCGACATGACAATAAGGTTATAATATATTATGACAGCTTATTAAATGTAAATTATTGTGCGTAAAATTTAGCCGTTTTAATCGCGATAAATATGATATTAAGTCGAAATTATTATTCAAAACGTCGTGCTGAATCGGTGGGAAGTGCATTTGGAGACATACATAAAATTTTTTTGTGCATCTGGAAACTGTACGATTCATGGGTCCGAGACATTTACTGTGTTTGTTGCGTGGTATGTGTTTTTTCGACTGAAGATAAATTTCTTATGGGCTGCTTCGACTCGAAAAGAAGGTTATCGAAGAGTGTTTTAAAATTATTTGTGTTAAATTAAAAGTGTGACATTTCGGTCGAGATGTTGATTCGACATCTTGACTGTCTGATGGAAGATAAATTTGGCAAAATTAATAAGTTCTTAATAGATTCGGCGTTTACTGTGTGCAAATCGAGTTTAATTTTTGTACCGACTAAATTGAAAAAGCCATTTGCATTAAAATTTTCAGTTTTATGGTTGGCAGCCGCTACGATCCACTGTATCGTCTTCGGAATAGTTAAAAACCCTTTCGGAAGATGATACAGTGTATCGTAACAGCTATTGGCAACCGTACCGACAACATTAGTACAAGTGGCTATTTCGATTTAGTTTGTCGAAAGGAAAGTTAGTGGGTAAAATTGAAATTTTTATATTCTGGTGTTTTAAAGGGAGTTTAGAGTAAAGACTTACCCTTTTTCGAGCTATCGACATCATCAAGTTGTGATGTTTGTGTCTAGGTAAACGAATTTAAAAGCTTTGGATCTTTTTCAAATAATATTAACGTTAGAATTAAATGGTGTTTTAAGTAAAGTGTTAGTACAGTGTATCGAAACACAACTGTAGCAAGGAAATTAACAAAATTAATGCTAATGGCTGTTTCAATTTAGGTAGTGCAAAAAACCAAATTATAAATTTGTTTGTGCGGTCTTAAGAATCTTACGGCTTCGATTCAATCGGGTAACTATCTTTAACCTCTCGGGTAGCTTGGAAGTGATATATTGGTATATTAAGTAAGGTGATACAGTGTATGGAAACAACTGCAGCAAGGAAAGTAACAAAATTAATGCAAATAGCTGTTTCAATTTAGGTAGTGCAAAAAACCAAATTATAAATTTCTGTTTGTGCGGTCTTAAGAATCTTACGGCTTCGATTCAATCGGGTAACTATCTTTAACCTATCGGGTAGCTTGGAAGTGATATATTGGTATATTAAGTAAGGTGATACAGTGTATGGAAACAACTGCAGCAATAAAAGTAACAAAATTAATAAAAATGGCTGTTTCAATTTAGGTAGTGCAAAAAACCAAATTATAAATTTCTGTTAATGCGATGTTAACAATCTTACGGCTTCGATCTTCAATTCAATCGGGTAACTATCTTTAACCCATCGGATAGCTTCAAAGTGGTATATTACTCCATATTTGTACTTATTCGATCGCTTTTTATTCTATTTGATCTATTTAATCTGTTTGATGTAGTAAAATTGTAATTTAAATCGAGTTTTTTGCTTCTCGGTCTTTTATGAGGTTGATCGGTAAGGTGCACAGATTACTTTAGGATGTAATGTTGGGGTATTTTCGGGATATAAATTACCGAGTGATTTATATTGGGTTACATAACACTTTCATTTATAGTTGGGTGTTTCAAAATTAAAACAAAAAAATATTTATCAGTTTTCAGTAAGGGAATCAAACAGTTTTGTATATATTTATTTAAACGTGCCTTGCAATACTGATTAGATTAGGAAGGTGCCTATAAAATACACACTGAAGAAGCGCAAATTTAATATTTTTTAATTTAATTTAACCCAATAATTGAATACCTTTGATTTTTGTATGATTTCATGCAAGTTTAGGTTGTTAAACAATAAGAAAAACGTAAAATAACTTTTATCACTGACAATTAATAGTTTACATTATCATTATGAATGAAAGTGCTATCTACGTTACGTAGCACCGTAGGCCCGCGCGAGGCCCGTAGGGCCGAGCCGGAGGCCCGGAGGGGCTGAGCGAAGGCCCGGAGGGCCTGAGTGAAGGCCCGTAGGGCCGACCTAGAGCTATCGGCCCGCAGGGCCGATCTAGCTCTAGTTTTAAGACTAAAGCTACTCTTTTTCCGTATTTAGGTTATTCTGTTAAGTTTATTTTAACCGCAGTTAATCAGTTTAATTAAACGTTTAAACTAACGTTCTATCTCGCTCTATCTCAGCTAAATAAAAAACGTTAAAATTTGCCACTATTTTAAAGGTTTTGATACAGAATAGGCCTGGATAGTGGATACCTAGTAGGATAGACTGGCCTACACACCACTGTACCTACGTACAAATAGTTTGCTATAAACAAGAAGTTGTTATCTTCATCCACAACCGATCATGCCAGAACGTAGTAGTACAAGTGTATTACTGAAATACAACTGTAGCATGCAAAAAATTGGCGCTTCTAACCCCCCCAACTAACAAAACAATCAAACAGCAAATAAAATGATAACGATGAGGTGAAGAATATCGTTAAGATGCCACTTGAAAATCTCAGTTTCAAACGGAGTTATTTTTGTATGCCATCAATTCATCAATTATAAAATTGTTTTCAATTGAAATTGTACTAGATAATTAATCTTAAGACACCTAAGAATTTGGTTAGTAAATACAAGTTGTAGGCAATACCTACTACTATAAAATTCATTTTAAAACTTGCGCACTTCAATCACTATAATTTGAAATAATTATTTCTTCATGTTCATTAATCATTAGAGGGTGAACGCCGGATAAGCAACGCTCTAAACAGAAAATTTCCTGTTTATCGAAGACCAAAATTCTACACGTCGATTTTATTGACTGTTTTAAATGCGAAAATTTCGATGTGCGTGAGATTTTTTGACCTCGCAAAATCATCCCCCCTCCCCCAGCGTTGTCTCTAAATCTAAATGAATGTTACTTATCGGATAAAGTAGGTATAGAATATCCTGATCTGTATGTATGTAAAAATGGAAGCAAGACCTGTGTACAAAAGCAGAGTACAGCCGTTATTGCAGAGCTATAAATTCAAAAATTACAACTTACAACTCGAGACAATTAAATAGAATAAGCTATAGTAATGTAATATTTATTCTAAGCTGATCGGGTTGACCACAAAATTAACAGTAAACCAAAACTATAGTAATATAAGCATGTAGTTAAACATAGTATACACCACAAATAGAACACAAAATCCTAATTAATATCCGCCAGCAAACCATTCAATTTGCAGAATGGTATATTACGAATATATGTGTACAAGTATACCATAAGATGAATCCACGATATAGATGAATAATACTATTTACTAGAATCTTTATTAATTTATTAATCTATATTAAAGCTGCACTCCACACATTCACGCTCACCCTCACGCACCCTCTCACAGCAAACTTTTTCTAAGATATTTATTTTCATAGATTTTTTTGGATTCCGGGGGAGCAGAAACGACGAGAAATAAAAATTAAAAAAATTGTTTTTCGATCATTTACTTTTTCAAATTAGACGAAGTCCACGAAAAAGTAAAATTTAAATTTCGAATCGTTTTTTAATTACCTTCCTACTTCTTTGCGCCTACAACGTATACAGAGAAGCGAGTCGTTGAAAACTAAAAAAGTGGTGAAACTTTGATGAAAAGAGTGGTCGTTTAAATTTTTTCTGCTTTGAACCAAAGAGCTTTGCACAAGAGCATCTTTGCCTAATATTTAAATTCGTTATTACATAATTGAAAAATGAGATGGGAGTCAACTCGAAAATTAAATATTAGGTGTAATATTGGACAAGATAGCTTTATTAGGTAAAAATAGGTACGCCTCTGTGTTGTGTAGTATTTGGCCAACTCACTTTACATTTTGAGATTTAAAAAATTAAAAATGACGGTCATGTTTTAATGGTTATTGGCGCTTTGTAATTTCGTAACTTGTGTGTATAACGAAGAGACAAAAACAACCCCAGTAGAAAACGCTAGTGAAAGTTCCATTCGTATCATTATAAATTATAAATAACAAAATAAGACTCTGTTTATCTAAAAAGCATCACAAACCACCTGTTTATTGAGGTAAGTAGTCAAGTATGACTTTCAATGTAGAAAAATGTCACAATGTTGCTCAACATTGGTTCTGTACACCTTTTGACATCTTTTTTTTGCAGTCTTATTGCATATAACTAGTAGTAAAAAAGGAATATAGCCCTTAAAATTTTGTAGTAAAATATATCTAACCTTATGAAATGAAGTAGCGGAAATTGAACCCCAAACGGCAAAAAATAAATCCAAACACGAGCGCGAGCACGAGCACAACACATCTCAACCGAGTTCAATGGTAGACTAATAATATATTAAAATTAAAAATTCGTAGTATTTGTATTTTGAATAACATTTAAAAATCTGATTCCACTTCGTCGACCTTGCACGTGCAAGACTTCTTATCGAGTAAAACAAATGTTACCTACGATGATTGCAACTAACGAAACAAAAATATTCTTCGATAGAATTAAAATTATTATTTCAAAAATATTTTTGGTAATTAAATAGTATCGCAAAGCGGAAAATTTTCAAATTTTCGAAAACCCTAATGTATTTTTTAAAAATCCTTGGTCATTGTACTCTCAAATATTCATTAATTAAAACCTGTAACTGAAATTAGTTCTTGTTTACTAGTGCCCTAACTACAACACTTTAAATTTTGAAAAGTTATACTTATACTAGAAATTAAAATTTTTTCGTGCGCCTAATTAGAGCACAAAAAACTTTTGTTTTAAGAAAGGTACTCTCCAATGTGCCATTATCGAACATCATTATAACTACACATATAAAATAGTAGCTACCCTACCTAACTTATAGCACTTTCGGGATTGAAAAGTGAAAAATTTGAAACTTATAAAAACACAATTAGTTTTGACGGTTCATTACGCCTATTCTGAGCGCAAACTCTTTTTGACAATTAAATCTTGAAACTGTAAAATGAGTTTGAAAAACTAAAAGTTATTTTTTAAGACTTCGTGCGCCCAGGATGAGCGGCAAAATCTTTTTAAAAAGTAAGCTTGGTAATAGTACTCTTAAATATACCATTATTAACAAACCCTAGAACTGAAATTACTTATTTTTAAATAGTATCTAGTATCTACCCTCTCTACTCTCTACTGCGTTTTCAAATAAAAAACGGCTGATTTGGCTATAACAGAACCATATCGTATATGCTCTCAAAATGTTATAAAAAATATCGAAAATAGTACCAAACAATAATGTCCACAAAATCTCTCCATTATTTCCAAAATCTAACTTTATACGGGGCGTTCTATTTGAAATGAGAAAGCTAATTTTATTTTGAAATTTCTTAATCGAGTATTTGAGACACGCCCAAAGGAATGGTTGGTAATAGAAACGGTTATGCTTTTTAAGAAAGATGTAAAGACGAAATGCTCAATTATTGAGGGATATCCTTGCTGAACCTGTTAGCAAAGCCGTTCACGCAAATCCTTTACGACAGGCTATCGTGGTGGGTAGAATCTAACTCCGCATACTCCCAGAAAAGCAAGCTGTTTTTAGGAAGGGCTGTGGGTGTAACGATCATTTATCTATGGTAACTGCTTTAATACATAACAAGATTCCAAGTCTGGAAATTTGTTTGTCGAGCGCTTTTTACTCGGAGCAACACAGCAAAAGCTCTGGCAGAAAATATAGGAGGCAGGAGTAGCTACCAAATTGATGCTTTTTCTAAAAAATCTATATGGACAAGCCGTGATGAAGATACGCACAAATGAGGGTCACACTGAAATACACATAACAAAAGGAGTCTTTCAGTGGGAAATTTTAAGTCCCTTGAAGCTTTTTAAGAAAAAACGGAATGCAGGGAGTCGATACAGACGGACACAATGACGTCTTGTTTCTAACGTACGCCGACGATATGGTTATGCTGGCTAAGGCTAACAATTCGTACGATGCTCAGAAGAAGCTCGGCATATTTAACGCGTACCTCGTTGCCCATAATTTTGAAATAAATACGTCGAAAACCAAATTTATGATAATATGCAGGATTTACAAAAAGTACAATCCACTTTCTTTAAATCGTTACTGCTATTGATGCCTTGAAATACTGAAAATTTCGATTGGAGCTTGGACTCGGACATCTGACGGCAATTCAAATATTTATGATGGTGCTGAATTGGTTATGCAAGATCCTGCAGATGAAGGTGAACAGATATCTTCGAATATGTCTTATGCGCATGTTGACACTGGATAATTGGAAACAAAATAAAGACTGGGTTATACATAGGTTCGTGGTATATTATGCAAAATGAATTACAATCATCTGCTGAAGGGGGATCATAAGTAAGCCTAATTTTGCCAGACCATAAAAAGATGGTAAAAGCTTGGCCTTTTTAGGTCCTTAACTTCTTAACGGTTGTACTTTGCACCGAGGTATATTAGGTTTAATCGCCTTATTTTAACCTAAACAAATTTACGACTATACCCATTTAGTCCAGTCATTACGTCGGAAAAAAAGGTATATAAATGCAAGTGAACCGAGAAAGCTGATTTTTGGATATGTTGTAGAGGGGGCTCAAAAAAGCTTAACTAAGAAGAAAACTGAAAAAAACAAATCTCGATCTCTCAATTTTTCACTTTCGCGCTCGATATCTCAACAACGATCAACGGTAGGTGAAAAATTCATATAACCTTAATTGTAGAGCGTAAAAAAGCAACAAAAAAGTACATGAGCACAATTTTCGTATCGTGGAGTAGAGCCGAGTTATCGTGAAAAAACCAAATTTGACCCTTTTTTCGAGATGGCGGCGAAAGCTCATAGGAAATCTTGGTCGAAAATTTGAAGTTAAGCTTTTTTGAGCCCCCTCTACAACATATCCAAAAATCGGCTTTCTCGGTTCACTTGCATTTTCAAATGTTTATAATGACTGGACTAATTGTTAATAAGACACGATGTATAAACGAGAAGTACATAATTGATACATGTTCGTTTGTTTAGGAGTACTGGAGAGATCGGAGAGCTTCGGTTCCGGTTTATGCAAAATGTACTGTATTTGTAATACATAATACATACGTACTAGGTTCTAATATGTTAATAATATAATAATTGTTGAACAGAAAATCAAAAATCATTAATTAACTATTTCTGAAAGTCAAAGTGAAGTCATGTTATATTTAACTGCCTAAGCTATCCTGCTTGCAAACTCAAAGTTGAACAAAAGTTGAACTTAAAGGTGGTAATGTTAAGTGAAAAACTGCTACTTAAGAATTTCAAAAGACAGGAAAGTATATCTACATTTATACCGACAAAGAGATTTTATTTTTAGACGACAGTTATTAAACTCGGTAATAATATATGCGATGTGCTACCAAATAATACACTTTTTGAATTGAAACTTTTCAATTTTCAACTAGGCATCTAGCCACGCTTTTATCAGTAAAACTGGAATATGTATGTTCTTATTCGTACACAAGCTGTTTTCTAAGTTTTATTTTATTAAATATTAAAGTTTTATTAAAAACTATGCTCACTGTACTCGTGTTTATTAAGTGTTAAGGGTTAAGTGTTTCATTTTTTAATTATGAAAAGTATTTTGTTTGTGACATTTCTCTTTTTCCAATTTGCAAATAAATATTACAGGAACTCGAACCTTGTTTTACAAAGCTCTTTAAGCTTACACTTGTTCATAACTTTTTAAATTCAATAAATCATGAAAATGGACCTTGTGATGAGATAACTGAAAAATGTAAAATTTCCCTTGTAAGCTTTTATGTTGCTCGTAGTGTTTTTGGGCGTGTGTACTAATGAGAAGGGTAACAATTATTAATTTTTCAACAGTATTTGATTTTCTTCTATTCAGAAGAACTTTGAGGAAATTTATGGGCAGATTCGGAAACCATTTTAAATATTTCTAACGCGGCTTCCCTCATTTTAAATTTGTAAAAGCGTAAACATATGTAATAATAATTACAATATTTGTATATTACAATATTACTGGCGGTTTCTCCATTAGGTCATTTGGTCGCTGGCCTCCCAGAATTTACACTAACTTCATAAGCGATTTTTTTGCTATAAAAAATAAAACAGCTTAAACCTTCAAACCAAATTAAAATTAGAACGTTCTACGTTGCATTACTCTTTAATTACTTAAATAATTTGCGACATACACACAACCTGCAGCTACTCAAATAAAGTGAAAACAAATAAAACATCTAAAAAATTTGTAATTGCATAGATTAGGTGCCTTTCACGATAAATAAACTGCTGGACAAGAAAATTAAAGGTTTATGGCTAAATAAGTAGCACTGTTAAGATAATTAACTTAAAAGCTTTTAGAAAATCGTTTCATTTTGGAAATCCACAGGATGACAAACAAGAACGGAATATCAACTAATAAATGCTCAGGAAGCAGTGGTGCTTATCAACAGTAGCAACAAGTAGTTAATAAATCTAAAGATTATGATGTATCATCATCGTTCGCGCCTGTTCATTTCAAATAGCACAAAAAAGTTTTGTATTATAAAAATAATTTTGTTTAAATTTTCAACCTACATAATTAGTTTCCAAATTTTGTATTTTTAATTAGTATCTTTTTAGTTTAGACGGTTCATTATCTAAAAGTTGTAAAATCCGAGATCAGAGCATAAAGCTGTGAAAGGTTTGTAATTAATGTTCGTTGTTGGATGTTGGCGAAGGTACCTGCTGAAATTTATTCAGTAGAATCACACCACCTTGGTCTCAATTCGTACAAACTACGAGCTATATTGAATGTAATGGTAAGGCACAGTCTTGGCTCTTGAAGAGTCTCTTACGCGCGTATAGACGTCGTAGGCACTTAGCGTAATGGAGAATTTCTTGAAAAGTCTAGACATTTTGTGAAGCACAGCCAGATAGTGTAATAACCTTTACTAAACTACCTAATACACCAAGTGTCTAAAGTTTTTTAGGCATTTCTTGAAATGCACGTTGCTTTTGGGGCCAGAGTGGCCGAGCGAGCCGAGCATCGGATTCAGGTCTGGATGTTCTCGGTTCGAGACCGGCTGCTGACATCACTAGATTTTTCTATGTGGCAATGCTTTGCCTTAGGTGGTTCAAAGCCCACCTAAAGCTGTAAGTAGGTTCCGTCTGTAAATAACGTCTACAGTTGAAACAGACGATAAATTCCACATACAAAAAAATTTGGTTTTATACAGTCTTTTAATGTAAATATAATATCAAAAAATTAACTAGGCAATTTTTTTCTACACCTACCAGTTGCCGTTTTTCTTGTAAAATTGCTCAGCAGTGCGGTTATATGTATATAAGAAATGACAAAACCTGAAACCCCGTTTCAAAATTTGAATAATATGAATTTTTTCATCAAACTTGATATGAGAGTTCACTGGTACCATAAACTAAACAGGGATGAGCAAAGAAAGAAAAAAATGATTCATTTCTAAAATTTAATTAAAAGTGTGGGGTAAAAACAATTAAAAAATATTTGTGCAAAAATAAACTGAAGCACTGAGGGAATACACAAAAAATCAAAATTAACGTGAAAAATGTTTTTGAAAACAGCAACCGGCTAAGCGCCGGGTACTAAATATTTAGTACATTACGACCACTGAATATCAGCCGTAATTTATCCCGTCATGATCTATAACGCACCTCGTCCCAAGAGTTTAATATTACTCGTAAGTCTGGGAATCATTTATCATGTCTGTATTATTAGAATTGACATCACGATCTGGTAGGCGCGAGGCAAACGCACGAGCGATGAACCGCCGAACGTGACCATTAAAATGCCGCATGTGTAATCACGGGGTGCGGCATCTCAAATGCAGGGTAGCTAATATATATTGGGGATTGCTGGGTCCAATTCGTATTTGGTTCTCGATATCATTGTCAGCTTATGAATTTACATATCGAATACCAAAGTTAATATTATCCTTGCGGTATCTACAACAAAAGAATTTTATGTTATTTCTCAACTATCAAATCTGCATGAAAAATGAAAATTACAGTACATATTGTAATTTCGTGTAATGGGATAAGTAGTCGCGGTTCGAATACAACTGCAGAACAAGAACACAAAAAATCGAATTCAATTTTCAAATTAACATTAGAGCTCTAGTCGCGTAGAAATTCTCAAAATTAGTGTGAAAACGTCTTTGTTTGCGATGAATGAAGATGAAGATGTACGGTGATTGTTCTCATTGCAATTTATTACTCCGCGCGCTTCAAATTTTCATAATTTAGGATAAATTTCAATTATAATAGAACGTTAAAAACAACAACGAATACCTTTGAACGACAAAGGCTTTGTCATTGTCTATGTTAAAAATATTCGTGTTCAATTAAATTTTGTCGGTTTACGTTTTAAGACGAATACCATTTCGCAATCGTTGCTTCTATAAAATGAACCAGCAAACAGCAAACGAATAATTAACCAAGGCGGCGCTCGAGAAGGCGATAACGAGGCCGCCGTTCATCGATCCGTGTAACTCGGCGTATTCATTAACGTTAACGCTACGGGACTTACTAGTCATAACCACCCACCCTTCGCACAAAACACCCTGGATATGTCAGCACACATAAACAGGATATGCTTGGTAGTAAACAGTCATACGCAATATCTAAATTCAAAGACTTTATGAAAGGGTTCCACTTTGTAAACTGATTCATCACAATTTCTATAAATTATTAATTAATAGTTTGTTAAGTATAAGTAAAGACTCTTAATGAAAATTCGTTTTAACATTTACGTTTGAAGTAAATTTCAAAACAACCGGAGGCTTTAAAAAGTTACGAGGTTTTTTTGCAACGCATAGATAGCGCACCGCCGCCTTCTGTACTGTTACGGTAATATTTGACCCCAAAGGTATCGTTACCGTGCTAAAACCACCATACCGTACTCATCCTGTCATCCTTTGACATTTTTCTGTTTCTCGACTAGAAAATGACATTGAAGGAAAAGCGGTCTAACGATGTGGAAACCATCAAAATGATGAGACGAAACCACCCAAAAGAATTTCCAGATAACAATTTTTACAACATCAGTTTTCGTACGTTATAATCTAAACCTAAATAATTTTTGAAGAATATAGTGAGATTTTATATAAAATATTTTTAATAATAAATCTGCGAATATCTAACAACTTAATAACTACAAAACCATAATTTCAGGAACTATACTTCTACTATAAATTGTAAATAGGTTCTACTAGGTATTGCTTTTCCAGTCAAGTACGCAAAAGTATTTTCGAAAGTATTATCAAGTATTTTTGCGGAAATATTCGCTTTGAGACTTTTGTGTCCATAAATAACAATTTCGAGAAAAAGAATTCCTAGCCTGTCTAAAACACTTGAACTCATCACGCACGAGGCACGAGCAAAACACTTGATGAAATTTGTTGTGCTTGTCTCCTGATGTCGGTGAGAATTGGGGAAGGGAGTCTCAAATTAATATTCTACATGATCGAATAATCGTTTAGTTAAAAATTAAATGATCATCAAACTTTAACGACATTAAAACAGCGAATCGGCTACGGAAATTTTAATCAAACCGCGGATTAATTTAATGGGGTAGAACCCACATAATACTATCTACTAAGACTTGTTATACTATCCCTCCTTTTTCGTAAAAGACATCCTAAAGTCAACAAACTGAAGAAATTCAGCAATGAGTACCTAATTAATCTGTTGGAAATTATGTAGGTGTAGGTAGAAGGTGGAAGTAGTGATCTGAATGTTTCCAAGGTACATATTTGTATTTCTCAACTCTCAACGCTCAGGTCGTACAGAAATGTCACCTCTACTACCGTTTTCCGAAAGAAAGTGAGATAAAATCTTATTTTAAAACAAATTGTTTTCCTTCTTTTAGGTTATAAGGGAATATGAAGAATCATGAACGCTCGTGGAAAATTATTCCGGGGGGGAGGGGACAAGACATGCATGAACAAAAGTGCTGGCATGTGTAGGTAAATTTTCAAGATTAGGCCATACAGTGACGTCAAGACTTTGAAGCAGTGGTTAAATATCGCTACTTGGAAGTAAAAAGAAATAATAATAATAAAGGAATTTTAGTAGCGATTCATTAGTGTCTCCATTGTATTCTTTTTTTATTCTTTATGTATTTAACTCAAATGCCCCCCTGTTTGAGGTACTATTTTGATTTTTTAGTTCAGATTAGAAGTTCCAGGTAGGGGGGGGGGGGACATTTGACCGGGCTTCCGTACGCCCATGTAAAAAACAATTTAAAAAAACGCCAAAAAGCTGTATGGTAGAGCTTAGGTTAGGTATAGGTACCTACTATCGTACTAATGTTCCGTTCTCCGTCTTCTGCCCTATATTGATGCCCCAGTTTTTGACCGATAAGTTCGCCTTTTGTACATAAAATTAAAAGAGTATTTACTAACGCTTATGAAAGCGATTTTTCAAGTCACAAAAGTCAGTAGGTACCTATAAAATAATTGGAACAGGTGATAGACGCAGCGTGGTCCAGTTTTTTGAACGTTCAAACAATTTGATCATAATTTCGCAACTCACAAGTTCAAAAAGCTAATGAATTAGGCCCAAAAAGTTAGCACGCACCCCTAAATCATTAGTTTAGTAACTTTCCTGTATCTCCCTGTTAATTTTTTATGAGCGTTTTCTTCGAATACCGTTCACATTTCGGGTCTGCAGGGGCGTTTGCTACACTAGCGCTCTGACAAATTTATAAGGATAGAGTTTAAGAGAACGAGGAATGATTATAATCATATCTAGCAATAGCTGTAACTAATAAGTAATAAGGTTATGTTACATGAGGGTTATTTATTCACTATTACATTTATTTGTTACTTATTGATCAATTTATTATATCATTTTTTTCGAGTCTGTTGGATTCAGATCGTTTTTTATAAGCCAATATTAAAAAGCAGCGTTAATTATAACCACACTAATTTAAAAACAAACCAACCGCCTAGAAAAAAGAAGATTTGCCTATACTAGTTAAAAATTATTAATAAAGAGATAGTATAGGTACTACAAAATATTTTAAATCGAATAACAAATTTCGTTAACGTAGAAAATGATCTCGAACCTTTAGAAGCAAAATAAAACAAGGATTAGACTGCCGTGAAACATCCGGGCGATCTCAAAATCCGGTGTATAGCTCCGGGCTTCGCTATAATACACGCAGCAAGTAATAAATGCTAGCGACTTGGAAATTTGCGTGGTTTTTCATTACATTTCGTGTTTGATGTTTAAATTTATTCTATTTAACAGATCATCTTGATACTATTTAAAAATTTTCACTAATGCAAAAATCAATAACGGTGCCTAAAATTAGTATTAAAAATAAATAAAAACATGTACCTAACCTCTTCATTACAACATTCATGTGAAAATTCAAATTTCGCCAAAAAATTTGACGTTTTTATTAAAAATTCTTTATTTTAGGTCATACATATTTTTCTATATCAATACAATTGTTTTCTGTATTAAATACAGACTAAAATATGAATGTGAAATATACTTTTTCTCTAACTGAACTCTTGGTTTCACGGACTTATAGACATAGACCCTTCGGTGCCTTGAGGCGTAAAGCATCCCTATCTCTCATATTCTGTATCTTGTAACAAAATATTTATAAACTTCTACCTTTATCGAATCTACGTAATCGAATATTTCTAATTAAGCTCATTTTTTGTTTTCTGCAAATGCACACGTCTTTTCGAAAAATCACTAAAACCAACATTAATTTAAATTTTTTCCAATTTCTGTAAGTTTTAAAATTTAGGTAAACAATTAAGATTTACAAGACTACGGTTTTACAGAGTGTTTCTAGTAGGAACATCTACAAATTTTATAATTTAACTGAAAAAATTCTATAATTGTAGAGAAGTTGAATATCTCCACTTGGTGTGTGTGGATATTGAGATAGATTGATCGATTGATGTTGCTTGGTAGCGCTGTACCAGTAACTTCTTTTATCATGTGTCGTGACTCGTGACATATAAACAATATAGCTTTACTTTGCAGACAGTAAGACAGGGACTGTCTGACAGTTCCACACAAATTTCGTCTTGATTTATCTCTACTCTAGAGAGAGATAAGTAAATTTACAGATTTTACGTAACTTATAGGTAAATTTAGGTGCTAAAATTATTAAATATGTCAAAAAATTAAAAGTGCGCTATTATCTACATTCTACTTCCTAGTGTGGTACGTCGCCACCGACTCGTTACCGTCGCCGTCACCGAAATGCGCTCCCATCACCGTGAAACCATGCTACTTCAGAAAAAATTGTTAAAATAACAAAACAAAATTGGTCAGCCAGCCAAATTTTGCGTAGAGGTTCTCGATCCTTAAGGTTTAAGAAATTTTATCTGAACCTGCCGATATGATGTTGAGAGTAGCATTGCAAATAGTTGGAAAATGGGCATTTAAAACATCAGTCTCTCTGTTGCTTACAAAATTAATGTAACTTCTATCTTTTTGCTTTTCTATACAATAAATATTGACTAAGGCACGTAACTATAACCATCGTAACCCCACCCCTTTTGTACTCTCAGCAGATCTTGCAAAAACAGTTTCAGAAACTCAAGTAGCAACCTCTACGCAGAATTTGACTAAGTAGTCAACTTTTTATTTTTTTATATTCAGAACGCCTATAGCTCTATAAAACTTTAGTTGCGTTTCTTCAAAGACTATCCAGTCTAAATAAGATAGTAAACGAAGTATATGGAACCGAATGAAACATCTTTAAAACGTAGTAGTACATTGTATAGTCTTTGGTTTCTTTTAATGGAGTTAAATGATCGGTTTTGGGCCCCAACGTTATTAGTTGAGGTTGCCGACGTCCCTATTAGTCTCAACTATAATACAATTTTGGGAAACACTCGCAGCTCTGTGGCGAGCACATAAAAACCCTTCTTCCGCACGCTCTCGCCGTAATTAGAGGATTGGGCTCATTACATGAAGTGCAATGGATGTACGTCTTGTAAACGAAAACAGGTAAGTAAGGGGGGAGGGGGTCTTTTTGGTGCCTTAAAACTATGACTTATTGGCTAAGGGATGGCAATTCTAAAAGAACAGAAACTGGTCCTCCAAGCTATGGAGAGTTTTGTGACGGCCAATGACCAACCCAGGAAAAAATCGTGGTGTAACATCTGCATAATTTTCGAAACATAGGTATATTTAGATAGGTTAGATAGGTAAGGTCCTATAACTCATTTTTTAAAGTAGGTATTCGACAAAACTGGGCGAATTTCAAGATAGGTGATACTGAAATCATAATGCAAACCTTCGAGGTTCTGGAAGCTTTTGACAGAGTTTGAATATTAATAATTAAGTTGAAAATTAACGAAGTGTCTGTGGGATCAGGGTGATGGTTGAGCGGCTAAAGACCGTTGGATGCAGATCTAAAGGTTCTTGGTTCGAATCCGACCGACACCACTAGATTTTTCTAATGTGTCAAATACCTTGGTCCGGGTGGTGCGGAACCCATCTAAAGCTATAAGTCCCGTCTGTTAATAACCATAGTATTAGTTGATACGGACGTAAAATATCACGTATAAAAAAAACTTTAAAAACACTAAGTACCTATTGACTATCAACCATTAAAAGAATTTTATTTTTCCAGAATTGTATTACGAAGAGCAAGGTTCTTAAAAAACTTCGTGTTTAAATCGCGATATGAAATATGTAACGGCCAAAATTACAAATTAAAAAAAAATCGTTCATACTAGAATCTAAAAACGAACCAAAAGCTCTAAAAGTGCTCAAAACCTACCCTTACAATTTAACTTATTTCGCTAAGCTGCTACGCAATTTTACAAGTGTATTTCAAGATTTTTTTACAGATAATATCTGAACAAGTGCATTGCGAAAATATCTAGCAAACACCGTTGTCACATTTTCTTCGGAGTTTTAGTCGGAGTCGGTCATTTGAGTTTCCGGCTTAAATTCAAAATTTCAATTCTATAGGACTTAACTCTCTTTTGGAGTCAAGCCCCACACTGATCCTAATTCTGTTTTTCTAAAATTTCTATTTGATTTTGCTTCTTAGGTCTTAAAACGTCAGACATTTGCAATAAATAAAAATTTGATTTTTTTATCGACAGTAGGAAGTAGGAACGTATTACATACACTTAGGCCCAGTATATGAATGTCCACTTAAGTGACCCGTAAGCAATAAATGAGACTTAAAACGGGTTGCCGGTTTAGAGCTGCTGAAGTAGCCTGTAACCTGTAACTTAAGGGTCAATAGAGGTGTGATTTATCTTTCACTTAACGCAATTCTTCTTTTTAGCTAAGGGAACATTCAAATACCGGGCCTTAGGTATTGGGTACTACCACTTATTACTTATTTATAACTGATAATCAAACCTATTCTGCATCATAACGTTCTATCTTTTTTATTTAGCTGTGATAGAACGAGATAGAACGTTATTTTAACGTAAAGGTTGACCACTATTTTTAGAAGTTATGATACAGAATCGTCCTGAATATCTGGCTATAAAGTCTGTTTTTTTTTCTAAGGTTCTTCAGGAGGTGAACCAAAATAATGATACAATGATGGTAGTCTAGTCTAGTCTATCAATACTTTACAGGGTTTACGTACTTACAGTTGTTTTTTTTTGGAAAATTTTCCCACTCCAACCCTGAGTGTCTAGAGATCCAAGATCCATGTCATATGATTTTTTAATCGATACTTTATTTAGTCTAAATCTTCTTGAACCCAATAGTATTCCCCATAGTTATGACTTATGACAAAGAAAATATCAAATTAAAAATGCCAATTTTGTTATTTTCCGCCATATTTCAGAAACGTTATGGAGGGGGTAAATTTTGTTTTTTGATTTAGCGTAGGCATAACTCGAGGATCGTTTTTGTCCATTTAACCAATTCTCTAACTACGCTAATAAGCGAGATCTTTGTACTTAACACGAAATTTGATACATCCTGTATATCTGGTGATTTTAATGCCCCTCGTAATCTCTAATTCACTTGTTATATTAATACATTAAATAATCAAGTAAATATCACACATCTGTGGTTGACACCTTGTTCAATTTCAAAGCAATCGCCTAATGCTTCATTTCTCTTAATTATCGACCATCAAATTACAAATTAATTTATCGTTTACATATGTGATTTTACATAATTAAAGACAATAACGAGTATCTGCTAATGGCAATTTCAACAAAAAAAAAGAATGGAACGGTCTCCAAGGTAAATTTTTATCAAATTTCATGAAGTTGAAAGTTTTCACTAAAGTGCAATTTATTATACCTGGTACCGGGTGTGGTAGAATTTTAAAAGTTGATGACCGGAAGTTCAATGTTAATTTTGGCTAGGTTTCTGTTTATAATGTAAGACTAAACTTGTCAAGCTTTAATAACTTTAAACTGCCCTACAAAAATATTATATATACTTACCTATAAATCAGTATTTAATAAAATTAACTTTGAATTCCCTATTATATCGACTTTTAATTAAATTCCACACCCGGTATAGAAAAATTATGTTTTCTGTTCAAAATCAACAAAAAGGGTGTCACACGTTCATTGTTTTTTTCTGGTATTCGTGTTAATTTGTATAAACGTAAAGCTTTGAAATATTTGGAAGTTTAGTTATCTAATAACTTTAATATTTTAGAAATAATCGAGTATTTGAACTGTACGTTATGCTAACCTACAATAAAAGTTTAAATTGTAGAAATGGAAATAAATTAATTCAAATTTTATGAACTCTGCATGAAAATTATTTCAAAAAAACCATCGAAAAAGAAAAAACTCGTATAACGAAATATTTTTGTTAATAAAAATTTTGAGCAGAAATTATAAAGTTTAACATTTTACCCTAAATTCGCATTCAAGTATCAGTACGTATCTGCTTTGTAAAGCTTATTAAATTCGAGATTTCTCAAAATCCTTCTATGCAGCGGAATTGACAAAGCAGTGCTATACGAAGTTAAGGGGAGTAGGTATGTTGTATGTCACCCCCGACTATCGAACCCTATATTTCCGATATTTCTCTATCGCTTGAACGTGATGCGATATGAAATACAAACAACCCTCGAGTGCGGCCGGAGCTTCGAAGCGATGACAAGGCCGCAGCGCGTTTGTCTGGGTAATGGGGTGTGGGACGAAATCCGTCCCGTTTCCTCGTTCCCTTGTCCCGTGCCCTGTTCCCACCGCAGCTGCTCGGTAACAGTGCGGCGGCTTGTGATAAATCAGCGTGAGCGATAGCGTGACTGCTCTGAGCACGAAGCCCGTAGAAATACTACGAACGGAATTATACATGTGACGCATTGTTATCCCTCATATTGATGATTCTATTTCATTCGCTAACGATTATTTTATATTGTACATTGAGCCTTTATAACAAAAGAAATTAAATCTTGATCTATTCTATTATTATCGTTATTAAACTAGTTTAGCTATAAAATTTTAAATTGCTCTCGTGAATACCGAATACCTATAAGCTTTTTTACATAAATGGGGGTTGCTTAATCCCGTGAAACTGGCGGATTATCAATTGCCTATGCTACTAAGCAAAAGGATTATCCTACAATAGTTTTGCTATCAGTTTAAACCTGATTGCCCCCAACGTCAGATTTTAATTTGTTTTTGTTTTATTTGCAATTCGAATACGACTTTTAAGAATCAAAATTTCTCCATAATACAAAATTATAGCAATTCGCTTTAGTAAATACCTTTCTCGGGGCAAGTAACGTAACTCGTGAAACACTACCTATTTACTTTTTTATAAGTAGACTTTTACTCTTTACCATCAAGTTTACAATCCTGCCGATAAAAAAATCTTAAGTTTTCTACGTTAGAAGTTAAAGAAGTATATAAAGAAAATCAACCAATAAACTCGGAATGGTGTTACCAATTCCTGCGGCTGACACGCTCAGAGCAACTCGTTTGTCAGACGCTCCTAAGGGAACGCCAGAACGGTACTTCAATCTTCTAGGCACAGAGGCGATCGCGTGCAAAGACTCGTTACACAAAACGGGAACATAGAAGCTATCGCATGCAATATTAATTTATAATGCGCACAGTTCTGCTGTGCGTTCCCAATCCATTTAAGCAATTTTCACAGTTTTACATTTTTTGTAGACGTTGTTTTTATTTCCGATTTCAGTTGATTTTTTTAGTTTGATTAGAAATATAGACTTTGTAAAGATTCAGAGCGATTTAAGGTTAAATCGATTACAACAGTGATAACCTGGAAACTACATTAACTCAGAATAAGAGTGTCAAACGTCAAACGTATAGAAGAATATAAGCAAAAAATATATAAGCGGCGATAGTATATTTTGATGGAAGAAATCAATACATAGACAATAAACTTTGGAAAAATATGCTTTAGCAGTGCCAATCATCCAACTGCTTGGCCGTATTAATATCAGCGTGTGGTAAGGGGTGTTTTTACTACCCCTATTCCCTATTCGGCATGTTGCCCTTATCCACATTCCGTCTATTGATGTCCTGTTCGATGCTAGTAGCGCGTTATGGCGTCACAGACGAAGAGACGACGGACGAAACCCGCAATTAGGGGGCAGATGGTGCAGCTGTGGTTCGCTTCGCTCTTGAGCCCGTAAGCGAAATTAATTATGGAGTTAACCTCAGATTAACATTTTTACGAATGCTGTAGCAATTAGCATATTTACTGAGTGTAGTATCAATTTATGGAATTTTAATTAGTAGAATTGTGATTCGATTTAAAAATTCAAAGGCACCAAGACTATTTCTGCATGAAAAGTTTCGTCGATTACGGGCAGTTAGTCCATATAAATAATATAAATATGTATGTACATATCAATTTTATATAAATCGAATACAAACTTACAATACTCGCTTCCCACCCTGTTAACGATGTTGTAAGTCCAAAGGCCCTTTTGGATTTTTAACTAAACGAGCAATTGCGGATGTTTGATTTTTGAAAAATTCTTTCACGTCCATGATAGGAGAAGAACGATATCGTTCACTAATTTATTTGGAGATGTTAGATAAGTGGAGATTGATAACATTTTTTTGCAACATTTTAACATTTAAAGATCTCTAAATATACTATACGAATCAAACAATTTAATTTTGATGGTATGTAAAAACAATTGCTAATTTTCGAATAGGTAATAAGGTAGAGTAGACTTGAAACGAGACGACCTGGGCGGAGTCAAAGCCTTACGCAGTAAATAAATATGAAAGGAGTACCTATACCAGTGAGTGGCGTTGTGTATCCAGAGGCAGTGACGACGTAATTGAACCTTGTACCTGCCACCCTTATTTCAGTAAAGCTTTCGTCATTACACATTAGTACATTAATTTAATTTTGTTTAATATAAATAAAATAAACCAAAAAGAATATTTTCAAAAGTGCCTAGGAGAGAGAACACGATTTTTCAATAAATAAATTAGGGTTTTTATCCCGATTACTTGAAATGATGTCAAGTATTACATCGAGGGCTTGAAGCCCGAGAAACGAGATCCGAAGGGCTGGCTTGTTTTGTTATGGAAGTTAGTTCAGCGCTGCGCGCTGAATAGGCACTCTAATGTGTATTGTACCTGTTGATAAACCGATAAACCACGTAATTTAAGTATTAAAAAAAGTCGGTAAATTTCAAAATTTAAATCTTAAAACTGACTAATGTAGGTACAGACAGAAATACATCATACATCAGTGTGCCAAAGATGCTATATTGGGCTGTAATGCTTATAAATACTGCAAGATAAGTATTAACGTAATGAGTGTACCAAACCTTCCCGATACGATCTGGTTTTCATCACTCTTTAAGGCTCCCATAGGCCAAAGTGATCACGCTGTTGCGGTCACGATCTTGATCTGGCGGTCTAACTTTAGCTCTAGCGATTAGGGCATCCACACCAATGCAATTTTACCTCCTGATTCTCAGTACTTGTTTACTTGTAGGTGGTAAAATTGCATAAATGTGGGTGATCTCATCGATTAGAGCGAGATCGCCAGATCGAGATCGTGGCAGCAACTGCGGGATCGATTTGGTGTCTGGTGTGGGAGAGCCCTTATTCAAGTTTGAAGTTTGAACTCTATACAAAGTGAAAAAGCCTGTTTTTCTAATGATTAAAAGAATATTCAAACAGTGAGACTTACAATAAAGATACGTTGATAGATCTAATAGAATTTATTCCTTTATTGTCATAAATTTTATTATTTTTGTGAATGCGTTACTGCTTTTTAATTTTTTTAACTCTACCCAGTTTAAAAATATGATAATATTTTTCTATGTAGATACAATTTGAAACAATTTAAATAACTTTCGAATAACACTAAAAAATAGCGCACCACCACTCATATATCATCATTATTTTACATACTTTTTGTCAGTTGGTCAAGTCCGATTACAGAGCAGGGATAGACAAGGGGTCGCTTATCGTTCCACGTATATTACGGAGCGCGTGTGTCCTTTTGTGGTGCCGTTGAAGCGGAACCGGAAACACGGCACCACACTCCAATTGTCACGACAGGGTCTGATCGATAGTCATGCAGTATTTTGGATTAGGTCAAAAACGTGCCACTTACGTTCAAAAACAATCGTCGATTTTTGTTTTCGAATTTATTAGGGATTCAAAAAATAAAGTCTATCATGTGAAACCTTTCAAAAAATTAATTTACATACAATCAATCCTTCAACCAGCGTCAACATTCGCTCATTTAAGACGACGACGAAAGATAATTATACAATTTTTAATGAAATATAAACGAATGAGAACGAGCTCCTTATGATTTGCAACTCTCAATCACAATTGATAAAAAGTAAAAAGCAACGTTTTTTACGTTTACGTACAGTTATTATTTAAATTGTTTCCCCAAGTACTTCTAATAAAGACTGGATGCGAATAGAAGAGACAGAGGAAGCAAATACAGAACGTTGGCAAGTTGTGAAACGCATCCTCCAGGGATAGTTACACAAGCGCGCGTTAAATTTTGCATATTGTTGAACGTTGTATCCTGAATATAACTTATGCGGAAACGTGACGTATTATGGGATTATAGGGACTTAAGGCTACAAAGCATGTAATGTAAGCACACAGACAGCGAATGGATTTCAAGTGTACATACATATAAAGATGCTAAACTCGTCCTTGACATGTAAATATTTTCTCTTCATCTCGCTTCGCTTTTACGCGAATAATAATTCTGTTGTGGTGGTAAAAAGCTAAAACTCGACGTTACAAACAATTCCTATTTCATTGAATTATTGCATTGACAGCAATATGATATACGTTAACTTTACATATTATATACATACCAATTTTGACATTTATCGTTTATTCATTATACATTTTGTTGGAAGATCATTTTTAGAATTAATGACGTTCGCTGCCAAATCTATTGAATATTTGTTTGATAACTTGAAACGTTTAAACAGCGTAGCGTAAAAGCTTCGGGCTGGATTCAGCTATTTATTGGACAGTGAAATCCGGAAGCTAATAATAACATGCATTATTATTTATTAGTACGGATATGCATAACATTTACGATTATGGTAGTTTTAATACACGAGGTATGCAAAATTACCCCGACAGTAGGGAAAATTAGAATCGAGCAGCTAGTCCGTAGATAATAATATAAAGCACGAAACAACAAATTCAACTCGTCGGTTAGTGCAAAATTTCAAGCGCTATCGGTATCATTACCGCTCCGGGCAAAGCGGCTCCAGTTCTGACGCATCAATCAGTCAGGATACTGGCAGCGCCGTCTTTTCTCGCCCTAATTGTAAGCGCGGGATTTTAATGTTCTTCCTACCTTACTTTTACCATGAAATATTGCCCACTTCCTTCGTTCTTAAATAGTAGTGGTGACAGAAACAATTAAATCAGAAACTCTTTTTATTAATTATTATAAAATACTTTTAATTTTTAACTTTAATCATTGCGTTCCATTGCAAACCAGTATTATAATAAATTAACTGCCGCACACAATGTTATCTCGCACAATTTTGAGTTTTAGCAGTGTATGGCAGTTTCTATAATCACAGTGAGAGTAGAGTATTAGCATAGCTGTTAGCATGCTTTTGAGTGCCCACTATAGTTAAAATTTTATAAATAATTTAAAAAAGTACTACTCATGTCTTATTTACTGTAAACAATTTTTATAATTTCACTGTTATATACTAAAGTCATTCCCATTTCCCATTTGAAAATTCTTTTGCATCTTAAGAAAAACTATATGTATCCCGCTTCAATAAGCTTCAAATAAGTTGTGGTAGAAACAGGACGCAACGAGACTTGAACTGTAGTGCGAAGCTTGAAAGGTCTCTTCACATTTACAGATCACATAGTTGTGGCAGAAACGGGGGATGGATCCCGGATCCCGGTAGGAACATGCAAAAACGTATCGTTACGTATAATTCAAACGAGCACGTCCATATACTAATAAAAAATAAACTGTGCCAGTGCTATCGTCGGGCCTTCAGTGCCAGTGCAGGGTCGGGACGTTGGGATGTACATTCCGATAACGTTGTCGACAATATTTTCTATAAACGCGGGAATTTCTGCCAATTTTGCGCCCCTCGCGCTAGAAATAAAATGAAATAGCGCCGCAAACAAAAAATTTGTATTGCTCAAGGTCGAATGGCTTAAAATGAAGTTCCGCAATTTTAATAGCGATTGACAGAGTCTCCAAAAAGATGTTTCATAAAGGGTTGAAAATGAAGAATTCAATTATGTGCTATACTTTTTTATATAAAAAAACAATTGTATGAAATAATTACGCGGTCCTTAGGATAAATCCAAGTCTGATAGCACCCTATTCAAATAGGTACTTAATTATTTTAAACGCGGTTTGATTTTGATTTTAATATTTTAAAGATTTTCCAATTTTTGGAATTTTCACGATCAACTGATGAACGAACTTACATCAACTTTAGAAATTTTTGAGCATATTTTTAGACTGTGAGAAGCATTATTTTATAGAAAAGAACATTTTTACAATTTACATAAAACAGGAAAAGAGAACATCTGACCACCCGTCCCTACTCCCTACCCCAACCCCGTCTTTGCGTACAATTCCCTATAGAAGCTCTTGTAGCATTTGTTCTTAATTTGTTTAATTATAAATAAATTAAAATTATTTTATTAAACATCGTATAGAGCTCAAACCTTATTTTGAATGATCAAATTGCCCAAATTGAAATAAGTATTCAATTTCGGCCCCACCAACATATTTCCTCTCTAGTCTCTATCTCTACACTGTATAGTCATGTTATTTGATAATTCACACCAACTGTGTGTAGCTTACTCTACAATCACACACTATAGACGTATGGGCTCACGCTTGTAGTACGCGAGGCCGCGTGCAACGCACCTCTCGCACGCGCTCGTGACGTCTCTGTCACGGCACTGTGATATGTGCTATGTGGATCGACCCTAAGGTTGGTGTTTTTCGATACGTGTAAGGTGTAAAAAGAGGAAACCATTATTTAAAAAAGTTTAAACGAAAATATACGTTCGTTCTTCACCTCCTGTATGCTGTTTGAATTGAAATTGAATGCCTTGCACTTGCAGTATCGCTGTGTCGCAGTTTCAGATACAAAAATATGCACGGTTTGTTGCAGTTTCCACTTTCCACTGAAGTGGTAGCCTCCTTCCTTCGGGTCAGATCTGAAGTCGATGCAGTGAACTTTAGATAAATTTTTAATTAAATTTGCCGATGTAACAAAACATGAGTTACAAAAAATAATCTATAGCGAACAAACAGTTGCATTGCAGTAAGTAGCTTTCGTACTACAGATAGGTAATTATTTAGTAACGATAATATTATGTTTATTTTAATAAAATTTTTATCGGTAACAAGATCAAGGCTATTGTAACATTCCTGTTATTGCGGTTTGTGGAGCGAAGCGATACGATGGGGAACAGTACGAAGTTGGAGCACCGCTTCGCCGACCTCTGTCGAATCACATCGCCAGAATGTTCAACCCAAACTCGCCGCACCGCAGTTACTTTCGTGCCATCGTGGGTTTACGTCGCTTCGCACAATGAATAACTTTCTACTTATAGAAAATATTAAAATGCGCCGTGCATTATGGGATAATTCTTTGTGGGATAGAATTGATGCCGCAGCAAGAGAAGTAATGTGGGAAGACGTAGCAGAACAAATGAAAAGTCACAGTAAGTTAAACGAACTTCAATGTACAGTAATTCGCACGCTTGGCGTCACCGCTACCACGGTGTTACGTTAGTCGATAGACATGCGCTCAGCGCTCACACGTAAAGGTTTAGCCTCAGCGTACTCTTGCGCATTACCCCTTTGTGACTTTCAACTTCCGTTTGTATGAGAATAGTTGAATGAGTTAATTTACCCTGTTTCGTTTATAAGTTATACCTAGAGCCCGGATTTATAAGCATTTATAATTTCAAAATAAGCGCTTAAAAATGTTTCAAAAAAGATGAAAAAAAGTCTTATAAAATTCAAAAAAAGTGCGTAAAATCAAACGTCAAAATGTATTTTTTCTGTTTTTACGAGATATCTTGCAATTTTTGAAACTTTTGAAAACAACGTAACATTCGGCATACGAAAAGCCGTAGAAAATTGAATGCACTTTATTTTTCTATAAGAACACTTCTCTAAAAGTGCGTAATCTAAAAAAATTCCGGTTGACCGATTTTTAAATTCTTGTTAAACTTGAACGAGTTCTAGCGCCTAAGTCGCTCGTCTGAAGGAAAAACCTAACCGATATAATTTGTAAGAAATTGTATGTAGTTTATTGTTATATAGAAGTACTTTTCCCCCCAAAAAAACCTGAAAAAAGAGCAAAAACCCGCTCTTTTCGAATCTCCCCTAAGTTAATGCTGCTGCGAACACTTAGGAGTGCCAGGCGGTTTTATAACTCATTTGCAATGTTTCTTCAGCTGCATTCTCAGATATTTTGTGCTAATTGTTTTAGCATATTTGCACACTGCCTCCCACCCAACTCGCGCGCTTTCCGTTGCAGACGTCTCGCTCTAGCGAGTTGCCGCTCGAATCTTTAACAGCGTCTGCCGGACGTTTCGCTATTTTGTATCCTTTTTTAACCCATCACAGCCCGACAGATGAATAATTTTATATTGGCTATAGAAAGTATTTAAATAAAATTATTGAATCTTTGGAATAATACTAATATAAGTGGTGTAATGTTTGCTAGCTCTTGGTCTATATTGTTTCCACAATATTTTGAATGAACTTTTTTAATTCTGAGGGGTGTTGATTAAAATACAACGAAGAGATATATTTTTATAATTTATAACTAGACCTGATGGGCACGAAAAATTACGGCAATTGAATTTGTAATGGCATTTTCTTATCAATTTAAAGTTGTATAATGTTTACCTCGGACTTATTTTATTTTTAGTGCTAAAAGTTGCGTGTTCTATTAATTATTTTGGTAGTAATTTATTTTATTTAATAGCAGTGTCTACTTGCGGAAGATAACGCAGCAAAACCCAGGGGGCAATTAGGATTAGGGATGGGATAACCCGGGAGTTACAAATATCAATTGGCCTAAATATAGGTACTACTTACGTGATGGAAAATTGTAATTTTATTTGTTTATCTAAAAAATTTGCGCGAAAATAGCGGTTTTTATCCTAAAATCCAACGAAACGTTCTGTGGTCAAGCTGAGAAAACTTCCTTTCGTGGTAGTACACCGCATGTATGTTATATAGGATAAATATTAAGTGCCATCATTTCGCCATTTTATTTGTAAAATATGTATAGATCGTAAAATACATAGTTGTAAATATTATACTATTTAAATGTTGTTTGTTTTAGAAGACATAGTAAAAACGAGATGGAAAAATCTGAAAGATTCGTATAGGAAATTGCTATTAAAAGCAGTAAGATGTCCTGAGAGCAATTACATAAAGTGGAGATACTTTCCTCACTTGGAGTTTATAAAAAATATTATCTTGAATACTAAATCCAAAGTCAACGATATATCGATTAAAAGCCCCGAAAATGTATCAATAGAATCAGGTTACATAGTGGATATGGAAAACGTAAACGAAACAACAGAAGATCCGCTATCATTTTCAGAAGACTACGAAGTAGAAGTTAAGCCCAAAAAACGAAAACTTCCAACCGAGCGTATAGAAATTGAATACGAAAAATCTGATTCTCCAGACAAATTATCGGCGAATTATCCGAACGATGACGATTTACAATTTCTTCTAAGTTTATATCCACATTTTAAACAAGTTCCATTAAATAAAAAGTTACCTTTGAGAATGAAAATTGAAAAAGTCATTTACGATGAACTTTTTAATGACAATAACTCAAACACCTCGTTACCTTATTGAATACACATAAGACATAAGTATTATGTACTAAAGTGGTTCAAAATATACAGACTGGCAATTCTAAATGTTATTTAGTTGAACATCGGTTGGCTCTGCTTGTGGAGCCTTTGAAGAAATTCTAAAAGCAGCATTAGATCAATTTTAACGTCCTGACCTCGAGAGAGCGAGCCACTACCAAGGATTTAGGTATCTATTGAATGCTTTTTTTGAGAATTTCTTCAAATTATGATATAGTAAAACAATAAATTATTTAGAAAACATTCTTTAACCTTCGCAGTCCCGAAACCGGGTCACGACTGACCCACAGTCGAAATATTTTTGAATAACTTCTATGATAAATTTTTTAAATATAATTTCCTTCTGTGTATTCTCCTAAAATACTAAACTACATAATATACTGCTGGACAATATCGAAAAATGTATAATTTTAGAAAAACGTTAATAAAGAACACCCTGTATAAAAATCTGCAGAAATGAAACTATGAATATTAGATTTGAAACAAGCAAAAACTTTTACGAAGAGTAACATTTTGTGATAAAATCGTTAATAGGCGAGATTAGATTGAAACCAAAATGTCCTCATCCGAAAACACAAAATAAAAAATGGGTCATCGATGACCCGCTTTTGGTAAACAATGATTGTAATTTATTTTGGGACTGCGAAAGTTTAAAGAAATTCCATAAGAAGTGGTCACTGAAGCTCAAGTAAATAACGCACAGAAAAATTGCGGAGGATAACATTAGATGTCGTGGAATTTATAAGTTGGAAACATTTGCGGCAGTTTTAAAGTTTAAAGTTATACATGGTTATACCTACTATCATATGCCTCTATGCCTATAATTAATTTGTTAAATTTACTATTGTGTGGGAATTTAATATTTTATTAAAATATTTAAATATATTGATGATGTATTAATTCGCGAAATACACGATTATCCACCATCTCTTCCAACAAGTCATATTTTTCTTATACAAAAAATTTGAAAGTTTGGATAGTTGAAAGCTAGTAGTTCTAATGAGCAGCTAATCTTCGTTTCAGGTTTCTTCGTCAAAGGTTTCTGATATTCTTAAAAATGGTCGACTTAAAACTTACACAGAAGACAGAAGTGCAGAAGGTCTTCCTCATTACTTTGACTTTACTATACCCCTTTTTTCTAAGCGCTAAAATATACCTAGAATTGAATGTTTTCGTAGAAATAAATTTGAATTCCTTGATAAGCCTTTTAGACCGAGAGTTATTGTGGAAACTGGAAACACAATAATAGAAGCTAAGAGAGAATATGAATTTCTTTAGGACTGGGGACACAAATATTAAGATTTAGAAAAACAAAAACATTTACCTATGAAAGTTGTCAAATTAAACCAACCCCTACTCCTATTTTTCAGGTTAAAAAGCTTGTTGATAGTAAACAGGTTTGTATTTCAAGAAACTTAAAATAATATGCAATGTTTTGATTCAAAATTGGAAAATTCGTTTATTTTTGGTGAAACCGGAAATTATAGAAACTAGGTAAGTGTTACTAAAAATTTTTATATCAAAAGTTGATATAATTTTAACTTTATATTTATTTATTCATAAACATCGAAATTATCGAAATATTCCGACTTCCAGTATTTCAGTGTTACTAGTCATTATAGGAGGCGCTACTTCAGTTTCATTAGATATTCTAAAGCCGCTCCGTAAAGTTCTTTTTGACTTACGCCACCAGCAGAGAGGTTCAATACAATCAATAGAAGAATAGAATAGAAAGATATTATTCATTATTGTACCGCTCTGCTGGTGGTAAAGTTACCGACAACTTTACGGAGCGTACCTACCATACCTACTAGCTATATTTGATTTGAAATTTGAATTCTACCCTAGAAGTCAAAAATGAATATTTATCAATTTATTTATGGCTTTAAAAAAATTATAGAGGTTTCTTTGAGGGTACAACTGGTACAACGTATATACAGTGTGTCCACGGATGGACCTAACTATACTTGTAAACTTCCTTATTTTTCATTTTTATATAAAAAGTCATTCTTTATAAAGAGTTTTGCTTTTTCTGAAAAGTCCTTTGCCATAGTCAAAATGTCGATGCAACGTACAGGGTGTTTAGAAAATAAGGAAACGTCAATGAAGATAAAAGTAAAGTACTAGTTATACAAAAAGAAATTAAAAATGTTAGAGGAAAAAGTTGTTTCTAATGTTAATAGAAGCCTAGATATGAAATTTGAACATTGTATCTCAAAGTTTGTATTTTTGACTTCTTTAAAATAAAAGCAATAAGTACTCATGTGCTCAATAAAATTTACCAAAGTGCATAATTTATTGAAAAATAAACACAAACAATAATAACATCGCAGCTCTCCTGCATAAATATTACCATTGATATTACTCAACATGAGATCCGCCTACTTCTACACAAATACAAAGTTTGAGATACAATGTTCAAATTTCATATCTGGGCTTCTATTAACATTAGAAACAACTTTTTCCTCTAACATTTTTTATTTCTTCTCGTATAAATAGTATTTTACTCTTATCATTATTAACGTTTCCCTATTTTCTAAACACCCTGTACGTTGCATCAAAATTTTAACTATGGCGAAAGACTTTTCAGAAGAAGCAAAATTCTTTATAAATAATGAATTTTTATCTAAAAATGAAATATAAAAAAGTTTACAAGTATAGTTAGGTCTATCCGTGGACACACTGTATACTAACTCTAGTACTGATTCATTTTCATCGTAAAAAAATTATTAAGTGCACCGTTCACTTCCTATGGGAATATACGGAATACACAATAAGATAATGATATTACATATCACACCTAATTAGCAATGAAATCGTGTTATAATAAACTGACATCGATTCTAGTATAGAAAACGTGTTGTGTATATGAGATATCTATCGCACCGCAATCATACGTGCCTGTCTCGCGTCGCTTCCCAATTATGGATGCCAACAAAATTCCTTTCGGATAGGTTAGAAGACGGAACATAATAACGTGATATGTAGAGAGAAATAGCGGAAGCGAACTCGATATTGGATGGCAAGAAAAGCATCGTAACAGACGGAGCCGTCGAGTCGAGCCGGTGGCGGTGATAATCTAATCGACGGCGCTGCACTACTCCCTAATGACTTGCTCGACGCGGAAAGATATTGCGTCGCTCTACTTCCCATTACGCTTCCACATGGGAACACGTTCGCTTCATTGGAGGTATAAAAGTTTTTCGTTCGTATATAAAGTCCCAAATATCGATACTCGAACCAATTACAAAGTGAATAACAATAAGAACTCCATAAACACGTCAAAAAAATATTTACGTTATTATACGTTTTATCGACAAGCATTTTTCAATCTTTTTCATTTTTTTAATATCAAGAGCGCGAAATAAACCGAATTAAAAATTGTCGAATATTAAGCATCTAACACATCTGTATTACAAATGGGATGTCGAACGCCACGACTCGCAAAGCGTTCCAGCTTTGCCCAACTCGATAGCGAATTGCAATAAATCACATTACCCTCTGCCGTTCTCTACACAAGGATTGTGTCCAGCACCTTGTTCGGTTCAGGTCAAGTACAATCAATTCGAAAGCCATTTGCTATTATTGGTAGTGTAGTGCTATAACAATAATTTTCAAATTTAACTACCTCACCGCATATAGTATTTAGTATGTAGGGATGTAAATAATATTGTAGTTAACCGTTAGTTAACTTAGTTTAATAGTTTTTTAACATTAATGCCCGATATTTTTTATTTGGCTTCGTTAGCGGTTCTTTTTTTTTATTTTATAATTATGACCGTAAACTGGGGCTACTTCGACGCGTTTTTGGATAAAGCCCTTTATTCTAGCTCATTATACCTTTTAAATCTATCATATCAATAGTAACCTTATAATTCGATTATGCCATATTTGAAATTTCTGAAAATGCATTTTTTTAAAATTTTGTTGTGTCGAAGTTACCCCAGGAGTGGGGCTACTCCGATACTATTAAAATAACTGTATAATGTCGAAGTTTATCAACCGCTGGGACACTTTCACATTGTAATTTTACTTTTTACTTTCACTGTAATTTTAAAAAATCCGCGTTCGTGAGCCTCTATTGCAAAAGCCACATATCTATTTCTTGCCCAAAATGCATCTTATCCATGCTTTCTTGCTGACACAGGCACACAGGCAAAATAAGAACGCAAACAAATGCAAATGGGGTCCTCTGATCCTTGTTACAAATTCCTCAAACCCATTTCCCAGGCAAGAAATACAGCAAATCCATTCTGGACTTCAACATATCTCGCGAATAGGAAATTCTACACTGAGTAGTACTTTTCTTGGTTTTCTTTCTCATCTTACATTTGCAGATACAGTTTTTTTCGATGAATCCTGTTTAGAAGTACTACAATCGGTTTTGTTGGTCACTCCCATCTTCTTCTTTTGATGCTGCTGGGCCATGCGTTCTTTTAAGACAGATTATGGCAATTCTTCATCGTCTGTTGACTTATTCGCTGAATCAATTATTGTAGTTTCAGAAGGTTGATTTTTTGACACTGGTGCTTCAAGAGCTTGCACAGGGCGCATTTGTTTTCCGAACTGTACAACTATTTTCTTGCCTCTCTTCCGAGAAGAGGAACGTTTATTATTAAAACACCGCAATTCTTTTAGAAAATCTAAAAAACTTTAGTCTCTGCACAAGATGACGATAAATTTGGTAGCTTCGATAATACAGTTTTGGGCCTGAATTGGCATATACTAGTTGTTCGAAACTCAGACTTCCAGAGGTGGAAGAAGTTGATCAACGTTTGTTCAATAGACCCTGCTCTTTAGGAATTGTGCCCTAGTGTCTAGACTTTTTCCTCCAAATAAGCGGATAGGGGATTTATTTCAAGACAAAGCATGCAGATGTATCTGTTTCTTGTGACGGTTCACGAAATCAATTATTGAGATGTTGAAATATCACCAACCCTATCGAAGTAGCCCCCAGTTTACGGTACTAAACTTATCAAAATTTTTATTAAAGTTTCTGATGATTTTTTCCACTTAAGCTACATGAACATAATTCTAAATTTTGGCCTCGTTGCGCTCGTCAATCCCTTTATTGAACAATTCATAGTCATAGTAGATAACGGATGGGTAGATAAGTGTTTGTCCTGACACATAAATGGCGTCACTAAAGAAAAAAAAACTCAAATGACTCGAATCAGCCATCTTTCAAATGAATCGTGTCAAAATTTGACAGCAATCAGTCGACTGGTTCGTGAGATGTAGCGTTTTGAGTGAAGCAACTTTTGTTATTGTGAAAAAAATGGATAAAAACGGATTTCGTGTTTTGATTCATCACTGACTTTTGATGGGAAAAAATACTGTGCAAACCTAACAATGACTTGATAAATATTACGCGGACTCTGCGCCAGCACAATCAAATATAAAATATTGGTTTCGTGAATTTAAACGTGGTCGTACAGACACAGACGATGCACAACGCAGTGGACGCCCAAAAGAGTTGGTTACGCCAGAAACCATCAAAAAAATCCACAAAATAATTTTGAATGACCGTAAAGTGAAGTTGAGCAAGATAGCTGAAACTCTGAAGATATCAAAGGAACGTGTACATCATATTATTCACGAATATTTGGACATGCGAAAGCTCTGCGCAAAATGGGTGCCGCGCGAGCTCACAATCGACCAGAAACAACAAGGTGTCGATGATTCATTGGAGTGTTTGGCCCTGTTTAAGCGTAATAAATCCGAGTTTTGGGTCTATATGTGACAATGGATGAAACATGGCTCCATCACTACACACCAGAGTCCAATCGACAGTCAGCGGAGTGGACTGCACGCGACGAACCCAATCCGAAGCGTGGAAAGACGCAACAGTCGGCTGGCAAGGTGATGGCGCCTGTATTTTGGGATGCGCAAGGTATTATATTTATCGACTATCTCCAGAAGAGACTGACGATCAACAGTGACTATTACATAGCGTTGCTGGAGCGTTTGAAGGATGAAATCGCTAAAGAAACGGACCCATTTCGCGAAGAAAATAGTGTTGTTTTACCAAGACAATGCACCGTGCCACAAGTCAATGAAAACGTTGGCCAAACTCAATGCATTGGGCTACGACTTGCTTCCCCATCCACCGTATTCTCCAGATCTGGCACCCAGCGACTATTTCTTGTTCGCAGACCTGAAGAGAATGTTTGCTGGCAAGAAATTTAAGACCAATGATGAAATGATTGCCGAAACTGAGGCCTATTTTGAGGCTAAAGACAAATCGTACTATAAAAATGGTATCGAAAAGTTGAAAGATCGCTATAATCGCTGTATCGCCCTTGAAGGCAACTATGTTGAATAATAAAATTAAATTTTGCCAAAAAAATGTTTTTTTCTTAGTTAGGACAAAGACTTATCTACCCAACTGTTACACTGCTGTGTAATATGACCCACAGAAAATCTTAGAACGTCACTAATACAATTGGGTTTGGCCATCGGGCCTGGATTAGACCAAGACGCTGTTATGGTCAAAGATACGTTGTATCTGACAGTTTACATAATGGCTTTCGAGAGTAAAAGTACAAAGTCGGAGTGCAAGAGAAATTAGTCCCTCAACGATGGGTACCTATCCGCTGAAAAACCTAAAACATTTTTTTCTATTTCGGTACTTTAATCCACTCCTTAACGTACTGTTTTGGTCTCAAAACAGTGCGTTAAGAAGCTCTCTTAACGTACTGTTTCTGGGGGATTTTCTTCTGCTAAGTTCGCGTCAAGTTGAACTGACGTTTAACAATGTCAAATATAATTTATTAAAATGTTTATTTTTAGAGCTTATTAGAATTGAAATGTAATAAAGAATAATGGTTTTACATATTCCATTCATTTTTATTTGTTAAAATTTAAATTATACAGACAGGAGTAGGTGCATTATTTAAATTTAAAAAATAAACCATCTATGAGTCATTGAACTAAATGATGTGACATCTCAGTCAGTGCCACCACAATTATTATAAAAAGAAAATCTCCATGATGTTAATTATTTAAATATTTTAACAAATAAATTTTATTAAAATGTGAAATAGAAAAAATAGTATAAATTACACGTTTCATAAGCCTTGTTAAGTACTCGTCCTTTTTAAAACTCGCCGCAAGCGGCTCGTTTTCAAAACTTGGACTCGTACGTTAACACGGTGCCTTTATGAAACTTGTACTTTAATATACTATTATAATTGCGATCTAGTACCTGTTAAGAGAAATTTAGACGTATTAGTGAGAGTTTATGGGCTCTGGCTCTGTTACATTTTATGAATAAAAATTCTATTTTTGGTGTGCTAAAACTTGTAAAAATAGACCAACGTTTCAAGATAGGCTAACGTTTGATATAGGTAGTATAGTCAAAACCAGGAGAGGTGTCCTATGACTCATTGCTAAAATTACTAAAAAATGACGTATTAAAATATTCTGTTGCATTCCCACAAAGTAAAAACAAACTCATAAAAAAGGATAGCGTACTTCAAGTTACGTAGTTTTTTGGAATGAGTCATAGGGCACCTCTCCTGGTTTTGACTATAGGTACTTTTTCTGTAAGTGTTGCAAATGTTAGCATTTCACATCCATTTTTGCACCGGCAAGTTTTGACGTAACGAGCGCGATGATTAAAAAAGCTGTGGTATGCAAACGGAGATGTAAATATCTTACATAACTTTTTTGTTCCGCGACCTATTATGATCTACCTCTTAACTAATAAAAGAATTTCTGTGTACTTACTAACTTACAAAAGCTGTAGATGCAAATTTCAAGTACCTACCTACCTACCTACATTTTAAAAAATTTCAAAACTCAAAGAAGTTTTTGGCTTCCACTCGAGATACCACTGACTTTGCACTTTCAAATTATGATGGTATTAAACTTTTCGTAAATCAACAAAAAAATAAGTTTCAAGTCTTACTCGGGTCGCTTTAATTCATTATATTAGTAGCAATTGATGATCGATAACGACGATAATTTACTGTTAGATTTTAGATGATCTCGGAATTGAATAGAAACCAAAATTGAATCGTGATCAATGTGAAAACAATAAGGAACGAAGAGTGACAGCACAATTACCACAAATGAAAACTTCAGATTGACGATTTCGAGATTAATGGATAGTACTTAATTAATCTTATATTGGTTTTAAAATGAGCATTTTTCATATTTTTTAAAAAGATATACTTTTTGTAATTAACCAACAGGAGAGCATCGAGTCTCAAATAACAACAGCCCAAATGGGCGCTAAATTGCCCAAAATAATAATTATTTTGATAATAACCTGTTGAAACAACGTAACTTATCAAAAAGTGCACGACATTGAAATATTAGCACTTCTAGTGCTTTCACCTGCTCTGTTTAAGTTTCATCTTTCAGCCACTTTTTCAGTAAAAAAGGGACATACTTAAAGTACGTTGAAATTAATTACACCGACGAATTGAAGTAAATTGCGAAAGTAATTTTTTAAGTTGGTTTGCAAGGTAGGTATTTAGAGCGATTTTGGTTGGGCGAGAATTTGGTTTCGAGGAGTTGGCTGTAAATTTTAAAAAAGGGAAATTTTGTGTTATACAAATAATTAACTGTGCGAGTCCCGAGGCTGCCTTTTCTGCTAACTAGGCCGCATTATCCGGTCGGTCTCACAGAGTTTTTACGACCCTCGTAATTACCGATGGTATCTAGAACAGAAAAGCAATGTGGGGGTTGGATTATCAATCACAAGCAAGAACTATGTAGGTTCCAAACAGGCTCACTCATTATCAGATATTCACAAATTAGGATTTAGCTTAACAAAAACTTGCACTACGACAACGACGATTTAAGTTTTAAAATCGTTATTATTTGTCGGAATATAAATTAGAAATTTATTATTAATTTGCTTTTTTTAAATTTTGAATAGTTTTCACAAAGACATATTAATCACTTTTTTATCAGTTGCATCCCTTAAAGTTACTCTTAGCCGGTTCAAAAACTATGACAGTTTTACTTAAATCTCCATTTAATCTGCATGAATCTAGAAAGACTAATGGAAATTGCATTAACAAAACGAACAAAAATCTTTCCTTTCGAGTTTAGACAATTGTTACTCTCACACTCAGTTTTTCCTGCTAGAAATAATGGCGTGTCTTGAATAATGCGGAAAAGAAGTTGTCGTCGTATAGCCAAACGAATTTTGAAACGTTCCAATCTCCTACCTTCGGTAAAATTTAAAATATGCCATTGTTTCCTGGCAGAAAACCTCAACTAATAGGTATAGGTACTTCCGACTGTGATAAAACCGTAAAATGTAAGAATGTAAGGAACTTTGATTAAATATACTAATTAAAAGTATTAAAATGCCAAAAGATGAAATTACTCGAGTGTCGTCAGTTGAAAAAAAAATTATTTCAATACCTATTAGGTATAGTAAAAGTGAAAAATTTACTCTTTACTATTATTGCCAACATTTACGTGAGTTTAGATAAAAATAAACTCAGACTATACTCCCGAGGGAATATGAAGCTCAAGTAAATCAAGTCTGTGGAATTTAATGGTCGAGTGATCTCCGGAGTCCACAAGTTTGTGTACACGCTTTTTGTTTGAATCTCTTGCTTGGAAAAATTCAATAGGGTCGACTAAATTTACCTATTACGATTTGAAAACATATCTACGTAAGATTTGAAAGATAAGTGTGCCGTGAGTACATAAAGAGACCAAATCAATTTAAGATCTTTTAATAAAGTTGGAAACTCGATGATTGTCTTTAGAGGTTTAATTTGCGGACCTTGCGTTTATAAACTTTAATTATTCACAAAATGAGTTTCAAGTCCCTTTGACTTTGGACAAGTATTTACTACCAACATGAGATCACGGTTGTGTTTAATATTCATGTTTAAATACCCACTCGATGTATAGGCAAGTATTCGCTAAACTCTCACGAGTGAAATTAAGTTGATTACCTTACTGTAGTAGGTGCTTTTGGTCAATGCAAAGGACAGAGTTGTGAAAGAAGTTTAATTATTGCAAATGTGCTTTCATTTCTCACAATTCGCTCTATATTTACAGAGCGGATTTTTATAGCGTGGAGCAGGAGTCGGCAACCTATTTGTACTGGCGGGCACATTTAAGAATTTTGAAATAGCGGCGGGCACCTCGGCTGTAGGGGGGGGGAGAGGGCTGGGCAAAAAATGCGAGAAAAAATTGCGCCGCAGACGAAAATTTTCGATTGTTCAAGGTCAAACTACTTAAAATGAAGTTCAGAAATTTTAGAAGCGATTGATAGTGTCTCCAAAGAAGGTGTTTCACAACAACTAAATATCTAGGTACCTACTCACTATTCCTATTCCTATTCATTTCATGATTTTTGTTAAAATCGTCTTATCATTGTATCCTACCTTATTTTATTGTAAATATTTTTCTAAAACCCCCACCCTAGTCCGTAGTTCTATAAAACCCTTAGTGGTACGGGTGGAAAAGAGGTAAAAAATGTATTGTTCATTACCGCCGTTACTATAATTCTGTAAAATGTACATTGTGTACTTTAAAGGGTTTTTGCATTTATTTGACCAGGTTAGAGACGGGCACTTTCAAAAAGTCTGGCGGGCACCAAGGTGCCCGCGGGCACCAGGTTGCCGGTCCCTGGCGTGGAGAGTCTGAAAATGTGTTAACGGTAAGCTCCCTGGAATTGAACTTCGTATTTCTTGAAACAATATTTATGCAAAATACAAATTTTATATTTTAGAATCACCTTGTATATTATACTTATACCTAATGCAAAGTTTAATGCTGGTAACTTAAAGCAAAGGACCAAAGAACATCCTAAAGTCAAATGTTTTAGTTGTTTTTGTCGCTAAGTTACCATCGACTAGTTCTTCCTCCACCTGAGGTGGTAATTTAAATTGCCTTTTTATTTTTATATATTAACCTTTCTTAATTAAATAATTTTTTAGTGGATAGTGGATGCACATTAAATTTTATATGCGTGTTTATAGTTATCACACTGTTTAAACCCATAAATCTTAAATTTCCCAGCAAAATACGCACAAATATAAATGTTACAAATAAGGGAACAAAGAAGACATAAATCTATACCATACCGAACAGATTACATTGCAGATTTGAATATCGGGGTTAAATTGCTCTCTCGAATCCAGGACAGGGTGCGATCTGTGAGCGCGAAGCAAGCTACGGGGAATCAAATGTAAGTTTAGAATTGAAAGAGTGGAAAATGAAAAACTACATTAGACAGTTTAAAAGAATTATATTATTCATAACTGCATATACCAAGTTTCGTAAATAAATGCAAATATTTAAAAACTTTTTAACGTAAATACATCCCTCTTACACCTATTACATAGTAAAATAAACTCAACTTGGCTATACGCACGCAAATCTGTAATTTTATTATACTCTGTACTCTCGTCGCATCAGTTTCCTGCACCTTTTAACTCTTATTTGATTAACTTCTGTATCCCCCTCTTAGATTCTCTTTTTAAAAATAAAATTTAACGTTTCGTACGTCCTATCTATATTGTTATAAGTTACATTGACATTAAGATAGTAGATAGTTAATTGTTAATGCTTTACTTCATTAGGTGTTCAAAATACGAAAATTACAATTGCTTAATTAAAAATCAAATTCATATTTCAAAATAACAAAGAAAAAAGCTGTTTTACACTAACAACTAGTTCAAATATGAAAAATGACTGATGTGGCCATAACAGGACTACATCGTGGGCGTTAAAAATATTAAAAAATGTATCAGAAATAGTACCTAACAATAGTATATGCTCAGAAACTCTCCCCGATTTCAAAAAATAAAATTATACCAGGCGTTTCTATTTGCAATAGGATGCTAATCTCATTTTCGATTGAACCAGAAGCCAAAATATTAAATGTTTGGTATTTACTAGATAGCTAATTTTACAATCTTCGAAAACACCGAAACTATACGGGGTGTTGTATTTAAAATAGAAAAGCTAACTCTATTTCTGGTTTAACCGAAAGTGTTTTTAAATCACAATTATAACAAATAATAGAAATATATAGAATAAATTAATATAGTATAGCAACTTCAATGCATTTGCTCAAATCAAATGACCCAAACAACGGTGTTTAATTAGGAACTTCGATATCGACAACATATCAAAATATAGACAAAACAGCCGAAGTCGATTTTGAGAAAATCCGTTTAAAAGTTTTAGTCAACTTTGTCTTTTAAAAGTATAGGCAACTTTAAAATTCTTTTAATTAATAAGCAATTATTATATATGTAGATACTGTGAGTCAAGATTTTCCAAAATGCGACTAAAATAACCCCCTTTAAATGTTTATTTTGCCGATGAAATTCTGTTAAAGTGGCTGAAACCCAATTTCAAAACAAAGTCGCTTTAGTAGTTTTTATTTGACGGCGTTACATACACAAACGCACCCATCACATACAGGCGTTTTCTAAGGGTTTTATTTTTTAGCGTTTTGGATTCAAGAGGGAAAAATTTTTTTTCGAATACTACGAAAGAATAAAATGAATAAACTTCTTTCAACGTTGATCATTCTTTATTAAATTGCGTCTGATGTTCTAATTTTGAATTCAAAACCTTTAATTATTTTGAATACAATTTTTATAAATTCTGTTAAAAATGAACATTAGAATAAAGTTGGCTCACATTTTCATTATTGAGTTAGGTTTTCCGGCTTTGAATACAAATATTTTCCCTCTTCGAACATCATCAGCTATCCGCTGAAGGTTTTGTAAAACATTTCTAAAACTCACAACTAAATAACAGTACTAACTAATAACTACTTATGTATATTCTATAAGTAGGTATAGATAAATTCTATAAGATAAATAAAGTATAAAGTCATCAAAGGCATCGATTTCAATGTACCAACACAACTTCTTTTCAATCTTAAAGTTAAAAATAAGAGATTTCTTTTTATATAACTTATTTACATTTGAAAAATAAATGTTTTATAACAAATGAATTTTAATGTTTATCATCGCAAATATTAGAGTTCCTCCGAGACATTCTAAATGCCATAAAAAAGCGCTATCTAATGCGCTTCATTTGGTCCTGATGACTTCAACCGCTTTTATTTTCATGTACTTTAGAATTAGAATAACATCAATCTTGATGATGAAAAATAAATAAAATGAAAAATTTAGAAGTAGGTACTTTCTAGTTTCCGTCTTAGACGCTTATTACAGATTACAGCCCAAATGACGACTAGTACGGAATGCGGGACGCACTTTTAAAATTTACTTTTAAGATATGTAGGACGGGTGTCCGAAGCCGTGAAAAATAGTAAAAAAATTCAATCTCTTAGAATTCACATATTCAATTCAATTAGCGTTTAAATAATTCATTTTATCATTTGAGCACTTGTAATAAAATTATTAGTGCCTATTATTGTCAAAGTTTTATAAAACTGAATAACCAAGAAACGAAGCATGTAGTAAGTAATAATTATTGTTTATTAATGGTTTACCATGGATATGACAGAACGCAAAAAGATTCAAATGGGTGTCTTTTAAAGTTCCTTATAAAGACGTTGGGAAAGTTACTAAATTCTGTAACTAAAGGACGTATTAGGTCCAGATATAGGTAAACTTCAACTATTATAAATTAAAAATCGCCGAAATAAACGCAAATCAAGTACCAATTGTTTAAAAGCGCTTCTGTTATCGGCATCATTCAAAGAAGCCGTTGTTTCGAAAACGAAACAAAATTATAGATTGCTACATTCGATTGATTACGCACAATCGACGATACATAATACATACAGAATAGCTTTTTAATAGAGTGGGTGGGTCAAAATAATAGATATAAACATTAAACATATAAACTCTTTTTGTGGTGGCCACAGGCCACAATATTTGTGATCACCCTTATATATTCACTACGGCCTAAGGTAAAATAGCGAAATATAAGTAAACCGACACAGTAAACTAAAAACAAAATAATAAAGCCTTAAAAAATGAATAGAAATAAATTACCAACTGCAAAAAATCGAATATTGTGTATTATATAATTACCTTATAGGATCTCCATCGGCTAAAACAAGAGTTTTCCATTTAAAAATTGAAATCCCGTAACACGATAAAACTGCCGTACAAAATGGAAATTAAAAGAATTCCTATCCACTACACTCACTTGCACTAATTATTAATTTTAAACTTTAACTTTTGATAGCAAATTTTTAAAATGAAAGTCTATATGAGCAATTTTACACCTGTGCGCTGTGCGATACGAAGAAAATTGAAGATAAAGAAAAATAAATGAGACAAACTGATGTTTGTTATCTCATGTGATTATAAATAAACAAAATTTTAAAAACTAAACTGCAAATTACGAACATGAATGGGTGAAAAATTGAACACGGCACTGTTCAAAGGAGTAGCGCAAACTTGCGTATAATTTATACTTTTCACTTTTAACCTTTAAAAAGGATATAAAGGATAATATAAAGTTCAAAAATAACACTTTTACCACACAATTTCTTTTGCAAAATTTTTCAAAATAATTTAGATTATGAACAGGTAGCGTCATCTAAGGAAACAATTGTACATTACTCCAGGTATGGTAACTTTGTTTTTAGTTTGTTGGCAATACGTATGTTATACGTGACCGTGACATACGTCAAATCAACGTCAAAAGTACGTCAGTTAATAATAAGATACAATAATTTTGCATGTTTACTGCACTTATTTTGTAAAAACAAGTACTTTCGTAAACTCACAACGAATAATCTAGTGTAGAACTGTTATGAAGTTCATTTAATTTTTATCGAGTGTCTCGAATGTAAAAAGATGTGCATAATTTATATTGCTTGACGAAGAATGTCGCTTTCACTTTGCTCATGACACCATTATTGTGGTAGAATCGTAGAATATCTCCATGTCTTAACGGTAAATAAATTTTTTGTTACGTCAAAATTAGGATGCATTAAGAGCACCCTCATTTTACGTTGAAACAGTGCTTGGCATGTTAGCACAATAATAATCGAATTGTTCAATAGGTTCGGATTCGTATAAGTTACAAAATTGTACTTTTGCCGCTCTTGCGGAGTTCAGTAAACTAATACACATAAATTTGTTTTCAGATATTTTTTATACAATTGCCAAATATGGATTCGAAAGGACCCGACGTTACTTTTATATTTCAGTTTGGTTTAATTCGGGATATAGTTAGCGTAGCTCAAAGTACATTAACTCTCAAAACATTGAAAGACTTAGCATGTAATTTTGTAAATAATAAGGTGAGCAATTTACGTTTTACGTTGCACATAAGTTTTAAAAGTCAAGTCAAAATTGTGTATCAATTATGTGAGAAGCGTATCTTTACCCTTAATTTACAGATTCCAGATCATGGTATTAATAAATTAGAAGATAGACTTTTATTATTTCGACATGAATACAATTCTTCCAATATATTGCAAGTTATTAATTCTGTATCAGATATCGCAGATGAAACGATTGTTGAAATTATACTGTCAGGAAAATGTACGTGGGATAACTTATAGTTTACATAGGTAATTTATAGGCTAGTAATTAACACACACGAAATTTTTGTAGGTGTTCCAAATATCCCAGACATAATGGTTGTGCGGCCACACGTTTTGTCCGTTCATTCATTTAGAGCTCCTGCATTTTGCAGTTTTTGTGGTGAAATGTTATTTGGCCTAGTTCGTCAAGGATTGAAATGCGAAGGTATTTTTCACGGTGTAAAATAGAATTGTTCGTTTAAGTGTTTACGAATTTATAGGTTGTGGTCAAACCTACCATAAACGTTGTGTGGTAAAAGTTCCAAATAATTGTTCTTATACATTGTTGCCAAATTCTCAAGAAGAAAAACAACTGCGTCGTTCTAGTACACTGCAAGTGCCTCGTAGCCCTTCTGCTAGCTCTACATCTTCCTTAACTTCTGGTAATTCGGTACAAACTGAAGAAAGTAATTTGGTAAGGCTTGCAAATTTTTTTACGGGCAGTGCAAATATAAAAAATTGATATTGCTTAAAATTATTTTAATGATGGTAAGAATTTGAAAACGGGCATTTTTAACAGAGTAGTTTGAAACAAAATGCGAAAGCAGTCTTGGTCATGCGGTTAGCTGAAGCATAAAGTTGTAATTCTGTTTTAAAGCCTTTTTCATTTCTTGAGATAATTTTACAAATTACACAACTTTTAACAAAAAAGAGAACTCAGACAGGCACTTAAAAATTGAAGGATATTTTAATATTTTGAAAATACCGAGAAATACATAATAGAATTATTGTTGGATGGTTTTCCAACATGCACCTATATTTAAAACTTGATATTGTTTAGCGCTCGTTCACTAAGTTGATAATACTCATTAGTAATTAGAAGTAGAATAAGATTTTCAAAGTACAGTAAAAGGTGATTTTATTGTTGCAATGTACTTGCCACAGCACAGCTACTTCAACTTCTTACCTGCATTTTTTGTCAACATATCAGCTTCTATTGGTCTGATAGTAGAAAAAAGGATCACGGGATGTTCGGAACTACAATTTTCTTTAAATCTAACCATGTCGAGTAATTTTCTGATCTTTACATTTTTCGCAAGAAAAATAAAAGTAGAAAAACTGCACAACGCGTTTTACTACAGTGTAGCTTTTTGAGATGCGAAGGAACAAATGATACAATTTTACAATAATTGAATGAATTGAGATGTGGATGATGATTTATCATAAACACACTGATACTACTGTCCGTAACAGCTCAATCCCCAATCCACCCTTATTAACTTAAAATTGCAGCAATCGATACAAGCCCCTCGTTTTGATAAGAATTTCAATTCAGAGTTAAATTTGATTAAACAAATAGCTGTTAATAATGATTACAAACTCGAGTTACTTGATAATATTCTTATAAAGAAGAACCATAGTAATGCAATACAAAAAGTAGAGAACAAATACTAGAAAATACAGAATATCTCATAAAGCACACGCTTGTCGATGGAAAACTTTTTTCTGCTCAGTGTGGGTGCTGTGCAAGCACATTGCTAACAAGAAACTGCTATTATCTTTTTGTGCATTTAAATCGATTATTTGGATAATTCTATTCTACGTATACTTTATATTTATTTTTATTTAAACAGATACTACACTTGAAGTAACAAATGGTTTGTAACTTGTATTTTTTGCACACGGTTGTGGGGAAACAGTATTATTTATTAAACACGATTTTGCAAGTACTTAAATTTTAAATTTAGTGAAAACCAGTGTTATTAGGATTATTTTACATTTTTTTTATAACGAGATATATTTTTATAATGTTTTTTTATTTAAATTTGAGATTAAAGTATTATTTACAAAAGTTAAAAAGTTATTTTGTATTATTTGTTTAATTTTACTTTTATAATTTTATTTTATTTGCAATTGGGGTTCCTTTTCTTTCGGATGTGGTATTTCAATGAATTAGATATAAATACATACTAACATATCCTGCTTTTTTACACAAAAATAATTTTATAACTAACATTCATTAGCATTACGTTGAACAAAGATTAATTACTGATCAATCTTAAAAGAACCTGTTTTATCCCGAACTAATCAATAATTGAGCCACTTACAAACATGCAACAGAACATCGTTCCGTAACACTGTTGCTTATCAATTTTGGTAAGGAGTGATGTAAAGGTCCCTCACACGTGTATAGTAACTAAAGTCAAATAAATGGATCTAGATGCAGTTCTGTTCACTTTACAAAAAAATCACTTAAACAGCACTTGCTCAAGTGCAGACTTGAACATTACTCCGTAACATCGTCACATAACATTTCTTTGATCCTACGTAGAAGAACCAACAAGCTTTGGAATACTCTGATGTTACGCTGGTACGGTACGATGTTACGCAGTGTCGTTCAAGCTTCTTACAAGTGGGGTTTGAAACGATGTTCTGTTGCTTGCTTGTATGCAACTTTATATTCAATTATTGTATCATCAAAAATATTGGAATCATTTTCTGGGTTTCTAACTACATAGGACTTAAAGGGGGCGCTTTTTAGTTGATAACCGTTTCAATTGTGTAATTAATAGAGAGTACCACTATCAAAAATCCTCGAAATATAATATTGGAAAATGATTGTAAAGCAATTACAAAAAATATTAGTTACAAATGGCAGGCCTCTTGGAAATTGTTGATAATTATCAAAGTCACCTAACATTAAATATACGTAAAACGCAATAACCTGGTGCTCTGGCTATTGGTAATTATGTAGTAGATAGTAGATAGTTATCAAAAATTTTCATACGTTGGATGTTACTCTTATTTTCGTAACTCAGCATTCTGGCCTAAATAAGAAAGCTTCGATTAAATTAATTGATGTTGTAATCAAGTTTATAATATGTTTGTCGTGGAATGGAACGAAATTGATGAAATATTAAATAAATTTGTTTGCATTATTTTCACACTTATCAATTAGAAGAAGGAAAGTGATAGAAAAAAAACATTTTTTCGATGCATTTTACGATGGAATCAATTTATGCAGTTCAAAGGAAATCAAATGAGCTTCTTGAAGATTGGTGGGCAGGTACGATTTATTTATTTGCTTAAAACGCCCGCTTCTGCTTGTTACGATGATTTTGTCTAATAAAGTTTATATATTTCATATTTGTTAACGATAACAACTAAAATTATTGGTGAATTTGTGAGGTGAAACCCTATCGACTAACAATACTAACTTAATATTTTTCTTTCATTAATTTTGCTAATTCTGTACTACTAAGAGGAGGATGAAAAAGAAAGCGTGGTGTAGAAACTAAAATTTAAATAAACAGCTTCATTGATCGGTGCTTATCTGATTATTATTCCGGTGCTTAGTTAAACAATTTAACTCTTTTGTATACAATAATCGCGATATCTCAATAAAATTATATCTTACGTAACTTTTCCATCGATAAACTTTGTTGTTTATGTAGATGTGACAAATGAAAAATATTGATGTAGAGAATGCATGAAAATTTCAATTAAATGAGCTTGCAAAATCAGTTACAATACTAGTAGGACAAAATTTAGGCCTTCGTTGATATTTTGTGAGGCAAGCAAGGAACTATTTTTATTCTAAAGGGATACAGATAATTAATGAAACCAATGTTTAAGCGTTTGACCAACCGTGTATTTACTCCTTATGTTCCTTGAACGGTAAAAAATTTTTACCAATAAAGTTATGTATTGGTATAAAAAGCGTTGTGTGTGTTATTTGATACTTAGGGAGCCCTATTAATTTCTTGATTTTTGTAAATTTTGGACAATTTTTATTATGATTTTAGTACCTATCAAACAGTCGAAGGTGGTCTCAAAAATACTTCTATACAATCTTGTTAAGAAATAAACAGTGAGCAAGTTTTATTTAAATAATTTTTACCATTAAGGGAACATAAGGAGTAAACACACGGTTGCTCGAACACTCAACAAGTAGTTTCGTTATGTGTACTTAATATCCTTCCGAATAAAAATAGTTGCTTGCTTCCCTCACAAAATATCCGCCGGAATTTCCTATGCACCCCTACTATACTAATTTTGATTTTATTTAGAGTCTCTATCGCTAATTTGACAAGTTTTTTCAGTCTCAAAGTCGATCCCCATCTTTAGGTGGGAGACCTATTTGGGTAGAAATGGAAATGGCGGGACGTATACTAATACCCCATACATTTGTTATTCATAATTATACTCGTCCTACAGTTTGTCACTATTGTAACAAACTTTTAGTTGGATTATTTAAACAAGGTTTACAATGTAAAGACTGTCATTATAACGTTCACAAGAAGTGTCTCGATTTTATACCTAAAAATTGTGCCGGAGAACTACCTAAAAATATAAGAGGTAAGTTATCATCCCAAGCTTCTTTCTCCGTATAAATAAATAATAAATTTATTGCTCTTAAGGAAACTTTGATTATGCCGAAAGTTCGGGAAGCAACGAAAGTCAAGTATGCAAGGAATTGAATGAAGACGATAGTGATGCAGACGAGGACAACGGAGCCAATGGCTCAAGAAACTATTCTGATATTGTACCTGTTCATGACAACGACAACGACTCAAATCCTTCCAGGTAATTATTGTCTAAATAACTCTAAAAACTTCACTATTTAGAAAAAATGCTAAAACGTTTCTAATTTTACAGTACATCTTCAGCTCCAAGTGCAAATATTCCATTACAACGAATTGTTCAGTCTGTAAAGCACACTAAACGAGAAGGCTCTCAGATTTTAAAAGAAGGGTGGCTAGTTCACTTTACCAATAAAGATAGCACAGTAAGTTTTTATGTCTACCTATTACCGTCCTAATTAAAACGAATAATAAACTCTAGGTAAGACATCATTATTGGAAATTAGACACCAAATCTATAACTTTATACCAAAATGAACATACTTCCAGATATTATAAAGAAATACCTCTGTGCCAAGTGTTAACAATAGATACAGCTAGGGTAAAGCATGGAGGTAAATTGTAGCAATGTAAGTTTTAGTTTGTGTGACAAATTTTATTTGTAGTGGTGATGCATTGTTTTGAAATAAGAACTCTCCACTTTGATTATTTTGTTGGTCAAGATCCCCTGCACGGATTTGAAGACGTTTCTATTACTTTGCCACCTCCAGAAAGTGGTATAGGTGCATATGTTGCATGCAGTTGGGAAACTACGATTAGGCAAGCTCTCATGCCTGTAACTTCAAGTGTTCGTAAGTATCTCGATTGTCGATGAAGATTGAATTTTAAGAATCTTTGCAGGTTCTCAAGAAATATGCGAGCCTGAAGAACAAATTACCGATATGAACCAAGTTTACCAAATATTTCCAGATGAAGTTTTAGGATCTGGACAATTTGGTATTGTATATGGAGGAATACATAGAAGAACTACTAGATCGGTGGCAATTAAGGTAAATTTTATTTTTCATATACTAATATCAACTTGTTTACTGATTGTTTTTTTTTAATACAGGTGATCGATAAATTACGTTTTCCGACGAAACAAGAAGCTCAATTAAAAAATGAAGTCGCAATTTTACAAAATTTTTCTCATCCTGGTGTTGTCAATTTGGAACGTATGTTTGAAACACCGGAGCGCATTTTTGTAATCATGGAAAAGTTGAAAGGCGACATGCTAGAAATGATTTTATCGCACGACAAAGGTCGTTTAAACGAACGAGTGACTAAATTTCTTATTACCCAGGTGATTTTGTGCCTTTTATTTTGTTTCTGAAAAATAATGAAAATATTTTTAGATACTTGTAGCTTTAAAACATTTGCATAGTAGAAATATTGTTCACTGCGATTTAAAACCAGAAAATGTTTTGCTTAGTTCAGATGTAGAATTTCCACAAGTTAAGCTATGCGATTTTGGTTTTGCCAGAATCATTGGAGAAACTTCCTTCAGGAGATCGGTTGTAGGAACTCCTGCATATTTAGGTAAATAATGGAGCAGTTCTTATTAACATTTACTCTAATTTACTAAATTATTTTAGCTCCAGAGGTACTGAGAAACAAGGGCTACAATAGATCCTTGGACATGTGGAGTGTTGGGGTAATTATATATGTAAGTTTAAGTGGTACATTCCCATTCAACGAGGACGAGGATATTAACGAACAAATCCAAAATGCCGCTTTTATGTATCCTTCAAATCCTTGGAAAGAAGTTTCATCTGACGGTACGAAGTTTTGTATTTTGTTTGAATAAGAGGTGGTAGTTTTGCTTCGTATTCATTTTTAAAACCTTTACAAATCTTCACCCTTCGTGGGGAGAAATGACTTTCAAGTATAAAAGTTTTTCTGTCTGTGTACAAATCCTTCCCAAAGGATTTTAATTAATGAAACTTACTAATTTAATTTTAGCTATTGATTTGATTAATAATTTACTACAAGTGAAACAAAGGAAAAGATACACTGTCGATAAATCTTTACAACATGTTTGGTTACAAGTAAGTTTTTTATTATAACAGTATACAGTCAACTCGACATGCCCTTTATTTTTCTAGGACTATGAAACTTGGTGTGATCTTCGCAGATTAGAAGCACAAATTGGTGTTCGCTATGTTACACACGAATCTGATGATTCAAGATGGGAGAGGTATAGATCTGAACACGTATAAAGTGCCTAAATCTATACGAAAGTTACATGCTCGTTTACATATAATTAAATGTATGCTAATTTATGGAAATCATCTGTGATATTTTTACAGTTTTTATTTGTGTTTTTAGTGAAACATACATTAGATGTTGTTATAATTATTTACATTAGTAGTTTATACACGGTATATAACTATTTGGAAATATGGTACTAAAAGTTGTATATTAATAAAGGGCAAATCTTTATTCTTGGTTTTATTCGGTATGTAACATTAAAGACTCATCCAATTTTTCCTTATTTATTGTGTACAAAATTAGAATTTGGAGGCACTCCACGAAATTTATAAATACAAAGAAAAATAAAACAAAAACTATGTAACTATATTTACATCATATGGCAATCGATGAATTATCGAACTAATAATTTTTCTACATCAATCGCCTGTTGTTACCTCTACTAGTATCTGGGCACGCACAGTAAAAACTTGTGGGATCTCCATAAACAGATTCTTGAGCTGCAGTACTGTGATTTCTACGAGAATCTCTATCCAGTGATTGCATGTACCTAACATATGCACATTGATTTCCACCTGTTGGTGTAGTGTTAAATGGAGTTCTTCCAGCTCCTCTGTGCTGGCCTAAAAGTAACAATTTGCACCATTAGTTCACAACTGGGTCTTTCAAATAATAAATGATTAATTACCCAATAATAAAGAACGGTCAGGATTAACATTAATGTTCACTTCACTTTGAAATAGTTTGGAGTACACTATAAATAATTTAAAACGTAGTTATAATATAAATTAAAATTGATCGCTTACTTATATAAGTTATGATTAGTATTGTTATCATGATCATAATTATAAGGAGTATATATTTGAAACTGTCAGTTGGACCCGATGTTCTGGCTTGACCATCGCAACGCGCTAATGTCTGTGCATTGCTTCCCATACCTTCTGTTCGAACACGTACCTAAAAAATTGTAACTTTTACTTAAAGAAGATTCTTCAAGACTTTAACTGTGCCTAAATAAAAATAACTTACAGTTACAACTTCTTCCGTTACTGGCGATTTTACTAAAATATTCATTGGATCTTCAAATTCATCAAATTTCCAATGATAATCAAGCAACTTGACTTGAAATCTAAGCAAATTATCCTTTGGCTTTACTAGTTTATTTATTTCAAATATACTTTTATCTTTTGCATCAACCTACAAAAAGTAATTGTAAAACGTATCATATCTGTGACTTTTACATAAACAGTACCAAAACTTCATTTAAGACAGAATCTAATCCATATATATCTAAATTCGCTTGATTGCTACTATCCAACTTTAATTTTGAGTTTACAAATATTGCTGGAATAAACGGTATTTGAACGGGTACAGCCTGTACACTACCACCAGTTAAAGTTGCCCAAACGGACACATTGGTCGATAAAGTGCTAATAGTCGGATTCGTAGTAGCTCTTGCTATTATATTACATGTATACTGCCCAGTGCAACTATTAAAATCCGGATTAATTTTAAAAACTTCTGCAGCAAGAACATCAGCACTGGAAGTAAATTCTATACTACACGTAAATGGGTAATTTAATGCGGATTTGTCATTTTTTAAGTTTCCTGAACATTCGCAAACCTAAAAACATATCTGTTCTTCAATGCACTTTTTATATAAGAAACTAATCTTTCTTACCAAATTGTTTTTCTTTCCTGGAGACTTTTCACTGGACAAAACTAATGGTACTTTATAAGGTGGAGCCAATAAAGAATTTACCAAAGGCTTGCTTACGTCGGGCATCATTGTTATTTGATTTGATGGAACAACTTGTAATTGAATTGCTGCACTTGGATGTAAAGAATGTGATATTGATACGGACCCAGTTTTTACGCCTTCTACAAATCCTACTCCAGTATTGGGGTTCATCCGTAATAACTTTTGATCGCTTGAAGTCCACTTGCCTTTGGTATTACAGGTACTTACTACAGATGTGCAAGCACAAACAACATCACCAGTAGTCACATAACCCTAATAAAGAAAATTAAGTACCGATAAATAATAATTTTACCAAATATTACCGATTTTGGTGAAGCAACTTTACCAACATTAAGTTTAACATAATCTGCAGTTTTTTGAAAACCATCTGCCCAAACTTTAACCATCGTATATCCCTCCTTCTTTGTAGATACAAAAACTGAAGAATTATCTGTTCCAGGACGTATTTTGGCCAAATCAAATCTAGAAGTACGGATACCAAGTTCAGAATTTCCAACAAGAAATTTAGCTCCTATGTTGTCATGGTAAGTCACATGTAACTCAAATTCTGTTCCTAAAGGAATTACTTTGCTAGACGGAGGTAAACTAATTTTCCAATTGGTAACTACATTTAGTAACATATACTGAACTGGTTTTACCTAAAAAAAATCGTTATATTCGATTAAATTTTTAACACATCTTTAATTAAAAAACTTACCTCCACAATTAGACTTATTGTTTGTTTTAATCCGTATTCATCTAGTGCTGAAACTAGAATCATCGTTTTTCCATATACACCATGAGATTGTAATAATCCACTGTCCGTTAACGTGACTATTGAACTTGGTATACTCAAAGATTTTCTAGCAGCAGCATCTAGTGGTGGTTCTGGTCCAGGTAAACTGAATATAGCATAAAATAAATAAAGAAATAAATAAAATGTTACATTTAAATTTAACATACCTATATCTCAATTTGCTTGATGCGTCTAAGTTGGTTTCCAATTGTACCGAACAATGTGGAGCCATTAAAATAAAACTACCAGTTAAGCCTTGAGGGTTGGTTAAAGCAAGGCTCTCGAACACTTCTATTTCGACAGTACTTGTATATTCTACTGTACCTTCAGCACCAGCTGCTGCTCCAGGTATGATAGCCTTCAAGTTTAATGTTACATGTCCAGGTGCTAAACCAGTTAATTGAACTGATATGTCATCTTCGGGTAAGTATTCGATACCTAGAAATCATATGAAGTAACAGAGTGGTTAAAATTATTTAAATTTACCATGTTGTTTGAATAAACCGCCTATATTTATTATCTGCGGGTCACTAGCTGTCCATGTGAACTTAAAAGATGGATCTACTGTTCCAATTATCATTGGTGTGAGTTGCTCGGGAATCCCACTAGCCCACACTGGTACTGTAGAGCCAACTTGAAATCTCAATAAAGGTGCAGATATTTTAATTCCAGTTATAGGTATAATAGTTACGTGGACAGTATTCTAAAAATAATTATTTATGTGCAGATTAATTAATACAAACAAGTTGGAAATTAGGATTTCATCTTCGATAAACTGATAACCGGCTGAAAATTGCTTACTAACTCTGAATAACATACCAAAAGTCCCGCAAAGTTCAGTGTGTAACTTATATTGTTTGAGGTAACAGAAACTGCTTCAAGAAGTCTTAATTATTTCATTTGAAATCTAACAGCTCTTACTTAACTTTTTTCAAGTTACCAAATAATGAAGCGCACAGGGGACTCTGTGGGAGTTTTGGTATGTGTCTTTTCTTTTACGTACCTCTGAATACAAAGCCTTCAATCCTGTAGTTGGATTAATTCCAACAGCGCGAGCTTTAATTTTAGAATTACCAAGAGCTATACCTTTTGCTAGTCCAGTGGTGCTAACCTCTTTAAAAAATAAAGATTTTTAATAATACTGTAAGTCAACAATGAAGAATTACAAACCAGCAATATCGGAATCTTCCACAGCATATTCAATCGTACAATCAGGTTGGGGTCCACCTTTACTACTCACTTGCAAAACAGCACCAACAACTAATGTAATACTTTTTGGAGTTACCTTTAATGGCGAAAATACTTGCAAATCAATTGGAGTACTAGTGGTCTCTCCAATAGAAAAAGTTAGTTTTGTATCACCTAATTCCAGTCCTATAAAAAAAGATTACAACATGTAACTTATATTACATTTAAAACTTAGAAGCTCATCCCAAGTTGGATGGATAACTAAAGATATTTTACAAACATTAGCTTACCTGTAAGTATATATTCTATTTCTGCAGATGGCATATTTTCAGCAGAGTTGATCCTTTTCAACTTTGCAATATCATGATCAAAGTCGTATTGCAAATTTATCATATTTGAGTCGGGTACACATAATAACTTATCCGACTCATCATACAGTTTTACAACACAAGAAATACATCTTCCTACTTCAACTTTATCAGACATTTCAACTCTTAAAGAGCTAACAGAAACAATATTAGCTTGAATTACCGATGGATTCGAAGGTAAACACAAGTCTATGACAGTAATTTTGAGTTGCCCATCTTTTAACGGTATAATTTCAATTTGACGAGTAACTTCCACATATTGAACGTTAGCCAAATCTTCGGCACTTAAAGTCAGCTCATAAAAACCAGACCCTTGATTAACTGTAAGCAATTTCCGATTTCCTGGATGATTAAACACGGACGTGATGTTGGGAGAAATAACCGCATCATCTACTACAGATAAATGTATTGCGGTGGTTACCAAAAATGAGTCCGAATCGGATGATTGAGGTGCAATGCCTTGAGCTATCAGTTTATCCTGGTGATAAGATGAAATCGTAGCAGACACTTCCATAGTGCCCGTCTCCGATGTAGGCGAAACGACTTGAGTATCTCCATCACTTTCTTTTAACGATCCTAATTGTTGTGGTTGTAATGACCAATCAAACTTAAAACTAGTTGTGTTCATAAATTTACGTCCATCTCCATCGGTCACGATTACATTTAGTGATATGTCTTTATAGCTTTGTATGATAACGCGCGTAGCACTTACGCCCATTGGACAAGCAGAAGTATCGGCCACTTGACTGTCTGCTTGTAAAGATAGAGCTTTGGGTTGACTGCAAATGACTTTCATTGCAGCAACACTCTCTTGATTTTTACTATTGGGCAAACAAGGACCATTGGTCACAGATAATTTTACTTTGGTTTCGCCTAATTTTGAACATAAGACATTTAACGTGATTTCATCAACTTTTTCAGGATCACTAACATCTTTAACTTGGGCTATGTCGCTATCTTCTGTTTCGGCCTTACGACTGTGTACCGATTCTTTACCAGGAATAGGTAAAGGACCGCCAGAAAATATAATATCAAGAGAAGTGCCAACAGCTAACACAATTTCACAAACTTTTGGCTGTATCAATTGCAATTTTTTAAATGTTCCTACAGTGACCGTGTCTTCTAGATTTACACCATCCGATATATACGAAATTGCAACAGTACTCATTCCAACTTGCGTTCCTACAACTGCTATAGTTGCACAAGCAATTCCAACAGGTGGAACAATTGAAGTTTTGTTATATATAAAGCTCGGATGACTAAGAGCCACTTTAAATTGTAAGTCTTGGCAGTTTGTAAATGGCATTTGTGATGCAGAAGGCGTCTCAGCATATAAAGCCACATGTATATAAATTTCAGATCCTACTTCCGCCTCCATTATAAATTCCACAACTTCTAGGCGTATCGGTGAAAGAATATAGAGCCTAAATGTATCCAATATAAATATTTTATCTAGAAAAGATTACTGTGCAAACTCACGCGGCTGTTTGTCTATTGTGGTGATTTTTCATCATAGCAGCGGATACTTCAAAACTACCACGAATGTGAGTCCTAACATACCCTGTTTGAGTCACAACACCAACAGAATGATTGCTACTGGTCCATAAGAATCTATTATCACCTCCTGTTGCTGTAATTTGTCTTTCATACCTGCAATTCAAATAACATAAGAAAAAGTTGAAATTTATATTTTATACTTACTTTGGTCTTTTATGTGGATCCCAAGGTAACACAATTTCAGATGGACTCAACATAATTTGAGAAAAAACGTGCAAAGTTGTAAGAGCAGTTATTTCGCTTTCAATGTTAAAAGCTCCCTTTTCAGGATGAACGACGGCTTCTAATCTAGCCTGAACTGATGTAACGCCTGTTTTTGTTGCCCATCCACTTAACCAACTTCCATTTTTAGAACGCTCTTGCACATGGAAGAGATTACCAACCTGAGTGTGAATTTGAACATTTGAACCTAACGTAAATTTGTTATCGTTTCTTTAAATTAAATTCGATTAAAATTTAAGTATTAACAATTTATATTAATTACAACCTAGAATAAACTTCAGCAACAATGTCATGATGCTCCGATACTAAAATTGCCCAATTGTTGTGGGGAAGAATGTTAAGTGCAATGTAAGCCGGAGCTACTATCGTTACTTGTGCTGCAGGTAATTTCAGATTAGGATCATTTTCATCTGCATTCCTATCGTGCAGAACAATTCTCGTTTTTCCTTCGGCTAAAGCTGTTATTTCTCCTACAATATAAAAAGAAAACATTAACATGATATAATAGTAATTTAAAATTAGCAAATTTTGTAAACACTGTACCAGTCGATTTATCTGCAGATGCAAGAGAATTGGTTTCAGCTTCGAAATAAAACTGTGAGTCTGGAAACTCAATTTCTTCCATTATTCCATTACTCATCTATAACAAATACTTTCAAGAATTCCACAAATTAACAAAACAATACACGTACATGCATAAGTTGAAATTTAACAGTATCTCCAACTAAGAGGTATGCATCAGAGGGCATAATTAATAAGTTAGCAATCACAGCAAGTTGAACTTCAATTGGCTTCACATCCGTGTATTCAGGATAATGTAATTCTACAGAAACCTAAACTCATATTAAGTTTTAAATATTTGTTTTGGAAATTAAGTAGTTAAGAGACTTACCTTAACACAACCTGTTTTAACACCTTCAAGTAAAACTATATGACCGCGTTTATTGGCAGCTTCCATTGCAGTTACAGTACTAGGAGTTTCATAAGGAGACTCAGAAAATGTCATAAACCGTAAAACTGTCACACCTGTATTTGATCCCATGCATGTTATTTTCCAATTAAATTCTACTCCTTCTAAAGTGCTAAATTCGTTTCCTATCGACATTGCAATTATATATAAAAACGTTCATTACTACATTGTATGATTTACCTTGACTATCATAAGCCCGCACTTCAAAGGCTTCGGGAGATTCGTCCATAAAAAGTTCTCGAGTCGTGGTAATAATCGATAGATTATCTATCACGTCTACAATTACATCACATCGTAACATTTGTTTTGTATTTACTTCTTCGGCTAATACTATAGCAATATTTCTAGCGGTTTCTTTACTAATTGACGAAACCAAAACCTTGGGCGAACACTGATAGTCAGGATCTACATCTATTGGACTTAAACTTATAATATCAGATCGCGTTGTACTCCTAAAACATATAATTAATTTAAAAATTGTAACAGTTAAATGACAGATCAGTACTTACCATTTGTAACAACCCCCTTCGGTGGCTTCTAAAGTAAATTTTGCAGATACATCACTGAAAATTGGTAGCAACACGCGAGGAACGTTTAATTTATAACAGAAAATCGCTGGTAAGTAAATAAATAGCAAAATTACTTTTAAAATATAACCGCACGCCATAATTTGGAAAATAAACAAACACCACAAACACGACACATTTGATTTTTAAATCAAATCTACTTTTGAGGTTATGTTACAACGGCGTGTGCGGTTTGCTCATTTGCGCCAACGCAAGTTTTTTAAATAATTATTTACTCCTTTTGTACTTATTTCAAAGTGAATCAAGTTAATTTGTATATATCACTAATTAAATATGTACATAATATACAGGATACAAGTTTATTCAATAAGCCCCGCCGTTTAATTTTTTTAAATAAATAATGTCAAAATATTAAATCAAAGTCCATGGAATTTTCGACTTATTCTATATCAAATATTAAATCATTGGAAGACTTATCAAAATACTGTAGAAACTCTTGCAGACATTCTTCTCCAATATCGGCAGGATTTTTCATAAAATTCAATTTGACCACCTTAAAAAAGATTTTTTAATAATTTGTTTTAACTATTTATACCTACATCAATTACAATTACCTGTTTTACAAAATGTTTCCTATTATGTGGCAGTAAAAATAACAGCATATGTGTTAAATTCTGCCAGTCTCGAGTTAATATGCACGATCGAATATTTTTAATTATAAAGGATCCCGATTCCCACATGTATTCTGGATAAGTCACATTAAGATTTGGTAAATTACAATACTTTTTAAAGTCAGCTAGTCTTCTTTCTATAGGTGACAAGGTTTTTTTTTTGGTACCATCATTTTCTAATAGTTTTAAAGCTAATTCAATACGATTTCTAGAAATAGTGTCTACGAAGTTCTGATTTTTTTTGGATTTTCGTTTATTAGTTTGTCCTTGATTATTGCTTGTTTGAAGTTCATCATTTAGCAAATTACTAGGAGAGTTTTCTCTTTTGATTTCTATTTTTATAATAGTTTCAGAGTTATTTGAAACAGTTTCGCAGCTTTTTTTCTTGGAGATTCTACCATCTTTTAGGCTTTTACGTTTTTCTTTTTTCAATTTTTTGCTCCCTTTTCTTAAATTGTCCCCAGGAATTTTCTTTTTTTCATGCTCGTCTGATAGTAAAGACAAATTTTGTAATCTTTCGACCTCGAGTTCAATTAGTTTTTGTTGAAGTTGAACAGCTTCATCATCACCAATTTCAGGTTTTATTTTCATTTTAAACCAGTGCTCTTATTTTCTTTTTTCTCTACTAAAGCTGAAGCACTTACAACCCTTACAACTTACAAAAAAACACCTACATTTAATTTAAAATTTAAGGTTATGTTGTATGTCGGGTTAAGGTACGGACAGAGTGCAGGCCGATTCAGATTCAGAAAATCGGCGCGAGAATTCAACTGTGTTGTTCAATGGGAGTGGACATAGTTGCAGCAGAAAACTGAATAAGCGCGCAGGTGTCCGAGTCAGATACTTTACCGGAATGAATTATTCATTCTGGTTTCCGATTCAGTTTGAAATCGGCGTACACATAAGGCCTGTTCGTTTGGACTCTTTGGACTGTCTGAGTTCACTCCAGGCAAATATGTTGGAATTGATTTGTGTGACGTCACGAAACTTATCTATTAAGAAAACATTTTACAAACGAACACTCGACTTCATGATCTCACGCAAAAAAGCAGCGAAAACATTGCAAACGAACAGACCTATAGCATAAAAGTAATTATTATTTAATTATTTACTCTATGCCTATAGTGTAGTTTAAAAATGAATGCAGAAGCACAAATTGCAAAAGTGTTACTAAAGCCCCAAATTTGGGACAAATATTCAAAAAATCGTTCTCTATCCTTTTTTAATTGGGGAAAAAGGTAATGATATTCACCAAATTTATATCGTAATTGGTTAATTTCATGAAGTTCTACTTTTCTTTAACTTTAATTCAACATTTTCAGTCGCAACTAATAAAAACACTATGTCTTCAGATGGCTCCATGATTGTAACCAACTTTCAGCCAATATTTACAGATAAACGACTCTGAAAAACGTTTCCACTATAACCACCACATGCTAATCTGATTCAGACACAGCATCAGCCGACTTTCTGAATCGGAATCTGCATCTGAATCGGCCTGCACTCTGTCCGTACCTTTATACAGGTTGGGTTTTGGTAGCAGGTATCAGTTGCGCTGTTTGTGACGTCACAACCAGATACTACTAAACTAAAAATGGACAGATTTTGAATCTACGATACAAACTAATGCCTTTTGATTTTTACATGATTAAGTTTACCACGGTAGTTTTATTAAGAAAAACGTCTGATATAATTATGTCTTTTTTGGGAGAATAAAGTTTTCCGAGGTTGCAAAATACATAATTTTGACTATCGGAATATTTTTCCTAAACGATACAGTCCTGTTTGTGTTTAATCAATAGGTTTGGTCTCTGGCTGTAGCGAATAATTGATTTGCAGTTGCTTAGCAATAATAGTCCTGTCAAGTTTTACCTATTTTAACCGCAACTCTTTAAATTAATTTAAAACTTTTATAATGAATAAATCGAAGACTAAAAAGAAATCTAAAAACACAATGTTAAAAAAACCTCTACCGACTATAGAAGTGAAGCTCAACAACATTACTACCCATATATATCTTAATGATCAACACATTACAGTTATTGTAAGTGTTTATTCAGTAAAATTAACATAATCATTCGTTTTTTAAGGGTGGAAATAAAACGTTTCCGGAAACATTAACAGTATTATATTTACACAACAATGCAATAACTAAAATAGAAAATTTGTCATCTGCAATTAACTTGAAATGTTTGTATCTTCAAAAGAACAAAATTACACGAATTGAAAACTTGGAGAATTTAAAAAATTTGCAAAAGCTCTATTTAGGCCATAATGAAATATCCGTTATAGAAGGTTTAGAACAGTTACATGCATTAGAAGAACTACACATAGAAAAGCAAAGACTAACCAGTAGTGACAGCTTGTGTTTCGATCCTAGAACTATCATGAGCATTTCGGTAAGATTTATAAGACAAAAGCTCCAAAACTTAAGATTATATCGACTTTTTTAGAGCAGTTTACAAGTTCTCAATGTATCGCACAATAAATTAATTAGCATTTCACCACTGAAATCACTGATGTATCTCAAGAAGATAAATGCTAGTTTCAACAATATACAAGATATAAAACCACTCTGCGGAACGATAAGCAATTGGTATTACTTAATGGAGGCTACATTTTCGGGAAATCCCATAGTGAAGCAACATCGGTACAGAGAAAATTTAATAGCGAACTCTTACCGCATGAGTAAGTACATGAAAGAGATTTTTCTGTATTTACAATTAAATTTAATAGGTCTGTTGGATAATAAAGAAATAAATGACAATACAAGAACTTTCATAAAACGATTTGAAGAAGAAAAATTGAATAAAACAAGCAGGCTGACGATTAACTTAGTAGATCAACTACCCGGTGAATATTTTTTAATTCGTTTCGCATTGTTTAAAAACGTAAAAGTTTTGTAGGTTTGCCTAAAAATTATCCTATGTCCGTACAGAAAGCAGTATCTCGATCAATTCTTAAAAATACCAAACCTTGCTTCGATAATACTACTTTACACAGCGATGTGGATGATATCTACATACCCTGGAAAGCACGTAAGTATATACTTTGGAAATTTTTACCGTGGTTAATTAATTTTTTTTTAGTGCCTAAAAGTGCCAGTAGTATTCGACGAGCACCAGTTTCTGCGCAAAATCAAAAGAAACGCAGTCCACGAAGACAGGGATGTTCTGCTATTCTTCCATACTTTAAATAAAACTTCTATGCACAAATTTATATTTTTTCAACATATTTATTAATTAAATAAATTTTTATAAAACAACATACAATATATTCACATTTGATAGCTGCAGCAATTTAAAATTAAAACAATCTTTATAGTGGTCCAAAGATAAAATGACTTATCGAATTGTTACTAATAATTACATAAATTAAACAAAATATAAAAAATACCACTTATTAATTGTATTTGAAATACATACAAAAACTAAACTAATTGTATATTAGTAAGTAAGCTAAACTATTTTCAAGTTAAAAAAGTGCAAGGCATATTTCTCAAATTTATTTGAAAATAGTGGTTATAATAAATATAACAAAAGCTGATTAATTTCAAAAACCAGTTTTGTAGTTTTACTATAATTTAAAGCAGAATGACTATTCCCGATCATCCGATGCATCTTTATTAATAATGCTATGTTAACAATTCTGGAATGTAAGCATAAAATTATTTTATTTTTTAATATTTTACTCGTTTCAAATATCTATACTTTCAAAATAAGCACCTCACTCTTAATAAACTACAATTTAATACTTTTCCATATTTTAGATATCATAACTGCTGTAAGATAATGCAATTCTTGTTGTACCTTTATAACGTAAAAATATTAGTAAGATTGTTTTACATAATGCAACCATACACCCATCACAAACAAAGTGAGATTTTTTTCAAACAGAGAGCAAGTTAATGAACAAATAACGAAGAAGTTGGCCGATGTACAAAAAGTTAAAATTATCCACAAACATCATGACGTTCACAACAAGCTCGTTAATCCAACTTAAGACATACAATATAATAGGTGATAAATCTAAAGTACTAAAGCAAAGCCAACTATATTATGCTATTAATTAAAGAATTAAATTCTTAATCACTTAACAGAGGTACATACAGTTGTGTTAATATTTGTTGCAAAAAAATCCCAAAGAAAACAATTTTCTGTAAGATGTTTGAGGAGTTTATACCTTTTTACTGTTGCGGAGTAGGTTGTTGTTGAATTTCGATTTTTTCAACAGTCATATCTGGATTCATAGCGGTAGCTTCTTGAATAGCCTCTGCTAAAGCTCGATCGTGATCGATCGGATCACCATCCGATTGAATTGTTATCTTCTGCTCAACGCGAGTCTCAACTACACCATCTCTTTCGGTCTTATACTGTAACAACATTGCTATAAATGATATTTTTAGACTAAAACAAAAGCAACCTACTGTAATAGTTTCAACGGTTCGTGTTTTCGAGCTAATAGTTTGAGAACTAACAATTTCACCCGTTGCAGAATAATTTCCATCTTCAGATTCTAAATGAACTTTTCGTGCTTCTGTGGCTACAACTGGTACTTTAGTTGTAGACACGTGTTGTATAGTAGGGTCGCCACTATAAACGACGCTTTCTGTCTGAACTATACCACCAGGAGCATTTTCCTATTATAAAAATATTTTTGAGTGAAAATGAAATTTTGTACATTACTTATACTCCATTCACTATCATTTAGACTCCACTAGGCTGGTGTCATCAGACAGTTTTCTGGTTATAAACCAAACTTGTCAATTAATTTCTGATTGTTGGTTATGACTCATGTCAGAAATGGAAAGAAGAATGCAGTGTCCAACACCTTTTTTTTAATAAGCTGTTGTAGGATGTCACTTTTATTAATATAGAGCAATCAGGCGTATTCCGTATCATAAACTTTAAGGATAGCGGGAAAACTTTGACGTTAAAATGACGTTCAATCTCGTTCTGTCACAGCTAAATAAAAAGGATAGAACGTCATTTTAACGTCAAAGTTTTCCCGCTATCCTTAAAGTTTATGATACAGAATACGCCTGATTGTCAATTAAAATTTATTTATTGGCATTTTATTTGTGTAATCAATTTGATAATTTAGAAATGTTTCAAAATCATCTGACAACATTGCTTTAAACGTCAATACTTTGACAGGACATCACACTTAATTTAAATACGTATCAACCTAATGAAAATAATATCATGGCCTATTGGGGTCTAAATGGATTGTGAATGTACTATAATACTTTCACTTCAATCGTATCACAACCAGTTTATGCAACAAAAAACATGCTCTAACACTCAATAACAGTCAGAATGCAATAAACGTTAAGCTTGGTGCCGACGCCAAGTCACTTACCTTATGAAATACGTTATCATAGTACGGATCATTGGGATCGTCGGGAGGATCTATAGGGGTTCCAGAGTCACCTGAACTTGTCGAGCCAACACTGTCTCGTCGCGCCAGCTATAAGCCATGCATATGTGCTTAGTAGTACAGTTTAGAAGTAATAAAGTACATTTTAAAGAGTTAAATACAAAACTGCGCCATCTCATAAATTTAAATTAAAACAAAATTTTCGGTTAATTGAATTAAAACAAAATTTTCGGTTAATTGAATTAACTAATGTTAATCGAAAAAAAAAAAAAAATAAAAATAATAACCTGATCTCCACCAACAACCGTACTAGTAGTTTTAACTTCTTGTGTAACTGTTCTTTGTTCTTGCCTAGTAGCACTTGATGTCATCGAATGAGCTACCGTTTTTTCTTCTAATTGTTGGGTACGTGCGTTAGTACCAAGATCTTCGTGTGTTGTAGCTGTACGTGTCGTAACGGCACGTGCAGTTATAAACGGCGACTTACCATCATCAGTAATGGCATCAGCCTTTAGTAATCAAAATCAAATAATAAAAAACAAAATATGAAAAAAATAGTAAAAAAGGGTTTATTGGAATGAATCATATAAATTAAATAAATTAATAAATGTTCAACCCCATAACGAATCGCAGAAAAATGAATAAAAAAAAAGTAACTCTGATTGAAAAAAGGTACCACTCCCTTGAAAAGTCTATAAAACTAATAGTTGCATCGAACTAAAACTTACCTTATTCACTTGTGTGGATACGGTCACCTCTCCTGTTCTTCCATCTTCGATTCGTTCTTCGATATTTTGTGTAACACCACCTCGATCTTTAGTAACAACTTGCTTTGTTGTAGTTTTAACAATGACGGGAGTGCTAGCACCTTGTTTCGTTTTCGGTATAGTTAAATTAGCCACATCTTTTAAATTATCCGTAGCGTATTCTCTTAAATCGTCGTCGCTAGTTTCTTCTTCTGACGAACTTCTACCACCACCTTTTCTTAACGAAGTATCTGTTATTTTAACTTTAGTATCTTTCAAATCTGAGAAGTGAGTCGGGTCAATTTGGGCGTAGTTTAAAATTAATTCACCAGTAACTGGATCTTTTCGTGCAGTTTTCGGATCAATATCGCCCGTTTGTGGATCAATATGACCCCATTCGGTGTGAATTCTTCCTGTAAGAGGGTCTATTTCTCCAGATAAAGTCATAACTTGGGTTATTTTAGTGTTTGCATTCTTTACTAAAGGATCGTTAGCATCGACTTGAATAATTTTACCAGTTTTTGGATCCACCATGCTGTACATATAAACTGTTTGTGTAGTAACTTTAATAATTCTACCAGATTTTTCGTCGATTTGACAATCTTTTGGATCTATTTCTTCAACTTTAGCACTTGGATCTTTTTGAGATATGCGATAAATTCTGATAATAATAAGGCGACCGGTTTTAGGATCTACTTTTCCGTATTTAGTGTAAATTTCTCCACTAGCAGGATCTATTTCCGAAACTGAATATAAAGGAGCTCCAGTTTCATCTAGCTCTGCAGTTTTAGTATACACTTGATTTGTTTCTGGGTCGATCTTAGCGTTACTTGGATCAACTTTAACAACCTTCGAAACAGCTCCAGACTTTGGTTCGAAATAACCGTATACAGTAATAATATATCCAGTAATAGGATCTATTTGACCGGTACAATAAACATCTTGTTTTGTAATAGGGTCTTGATGATCAAACACCCAAATTTGATTTGATTTGGGATCGATTTTTAAGTTCTTAATTTCCTTTTTAACTACCTCGCCTTTTTCATTAATATTAGGTTCCGATATCAGTACTGAAACCATTCTTCCGTAGTTCTGATCAACTTTTCCCGATTTTGGATTAACGAGCCCCTTGAATAATATTTGCCCAGTCGATGGATCAACAATGCCTTGTTTAACTTCCAACTTTTCAGTTTTTGGATCGTAATACGTTAATGTTCCGTAAACTGGATCAATTTGACCAATTTTTGTGTGAATCTTGTTTGTATCGGGATTATACAATCCTTCCATGATTTCTGGGGCGACGTTCTTAGTGTCGACGATGTTCTTCTTTGAATCAACCTTACCGGTGAATGTTGTGACTTGTACTAAAGGTTCGAGTTCTGAACCAATTTGTATAATTTGTCCTAATTCTGGATTGACTGTGTCCGTTTTCGGATCAATCACACCTGTAGGTATGAAAACATTCCCGTTTTCGTCAATCTGAATAGGTCTCGACACAATTTTTCCAGTTTTTGGATCTTTATTGCTAATTCTTAATAATTTCAAATTTATAATACCATATTTAGTAGCGATTTCACCAGTAGCTGAATTCTTTTTACCTTTCGACGTATCCATTTGAGTATTCTTCATATCGTACAAGCCAGTTCTTGGATCCCTTTTGACGGTTGTTGTAGTTATTTCGACGACAGGATCACTGTGACCGGCAACGTTGATAGTTTGGCTGAGCGAATTATCTATTTTACCACTCTTAGGATCTACTATACCGCCAGCAACAATAATTTGTCCAGTGTTTTCATTAATTTGTGCCGATTTTGCGTCTACTTTGCCAGATTTAGGATCATTAATTATAAGTTTTCCATTTTTGGGGTCAATCAGGCCATATTTAGATTCAATTAATCCAGTAGAGGGTTGAATGGTAGCAGTCGATTGTTCTATATGGCTCTTATCTGGATCAATTTTACCAGTTTTGGGATCAATTTTAGTCGTAATTACAGTAAGTTTAATTACACGTTTTTTGGGTACTGGTACATTTGCAGGTTCTTGTGCCTGTTTCAGACCAACAACTGAAAATATTTGTCCAACGTTTGGATCAGCTTTTCCTGTTTTTGGATCAATGACAGCACCAGTAGGTACGTAAATACTACTAGTTGATTGGTCAACTTTGCCTTGTAGAACATCTAACTTTCCAGTAGAAGGATCACGCGAGACGATTTCACCATTTGAAGGATTGATCAAACCATATTTGGTATCTATAAGACCACTAGAAGGATCGTAAATTCCTGTAATTTGTTCTTCTTTGCCGTGCTCTGTATCAATTTGACCAGTTTTTGGATCTTTCTTACACGTTATTACCAATATTTTAACAATTCTGTTTCTTCCAAGTGGCTTCTGTTCCGTTTTGAGATGTTCAAGAGGAGATATAACTTGATTTAATCCTAATTCAGCTGCATATATTTCTGAACTAGGTTGTGTAGGAGACTGTTGTACAGCTGGAGAATGTACATCTTTAGTTGGTAGACCGGCAGAAACTGGAGTTACTCGTTGTACAGTTGGAGGACGTACATCTTTAGCAGAAACTGGAGTGACTTGTTTAGGCACTTGTTGTATTGTTTTACTTTGAACTTCTTTAGTACCTGCAAGTGGAGGCACCTGTTGGGTAGGTTTCTCTGTTGTAAGACTGGAAACACTTTCTGCTGTAGGTTGTTGAGCAGCCACAGGATCTACGATAGGCTCTATAATATTTATAGAAATATTGCGACCAAAGTGAGGATCGCTCTTTCCATTTTTCGGATTTGTAAAACCTCCCTTAAATATAATTTCTCCACTATTTGGTTCAACAATACCAATCTTTGTTTCACTTTTGCCAGTTTTAGGATCATAAACTGTAAGAGTTGATTCTACAGGATCGTAATGACCATATTTAGTGTATAATTTATTTTTAACAGGATCGTATAAACCGACTGTTGTTTCAGTATTGGCTCCTTTGGGATCTACAATGTTCTTTTTATTGTCTACTTTGCCAACAAAGGTTTTGACTTCAATGTCGGGATCGGCCTCACAACCAACTTCGATTATTTGAATTAAATTTTGATCAACTTTACCGGTAGCTGGATTAACTACTCCACTAGATATAACTATGTTACCGTCTTTATCCAATTTTATTGGTCGTGTAGAAACATTACCAGTTTTGGGGTCTTTGGTATTCAATCTAAGTAACTTTAAGTTGATAATGCCTTGTTTCGTAATAATATTCCCAGTAACAGGATCTACTTCTCCGTTAGTTATTTCAGTTCTTCCACTGTGTGGATCAATAACACCAGTTTTGGGATCAATACGAACAGTTGTAGTATTAATAATTACAACAGGTTTACTTGGATCAATTACATTAACAACTTGAACTAAATTTGGATCTACTTTTTGTGTTTTTGGGTCAACTACATTTCCTTCAATAAATATTTTGCCAGTGGTTTGATCTACTTTTATAGGTGTTAAAGTAGGTTTATGAGTTTTGCGATCTTTAATCAAAATGGTGCTATTTTCAGGATCGATTTTGCCGTACTTTGAATCTATATGGCCAGAAACAGGATCTAAAGTTGCAGTAAGCCTTTCAACAGTACCTTTTTCAATATCAATCGTTCCTGTATTGGGATCCTTCTTTGCGGTTATTACTAATATTTTAATGATGCGTTTTTTAGGCACTGGGTGAGATGGCAGAGCGTTGGGTAAAGACTTGTTAGATGGAGGTTGACCTTCATTTCCAACAATAGTTATTAACTGACCAATACTAGGATCCTTCTTTCCTGTTTTAGGGTTAATGACAGACCCAGAAACTAATTTAATTTGACCAGATACTGGATCAATTTGACCTTTTATAACTTCCTTATTTCCGGTTGTAGGGTCAGTTATAGTAATTGAACCATCCTTTGGATTAATTAAACCATATTTACTATCTATTTCACCGGTAGGGTGCAAAATACCGGCAGAATGATCGACAGAGCCGTTTTCTACGTCTAGAGCGTTGGTTTTGGGATCTTTTTTAGCCGAAATTACCATAAGTTTGATCACCTTATTTTTATCTTCTATAATGGGAGTTATGGGTTGCTCTTGAGGAAGAGATACAGGCTGTGGACTTAGCTGCTTTTGAATGGCTGGATCAACTTCTGCTTTCTTTATATCAACCTTAACAGTTCTGCCAAAACTAGAGTCAATTTTGTTGGTTTTGGGGTTAAACAATCCTTTAAAAAGAATATCATTCGTCGTCGGATCACGTTGACCTTGTTTAATCTCGGTTTTTCCAGATTTAGGGTCATAATACGTTAATGTTTCACGTAAAGGATCGTAGATTCCATATTTCGTGTATACTTGATTTGTATCGGGATTGTATAGAGCTTCAGACGTTTCAGGCACTGCTGATTTATCTAAACCCTTTTTACTATCAACTTTTCCTGATAAAGATGTTACCTGTAAATCGCTATCAAGTTCAGATCCAATATGCAATATTTGACTTAAACTGTTATCTACTGCACCAGTTTGAGGATTAGTAACTCCTGACAAAATTATAACATTATCTTGGCTGTCTAGTTGAATTGGCCGTTCTACAAGTTCGTTAGTTTTTAGATCACGAGACGAAATAATTCGTTTTGTAACATCAACGACGCCGTATTTAGTGATTATTAGATTATTCTTTGAATCGATTTTTCCGTTAGTTGTTTCTTTATGAGCAAATGTAGGATCTAATTGTCCTGTAGCTGGGTCACGTTTAGCAGTAACCGATGTAATTGGTATAACAGCATCAGCAGTATCTGTTAATGATATAAGTTGCCCTAAATTTTGATCTACTTTTCCACTTTTAGGATCAGCCACTCCAAATTTAATTATAATATTATTCAGAACTTCATCGTTTTCAATAGGATTGACATCAGTTTTACCAGTTTTATGATCTTTACGAACAAGTTTTTTGTTTACTGTATCAATTGTTCCATATTTAGTTTCGACATTACCAGATGACGGATCTAAGATGGCATACAAAGTCTCACTGTGACCTTTTTCGGCTTCTATTCTACCAGATTTAGGATCTTTTTTAGAAGTGACAACGACGATCTTTATCAAACGTTTTTTAGGCGTTGCCGCAATTGGACTTGTTGGGGTGGGCACATATTGTCCGGCTATTGAAATTATTTGACCCAACGAAGAGTCTTTATGGCCAGTTTTTGGATCGACTACTGCGCCATTATTTATAATAATTTGTTTCGTAACAGGATCAACGTAGCCTTGAATTACTTCTTTTTGTCCATTACTAGGATTCGTTATAATGACGGTGGCATTTGATGGATCGATGAGACCATATTTAGAATCAATTAGACCATTTTCTAAATTGAGTTCGCCAGTTGAAACATCAACGCTGCCGTTTTCTACATCGATCTTTCCTGTTTTTGGATCTTTTCTTGCAGTTACCACAAACAGTTTCACCGACTTAGTTCTTTTTCCACCTGCTACAGGAAGAGCAGCTGCTTTAGGCACCTTAACAGGAGTTGCATATCTTTCAGCTTCTAAAAAGGCGGCCGAATCTCCTGAAGGACTTTTTTGAGAATCCTGCAAACTCGGTGTCGGTATAATTGGAGCAGTTTGTGTAGGAGTTTTTAGAGCTTCCTTTTTAATTTTATCTGCTTCTCCTGGAGCATAATTAAACGCCAAACCTGTAACACGCTGACCAGGAGGAGATTGTTGAGATTTGCGATCTCCCGAAGGGCTAGTTTCGCTTTGATTTTCGTAAGAAAATCCTTGAGGTTTACGTGGTGTAGCTTGATCGTCAGAAGGGTCGTAGTCATAAGCACGTGTATAACCGGGTAACTGAGGTGATCCTAAAGGTGGTCCACCTTGGCTTTCAGTTGCTTGAAGAGGTTCGGCTAATACTTTTTTAGATTTTTCCTCTTTATCTTTAACGGGCTTTTCACGTTTAGAACCAAACAGGAAACCAGGAGTCTGTTTTGTTTTTGAACATGCAAAATAAAAACATGCAAAATTTATGATACATAAAAAATTATTAAATCTACGGCAATTATTTCCTAATTTCTTTAAAATGAAGTATTCAATAAATAACTCAACGAAATTTTAAGTCTCTCAGTAGAAACAAGCTTGGGACAAATAACTAAACTTCTATTTACACTAAAAAATTGCAAGTACAAATACTGTAAAAAAACAATTACAACTCTGCAGATAAAAAAATCTACTTCAATAAGTACTCTTAGGCAAAAATTTAAATATACAAGTGCCTACCGAATCTACTAAGCATTTAAAACACAAAAATTATTCATACCTTGGATTTGTCTCCTTTTTCTTTGGGAGTCTTTTCAGGCTCGGCACTTGAATTCAGTTGTGATTCTACGTCAGTTCCATTTTGCTCCATAGCATTAACATCCCTATTTTCTTTATCTTTGTCATCTTTATCCTTTTTCTTTCCAAAAAATCCACCTGATGGTAGAACAGCAATTCCACCAATTGGTTTCTACAAAATACTTCAGATATAAAATTTATAATTCGATAATTTCTTTATAATAAAAATAAATGTAAAAAACTTCAGAAATAGGCTGAAATGGATAAAATATGCAAGTTTCAATTGCAATAAACTGAATAATTTGTGACTGATAAAAGTTGTTTTTTTCATTACGAAGTTACAAATAATTGTCCGATACATAAATCATAAATTCAGTTCAGCAACTAGTCGATTGCAATAATTCGTAGTTGCAGAACAGATTAGGATTGGGATTATAATGTTTATTAAACTTACAAACACAAAATTACAAAAACATATTATTTATTGGAGAAGCAGCAGAAAAAAAATTAAAAAAGATGCAATGTAGAAGGCCATTTATTAGCGAGAAATAGAATGCATTTGCTTCAGATTGTACAACTTCTTTTCAAAAAGTTCACTAACCAAAATCTAACGAATATGTGAACTGTAAGTACCTACCTCAGTTAGAAATACAACACTTTTGAAAGAAGTATTTATAGCGTAAAAAGTTTAAACAAAACTAGAAGCTTTTAATATCTCTTACTTGAACAGAGTAATTTAAAATTAAAAATAATTTGCAATTAAATTCTTTCATAATTAAAAGTTAAATTAATTATTGTTAAAATATTTTTGATTTAAAATGAAATTACTCGATTTCTATAACTTTTATTTATGCTTTATATTCTTTAAAAATCAGGAAAACAAAAAATGACGCTCAGTTATAGAAAATAAAACAAGAAGCATTGTATAAAGTACGTTACCCAAGTTTATAACATTTATACGGCAGAAAAGCACAATCATTCAAATAGAATTTAATTGCAACACCTTTGAAGATTTATCAGCTTCAAATTCACCTTCCACAGAGCTATCTGAATTAGTCGATGCTGTTCCCGTGCTTCCCTTCCGAGTAAGCTTTCAGAAATGAAGTAAGTAAGTAGTTTATTAGTTATTCATTTTTAATGTAAAATTTAAAGATGCACATGTATAAATTAATAATTTACCAAACATACGTTACTTACCAATGAAAATTAATATTTTATTTTACCAGAATGTTTAAATACATCCAGTATTTATAACAAGCCGTTAAAGTGAGATGAGGCAAGTTTTGCTGAATAAGTATCATAATTCAAAGAGTAAAAACTGAAAGATTCAAGAGTAGTATGGAAATCAGAATCACCGGACTCCGATCTACATAAATATAATACTACTAATAAAATTCATGACTTTAGTTACTTAAAAATTTTATCAAGATACTTAAAACAAGAAATTAATGTTACTCTAATCAAATAGTAAAACATAGCTTGATAGGAGAGACATTTCTTAAGAATTGCAACAACCAAATGTAGCAAATAGCCAACTTTAGTATCTACTCATATAACTATCTTTAAAATTTATAATGCTACTACTGAGCTAACACACACTTACTTTGTCTTTCTTAGTTTTAACTTCCTTTTCTTTAGGAGATTTCACTTTACCAGGACTTTGATTATCGATGTCAGGAATGTGCTCTGGAGGATAAGACATGGTATGGCGTTTATTAGCCTCGTTAAAATCGTCTTCTGGTTTTGTTCCTCCTAGTGCTAAAATTAACGTTAAAAAGTCATCAAGAACGTAAGTTTACACTTACGATCCATACTTCGAGAAGCTAGACGTCGACCAGAAAGAGAGCGTTCAAATTGTGGAGCAGGACGATCGATCGGGGTCTTTTTCGTTTCGTAATGTGTTCTTCCCGAATAACGAAATTTTGAACCTAAACGTGGAAATAGAGATGACTTTTGATTGGGCTCTGGAGTCATCAATCTAAAAAAAAAATTAATTGTCATCTCCAACTCTCTACAACATACGATAATTTACCTGAAAAAGGTGTGATGTTCGACACAAGTTTTCCACAGCTTCTTAGCAGCTCTATGGTTTGCCAATTTAAAGCCAATTGTCGATTCAAATTGTTCGAATTCACCGGGTCTTATTTTAATATAAAAGTTATGTCTTTTGTAACTAATTTTCAGTATTTTGGGCCAAGCAAATCTATTAATTCTCAAACGATCTCGATACACCAATAAACCAGATGCACAGACACCTAGCATTATGTCGACTCCTTCGGAATCTTTAGCAGGATGTAAGTCAACTCCATACATTGCCAACTTTTTAGCATTTTCCAAATAGTGCAATTCGGCTTCTGCAGGTGTTTGTCCCCTAATGAACAATTATTAGTTTTTACGCGTTTCAAAAGATGTAATAAACATACTTGTGGGTTCTGTGGAGTTCCATAACTTTATCTTCGAGTTCTTGAGTTTGATTTGGGGCAAATTTAAATTCGCGTAAATAATTACGACCCATAGCGTCAGCATCATAATCACCTAATTCTGATTGAACTAGGTAAGATCCAAGCAAAGCGTGGGTCACAAAAGAACAAGGCAGACGATTATTTAAAATATCATTACGGATTTGTAGACACAATTGGTAACGAGTAATATCTTCTTGAAGTTGGGCTGGATCGGGTGGATAAAATTTCACTTCAAAATTGAACTTCCATGGTTCGACTAAAAAATAAATGTTTGTACTTGTAATTGATACCTATACTTGCAAATAGCGTGGTAAGCATGTACATAAACGCAAAAGTTATGGGGTGCATTTTCTAATCGATCAATAAGGTAACTAAAATAATTTTATAGGTGGAATTATTTATACAATTCCCGGTTTTGATCTTTTTGTAACAATTCACATGCATATAAATGGCCAAACATTTTATAGTTTTAGATAAGGGGAATTGCTGGCTGGTAAGCAATAAACACGCAAGTAGTAATATATTTAAAGAACGCCATGTTAGAATTTTAAAATTAAAATTTTGTAAACCTACCTTTCACGAACTTTCCTATACGCTTATCCAAATCTAACCAATTTCTCGAATCGTGTCGATCGGCATATACAAGGCCAAAATAATCCTTTTCCACTAGATTAATAGCATCACAGACTTTATGCAGCAAGTCTTGACCTTTTGCTTTTCTCTATAAAATAATATAGATCAATGGAGTGTTGTGAAACTTCAGTTTATCAATAATTATAATAATTAGTGATCATAGCATTTTCAGTTTATACATACTTCGAGAACATGTCCATCTACTATATTATTTATTTTTCAATTTCAAGCAACGTTTATGCATTTTCTTATGGTAGAGAAATGATTCAAGAGTTTCATACTAGTTTTTGTTTGAATTAATCATTACAGGTTTACAAATAACTTGTAAATAAATGCACGCTCACCTCAATATACACATCTAGCAATGTGCCATCTAGCATAGCGATTTGAGCCAAGGCACTTCGACCCACTGTTGAAGTTTTACTTCTAACTGGAGAAGCATTGGTGTTTTCGGAATCTACAGCCATTTTTTTTTCTTCTGGCATTGCAGCCTAACAATCTGTAAATAATTTTAATAGTTTAGAACAATTTTTATATAGGTATGACCGTGTTACGTATTACATAAAGAAATGTCTACAAAACGCAAAACATTACCCCGACTAAATTTATGAAGTACCTAAATACTTGTAATTGCACAAATAATAAATTAGCAGCAGATTTTCAGGATTATAGAAGTAGGTACTATTTTTAACAATTTTTCATGAGTACGAACAGAGATGAAGGATATGAGTTGCACCATTATGCTTCCTTTTAGAAATCACTACCATCTTTCTATCTTTCTATTTCCTATTCTGTTATTTTCCTGTTATTAACTTTGTTTGATAACTGGCTAGATGTAATTTGCAAATCGTAAACATTCAACCCAATTTTCATCCCTTCTAATGATGTCACTCAAATACAATCTCGACCAGAGTTTTATCACGCTGGACCTGTATGACAAATTTAAAATTGAAATCAGTAAACCTATTCGTTAACAAGTTATAGTGTTCACATACCCACGGAGAGATTGAACAAACAGCAAAATTAATAAGCTTCAAAAAGTTAAGATTCTGAAAAATTTCCACCAACACTTTTTCAAATTTTTAAAGCCCTTGAAAATTTTTTTATCGAAATTATATCGAATTTTCAAGATAACGCTTTTTCAGCTCATGTGTATGAACACGATAACTTGCAAACGAATAAAACCATTGGTTTCAAATTAGGCATCAATGTGATAAGATGAAAATACGAATTGTATTTAAGCAAAATCACCCTATTGGGTGGGGAGGGAGATTGAAAACTGCGTCACATTTTTCAGGAAACACTTTTTTTACACTTCCACTATTTGAATAAATGCACGACCCTGCAGTTGTTTGATGAATTGCTTTTGCTAATTAGAGCCATAGTTTTAGCGTTTTTAGTATGAAAATGATGCTGCATTCTTATTAAAACTAATTTTTCCAAAGAGTATGATTAGATAGTATTTTTATTATTTCTACTTCATCTAAGAGCCCAATAATAACCAAGGTGAAGGTGCAACTTAAAAAATCAAACTAAAAACATCCATCACCCACGAAAATTGATTTGAGTGTCATATACAGATACACAACGTCGATTGTGATCTCATTATAATTTGAAAATTGTATTGGTCACGAAACAATTAAAATTCGATATCATTTTCTGACATGTAAGGGCTTAAACTTTAACTGGAAAGTTATTGATCGAGTTTATTTATATTTTTCTTTTTCAACTTCGAAAGCATACAAACAGAGTAGAAACTATAGATACGTAAAGCAATAAACTTTCAATGGGTTAAGTAATTTCCCATCTATATCCCTTATACGGAAAAAAAATAAAAATCCAATAAACTTGGAAGTAAAAAAAGCGACATAAAACTTAATAAGGTGGGAGTGTTGTGATTTACACATAGGTCACCGACCCTAAAAGCAATCATTAACGCAGGTACAGGTGAACCTGAATAAACGTGAAAAACTTTTTTAACCCAAAAAATAAAAGTAAATTGATAAAAGCTAACAATTCGACCCTAAATTACAAACGAAGTTATTATTCTCTTTCAAATGCATAAAAATGTATTTTCAACTCGTGAACTCTGTTTTATGGTTTTATTGAAATTAGCAAATATAAAAGAAAGTCAGTCACCCACAACATGTCATTGTTCTGATTGATGCCAAATGCATGCTTAGCTCAAATATAACAGTAATAATTCACGTTCAAGTTCGGCTATTGTTAATTTTGGCAACTGTATAAATAGAAATGCATCATCTACTTTATTATGTGCATAATGAAGAAGCTAAATCTAAAGATTATACAAACTAGAACGACCGTTGATTGCTATTATAGCATACTTCAAATTGGCAAATTGAAGGAAGTAGGTGAGCAAAATATACACCCGTAGTAGTATGATGACTGATGACCATGATTTTAATCAAAAGAAAACTTATTTTTATAAGTTACAAAACAGGATTACTTCAAAAAATAAAAAATGGTTAGTTCTAAAATGATACGAGTTGTATAATAATTCATCAAATATAAATCTTAGCCCCTAAACAGGACGCCGGGTATTAATATGAGCGCACTCGGAAAAATCTTTAAAATCTAAGCATTGAAGGTCCTGAAAAAAATAACACGTTCAAATGGTTAACGTGAAAAATTGAGAAAGTAGAATGAACAAATTATTAAATAAAACAAACCAATAAAAAGTTACTCGGGAATTAGAAACACGGAATTCTCAAATTATTATTTGTAACAATACCGTGAGTGTGAGTTATTAACAATAAGATTTATTCGTGGCGGATACATGGAAAGCACACGTTCCTATTTTATTCCAGATGCGGTTAAATAGGTAAAAATCTCATTGGGGCAGTTTTGATATGCACTCAAACCTAAAATTAAACAATTGGGTACGAATACGAGTAGACCCTTCCCACATTTTCTTCAGGATGATGCCTATGAAAACCAAATCAATCAAGGAAAAAAGTATTTATAATGGGAATGGGTAGTTTTCATTTTAGCAATTTCAACAAAATTCGAGCGTTGTTTGGAAATAATACGGGTTGATTCATAGAAACTCGATGTTAACTTGACGCTCAGGTATAGTAAAATAGGAATATTTTGAGTAAACTCCAAAGCTTAGATGAAAACAGAGCTGCCATAAGAAATTATGGTACTATCAGCACAGTGGATGGATGTTTGTACCTGTAGATCATATTTATACTGTGTGTCAATTGATTCTGACGATTTTTTACAGATAATTATAAGGGAAGATACTTCCACATTCTACCTGTATGACTGTATGTCTCTTCTAGGTTTATAACGGTAGTATTTCCCACGTGATATTGCTTGTTGTACCCATTTATTTCTATGGCTTTCTATAATGCTATGTGCGTGTTAAGTTGTAGTCTTATTTGTCTATTGTTTTTTCGATCTTTGAGATTGTACCCTGCCACTGATCTAAAAAATTACATTTCAAAGGTAGGTAGTTGTCACTAGCTATTTATTAAGACCAAACACATATCTTTCCTTCCGCATATCACTTTATTTTATCGATCCTTGGTACCAGGATTGGTAGCAAAGTAGAAGTGCAAGAAATGTAACACATCATTTTCTGAAATTTATAAGGAGCTAGTAGCTACGTAAATCAATTACCTACAGCCTATATTACGAGCTCCATTAATACTTTCTATTAACAAAATTGTGGTTGATTATGTGAACCATTTAGTGTAAAATTGAATTAAATTATAAAATTTATTAAACAACTCATGCAAACACTATAACTTTGTTCAACATGTAGTTAATAAATTTCCCATCATTAGAACCCACTTAATAATAGTATAGAGAAAAAAAACGTAAATGATTGTGAAACAAATAAACAAAAGTGCATGTGTCCTAATTTCGCATTAAACATCAGCATAACCAGAATAGAACAAGTTTATTTGCCTGTTCCAAAATTAAATTTGAACTGTAGGAACATACAATTTACAAAGATGATAGATTGTAATTGATGTAATAAGTTCTTTAAATTCTGCACTAGAAACGATCAAATTTGCTTATTAAAAGGTATAAAAATCTATATTTACTTCACTTAAAACACGTACTTTAAACAAATTATTTATACTATTCTCTATATTATTTGTAAAATTCGTATTTTATTGTAGAAGTCAATGGGTCATACTAATTTGTCACGATTTATATAAGTACATGTTAATAGGCAAAAATTAACGATTAATAACAGTTTCAAAAATAGAAATTGCTATACTATAATATTATACATATCTCACATTTATTAATTCTTAATATAAGAATTTTTTTATCAAAGTCGTTACATTATGTCATCTTTTATACGATTTATTAAAATGCCGATGGGCTACCACACAAATCCTATGATACCTACACTAAAGACTAAAGACAATTTTTGTTCGCTTTGATACTTCTATCTTAAATCTTTTACTTAAAAATAATATGTGTAGCTACTACTATATTAGTAGGTACTATCTGTGAAACACAAAGTATGTGGAATTTTGGGGGAATAAACAAAAATATGACTGGATACGATCGAAATTAATCACTTCCGTTTGATAATAAAATTCCAGTTAGTAATGATAATCCTTAATCTTATTAAGTTAAATCGGCTAAATCTTTATTCCTCATTAAGCATTACTTATCTAGACATTATGAGATTCTTATGCAATTGCAAATAATTCTAACTCATTACTCATCATGAAATTCTGTGGTTGTATGACCGAACTGGATGTGAATGAATTTCATAAATAAAAGGATACACCCATCGTTACACTCATTTAGCGGTGGCGTGAGAGTACAATAAAATTTATTTAAAATTACTACCTTATAGCAGCACGTATCCTAAATTTACTTACTTGTTACAATTTAATAGTGTTTTGCAAAGTTTTTTGACTGCAAACGAATTATCATTAGCAAGAAGTTCAAATCAATTACCTGCAGTCACGTCACTGGCTCCGAATTTAATTAGTTTACAATTTACTGAAATTTAAAACCACGAATTCGTCAAAACATTGTATTGAAACCTTTGATTTTTAAAGAAACCTGCCCATATCTTCCCTAGTATCATTATTTGATAATTAAAAATTTTGTTTTGCCATTTACAGAATTAATTAGGGAATTTATCAATAATTATCAAACTATCGTTAACGAAAAAATAAACAAAAAATTATATTCGTAGCCCACTTCATAAACGGAAATTTTTTTTAGCTTACCTACCTGTTGATAATTCAATAAAGGTAGTACATAGTATATCTTCAAAAAGGTTATTTTAGCACAATTTACTTTACATTTTTAAGAAAAAACAAATTAAAACTCGATACTTTGTATGAATAAGTTCCAAGTTTAAGTTCATTTAAATTCACCGTAGGTAATAAATTTTAGTAACCTAGTTTTTGAAAAAAAATTATAACCTACGATAACAATTTAAAAATAGACACTTATTTAATATTGGTGGTTATAAAAAATGCTCTTACCTTATCAGCAAATGATATTATCCATTAAATTTTAATAAACAAATTGTTTAATCAACGGCACACACATACACAGCGAACTGGGATGGGCCACTATAAACAACAAACGAACGCTAACACGAGCTACCCTATCTGTCACTTTGTTTGCACCTAACTTTTTCGTCCTACTTTTTTTTAAGTGAGTTTTATATTTCTTATCAACCTAACTTATCAATAACGAATTTAATACACATTATATACGAATTGTATCAATAAATATAGAGAACTGTTCGTATTACCTGGATTACAATGTGGGACTACTTTTATATTAAATTTGGTAGCGTAGGTATACAAAATGGCGTCGAGACATTTAAAATATTACGTCATTCATATACATAGCGTTTCACGCCCCACGAAATTTGATTAAAAAATTAATTTTAAAAACTTAGAAATTTATAGTATTTAGTAAAACCTGTTATATGCTAACCAAAATAACTTTTAAAAGCTAATAGGAATATAAGTACTATCATAAGCATTCGATTTTGTTTCAAATTTCTTATTGTGGGTTTTGCATAGAAATTTAAATTACAGTAATTATCTACTGCGAAAGTGCATTTTTTTCATCAGTACTTCGCACGAAACCACAAAACTTAGCGAATTTGTTATTCAAAAGATGTTAATTTTAAGTTATTAATGCAAGTCACGGATGAAGACTTTTTGTCGCCCCCTAGCAAAAATAAAATATTGGACTCCTCATAACACAATAAAAAAAAAATTTAAATTAAAATGTTCAGCTTTGTTTCTATCTCTACAATATTAGACACGTTATAACTCTAGATGTTTCATTTTTTAATGCCTGCCCCAGTCCTTCGGCATATGTGGCTAATGTGAATAGTATGCACACCCAAGATACCATATTTATTATATCATCACCAATCTAAAAGTCAAATAAAACACTATGTTGTCAGCTAAGACATGGAATCAATCAAGTCAGCATATTAGAATCATTATTTGCTAATGGAACAAATCTTTTGCATTCAGCATTCCAGTGAAACAGCCAAGTTCGTACAGATTAAAATGAAGCTGTGTATAAGCAAATAACTTGTTTTTCAGATTTAAATAATTGCATTCACCTAAATATTTCAGATACTATTCAATATTAGTTTCAGCGCAATAATGCTATCAAGTATCTTAATTACAAATTTTCCAATTATTGGCAAAATTATGAGGTCTTCTTTTATGAAATAAAAATCAGGAGAAAATGTTTGAATTACACTTTATTTGATGTTACAAAAGTATGAAAAATAAACCTTAAGCATCGGCAATGGTGACTTCAACTTCTACACCCGGTTCGATGGATATAGATGTAATTTGTTTGACAATTTCAGATGGCGAATGTAAATCAATAACCCGTTTATGAATTCGCATTTGGAATCGATCCCAGGTTTTGGAACCTTCTCCACATGGTGTTTTACGAGTAGTAATACGTAAAATTTTCGTCGGCATACGTACGGGTCCCTTAACTCTCAACTTTTGTTTCTTTGCACCAGAGATTAGATCGGTGCATACTTTTTCCAAAGAACGAACGTTACGAGAAGTTAATGTTATACGAATACGATGAATCGGTGCAGATTCCTGTCCGGGTTTCTCGGGGTTGTCTTTTAAAGTAGCCTGGAAAATAAAACTTTAATAAGTCGGGTTAACGTAACCTAAAATACACGTGTTGAGCTTTTATTTATTTTACCCTTGTTTGCCAATACGAATGTAATTAACTCAATTTAAAAAACGTAGTAAAACTTACCATTGTCAAATTAATAAGCTGCTGATCGAGATAATTATTTTTCTTTATTAAAATAACTAGCGCTGAACCAGCAACGAACTCGAATTCTATAAGAATAGGAAAGAGACATGAAAGAGAAAGAAACGAAAATATAACCAGAACGCTAGTTACTTTAATAAGTTACTAAAGTTATTGGTACTTTGGTACTGTCGATATCAACTTTTCTTGGTGGCGGCAGTTTTAAATTTAGACGCTAGATTTTTAGTTTTGTTCGTTTGTAAAAAAACACAAAATTGTAGCTTTTGCCTTTAATTAGTAAAACAAATTTCTACAAGAAAGCTTCACCTTTTAATAATTTAAGAAATTATTACAACAATAAGGAAAAAATAAGTCCAGAACTTTGCATCACTTAAAATATAAATTACATTGAAAATATTACAATTTATAAAAAAAAGATGATATCAAATTACACAAAACTTTTTATAACTACAAACTCTGTTTAATAAAAACAACAGTACCATTTTAATTCTATATGAAATATAATTTGTAACTTACATCTACTTTACATTAATTCAACAATATTGCGAAATCGCAAAATGCATATTTTTTATAAGGATGAATGCATAAATGTGAAAAATATATAAAACAAATTTGATTTTTTTGTACTCCACATACATTATTTTGACAATTTCTCATAATTATATTTTTAAGATAAAATTCTTTTGAAAGCTCATGTAGATATCAACTGCAAAAATAAGAAAAGTTATTAATAGTCACCAATTACAGCACTGTAAAAACGTTAATTAACTTTAAATTGCCATAAAATAATACAAAAATTGAAATTCTACAATAAAACTTACCGATTTTACTGTACTTTTGATAAAATCTTTTTTATAAGCAAGATCAAAATCGGGATAATGTGCATAAACTTGTTTACAGACAGTTTTCATTGTTATTTCTTCCAAATTTGCTCCATCTAAAATTTCTTTTACATATTTTTTAATTTCTTCATCCTACAAATACGAAGTAAATTAGTTAAGACTTCTGAATTACAAATTTCTAAACTAAAATTATTTACAATAAAACGTTAAAACTACTTAATAAACTACAACTACATTGGAAATGGGGAAAGGTTTGCACAAACTTGAAAATAAAACAAACTGATTGCTTTGCTCGTCATCACCAGTCCATAACAGAGGCCCAAGGTGAAATTTCATTTACAAGTGGTGCGACAACGATTTGAAGTAGACAGAAATTTGTCTCATGTTAAAAGAAATTTTACTCAAATAGATTGCACTTTATAAAAGTATTTTGGAAAGTTTACTAGTACAGCAAAAGCGGGAAAACTTGTGTTAAATGGTAGAAATTTTACTATAATTTTGTAAAACGTGTTTTTTTATTATTTATGAAAAGACTTTGAACTTACAGTTGGAGGTTGAGGACTCTTAGCTTTCTTTATAAGTGGTTCATCTTCGGACGAGCTAATATTTTCTTCTTCTTCTTCCTCATCTTGTTCGCTGTCTTCTGAACTTTCTTGTTTACTTTTGCGACCTCTTTTAGCTCCAGTTTTCTTTTCAGATTCGGCGGCAGGTTTCCGACCCCTCGTTTTAGGTGTCGTTTTGGCTTTTGATTTATTATTGGTCACCTTTTTAACAACGCCCTTCTTGCGCTTTCTTGGCTCCAGCTGAAAAATCACTTTATTTAATAAAATTTACTATTCTTATAGAGCCCAAAAATAATTCGACATTGAACAATACATACATCGCTATCCTCAGAAGTTGCACTTTCATTTACTTCGTCACTATCTTCTTCATCAGATACTGCTGCTGCCTTTTTACGGCCTGCTCTTTTACGTTTCACGACTCTCGGTCTGCCTTCACTCGCATCGGATAAATGGAAATCTTTATCACTTTCGCTAGTACTATCATCTTTCAAATTTACTCTTCTGCCTTTACCTCTTGTAGTTCTCGACGATCTTTGTTCATCACTCGAATATGAATCATCATGAGAAGAGTAACCTCTGTTGTTAGCGCGCACGGCCGCCGTTCTTTTTGGTCTTCCTCCTCCAGCTGGTTTACCAGAATCTTTAGGTTCTATAAGAAAATCAACTACTCGTTCAGTAATTTCATCTTTCGTTCCCTTCTTGTCCAAGTCCAACATTTCGCATACAATTTTTAACTGTTTTAATTCAAATTTTTTAGCAAAATCAATTCTTTTGCTATACTCTTCGGAATCTTTTTTGAAATCAAAACCATTGAATTTTTTAATATTTTTTTTGATCAAGGTCGTTTTTCCTTGCGCTTTAAATAATAGACGATGCAATAATTTTAAGTCATCATTTTTAAATCTAGATATTGAAGCATCAATACGTGGAATTTCTCCCAGCTCGACGCCGTCACCAGAGGGAATATCCATTTTTCCCTGCAACACAATTTTACAACACTTTATATCTAACTATAACAACCGACATCTTACCTCTTTGTCTTTTGTATCGTCCTCATTAAATCTTTGAACTTTCTTACGCTCACGTGTACCCGACTGTTGTAGTGGTTGATCTAACAATGGCACTTCTTTGTCATCTTTATTATCTTCGTCGTCGTCTTCTTCGGTCTCTTCTTCTTCCTTGTCACTTTTATCTTCATCTTCAGTTTTACTTTCATTGGCTTCAGTTTTTGCTTTAGATTCTTTACTCTTATCTTGTTCGTCACTTTCTTTTTCTTTTTTCGTTTCACTTTCTTTCTTCTCTGCAGTATCTTTTTCGGCAGTTACTTTTGAATCTACTTCTTCTTTCTCCACCTTTTTCTGGGCATCATTTTCAACTTTCAATTTTTTATCTTCTTGAACTTCTTCCGATGATTTATCGTTAACATTATCGACAGAAGTTGTCTAAAATTCAAATCACATAAACATTTCGTGAAAATATTGCGCTAAAATTAGTAAATTCGTTTAACAAAAATTAATTTCCCGCCATTCGAATAAAACCATTACACGGCCATATTGAAAATCACATTCGTAACAAACAATTTTCCACATGTATCGTCGAAGTAGTTATTAAAAAATTTCTACGCGTTTTAAAAACTTCTATTCGGCTAAATCCTATTATTGTTAAGCTGATTTTGTATAAATAAATTACCTCTTTCGAAAGATTCTGCGTATTTTCACCTTCGCTAGACATCTTTAGCTGCTTTGTACCGCGTCTAGAAATATCCAATGGGAAGAAGTCACACGCATTGCACGTATGACCAAACAAATATTTACTATAGCCGAGCTTCAAAAGTTATGGACAAATGAACAGTTCAACACTACACTCTCGAATTCGAATACTTGGGAGATAAAGTTGAAGTTATAAATTAATTTTATAACTTTATTTTTATTAATATTTAAAGAGCAAAACAAAATTAAAGAGATTAATCTACATTTTTCGAGTACATTGGCATTATTTAAATAACGTCAACATCACAATTCGAGTAAACCAATAATCGAACCAAGATATCACAATGAAGTTGGAACTGGAACAGTCTTATTTTGTACGAAGCGGTTTATTTAAATTTTTTTGTTAATTTTAACAAAATAATAATTATAAAATGGCGAAGTAGATAAATTACTGAACTTTTTGGAATTATTTGTTAAAGGTACGCTTATGCTAAATTGCAGAATAAAAAAGTTTATTGGGTTTAAAAACTGGTAGTGTACCCTTCTTTTAATGCACCCTATATATTTTCATTTTCATTGTCAAATTTCGAATTTTACATCAACTTGTGCATTGATGCAACTCACGTCAAAGTGTCAAAATTTGAGAACGCAAGTCATACGTGATAGCGCTTTTTTGTGATTTGTAACTTTACAATAGTTTTTGTGACTTTCCCAATAAGTAAGACTTTTTAAATTTATTTGACTAGTTCTATATGTTTATAACTTTCGAATTAATTAAATGCGTACTGCCTTTTTAATGAGTTCAAACACATAAAATTAAATTTTTTTGAGTAGAGATCGGTTATTGTTCACATAATACCTTAGAGTAAATAATATAATACTAAGATTGTTTGTATAGATACGTTAAAATGCCGACTGGAGGTGCACTTTTTGGTAATGCGTCATCGGGACCTGGATCTACTGGAGGAATAAAACATCTAATCGAAATGCGTGCTGGAAAAATGACCCTCAAAGGTAAAATTTAATAAAATGGAAATATCTAATTGACTAACTAATTTTACTCCAAAGGGCGCATGGTTTACCCCGATAAACGTAAGGGTTTATTGTATGTTTACCAAAGCGAAGATTCTTTGATGCATTTTTGCTGGCAAGATCGTACATCAGGTATAATTTTCTCGTCTAGTCTAAACTAATTTGTAACTAATTTTTTATTTTACAGGAGTAGTCGAGGACGATTTAATAATTTTCCCCGACGATTGCGAATATGTGAAAGTTCCCCAGTGCACAACTGGTAGAGCTTATTTATTAAAGTTTAAATCATCAAGCAGGCGTTTTTTCTTTTGGCTGCAAGATCCACGCACCGATAAAGATGATGAACATTGCAAGCGAATTAACGAACTTCTAAACAATCCTTCTAGTAGTGTTCAAAATAATGGGTCTAATGATCAAGATTTGCAGTCGTTACTTAATAATATGTCACAATCTCAATTAATGCAACTTTTTGGTGGGGGTCAAATTGGCGGACTTTCGAGTTTACTAGGAACCATGAAGTAATTTGTTTAAATGATTAAATTTTAGAAAATGTTAATAATGATCCTTTGCAGTCGTTCTTCGGCACGTAATTCAGGTAGCAGTGCCACACCGGCTATTGCACATCGTACTACTGCTGTACCTAGTACTACTACTCAGTCCAGTACTCCCACTGCCACCACCACTATTACTACTACTCCGGCGACTACTACATCCACAGGCGTTACCGGAAACTCTGCTGCGCCCAAAGATACTCGCAACTCATCCCAAGTTTCCGACTCATCTGCATCTGGTGTTGCAAATCCCATTCAACTAGCCGATTTACAGAGTTTTCTCCAAGGAATTGCACCGACGTCTCCTAACCAGCAATCAGGTAATACTTCAATATTATATAATTTAATTCTTGAGTTGTAAGAATGTCCTTGTAGTTGATTTATCGATGGCATTAACTGGTGATGCTTTATCGGGTTTATTAAGTAACACCGAAGCTATTCAGCATTTAGAAAACCATCTACCTTCTGTTGGTGGTACCCCTGAAGATCAACTACGTTCGACTCTTACTTCTCCTCAATTTCAACAAGCTTTTCAACAATTTTCTACGGCTTTAGAATCCGGTCAGTTAGGTCCAATTGTTTCTCAATTAGCCGTGAATCCTGAAGCTGTGACTGCGGCTACTCAAGGGAACATGGCTGGCTTTGTAAAAGCGTTAGAAAAAAATAGTTCAACAGAAGGAGACAGTGCTGCTGATAGTACTAAAGGAAAGGATACGAAAGCCGAGAAAAAGGAAGAGAAGAAAAATGATGACGAGGATGATGAAGGGATGCAATTGGATTAATTTAAAATAAAAATTATTACCGTCATTTGTAAGTTTAATAATTGCTTAAAACGTTGTACTCGATAGTTGATAAAATATAGGTTTTGTAATTCAAAACTATGTTTTTTTGCGTTTTATGTTTTTCTTTTCACCTTCTTCATTTTTATTTATTTTGAACATTTTTAGATCGGCACAAAATAAAATCTGTAATAAACTTTGTATGAGTGCCAATTGCAGTACAGGAAAATTAGTTCAAAGTAGCAATAAAAAGGAAAAAATTGGATCAATGAGTTCCTGGTTCTAATTGGCATTAAAAGGGATAAAATGAATTTCTGGCTAAGATTTTGTAAAATAATAGTTGTCGAAAAATGAAACCCTGGGAGCAGATTGGTCCAAATGTCCCACGTGATAAAAAGCGCAGTATTTTTATTGGTTTATTATATAAATTATCATTAATATATTTTTCTATAAAACTTATTTTACAAAATTTTAACCAAAAGTCCACTATGTCATTCACACTAAATTTTCATTGAATTATTCCTCTTTAAAATCTAATTTTATTGTACTCAATGGTTACTATTTTTGTTTTTTAAGCTTACCGTGTGTGCCCATCCGGCTAAGGGACCATACATATTCCTAAAATAATCCCCTATTTCTGTATAAATTTTTTCGGTAACACTCTTTTGTTTCGCAAGTTTTGGCATATAGAATCTGGCAGCAATGTTGTACATGTGGGTATCAACTGGTATAGCTTCTAAGTGACCCAACGACATTAAACATATGCAATCGGCAACCTAAAATGAGGTCATACATGGTGGAATAAATATTCAAACTTCCCAATTTCACGAACCTTGGGTCCAATTCCTGTTAAAGTTATCAATTCACGTTTAGCCTCTTGGTAATTCATATTCTTCAATTTTTCTATCCACACTTTTCCCCCATTGTCAACTATTTGTTGGGCCGACTTATTAATGTATTTGGCTCTATATCCAAATCCATTAGTACGTAGTTCTTGTTCCACTTTTGGATCTGCTAAAAATTCTACTTTGGGAAATCCATAATACGGCACACCATCAATTTCACAAATCTTTTTTCCATATCCTGTGGCTAATTTTTCAACTAAGCTGGATATTCTAAAATTTTATAAAACGATAATTTGTGAATTTGAATATACCATCTACGATTTTACCTAGAAATGTGATTATTTTGTGAACAAATAAAGGAAAAAATGTTCTCAATTGGATCTTGTTGTAAAATTCTAATACCATAAAACTGCTCTGCAGCTTTTTTAAAATATACGTCTTGAGACGACCACTTTGAATAATGTTCTTCTAAGTTTATTAAATCTAATTGAAAGTACTTTCGTAGTATTTCCTCGTAATGAGTTTCTTCGAGAGTTTTGCTTTCTTTTTCGTGCACTTCTTCCTCATAAACTTGATAGCCTACATAATCCTCATGTTGTTCAAGAATCCATACCTTATTACTAAACACACCCATCCACCGATCGGTTCCATTCACTTGAGTTTTTCTCCATCTAAAACGAGGAGAGGATTATTGCTAAACTACTTTTTAAAATTGAGGTTGTGGGTTGTGGTTGAAATTTACAAACCTGAAACATTGCCCACCATTCAAAGTTCCCATTAATTGAAGCTCCACTCGTTTACACATTAACTTGTATTTAGACATAATCTAATTAATTGAATTATAAGTTACGAGAATGCACTAAAACATCAACTTTCCTTTTATAACCGCCTGAACCCGCCAATAGTTCAAAAATCTGATCGACATTTGACATTTGATTTTATCTTAACCTCAATTCTATTTTTATTTTAGTTCTTTGACTTTTTATTTCCTCTAATAAAATAAACGTTTCTTGTTTTATCATTTAGTTTGGTTTCTAAGTCTTATTTAGTTTCATACAAGGTACAAGGTACTGAAGATTAATTTAATCCAAGGCCACTCGCAAAGGAATGGATGAGTTAGTTTTTCGTAGTTCACAAAAATTAGAAAATTTACAGGTAAATTTTGGAGTAGTAGGTAGTCTTTTTTAATGCGTCAATTAAAAATTGAGTTTATAGGTTCAACTGAGTTTAGCTGGCGATCAGGGTAGAGCTCTTATACAACAACTTTCTCACCAGGCACGGTCTGCTTTGATACATATACGAGGTAATGCGGTTTCTGTTCATTTAGAAGAAACCGTTAAACAGTTATGGCAATATTTTATAGAATGTACTGGTAGATTAAAAGAGCTTGTTTTTATACGTTTACAATCACTTCATTTTTATGAGAATGTGAAAAAACTATTATTTCAAAAATGTAGGTAATTTTTTTATGTTTATATAAACCTTCGTTATTTAAATTATTGTAGGGACAAAAGACAATATTTATTTTGGATTTATAGGATTTTTGTTGGGAGCTTTATGTGGAATTGGAGTCTGTTTATTGTTATGTAAAAGACATAGAGTGGTACGTTATATGCGAGCCATACAGTGCAAGAACTATATTGGAGTTGAAGTGAGTTCCTTTAAATTGTTTTGCTTAATAGGCAAATAAATATATTTCATTTAAGGCAGCAAAAGTAGTCGAAGACGCTATTGGTCCTCATCGGTGTGGACCAAATGATGTGCTTATTAATGTTAAAGCTGCATCGGTTAATATTATTGATGCTAAAATATGTAGCGGATATGGTCATCGAATAAGATCGGTCTTAATGAATCATGTAAGGTAACTTATATCAATTTAAAATTTTAAAGGATAAAATATTAAGTTTTTATAAATTAATATAAAAGTTTGTATTTTCTTGATGGACATGTTAATTGATCATTAGGTTTTTCAATCCTATCAACCCGTAACTCTTGGTCGTGACTGTACTGGTATAATAACGGATGTAGGAAAGTATGTACGACGATTGGAAGTGGGTGATGAAGTATTTGTCGGTATTCCTTTTTGGGCAACAGGCAGTCTGTCACAGAGCATCTTGGTGCATCAAAACTTAGTAGCTCACAAACCAAAAAACACCGGATACGAAGCAGCTTCTAGTTTACCATATTCTGGAACGATCGCATTAAATACTTTGAAGAAATGCAAACTTACCGCCAATAATTGTAAAGAGAAAAGGTTAGTTTATTTAGGGATCGCGTAATTTCATTTAATTTCCTTCTATTTTAGAGTACTTATAATTGGTGGCTGCACACCTGTAGGATGTATTTTAATTCAACTTTTAAAATTATGGAAAGCTCATGTTTGTACAACAAGTTTTACGAAAGCCAAGCCCGTTTGTGTTGCTTTGGGTGCTCATGACATTATATGTTTGCAAAATAACGATGTAACAGTAGAGCATTATTCTAACGATATCATTAATACTTTGTTAATTGAACTGGAACAAAGGGAAATGTATGATGTTATCATTGTTACCAAAGATTTAAAAATAAGTAATGATCAACTGGAGAAGTTTTGTGTGGGAAAAAAGTGTGTTGTTACGACATTACCACCCATGCAGTATTCAGATTCTTTTGGATACACTTTAAGTTTTTTCTTCTGGGTTTTCGTTAATTTCAAATATATTTTAAACCAAATTCTCGGAGGTAGACCCGAAACTTTTGGAGAACCTCACATGTGCTATATCTCATTAGAGAAACTGAAAGAGTTGGTCGAAAATGGTAAGCTACAAACAGTTGTGGATAAGGTGTACCATCCAACTGATATTGAAATAGCTCTTCAACATATTCAGTCTTTGGATTCTATTGGAAGTACAATTATCACGTTTAGATGATGAAATTTTCGTTGTTGACATAGAATTTTCTATTTAATAAATTGTAGTTTTTAATAAAATGAACTAATCTTTTATATTTTTACGAGATTTTCGTCAAAAGCAGAAAACAACTTTTGGAAAATGGAAAATTAATTACATTGGTAGGTATTCACAAAAAACGAAATTAGAATATATTATTTTTTAGAGCTTTGTTTAAATCGTCTACGATTTTGTTTCAACTTTTCTTTTTCTTGTAGTAATTTTCTCTCTTTTTGTAGTTTTAACTGCCTTTCTTTTTGCAGTTCCTGTTTTTGTTTCTGTTTATGATTGTAAGTTGTTCTGAACATTTTCATCATTTCAGCAACCTAAAAAAGAATTTCGTAAACTTTATCTTTTAAAATTTGTATCTCACCTTTCGCTCTTGAGGTTCTCTTATTACTGCTACTCTTTCTTCTTTATAATTTCTCTTCGATATTTTTGGTTTATCTTTATATGGAAGAGCTGCTTGTAATTTTCTAGGAATCCTGAATGGCTTGAAAGGTTTTTCCTCACGAACAATTTCCTGTCATTACATTATTAGTAATATTGTTACTACAGAATATCAATTACTTACCTTATACATCGAATCCATATTGGGCATTTTTCTCAAACCTTCTTCTCTTTTTATTTCGCCCACAGTTCGTAAACCTTTCCAACTATTCTTCTTCTCGGGAGATAACAGCAATGTTATGACAGGATTATAAAATTGTGTAACATCTACTTTAACCCACGTTCTACAGAATACAATGTCTAAAAACACAAATTATAAAGATGCTCTCGATCTTCAACAAATAATGTGAAGTTTAAAAACTAAAACTTACCACTTAATTGAATTTTATCCTCAAAAGTGGCTCTAAAACAACCTTCAGGTTTATTGATAGCCTTTTTGATTTGTCCTCTTATTCCAGATACCGTTTTAATTTTTGCTCCCTCAAATTTAGCTACTTCTAATGAAGTACTAAACATACCTACAATTAAATAGTTATCGAAAGTCAGATTCTAAATAATTCTACATGCTGTATTCCTATCTGTATCGTTGCTACTTACCTTTTATGAAAGCCGTCTTTTTGTAGATTTTAAGAGGTTCTCCTATTAATTTCAATTTCTTTACAATTTGCGTTGTTTTGTCCAATTCTTGCACTGAGCCTGTGGCGGCAATTCGAAAACTTTGTTTAGCTATCTGTAAGTCAACGCTAAGTTTTTGTCGAGATACATAAAAACATTGTCACTTACCGCTGAATTTTCGTCACAGGTTTGTAAAGCAACAAATCCAGTGCCCTGTGGTGTAATTGGACCCCAAAAATGAGCTTTGCAAATTACATGTTGAGGGGTATACTTCAAATATCTGTATTTTAAGTCATCTTCTAATTTGGAATACATTGGAACAGTTTGAAAACGTCTCCACCCCAAAGAAATAATAATGGGATCATTCGTTTTTAAAATTTTTTTATACCATCGATGTTTTTTTATTTGCACATTAACATATCCCACATTTTCTTCACCCCTATTTAATGCTCCTACTAGTAGGGGATAGGTAGGATCAAAATTATTTACAAATTCGCAAGGCACATTTTCGAATTCCAGTCTAACGTACATTCCTGGTCTATATCCCTCGAGGTCTACTCGTAGATCATCACTCATGTTTTCAAACACTGTCTTATTTAACCGAGATTGCTTCTCAGTGCTACTTTTCAGTTCATCATAATAAGTTTTATCAGTGTTATCGTACTCGAGATCGAACTTTTCTTTTAGTTTTCTTTTTTTTTCAGCTAATTTTTGCCTTTTAAGAGATCTCTCATCATCTTCATCTAATATTTTACGTTTATTGCCATCGGATTTTTCTTCTCCTTTTTTTTCGGTTGCTGAATATTTTTCTCCGGTTTCTAAATCTTCAAAATCGCCATAAACTTCAGAATCCTCACTATTAGTATCTTCGGCATCATCTAATTTTAAAAGTTCCGATGCATCTTCGGAATCTTTCCATTTTCCAGTTACAAAACAATTTGTAATTAGGCTTTTGTGCTAAAATAAGGGTCATTACAAAAATATAAAAACCAAACTAATAATAAGAGTACATACATCAGAATCCAGCCAATTTTCTTCAGAAGTATTCCAAACTTCAAACAAAGAGTACAAATCTGCATTTATGTTCACATTTTCCGCTTTATTTTTTTGCTGCTCACTAGAAGTCACTCGAAATAGTCCACCAATCTCTTCCCTTTCCTTAGTGGTTTCACTTTCTCTAGTTTTGTTTAACGATGACTTTTCAAAAACGCCTAAAAAACAAACCTCTATAAAATATCTTACTATCAATAATTAGAAAGTTCAACGTAAGTTACAATTTGATACATCATAATAAGGATAATACTTTTTACATACCATAAACTACTTTCATTAAATTTTTCTCTTCGTTTTTCCTGTTAAAATAAGCATTTTGAGCTTTCTGCGCTAAATTGTCCTTCCACTTAACTTGTAAGTCATTATCATTCTGAATACTTTCGCTCTCTTCATCACTGTCATCACTATTTCGAGTTTCGTCTTTGTCGTTTTCTTCTATATTGTCATCATCGCTAATATCATCATCATCATCATCACTTTCATCGCTGGAATCATCATCAGATAAAGATTTTAAAAATTCCTCATCGTTTTGAGAAAAAACAACTTTTCGTCTATTTTCATCTTGATTTTTCAAAGTATCCAGGTCTTTGGCAGTAAATTTTTCACCATTTGTAAACATTTGAAACTCCATTGCTTCAATTTTATTTCCTAATGTTTCTTCTGTGTTTAAAATATTTGTGATGATATTATTAGTTTCTTCATCTCTTTGTGTGTGACTATGTGAACCGCCAAGTTCTACATAAACGGCATCTTTATCATAAACGATACCTCCTACACCAGAAAAAGGTGCATAAATAAGCTTTTCTTTTTCTATAAGAGCTCTCTTTTTAATTGCTTCGGGAAGAGGACATGGATCCGGTAAAAACGAAATATCTTGAATTTTAAGATCTCCTAAGCCAGCAACATGAACGGAAGAGTTTTTATCTAGAGGAATTCCCCTAATGTAACCATACAATGAAACATTTCTATCGCACTTTGAATTTTTTCTGATTAATTCCTGATTTGTCAAATCTTCGTAACGATCTGCCAATATATAACTATGGCTAGTTCTCCATACAATTGGTCTAAGTTTCATAACTGATATAAATCGACCTAAATTTTTTATTTCGTTACGTAAATATTCTCCATGTAATATTCCAGACAAGTAAAAAAGTTTAGCACCATCAAAAACTTCGGTCCAGAAACGGTGTTTTAGTGTTTTCTTTGTGTTTTTTAAACTTTTACTATTTTTAATTAAATCTAGGTGCGTTAATACTCCCATAATGCGAGGCATTCCATGTGCTTGACATATATTTATAAATTCGAACATTTCCATTTCAAATCCAAAACTAGCGTCCGATAGTAATAACACTATATCGGCTACTTTGGCAATGTCTATCATAGAATTGATATCATTGTTACATTCAATTAAAGTAACTCGTTGCTTTTTTCCTATAACAATTGTAACGGGTCCCTTAATAGCAGTTACAGGTGACCTAGTATACATCTTGATAAGACTATTCATTAAAGTAGTTTTGCCTACTTTTGGGGGCCCAACAATGCCCACAAGAATAGGAGGTGGTTCAATTGCAGAACGATCAACTACAGGTATATGCTGTCTTTTTGTGTCGATGTCTTGCTTTCGCCTAAATTTACGTTCTGCTTTAACAGCAGAATTGAATCCAAAAGCCTTTGGATTTGGCTGTTTATCTGTTGGTTTACCATCGTTAAGTTTCTTGCTTTTCTTGCGTTCTGCTTTTCTACCTAAAATACATTCATGCCTAATGAACACCATCAAGTAAAAATATTTTGGCCGTACCTGATTTTCTCTCTCTGTGAGTTTTTTTCTTGTCTATAGCACTACTTGGATTGTCCTCCACCATTTTTTAATTTAAATTTTAAAGTAACAGTTTATAAAGATTGAAAAAACACAGAGACCACGTTATATATTATAAGATTTTTCATAAACATGCATGTTAACAGTAAGGTTATGTCAACTTGGCGAGCATGTAGTAGTTCAAGTAACTAAATAATCGCAGTCAATTGAACTACCCGCACTGTACATTTTTAGTAAAATAGAATATTATGGTTTACGATCTTACGTGAATCGTTTAAAACATTTAATAATTGTAGGCCTGAACTTTTACATAAAGAAAACTGATTTAAATTATTAACATTGCCACTTGTACACTTGTAGTTCTATTGTGCCGTTGTTATATTATATATTTTTGATATTTGACAGCTCGTTGTCGATTTTGCGGATCATCGTTAAATTCGTAAATTGTGTAGATTCATCTTTGAAAGTGAAAACATTTATAAAAATGCCTGCAAACGATTGGATGAATGCTGCTCACAGCACAGGGGTAGGTACTGAATTTTTAATATATATTTGATAAAATAGTTCATTTTTTAGACTTCGATTATGGCTGCAGAATTTGAGGGTGGTGTTATCATTGGGGCCGATTCTCGCACAACAACAGGGTAATATTTAGTTTAAATTCATTTATGTACAATGTACTAATCTAAGAATTTCCAGAGCATACATTGCAAATCGTTTTACCGACAAGCTTACTAAGGTGACCGATAATATTTATTGTTGCCGTTCTGGTTCGGCTGCTGATACTCAAGCTGTAGCTGATGTTGTGGCTTACCATCTTAATTTTCATGCGTAAGTTTTGCTGTAAAGTATTATGTAAATCTTAAAATTATGTTTATTTTGCAGTATGGAATTAGGAGAACAGCCTCTTGTTAAAACAGGAGCCGCTATATTCAGAGAGTTGTGTTATAATCATAGGGATTCGCTTATGGCTGGAATTTTGGTTGCTGGTTGGGATAGAAAGGAAGGTGCACAGATTTATTCTATTCCCATTGGTGGAATGTGTGTTAGACAACATGTATCAATTGGTGGTTCTGGTTCAAGTTATGTATATGGCTATGTAGATGCTAATTATAAAGAGGGAATGTCCCAAGAAGAGTGTGCTCAGTTTGTCATTAATAGTAAGTATAAGAAAGTAAATAGTACAATTTATCTAAAATACCTTTGTAGCTCTTGCATTAGCTATGTCCCGAGATGGTTCATCTGGAGGAATTGTTCGTTTGGGGATTATAACATCAAAGGGCGTAGAACGCAGAATTATTTTGGGTACCGAACTACCTAAATTTTATGAGGGTTAGATTAAGAATGTACTTTTATAATGTCGCATATGGCAATTCACATTTAAATAAACTACTTTTGAGTAAAATTATTCATTTTGGTTTATCTGTGAAATAACTCATAACTTACATTAAATACAGACGTTTTTTATCTGATGAGTATTTTAGTTGCAGACTATTCGCTTCTTGTATTTCTAGTTTTCGTGAATAGTGTATGGGTATTTTTATGTGCAAAACAGTATCAGCAATTTGGTAATTAAAAATTTTAAATAAATTTTCGCTTTAAATTTGAACACCGAAACGTAAATAGTGTGTACCGTGTACACATTTTTTATGAAAAAGTCTAATGACAGCAACTCCAAGATTAACACTTTGGCTACTGTATATCAAAAACCACCTCATCTCTTACAACTAAATTCTTCTTGTATAGGTAAATAGTATCAGTTCTCGCAACTTTTTTGTTTTAAATTTTAGACTAAAATAAATTAATATTGTTTTGCCAATAGAACACACGAAATAATCTGTAATTAAGCAAAAAAAAAAGATTCCTCAGCAATTGTCTCGTATATTCAATAAAAAATACAAAAATGAGGATAATGTAACGATTACAATTCAAAGATTGTCGCCCATAGCTGAATACTTTTCTTACCATACTTATTTATCTGATAAGGGATCATCATTTTCATCATCTTCGCTAAATGCTTGTCCTTCTTCTTCATCTTCGCCATCGTCATCGCCAGCAACTTCCGCATTTTCTGCTTCAGCTCTTTCCATTTGTCGTGCTAATTCAGCTTCATCTGTGGCAGTTACCACTTTTGGCTACAGAACCAATTAGGCAATTAAATTTAAAACATGTAGTAATAATAAGAACTTACAGGCATTTCGATTTTAAATACTCCACCCAATTTAGTAATAGTAGATCGAATAGTCTCAATTGCTTGTTGTAATATTTTCAACCCATCCTGCTTTTCAGGAGTTGATGTTGTCATTACTATAGAAATTGAAATTAACAACAAATTTATACTTTAACATTAATTACCATATAATGGTGGAGCTATAAGATTAATTTTGATCGGTAACTCTTCAGTGGAGAGTGCAAGACCAGATTTTAATGCAGTTTTAACGGCATCAATTCCCTCATAGCCATAACAAGCGCATTCTATATCGGCACGAATTTTGACTGCCTGAGATGTTAGTTTACGCTTAATATTACTAAGTAAAACTTCTTTTGTTCTATCATCCAATCCACATTCTGCTAATATTGATGGATCTCTAAAATTACAAATATTTATTAATTTTTAAATTTTCTATTGACAATTAATTCTATTTTAAAGCCAAAAAGGTTAAGTTACAAAACAAAAAATATCAATTGAGATACTTACACCACTGCTTGTTTGAACATATCATAAGCACTTGCATTATTTTTCTTATACTTGTCTTCAAAATACCATGCGGTTTTCTGATACAATTCTTCCAATTGATCGTCAGAATCATATTTCAACAATTCAGCTACGTGTCTTAAAATCGAGTTTACTGCTTTGGCTTTAGCAAAGCGTTCAGTACATTTCTCAACATCTTCGGTGCTAACACGACGTTTCGAAAGATCAATATAACCTTTATCTTTATCCACTCTTATAACTACTACAGGTTCTGTTTTACCAACTCTTATTAATTTATTAATAGAACGAATACGTCTTCGAGACAGTTCAGACAACAAGATCATGCCTTCGATGTTATTATATTCCAATAGATGTACATAAGCTCCCATTTCAGCTATTGAGCGTACATTAACCATTACCACGTCTTCTACTTCTGGATACCGTTCCTTATAAAATCGACAAGTATGCGGCATATTGGAAGGTTTGTTTTCAAGTTGTAGGTTAGAATGTGAAATAAATCCCTAAGAAAGTACGAATAAATGTATAAATACAGTAATTTAACTGCAGGACGGTACCTTAATTAAACGTTTTTAGTATTATGAAGTTGTATACTAAAAGTATTTTACATTAAACTCCTAAATCCATAATACGAAAATGTGATACTTTCGCTGTCAAAATTCAGAACGTTCAGAATTAGAATACCCAGAATACTGTCAAATTTTATTGGGGATTTTTTTTTACTAGAAATTGCTGGAAATACAAATATACAGGAGAATACCGAAATAAGTGTATGATAATCAGTATCAATCTGCATGGAATAGCAGTGCAAAAGAGTGGAAAAATGTTCATAACGGTTATTTTATTAAAAACAACAAATGTTCTGTACTCTCATTTTACTAATTGTTAGTTTGAAAATTTATTTGACTGTTCAGACAAAGAAATTTATAATAATAATTCCAATTTAATTTTAAAATTTGTAATAGAAAATATAAATCAGTCATAATCATAATGTTTTACGTTAAAAAATTATAATTTAAGTAAATAGCTCAGTTAAGCAGCCTACGGAATTAAATAAAAAATTCAACAGTTAGGACAAATTTTTAATTTCTTTTTCAATTTAGATAATTAAGAATAATTTGCGATAATTTTCGGTCCATTCCTTCTGAATTAAGAATAATTGGTAGTTACGAAATTAATACATGCGGCAAAGCCGAAAACACGCGAAATAAATCTGAAACGATATTACGTCATATAAGACATTTCATAAAAAATTGGGACCAGTCGATTATCCTCCATTGGAGGCCAGCTGATTTTAGTTGACAATAAAATGAATAGGTTTGCACATTTTTTATTCCGTTAATGTGGTTAAAATTAGAAAAACAACAACAATTACTTAATAATAAACTTTTTATAAATTATGGAAAAAGAACAATGGGCTTCAAAAAACTTACAAGCTGTGGCAATGGATCTAGAAGGGGCAGATAATTTTTCTAATCAAAGTATCACAACTATGATCGAAGTTGGCGAAGAAGGTATAAGTTTAGACGAACCGAACAAAATTCAAGAAGATGGAGATCGAAATAGTAGAATACAACAGGTTGTTGAAGCTGCTGTTAGGTTAGTAAAATCTATTCAAATTTAACTTTTGTTCATGTTTTTCTTTTAGTGAAGTATCGAGGAAGACTATCGAAAGTATCTTGGAACAAGTCAAAACTTTAACACCTACAGAACATTTACTTTTATATTTAAAACTTCCGACAGAGTATAGCAATGCAGGCGATCCATTACGACAGCCACTCAATCCTTTAGGAAGTAGATCAGAAATTAGTCAAACTATTATGTGGATAAAAACTCACCTCGAAGAAGATCCCGAACTGTCTCTTCCAAAACAAGACGTTTATAATGAATATTAGTAAGTTTTTCGAATTCTAAAAATATTTTTGAAAGACACCTTAGTAGTAGGCCTATGTTGAGGTACCTGTAGTTGAACAGTTGTTGGAAATACGTATTCAGTTGACGGTTAGATTTAGAAAAGCTTGAGAACTAGGTACTAGTTTGTACGTAGATATAATGAATACAAAATAAGTGATTTTAAATTTTTCCTGGCGAAAATTTACCTAAACTTCAACATTGCAGGTTTTTGAATGGAGTGAACGTTAATTGTGATTACGATAGTGAAATTATAATTCCGTTCACACATATCTTGCTTACTTTTTAAAAATTGTTTTTATATTTGAAGCGTAACTAAATCTTAATTTTTTTTAGTTGTTTTTGTGGTCCAAATAAAATTAAGCCTCTATCAACGGCAGATTTTGGAAAAGTTATGAAACAAGTTTATCCTAGAGTGCGACCAAGACGATTGGGAACAAGAGGTAATTCTAGATACTGCTATGCTGGACTTCGAAGACGTCTTAAACTGGATTCTCCAATTTTACCCGATCTTTCTGATAAACCACAGGTTTGAAAGGAATTGTCACAATATTTAATCAACTAATTGAAATTTTTTGTAGTCTTCGGAAATTTCTTGTAGTTCTGCCGATCTTGTAGCAGCAGCTTGGACAATAGTTAAAGAATGGTCTGAGCATCAACTCGGTTTACAGTTTCCTTCTTTGCAAGCTCTAGCATGTTATTTGGTTTTAAATTTGTCCATTGGTAATGGTAGCGGACCAGCAAATCTTATTGCAAATGCAGCTAAAGGTTCATTTAAAGGTGTGTCTTTTATATGACCAGCTTGTCTCGGTGTAGTTTTAACTGCATTTTGTTATCGCAGCAGGGAGTAGCATAATAAATATATAACATTTTATAGATTCCCAGTCTGGAAGTGTTAGTTGTAACAAACATAGAGAAACGCAATTGCAACTACAGAAAAAGATACAGCAGAGAAATGAAGTAAATAGAGATCAAAAACGGAAGATGCAGGTTAGTTATTAAACTAAGTTTGAGATTTTTTGGAGTATTAGTAAGTTTGTATTTTTATTGTTTGAGATTGATTTTATCTTCTACCGCGTTAGCATTTTAATGTAAATTAAAAAAACTAAGAACAAGATCGTTAACGTTATCGGCTTAGCCTCTAGCTTTTGAAATTTATAAATAAATATTGTTTAGAACTGCAGAGATTTAGGTCTACTGATCCATTTATGCAGATGCAAAACTAACTTTTGAATTCAATTTTGAAATGAATTTTTTAACCCCTTGTGTTTTATGAAATGAATTTATTTTATTCTTTTCTCACTTGAAACATTACCTCATTTAAAAAATTACACTGCTCTATTAATTCTTATCTAAATGAGATATGATAATTAGGTTATTAATATTATTTTTATCAATTTCAATTTCAAGAAATCAGAAATATTTTTTTAAACATTTATTTCATCAGGTGACTCGAAAGGAATATAATTTTAATAATCTACTAAAAAACAAGAATAACGAGATTAATTCTATTAATAATTACACTATAAAACATTTAAGAACTTAATAAATATGTAGTAAATAAGATAAATAAATGATCAGGAGGATTATCCCTAACAAATAGTAAATTTATAAAATTTTTTTAACGTTAATACTTCATTTTAATAATCTGTACTATTAGCCGAGTAAAACTAGACTCATTATATGACCGTCGTGAATTGGCCTAACCCTCGGCATAAAATTCTGCAATAAAAAAATTTTTTCAGAGGGTTTTTGGGCCAATTCGTACGTGCATGATCGCGATCTAAGTGAAAAGCTAGTTTCACTGGGCTATATTTGAATCCATTAATAATTAAATAGAGAATACTGTTGCAGCAACTACAATCGCCTCGAGTTGAACATAGAACACGGTCAAAAAAGTGCAGGCTTCAAATGAATTTGACCCTTAGTCCAACAGATACATCACCAACTGTAACCACTAGTGATACAAATACGAGTCCGCCCCAGGGCCTACAACCTGTCTGTGATAAACCTATAGATTTTGCAAATCTACAAACGTTACCTGATTTCAGCAGTTTTCAGAAGACAGTCAACCCTGATCAAAGCAGCGAGTATACAAATGAAACACAAAAACACAACCCCGAGATTACAGATGATTTTGTGTCTAAATCGAATGCAGTTGGCAAAATGCCTATACCACGACTTAGTAGCAGTTCGAATAAATTTTCGCCTACATCTCAACCTAAAAAAGGAAAAAGTCAAAAATACAAAACCATTCAACCTAAACTGGAAGTATGTGATAACGATGTATATAATCAACAACCTCTTGCTGCAATTGATTTTCGATCTCAACACACACACTCAAAATTATCAAAAAAATTAAAAATTGCCAAAAAGTTGGCTCAGGAAGTGTACAAATCAGAAATTGATAACAATTTAATATCGTTAGATGTAGACGCCGACGTTTCCCTTCCTAGAGAACGCTTGATAAGCATAGCAAATATGGATAAATCTGCATTAGACGATTATTTGGGGACTAGCAATAGCCAAGAGCACGAAGAAGAATTGGCTAAATACTTCGACAATAAAGATAAAAGTCCGGATCAAGATGTTTCGGCAAAATTATCGCAATTGCGACAGCTTTTGATTACTCAACAAAATAATAATCTTGCAAACAATTCCGATTTAGAGTGTGTCAACGATTTACAAGAGAACGCGTTGAATTTAACTTCTTTGCTTACGACTAATACTGGAGCTTTTGCAAAAACCGAGGTTTCAGACCCAAACGTTATGTATCAAAAGAGTAACGAGTACCCAAGTAATTTATGTAGTAATGCCAGAAGAAGAGTGAGCTTTGATATGCTTCAACAAGAAGATACGGTTCCGCCGAGCCCAAATACTCGCCGAAAAAATTTTAACTTCACGCCAATTTCACCGGGACCCATGTCACCTAATGGAGTACAATCGAAATGTTCTAGTACTACAGTAAGTCCATTTGTTAGTCCAAGAAACACGCCTGTTCCTAGAGCTAAAATTAACGCTCATCAAAATGTAAGTAACTCTTTTATTGTTAATCCGCCAAGTTTACTAAATGTAACTTCAACTCGTAAATCTACAATTTTACCTAAAACTAATACTAAAATAAAACAAGAAACAGATACACATAAAGAGGTCGAGCAAATAAACAATCGAGCCAACGAGTGCAGCGATATACCGAGTCAACTAGTTATATCGACAGAAATTAATAATTATTTACCGATGTCGGCTCCTGCAAGTCCAAAGTATTGTGTAAAATCAAAAAATTCAAACTTCTTACAAAAACTTCTCAATTCGAATAATAAAGTAACTTACACCCCAAATTATTCTCGTTCGCAAAGCTTAACGACTAATATGCGAGATAATCTATCTACGGAAATTAGTCAACTCTTCACCAAGAATGTTACAGATGCTGACCCCAGCTATCGCTCACAATCAGTTCCTTTACATCAAATGTGTTTTAAATCGGCTACTAATGTTCACCAGCCAATTGTGCAAAATTCTTTCGCTACTCAGTTCCCTTTTATCGGTTCATCTACAAATATAATAGAAAACGAATTCGGCGATTTTGATTCCTTTCCAAATAATGAAAATATCAATATGAACAAAATTTTAAGTACTTTAGATGCTTGTCCAAACGAAATGTTACAAAATTCAGAAAATGCCATTAAAGTATCGTGCGCCAATATTCCGATCGAGTCTACAAATGTCTTTAACAATGTCTCTTTGGAGAACACTTTAGATTTAGCTGCTAATAGAGAGAATTTTGATGCTGATCCCACAATTAATTTTGTTCCGCAAAATTTAAAAATGAATGCTAACAACTTGCCAAATTTGAGAATTTTAAATAGATCCCTCAGCATCGATGTAGACTCGAGTTCCGAGTTAAATTATACTTCAAAATACAATCCGTCTCGCTCTGTTCCTGGTACTCCCATACCGTGTTCTTCGAATCAGAGAATTAATATTTCAAAAAATTATAGATCGTATCCTTCCACGCCGTTAGCTTTAAATGAAACATTTTCTTACAATCACGGGCAAGATTGTTTATTAAATGGACAACCCATAAAGGAGAAATCTGGAGAAGGTGTCGGTGTCGATCCAAATTTGCCATTTTATCAAAGTTCCGAAAGTAGCGATGCGATTTATAATAACGTCGATATGTATAATGTTAACGATACTAATCTGAATTGCGATATTTTAATGGGAGATAATAAAACCACTTATAACTTTGATGGTCAGTTATCGGATAGTGCGTATACTACAACAAAGCAAAATATTAGTGCCGCTTTAGATAACTGTACCATAAGTGGTAATGATTTCAATCTCAAAAATTCATCCAATACAAATGGGTCTTAGTTTTTTGTTTCTATAAGCACGGGGTGTTTGTGAAACATTTTAAATTAGCAGTTTTTATCTGTTATTTTTATAAAATCTTTGGCGTCTTTATTTTTATTTTCATTGCGGGTTTATTTTCATATCTAAAATTATGAATGAAATAACTATGTGATGATGTGCCTAATGGAGGAACTCCAATTTTTGGATTCTTTGAGACTGATTTAGTATATAAACTAAACTAAATAATTAATTTTTCTTTCTAAGCTTAATTGTCATGGTTTATTGCGCCCCTTTTTAAATATTTGAGTATTTTTAATTTACAGCTTCAGCTATAATTTTATTCTTAAATTTTGTGTGTATTTTGTCGCAATTAAAAGTTCTTAGAGATTAATTATTAACCACCACATTATGCTCTATTTTATAAATTATTTGAAGATTATTTAATAATTTTTCATTTTATTCGCTTTTGTATCGTGCACACTGCACATGTTAAGAAAATATTGTTTGTATAGTTGAAGTTTTATATCTGGTCACAGTTACAGATTTTAGATTTTAGTAACATGCCCAAAGTTGGTAATGTTCTTTACAAGAAACTAAAGACACACATTTGAATCTTTTTGCGCTCTGTCATATCCATTCTAAACCACTTAACCTTTAACTCGCGCCGTTGATATTTTTACGCTATAGGCGAACATCGGCTTCAGACACTGCTCTTATTGTATAGCAGTAACGATCAGTTTTTTATTAACTAATATTAAAATGCAAAGCTTAAAGTATAAAATAAGCCCAAAAAATTTAATTTTTACGAAGTAACATTTACCGTTTCTTCCGGGTTAGATGCCATTTTCTAAAGAAAATTATATTTTAACAGTGTACCTACTTGAATTTAAAAATCAATTAAATTATACTTAACAATAATAAACAAAGAAATTTCGCAATACATATAATTACTTTGATTTTTAACATTTTATAAAAATATACAAGCGTTATCGACGACGGTCGGTTTAACAAACCGCGTGAACCTTGGCAAACGGTCTCTAATTTAGTGATACTAAAGACTGGTGACGGCGATATCCGGTCAATTCGTCGATAACACAATATTTTCAAGCTAGACAAGTCAGCAACTTCTTAGGTGTGTAAATAAAATTGTTATGGAACTTTAAATATGACAGTCACACAAGCCGTTTCTCGGGTTAACGGTTAATAAACAGTTACTACATGTTTCGTTATTCAATTCTGTAACGAAGAGGTCCAGGTATAAATCTTCAGCCATATAAGATGATTTCTAAGTAAGCTCAAAACATTTAGGATTTTTTCTTGACGTATTTTAGGTTGAAAAGGTGCTAGAAACAAACATACACCCCGAACGGCTTCGTTTTCAAAATACAGTGTTAAAATTACGAAACTTTAGAAAACATTTAAGGATGTATTATGCAAATTTGGTCTACACTTTTTATTGAGCTACAAACCATGAGAAAATTGGCAAACAACAGACAGCAATGAATAAAGAGGAACTTAAAGCATTCGAGTAATTGCTGAAAATGGCATTCTTATACGCGCTTCAGTTCTCCTTTGCAAGAACTGTTTTGAAAACGAAGCAGTTTAGGGCACATAAAACCTTTTCTAAATAAAATAAAGTGCTACAATATTTTTTCTACATACTCACTTAGGAATCACCTTGTACACTCGTTAAAAAATGTTACGCAAGCACCCTGAAAATAGTTTTCTGAAAATAGTGTTTTGAATTGTTTTCAGCTATAATATTTACCAAAGGACTGATAATTAACAAATAATTTGACATCTCATACAGTAAAATTATCTCTAAATTCGTAAATAATTGGGAAGTGGATGAAAATGTAGAAATATCTACGTTTTAAGAAACTGATTTAAATGATAAAATGAAACTATTTATGATAAAAATTAGGGCTTCGAACCGGCACTGAACCTAAAAAAACGTTATTTTTATCAGAACGAAAATCGAAACTGACCTGAAAAAAAATCTGTATATTTCAGTTCCGTACCTACATACAGTCGAAATTTTAAGAGATGAGGTGACTTTCAATACGTACTAGCTGTCTTAAGCTCCACTCTAACCAAAACAGCTGATGCCAGTGGCATATCGAAAGAAAAGGGGTACATTGTATAAGGTGGATAAAGTGGGCACGGCTATGACAGGCAATTTTTACCACCTTTTCTGCTAAAATGCTGCGCAAACCGTACCTCATCTCTTAAAATTCAGACAATAATACGTTAGTATTTAATATATTCTTTCTAAATTATGTTAGAAAATAAAGTTTTAATAAAAAAAAATTGACCTCTCGAAGCTGAACCGAAAACCAAAAAGAAAACGTTATTTATCCTGGAACAAAAACCGGAACCGAACCTAAAATGTTGTATAAGTTAAACCGGAATGAAAAAGATAATGGTTCGAAGCCCTGATAAAAATTGCTAAGGTGGAATTTTTGGAACGTGGGACTGTTTTCACTTCTTTTACGCTTATTTTCTTAATTTTACTAAAACTAAAGAGTTTTACGTGAAAATTATTCATATAAAGATGAAAGCTTGTTGAATGTTGTTCAATTTAGTTTCGACCCAATCAATATCATGTTAGCTAGGCGACTAACAAAATTTCGTCTGTTTTGCTTTCTACACTTTTCAGTTTGCATGATTATACGTAGGTATTTGAAATTAGGGTAATATTTTAAAAATATTTCGACAAAACAAAAATTTTGGTTTTTCGTTGGTAGGTACCTACCCCCAAAACTTGAATATTTACAATTAAATATCAAAAAGGATAAATTAAAGTTGAAATAATTTCCTAAAATTAGTGCACCTACTTATAAAAAACGAAAGAGTCCTCACGCCCTTGTTGAAGCACTATTTAATAAAAATGAGTAAAAGTAAACGAAGATCTACTTTTTAGCTCGAAACACGTTAGCCCTGTGCTTACTTTTACTCCTTTTTATTCAGTGTACTGCTCTACTTGCTACAATGAGTGGAAATGAAAGCAGGGATTTCAAAACTGTTGCTGAAATACTAGATTTCTGATGTTAAATAATCGTTCAACTTGAGCCTAAAAATAAAATTAACTTTGAGCGAGGTATAGATTATTTACTTATAATTTTTTAGTATTTTTTTTTGTTTTATGAAAAAAGTGAAAAATGACTGCATCTTAAAAATCTCTGCTATCTCTGCCAATTTTTGTCTTTCCTCTTGTTTTATTATATTATCCAGTTAGGCGACTAGTTTCAAATATTTACATCACTTGAGTCCTTAACTAAAATTCTGATGTTGGAAACTTATAAATCAGGACTACGGAAATTATTTTTAAATTACAGTAGTATAAAAATTAATTCAAGACGGTATACACAGTGTTCAGTTTTAGACATAATATTATGTTTTGTTTTTTTATTCGAAAGGGTGTTTTATTCTGAATTCAACGATATAAAGAAGTCATAGCTTGCTGGTCAAAACAAAAAATTGCTGTTTTCATTGATATGCTCTAATAAAATAGTTATTGTTGTGTAATCTAAACAACCTCGTAGCTTTTATAGTTCTCCAACCAATTCAAATTTAAGACCCTGTATAGGAGTGTCCACATACAATTTCAACTGTAGATTATTATTATCACCGTAATACTAGTAAGAGCAGGGCGATGTCTGCTGTTTTTATTTTTATTTACAATTTAAAATCGGTTCCTACTCCTACTATTCCTACTTTTGGTTACTTCCTGCTTAATTTTGTAACTAATTTATGAATTAGTCGATTATTTAAGAATTTTTAATTTTATTCTTCTTCAATTCTATAGAGCGTCTCAGTCTTAAGTTTAAGGTTTGGTTGCACAAAAGTCCGGTTAATGTAACAGCCGGTTAAAATAATATTTTTCAACAATCAAGCCACGATATAGGCGAAAACGTCATTGTAAACAACCGTTACATGATTTGAGTTTAATCACTGATTAAAAGCATTCTGTAACTCAACGTCAGTGTTCTAATATACGAAACGGCTAGTGGGAAATGATGGATCTATTAAGCTTGTTTTTGTCTGCTCTGAGTAAAACGAGCAAATTTAAAGCGTTTGTTGTCCTACTGTATTTATCCTGCTCTTTCTGCTCTAATGACGTAAAACTTACTATGATCGGAGCAGACAAATAAACAAACCTATAGACAATAGACGGGAGCACAACGAAGAAATAAAGCGCCTACACTGAAACTTAAAATCGAGGCGCACTTAAGTTACTTTTTTTCTTAAATCTATGTAACGCACTTTAGTTTCTATTGAACATTATACAAAATTGATATGCAAAATCCAATTTGGCGTGTGACATTAACTAATGGTTAACTAACTCATTGAATACTAAAATTATTGTATGCAAAGTGAAATATTAACTGCTGTAAATGAGCTCTAAAATTGAACCGGATAGGAGAATTGGGTTCATTTAATGAAAAACCAACATGGGTATAAAGAAACATTTTAAGTTTGGTTTTCAAAAAATATCTTACAGTACACTCCATTAAATATTTCTGCAAATTTGTTTTTGAACGACTGAATTATGTGTATCTGTGATATGAGGACGTGTAAGGTTTTCTTGTAAAGTTAGTAGTTGTATGATTTTATGAAATCTTCTTTTTTTAAACTTTTTTTGTACACAATAACGGAAAAGGAACTGGCAGTTAAATTTGGATCTATATTTAGGTCGTTTTTATACATAAAATAATTTTTTTTAAATATTTCATATTTGGAAGGAAATTTACACTTGTTATAATTTTTAGACGTAAGAAGAATTATTTTAATTATTGAGTGATTAATAGGTTAAATGAATAATTACATTGATAGGGTATAATACTATTATTTAGTTTTAAGAAATTCTAGATGTCTGAACGACCATAATTTTATTTCAACTTTTAAGGAACCATTAAATTGAAATTTAAGCTCTCTGGCAGTTAACTGATGTTCATTGGCTAGCACTTGCACCGTTATCGCAACCGCCCGGGGACTTAAATGTCAAATTTATCACTCGTTACATGAACTTTCACACCAAATTTCAATTTATCATTTACCCAAGGTAATGAGCATTTTTCATGACTTGACTTGGATCAGTAAGATTAGTTGTTTAAATAAGAAAATTATAAGCAAGAAAGACAACACTTAAAATTGCTTCGATTGTTTTAATTGCCTAAATTTAAACCGTCCATTGTAGGTTCAGGTTTAATTTTACTTTTAATCGAACCATATTTATGTAATTATTCGATTAACTTCTTTGAAGGTGCTTAGTTCAAAAACAAAAATTGTAATGTGAAAACATTAAATAAATTATAAATTTAATACTTATGCATATTGGGTATAGGTGAAGACTATCAATTTATTTATGATCCTTTGAATTAATATTTTCTAGTTAAAGATAAAGGCAAGGCCCAGTATGAGTATTTTATAGTAGTTTGACATCGGTAATTACTATTTATTCTACTTGTACCAAATTCTTTAATTTTTAAATTTGACCATTAAAACCTAGTTGTGTTTCACGGGTGGAATTCGTGTTTCAACCTGGGGATATTTCGATTATCATAACAATAAGTTACCTGTAATGGGCTTCCTAAAAAATAAAAAAATATATACTTTTGAAGAGGATCCTTCATTGAAAATTAAACCGGGTTTTCACCCACTGTATAATATGAATTTATATGTAAAATTCTTCTAAACGATTTTCCTAATTACAATATTTAATTTTTTGTCTGGAGGTTACCAGAAAGTAAATTCCTAAGACGTAAATTGAGAACGTTTATAAAATTATGAGAAAATAATCTTGGAAAATAAATATGTAGCACGATGTCGCTAGTCAAAAACTCCAAATCTTCATGAAATGCTCACTTTAGATAAAGAATAAACCTCTAAAATAAAGTACCTGAATTTGTTCCATTAAAATTGGCGAGGTTTATTTATTTTTAATTATTATTTAACAAAATTATTTTTAAAAGTGATACAGGCTTTATGGTTGTCGAATTAATGCAATCGATATTTTGCATCCTGACTTGATTAACAACGCATTTAATTAGTACTTTTGTAGTAATATGGTTGCATCATTTCGACAACTTGGATTTCCTTTAACTAGTAATCTGTTAATTCAGCGGTAGTACCCATTGAGGATTATAAGATCCATTTGCCTAACTAACTTGTGCCTAGCTTTTGTATTTAGATTATAGATTGAAAAAAAAATTATGAGAGTTTCACTTCGATGTGTTTTGTTATATTTTAAGAATTAACTTTTGAGAGTTTTATTGATAAAATTTATGTTAAAAATTAATTTATAAAAAATTTACTTAAAAAAATTATTAAGATATTAATTGTTTTTGTGTTTAATTATTTACACATTTTATTGCTTGTGTAGAAATTTAGATAATAATTAAAATTAATTACTGTTGTTTTCCTATTTAGATTGTAAAAATCTGATTTGTAATAGGCAGCTTCAATATTTTGTATGCAGTTTTTAAAATTCACGTTGGTAACTGCCAAGTATTTTTAAGAATTGTTGATATAATTCATATATAATTTTGAAAAAAAGGCATAAAGTTAATGAATTTATCTTAAATCTCTGTCTTGACTGATAAGATTAATAACTATAAAAACAGTGAATTAGAGGCAGCGATTTAAATATTTTTATGAATTCTGATCTCGCTTCCATTGCAAAAGCTATTTTATGTTAAACTGTAGTGTATAAAATTGTTGTCAATGTTTTGCCAAAATGATTGTTGCATTTTTCTACAAGTGATACATACGTTTAAAATTTCAAATATTTTGTGGTAACAAATTTTTTTGACTGTATATTATATTGATAATAAATATGTTCATGTCATTATTGTATATTAATAAATTCAAATGTAGAATTCGGTAGAAGTTTTAAAAGCCTTAACCTGATGTATTATATATATTATATAAAACTAATTTACCTAAAAGGAATGTTTGATATAAATTAATAACAATAATTGTTATTGAATTCTGGTTAAGTACAAATTGTTTTAGGTTTGTCAGATCTAAATTAGTTTAATTTTGAATGTTTGATGTATGCAGTCTGTATGATTATGAAATTTAATCCTATACAAAAATATATTCATGTACACTTGTTTATTTCCGAAGTTTTATTTATTTTCCCAACATAGTCTTAAACCCTTCATTCGATATGATGCTATTCACACAAACAAACTGTTGTAAAATGGTATAAAAATTGCCTAAAACAGTATAGGGGAGAGCGGGGCTCATTCGGACACTTTTTTTTAAATGTCCATTTAGCATACCAAATATAACATTTAAAGATCGGCACCTGGTTATATATATTATGCATGTGTATATGTAATTTATTGCATTTAATTATATTTCCTTAATCTCCGTTGGTTTTTATACAAATTAAATTTTTTCAAATAATTGATTTTGTCCGAAAGTACCCCATCGGTGGGGTACTTTTGGACAGTGGTGGGGCACATTTGGACTCTACCAAATAAACTAAATTCTTTATTCTAAAAACTCAAATTGTGACAGGATTGTTTAACAGACCTACAACTAAAAGATACAAAACTTTTTGACAACAAGATACAAAGTAACAAAATTATCCAATCATTTTTAGATGCTGCCCGATACACTTCCACAAAGATACGTATCTTTCATCCTAACTCGCGGAAAAATGTATAATGAAGGATTAAAATTGCCAGAAGTAGTGATAGTAGCATAAAATGTCACCAAAGTGCCTCTTTCTTGGGATACAATTTGCCCAACCTGTTTATTTCCTGATGGTGCCGTCCGAGTCTGCCCCAAATACGTTTGTCCGAATGTACCCCGTAGTGTAATATTTAAGTTAAAAATGAATAGCTTAAATTTGAGATTGGGTTTACAAGGTTTTTCTACTTTAAATTAATTCTAAATAATGTAGTTTTAAGATGTTTATGGGATAATGTAAAAGTTAATAATAAGAGATGTACATGCTTATGAATACAAAATCGAAATGCTTATCCTATAACACCAAAACAATATTTTCACTATTGCAACAAAACAACTAACTATAAAAGCGCGGGATATTAACAGGAAATTGCTGATGCTGCTTACCACATTTTTGAATACTTTAAATTTTAAAATCGCTTTCAGGGGCGCTAAATTTGAGCTGTCCAAAAGTGCCCCATGTCCGAATGAGCCCCGCTTTCCCCTAAGTATTTTTTTTTAGAATTGAGAAGATAAAGCAGCTAATTGTATTTGTTTTATTTTTTTTCGTTTGAAACTTTGTTTCTATATAAAGCCAAACTTGTCCATATTATCCATATCCCAATTCTAAATAAACCTCACACCAGCTGTAACCAAAAGCGAAAGTATAAGTATTGTAGAAGAAATTATATATTTGTAGCAACCTAAGACTTAACGTGTGCACATGGAGTTGAAGTTTTTCTCTGGGATAAAAAAAATAGCGCGTCTACCGTCCGCAACACAGTTATACTTGCCAAATATTACTGTGATAACTGATAACTTCCTAGGCCAAAATTATAATTTTTCTTTGCAGTAAGAATTGGGACTGCAGAGTACTACCTATTACCTATTATCTATACCTAGTACTATCTATTAATTTTGAAAGAGCGCATTTTTATATTAAAATTTATTAGCATTGTACACTAAAAATCTTACGTACATAATATTGTGAATAAATTTCTCAAATATACATAAAGAAACTTCTAACGATAAAACAACAAAAATTGCAAAATCTAATTTAAGGACTATTATCACTTAGTTATCTACAATTGATGTATCACTCTTAAGTTCTCCTTCGTTTACTAAAGTTGTCGTAAAACGCGTTTTTATCTGACCATGTTCGATACTTAATGAAGTTTTTCTGGCATCACTAACGTTTAGTGTTGAAGAATTACCTGGATGAGACAATTGAGTTTTGAACTGATTGCGTTTGGAGGAGTTTTTCTGTTTTTTAACAACCGTTTGTTGAGTTACTTCTAAATTTTGAGCTCCATTAGATTTAATGATTGTAGGAATGCCTTCACTAGCTCTTCTAGGAACCGTAGCAATATTTAATAAGCTATCGGACGTAGGAGATTTACCATGAAAACTTTTAGAAATTCTAGATATTTTTTGGGGTTCCATGTAAAATTCTGTGTTTGTTACAGAGTTTGGTTCTTCGAATTCTTGACCGTCCATCTTACTTCTTTCCGAAAAGTGTTGTAGACTAAGTTGTTTGTTTATAGTTGGGGTCACGCTCCCCTCTTCGAACGACGCGCTGTAACTCATTTTACTTGATGGAATATTTATTGCGGTACTACTAGTCTGCGCTTCTATGTCACCACCATCAATATTGACTAGTGGAAGTTCGGTAATATCGGTCGTGATATCTTTATATTTACCTCTTACCCCCATTATTTGCTCTGCATCACCTACATAAACTTCTTAATTTAATACTTTCAAATAATTTTTACTCACCATATTTAGAATGTTTCTGGGATCTTTGTAGGTGAGCAAAGTAGTCCGAAAATTCCATGGAGTCGTTTCCTTGTCCCGTCGGTTGTAGTAATATTTCTACGGTTTTTAAATCTTGATCCAAATCGGGAAGAAACATGTGCGATAAGTTATCCACCAAACCTCTATATCAAAATAAAACAACTTTAAAAAATATGATTACAGACATTTTATATGAGCTACTACTTTTCGTCTATATTAGTTTTAAGTTCAAAGCCAGCTTTTGTTTAACAATTCTACTCAACAATAACTAATAGTTGCTGTTAAAATCTGCCAAGTTCGATAGCTCTACCTCAGCAGTTTTATGTTAATCCAAAATCTACCTTTATAGATAATACGATACTCACCCTAATATTATTTTGTAAACAATTTAAAAAATAAATTTCAATTGATAATTTGCAACCTTTTATCAAAAAGTTTTCTGGTGCTGGCTTGACTGTACGGGCCTAAAATTTCTTTATCGATGGTTAAAGTAACAAAAATATACAGTTTTTTCGTTAATTTTTTTCACGTTATTCTATGTTATAGTTGCTTTCAAGTTAAACAACCTAATACATAAGGAAACTGTTGCATTTAAATGCACACTCTTTTCTCACAAGTTAAACACTAGTAAAACAAGATAATTTGACTTATTTCTTCTATTTTAAACAATAAGCTTCAACTTGTGCTTGAAAAGCATGTAGATGAGTTGCAAGCGTGTCAAGAAGGTTATATCTAAAAGGGAAAAATCATTCACCACGTAAACCCACATCACATAAGAAAACAAAATTCACCCGAGATGTTATGGAATGCTTTTACAATCAACAATAATTGTGCAGAGTGCTTAAGCCAAATCAGCCAAACTTTTACAACAAAAAATTTAAATGTTTAAAAAATTATAATGTATTGTAGGTAGTAATGAAATTATACATGTTAATAAAAAAAGTAAAAACTCATAAATTAAAATCCAACATTAAATAAAATGGTGTCACGTAAAAATGAAAGCAGCATAGCATACAAAAACTAATAAAATAAAACAACAAAGACATTTATTGTATAGTAATGTTTCGCGTAACTTCTTAGTTTACAAGTTTAATAACTACCCATCACTGCTGACAATACTCGACGACATTTCGCTGCTTTCTTTGGAGTTTGAATAAGGATCTGACGCTCCAGGAGAAGATGGGCCACTACTAGTCGATACAAAACTAGGTGGACCACTCCACCCCAAACCTATATTTAGAAAAATATTACAAAAATATTTGCGACATTTGCTTAAGCAATATTTACAGTGCGAAGAGACATAAAATTTTCAACTTACTGTTACATGGAGATTGTAATTTCAGCGGAGGTGGATGAGAAGAATAATATGTGTTGCTATCTGACTGTGCCAAATTAATAGGAGTCGATAATGGCGTTGGATATTTTGGAGGCGTCGATGATGGTGTTTTAAATAACGGCGTCGAAGTCATTTGGTCCAAAAATGTATCAAGCTGTCGTAATGATAATGCATTATGAAGCGTTTCTAATGGACGTATTGGAGGAACTCCACCAAAACCTTCTATTGCTACAACAAATAACCATTTTGAATAATTATCATTAATTGAAAACATTTGCAATATAGCCCAGATAGTTTAGATTAAAATGGGCCTAAGTCAGAACGTTTTAGCGGGAGCCACTAATTTTCCGGAGACCAGAGACAATCGCAGCATGAAAAACACTACCGGGAAGTTTCATCGAAACACATTTTATTATACGGAAATGGCCACATCTAGGGGTGTGTAAATTAAAACCCGATTTACACGTAGTAAAAGCCGAATCTATCCAATGTTTACGTCAATTTGTTTGAGGTTTGGGCCTAATAGGCCTGGGCTATTATTCTTCTAATTCAAAAATTACTTATCAGAAAATTTATTTTGACATTTAAATTTCTACAATTTCTTAATTACCAATTAATTTTGTTAGGCGATGTGAATTACAATTGAAATAAATATTTTAATATTGATAGATACCATTCTCCACCGATTGGAATTTTAAAAAATAAACACTGGACTTAATTTTTGTGCATATTTATTTTTAAAATTTTATTTTTCTTATTAACCAAAACGATAAGGTGGATACACATGAAAAAAAAACATTCAAATTACCTGATGCACTAGCTGTACTCGGAATCATGTCTCTCAAATTTGGTGCACTAGAACTACCAGATATTACTGCGGTTGAAAATAGCGAATTGGTACTTCCTCCTCCTAACTTCTTTAGCGACATAGGACCTCCAGCATTATATCCTAACATCTTAAAGTAGCTCATCTGCCCAGCAATGCTGTGGCGGTGGCGTTTTGTGGCGGCAGTGCTGTTGATCTCTGAATAGGTCGGGTCGGTTATAATAGGGTTTGGATGTGAAAAAGAACGTATAGGTGCTAATTTATGGGGATTTATAATTACGTACTTAGGAGTAGCGAGGTACTCATTATACGATTGCAAAAAATGACTTATGTTATTTCTAGTAGGTAAACTAAACGAATAGGGTAAGTTTGCTTTACTATTTGGATATGATTCTGTCTCATATATTGGACTTACGAATATTATTGGGTTGGTCGAACTAATAATATTATTATTAATATTACCGTGTGCGTTAGTTGAATTATTGAGAACTGATTCGTTATTTTCATTCAAGTTTTTAAGTTTGCAATTTATATGATAAGGCACATCGTTGTTTTGATTACACGATTTAGAAATGCCATCGTTTAAGTTTTGCGATAATGATAAAGGATCGATAGGTGCCGACATTAAAACGGATGATAACGAATTGAAATCTGCCATACAAGAAATAAGAAAAAAGTGGTTAAAATAATAAAAATGCCAGTTAATAAAGCAAAAAAGAAGATTTAAAAGAGCACATATAGAAGCGTGGATAAAAGGAAGGAAGGTACAAAAGAAGAAAACGAATAGAATTATTTCTCGAGTTTAATACAATAATTTTTTATTTAATTATTTAATTTAAAGAAAATTCAAGCCACTTACTTATCCGAAAAGACATTTTTTCCTCACCCGACTTGCTATTTTCAATCCAATTTAAATGCAGTTAGATATAAAGATAAGTGTTTTTGTTTGCAACGCGTTAATCAACAACTTTAAAAGCAAAATCGAACATTTACAAGCAAGCAAACGGCAACGAACAAATAGTACAACAATTCAAAGCGACAAGTGGAAAAGTAACTGAAGTTATGAAACACACAATAGACGACACACAGTAATGTTAATAAAATGTAGCGAATTGGTTAGTGTTTTTTTATAGTCCAATATAAAATACATTTTCATATTTTATAATTCAATTTGGTGAGTTGTACTACAAAGGTTAAAGTATTAATTTCGAGGGACAGCAATGCTATGGAAAATAAATTCGACACTAATAGTAAGTGGTAGGTACTATTAGGGTGGAAAATATCTTCTCTAAAACTTTGGAAACACCAGACGTACAGATCAATCACTGGCAGATGAGTTACTCGACACATTATCAACTTGACTTTGCTCATGCTCAGCCACTGGTCATAATTTCTACATGTTTTCTTACAAATTATTTCCCTTACTGTTAAAAGTATCGATAAACCGCATTTAAGCGGCAACTTAACGTGTAGAAATTTTCACCAAAACAGTTATGTGTAAACTACAAAATAAATACATCGGAACACAAATAGGTGCACTCAGTTGGTAACATTATGCTTAACAAAGCCTTCGACTAAGAATGAAGAAAATGCACAATTATTAAAAATACAGAATCTACTAATACATCAACAAAATCAAGTTGACTACTACCAATACCTGAAATAGTAACGGCAAATTAACACAGAAATAATTATAATATTTTAAATTTCGATCGTATTTAAATTATATTTAAGCCAGAAAATAAATTAGCCTCGATTTAAATATTTTTCATGTAAAATGTAAAAAATATACCTTACGGTATCAAAAATATGAAGTGATTTTGTTAATGTCGATGTAAAGAAAGTGTGCTCTAATAATCTTAATTTTAATTCAAGTGAACTTTTTAATTACATGTATATATAAATTTATTAGTGCAAGATTGAAATGCTAGTAGTGTATGTCCTTAAAGTTCGAAATAACATACATTAAATAATATTTACTGCTTTAATAAAAATATCGAACGAAAATAAGTGAACAGCCATAGTGGTTTGGAGCGAGTGGTCTAATAAAAAAGCAGCTCCTTTTTCCATCCACTGATCTGGAAAAGTTCTATTCAAAAGCAGAGATAATTTAAGGGCGGACGCATGGAAATGCAACAGCAACAGGCCACTACAGTTGTTCATTAAAAAATAATAGGGGCATTCGATATTTTTATACAAAATAGACAGTAAATATTTCAGGAATCTTATTCCTTACTTTTAGTGACATGTTTTAGTAATACAGTATAAACATGAACAAGATAACTTGGGTTTACTGTGTCGGAATCGGTGCAACTATTAGACTACAAAAAAATATGTGTGGATATTTAATTCAAATTTAAAGTTTAATGTACAGTTTATAAGCTCTACTCATTCGGTGTTCCGTAGTGTCGAATTTTAATTTTGTTGCTGCTTTTAAAAGCTAAAATAAACCTTACATAAGTAAAAGAAAGTTATCGTCACGAAGATTATTTTGTTAAGAAAAATCAATAAGCCACAAGTCATCTTGGATAGTACAAACTTTTACTGCAATCGATCTCTTTTATCGGTCTAATAATTATCAAATTTCTATTATAATGGAAATAACTGTTTGTCGATCTTTTACAAAACTAAGAACTTCCAATCCATTTATTCTTTCAACTAAATATTAGACCAATAGCAAAGATTACCAATTTATAAACATACCTTGATTATTTACTGCATCCAGACTTTGATACTTCAACTGATCAGCTACCCAAATATAATCAGAACACAAGTTAGATATTAATTTGCCATGCTTATTAACAGCATTATCAACACCAAGTAAAAATATAACATTCGGTTGAATAAAAATTAATAAGGTTATAACGCCATTCTTGTTTAATTATTTTTAAGCCACAACGGCAAACCCTAATTTTATTTATTTTCGTTATTATTTGATTATTTTTTATAGAGGTATTTATTATTTATAATTCAACTTTCTCCAAAATAACCAAGAATGAAGAAAAGAAAGTTTGTAGTCGGAAACAACTCAAAGCAATCACTTACCTTTGTCTTGTGATTGACTAATACGATTATCGTAACTTTTTGATCTTAATTCAGGTTCTACACTCTCGTTTACGTTGCTGCGACTTTCTCTGGGAGTTTGTTGTGCCAGCTCTTCATTTAGACGTTTAGCTAAATTCATAGCTTCGTGACCACTTACAGTATGTGAAGATCTGTAATTAGTAAACATTTCAAGCACATTGTTAAAATAAAGTTACAAAAAGTAGTCCAATAGCTTACCCTATAGGAATTGGGCTCGATTTGTGATAATTCCTGTAATATTGTTCGTGATTAGGTGAAAGAGGAGGAGACAACTCGCAAGAACTATTAACACCAGGTAATCGTTCTTCAGTGGTCACTTCGGACTCTTCGTCGATACAAGGTGAGCAATGACTTCTAGAATCCGGTGTAGGAGTTGGCGAAGTGTTATTGGAACTCTGAAATTTGCATCGAACCTTTTATTAAATCTTACAAAGACATTGTTTTACTAGGAGGGAAAGTGACTTTTTGTAACTACCCTTTACGATAAACTCCACTTTCACGGCTACTGATTTAGCAACTATGCTAAATAAAGTTATTATTATTTAACTTTGTGTATCGAGTCACAAAATGTCATGCTATTCTGATGTTCGAAGAAAAATACTTTTTTTAAATTACCGTTTTACTAGCAACCGACTCATTACGAGAATGTGGACGAAATCCCGGTCCTGGTGGTAGATTTTTTTGAACACAACAATTGACGCCTGGACTAAAATGAAGCTCAACGTGAAATCTTTCGTCACTACTTGGATCTTTAGTAGGATCTTCGTATAACATAATTACAACTTGAGACATGTAGTTTAATTCAGAAACCATCGAAATGTACTCCATAGCTCTAGACCACTGCTCATCTGTGATGACCTGTAATAATAATAAAGATTTTATTCTCCAATAAATCATTATTAATGCCAAATTATTGCTTGATTAGAATTGTCTAAATAACTTACATTAAAAAGTCCACCGTATCTAAGGCACGTAATTAGAGAATGGACATGACTTTCACTCGTAAAATATAATCTAGTTCTAACATGACGTCCAGGACTCGATACACCATGGGAATACCTTGGATTTAAGCGATTTACAGTTTCATCGTCACTTTCTTCTATGTTACGTTGCAAGTCTGCACGAATTTTTTTAAGTAGAGGTGTACAAATTCCTTGTCCAATGGTAAGCTTTTCTTGTGAGGTCAAACCATATTCCTAAAAGCAATTGATACTGATACTCGCTTTTTGTTTTAATCCTCAAAGTCTACCTGTGGAATAACGATATCGGCTAAATATTTGGAATATATGTACAGCTCTTCTGCTTGTTCAAATTGCAGGGTGTGCTGATTATGTTGCAGATCGTACTTAATACAATCGTAGATATCTGGTATTTTACTGATATCGAACCTCTTGGTTTTCGTACAAAAATCTTTTTCAATTTTTCCCCATCTACGACCCATTAATTCCCAAGTTTCACCATGATATAATATAGCATCTTTAGTTTTAACGTCATCCCTTTTTAAACGTACAATATCTAATAACGAATTTATTAATTCGTGTACATGTTGACAACACTTAAACGGATTTTTAACAAAGTCTAATGCATCAGAAATACTAGAAGAATTACAAGGATTAATTTTTTCTACATCTTCTTGGGTAAATTCTTTATTTAATTGCATCTGTTCGTGAAGTCTTGATTTACACCTAAATAAAACGAGTAATAAAGAATTTTAAAAAATGGAAGATATAGAAAAACTCACATATTTTGATATTTACTACTATCACAGTCATTATCGAGCAGTCCGTTGGTATTTGCACTTTTTACCATTTGTACTAGAATAGGAGTTAATTCGCCTTCGAGTGCTAGTAAGCCCTTGGCAAATGCGGCGGCAGTCATTTGAACACGTCCTTCGTCCGATGCGTAGATTTTTAAATCGTGTCGAAATGTTGAGTGTAACCTTAATAATCCTAGTCCTTGAGCTCCTGCATATTCACCTAGTTCACATAATATTTTAAATTTTGTACACTTTGTTAGCTACAACTAAGAAAACTCCACTTAATCAACTAGAAATTGCACCACAGAAGTAATAAGTATTTATTATTTAGAAAGGAATAGGATTGTAATTAAATTAAAAAGCCAACAAATCTTTTCGCAAAACAGTTTTTGAAAGGGAAAGCAAAATTGAAGAAATGACTGCAGTTAACAAGTAGAGTTTTTTTTTTCAAACAGATAAAGATTATCATTTAAAAGATTTTTAAGCAATTTAGCTCAACTATTTAAATTTGAAAAAACAAATTTAGCGTAAAAATCTTTTTTTGATCAGTTACTTTAGTTTTAATTCTAACAATGATGTTACAAGTACATCAAAACAAGCAAAACTTAAGAAAACAAAAGTAAAATGTTGTTCTGTTTAGTATTAATTGTTTTGTTTATGAAGAGTATTCCTTCTGTGCAGGCAATCGGATCTGTCTTATTAAAGATAGAGAAACGTTGAGCTCTCTATTAGCAAACTGTACTTGCCATTAGAAGTAGCTGTTCGTTGTTTGAGTTATAAAAAAGTCGTTTCAACGTTTTTAAAATAAAATTAAGAATTACTGAATTATGGGAGGAAAAATGCCAAGTTTTGATTTCCTTGATTTCCCATGATAGGCTGTTTCAAATTCCCATCTATATATGGGGATCTCGTACACCTCAAGAGGCACAAAGATGCCTAAATTCGGGCAAAGTTGCGTATTTAGGGGCACAACTTAATGATTTTGAGATATCGCAAATTTGTTCAGAAGATATCTATAAAAATGTTTGATAACAATAATTGCTATTCCAATGGAGAGATATAGGAGCACTTTAAAAAAAAATTGTATAATAAACTAGAAAATTGAGACACCACTGTCATAAGAATTAAAAATACCAATAGTTAGTTTTACAATATTTTTGTTTTTTGTAAATATCTTTTAAATGGATCCACAAATCTGCTATTTCTCAAGATCATAAAATTGAGCCTCCAAATACGCAACTTTGCCCCAATTTAATCTTTTACGGTTTGAGATCTGATGCAAGACAGAAATTTGAAACAGCCCGTTCTGTTTTCATATGACAGAGTTGGGCAAGATAGACCATTTCTTAGACTATCAAAGAAATGATAAATACATGATACAGTCTCACGAGTATCAAGATATTTTTATACTTGGTATTTTAGCTGGGGCAATGAAATGTGCATGATCCACGATACTTCCAATTTGGGTTGTCAGGGATGATATTATAAATATTATGTATTAATGTATTTGATAAATAATACAAAGATACATGCCCATACTAATGTTAGTATAAGCTCCATTGTTTCCAAGATAGGTTATTAAAAAATATGACAATTTGTGCTGATACACATTGTACGCACATAACTATTGAGGAATGCTTCAGCCTCAAGATGGAGCGCAGCGACGTGGTAGTGAAAGTCTACTTGCATGCGCTTTTAAAAAGGTAAATTTTTCAACAAGCACTACTTACATTGTATAAACTAAACCGATCCAGTAACACAGCAGTTTCAGAGAGATTGACCAACATGGTGAGAGCGGTATAATATTATGTAGGTTTGTAGGTAATAGCCTACCTATCTTTGTACTAATTTGTACTATTACTTGGACTAAACTTTACAATCATTTTTAAGTAAAAAAGTGTCAATGTATAGGATCAAGCTACAGACCAAACAGTATCGCTGATACATAGTTATAAAGTTAAAAAGTAGAGAAATAAAATAGAAAAATTTTAATTTTTTATTTCTCAAACAAATCCACTCGTTACCAAACTCCTGCTTACTTTGAAATTCTCGTAACACATACTATTTTTTATCCATCTCTTAGAGGAAATTCATGATATATTATATAAATAATATATTATGTACAAATTTATATTTCGTTTCCCATAATAGACAGCTAATAACTTGATTTTTATGGAAAGAGTGATATTATTTCAGAAATCAAAAATAAACATTTTTCCCCTCTGTGTAACCCAATCTGGGAGCATACTACTGTAGATATTTAAACTTTTTCCCAAAAGTTTAACGTAAGCTTAAAAAACAAAGTGAAGTTTTTTTAGTTCAAAAAATATCCAACAGCAAGTTTTAAACTGTCTCAAATCGGTTTGATGTCTTTTTTAAAACACTTTCCAAATGTACAGTCAATAAAGAATTAACATAATGTACTAACAAAACCTTTACGTGAAAATGAAGTTAAATTTATATTACAGTGTGAGTGCAATTAAATATTATTTGGTATTATGTAAATTCTTAACAATTAAACAGATGAGCAAAAAATATATAATAACTAGAACAAAAGGCAATAAAAAGCAATGTACGAACCGGCCAAATGTCTACCTTGGCCCCCAGGGTACATACAGCGGAAGATTCTGCCCAATTCTTCAGCTTGAATTCGCCCGGCTGGAGTTAATTCACCTCCCCATTTTAAAATCAGTACCAACGACGGTTCTGCCGGAGGATCTATTAAATAAAAAGTTAACTTGCCTACCGGATCATTTCGATCTCATTATAAATTTAGTAGTGTTTGAAAGCATGCAATTATTAGACCGCATTAAAAAAAGTATTATTTCAATGAGTATTTACAAGATCAAGCGCGAGAATATTTAAATATAATTAAAATAGTAATTAAAAAATTGTCGTACTAAGTTGTGTTTTACCATCGTCGGAGCTCGATCCTCGTGGCCTGCCCTTTGGCTGATACTTCATTTGTACTTTACGATTTATGCCAGAAAAGTGACCATACCTAAAATAAATAATTGTAAAATAGAGAAATGAAATTTGGAAATACACTTGCATTTCTAAAACGCTTTTTAATTGTTCTAATTTTCCTTGTTTTTCCTCAATTTCTGGATCGGCTTCGTGTTGTTGAATTTCAGCTAGTAACGATCGAGCAATATCCAAAATTTCTTGCAACTGTTTAGGTCTTTTCAATTTAACATAGCCTTGTTTGTAGCCATCATATTTTTCAAATATTTCAAAAAACCTTAAAATGAAGTTCACGATAACGCTATAACGCTAAAAACTTTAAACTTACTTTGAATGTCTAACTTCTACTTTCATTTTTTGTTTCGGAGTTCGATCGCCGTGTCTAATAACCGCCACAACACAACGCAATTCCATCATTTTTCCAAAAGTTGTTGGTACAATTGGAGGATCATCAAGCTGGAAAGGGACTGACCACGGTATATGTAATGTCGGTGCGAGCTCCCTTAATATCATATTTCCTAATATCTTAGCACAATCGTCATAATATTTATTCGAATTTTTTACAAAACTAAAACCATTGACGTCACACACAAAGGATTTCCCATTTGCTCTAAAAATGTTTGTTTATTTAAAATTAATGAAAATTGTAGTTGAGTGGGAGGGGGGTGTTTGTCGTAAAAAGCTAAAATGCACAAAATATGACACCTTAAGACACCTTTAAACAACACAAATTTATTGCAAAAGGTCTTTTAAGTCTTTTTGTAATAGTAGAATAAACATTTTGGCATTTCGTGAGTCGCACAAAGACGTGACATGGTAGGACGTAAGCAGTAGAGCTCAAAATTTGCACCACATTACATTTAATATCGTAATTCACTTATTACATAATATTCTGGGCTGGGCAGTTAACCTGTTAAGACTTCTGTCCATTTCAGCGTTTGACAAATAAATTCCCACAGAAGTCATAAAAAGCTTATTGAAGCACTATTAATACTATAAGAAGTTTTTACCTCAACAAATCAAACCCACACACTGCTTGCTTAAAAGCGAGACACACTTTTCTTGATATTAACTTTTCGGCGTTACTTAATATAACAGGATATCGAATTTCTTTTCCTTCTCTATCCCGTTCGACCTTTCCATCAAGTGCAGGTGATTTTCGAGCTTCGGCATGAGCATAGTCTGGTCCCACAGTATAAACCTAATTACAAGTCAGAATTGAATACAGTTAAAAGCAGCTAGTAATTACTGTAACATACTTTAACATCAGTACCATCGGTAGGCATAAAATCTTCATAAATGAAACTTCCAGTTTTTCTAACTCTAGATTCGGGAGAATATACACTACTTCTACTACCAATCTAAAATTATAAATTTTTAATCTCATGTTTATGCAAAGCATTATTCAAAGAAACTAAAGACAACACACACTACCTTTCTGAACAGTCTTTGGCTACCACCACCGGCAGAAGTAGGATAATAAATATAAATATTATGGTCTTCAGCCGATACGGGCTTTTCTACAAAAGGTTTATTAAATACTACTCCGTTTACTTCAACGTGGTCTTCAGATTCCATTAATTCGTGATCTAAAATTACATTTTATAATATTTGACGTAGGTACTTTTGAAAGATCTAATCGTACGTTTTGGATCTGAACTGTCTCTATCTAGCACAGCATATCTCGGTATTTCAATCCCTTCGGCCTCAAGAATAGAATAAACTTTTCTTCTATCTTGAATGTCATATTGCATGTGTAAATTATTAATAACATACGGATTATGCAACTGTGCATATTGAATAGCTTTATCTAGTGGAAAACCTTTAGAATGAAATGAAATTAAACAATCACAGGGCAACCATTCTTCCACTGATTTCTATAAACAAAAATGAACGACTAAAATTTTGGTTTGTATAAATAATAACCTCAAGTATGACGTCTTCAGGAAAAACTATAACTTTTATGTATTCAAATTCTTGAAGTCTCGTTAAAATTTCTATCATAGGTTTACTTTGGGACTTTTTAGCCATGGCACATACACCCACCACCACCTGTTTGACATTTTCGTCCATATCAAACTCATTGAAAGTTGGACTAGATTCACGATCACATACTTCTACTTCACCCTAAAAACAAATGTTTATGCAACTTATCAATAGTTGTAGCTACTAAACTAATAGTAGAAAAACTCTTAAAAAGACACATTATACCCAACAAATGAATTCATCAAATTAAGTTTTTGAAAAAATTTGATTCTAAATTATTAAAGGTAAGAATCTGTGCGAGAAATTACAAAAAATGAGATATGAATTTATTGTTGGTTGGCCCTCATTCAAATCCTTCAACTTGAAATTTTTAATGGGCCACTTAGTAATTTTTACTTAGCAACCAGTCCAATTGGACCAATCCTATCAATGTAATTATCTATAATAAGTGGCACATACAATTTTAAGGTAAAGTAGCCCAATCTAGGGTAAATGAGTCAATTTCTAATATATTATGTCTACCTCGTCCATTTCTGCACAATTTCTTAGAAAATAAGCCATTTCGCTTGGAACTAAAGTTAATCAATATCAAGTGCTATCAAACGAATTGTTCGGTGCTTTTACTAAGCTTAAAGCACTCCCTTGTTAGTTTACTTTCAGGTTGATTATGTGTACCTTACAATAAAAGTAAATAACGTTAATTACTTACACCGCCAACATAAAAGTGAGTTGATCTAACAGTATTACGCAAGCCTTGGTATCCATATTCTAGCTCTGTGTACGACATGGTTTACAAAACTCATTCCGATATATTAGAATAGTAAGAAACCTGGATTAAGAATAAATAAGTTAACAAGACGAATCAAGCATCAATTGGATTCAAAAAATTTATACAATCATTTTATTTACCCTATTTATGTTTTGCACCTGCAAATCCCTGTTCTATAAATCATCAAACACTTAAAAATTAAAAATATAAAACATAAAATCTTTAATTTTTGGGAACAGCTGACTGAGCTACGAGTTTATCGATTGACGCAGATCAGGGTTTTAAATAGAAATGGGGCGCCGTCAACTAACAACAGTCAACGTATTGATCACAGAATAAATATAGAAATATCGGTTAACACTAAATTACACTGTAATAAAAAAATTATTAAAAGAAATTTAAAAAAACATGGTTATCTACTGATTTTGATAAAACAATTTGGTAAAGCCACAGAAAGGCATGTAAAGCTAACCCCTTATTACACGTTTACACGCCTCCACTGCCTGCAGGGGAGTTTAAAGTTTAAATTCAAATTTAGCGGGAACTACAATTTATTATTATAGGTTATGTAAACGATGTAAACTAGTAAACTTGGAACCAGAGCAACCAAGGAGCAACAACACAACTGCACACAACCAGGGTATATATTACAACCTTAAACTGTTGCTGGAGAAGATTAATAAACACTATCTTTTTACTTAATTAAAAAATGTATAATAAAAACCACAAGTATTTTCTTCAATACATGTTGAAGCACATATACGTCTCCAAAGATGTAGCTTTGAAGTACTGTGAAAAGTTCAAAGGTAATTTGTTTAGGATGTATAATAAATAATGTAATCTATGAATTTGTAGAAGTAAATGACGAGAACAGTTTCCAAATTTTTCTATCGGAAATAAACCAAAATATTTCGAAGCAAGAGTTAAGAATTTCTTTAGCAAAATGTGAAGTAACTAGCAAAGAACAAGTTATTTTGTTAAATACGTCTAATGACGATATTAGCAAATTACAAAATCATTATTCTCCAATTGCTACCGAATACTTTCAAACTTTAATGAATGAGCTTATCACAGCCGATGACCATAAAATTAAAATTATGAGTTGCTACGCCTTAACTAATTCGTTAACCGGTACCTTAAATAAAGATAATGTTGAGAAGTTGTTGAAAAAGTGGACAAACGAAGGATATTTTGTTCAAGATGATTCAAATCTTTATTTAGGGGCAAGGTGTATTATGGAATTTGCACCTTATTTTAGCGTTCATTGCAAAGATTACTATGTTTCTTGTTATTTATGCTCCGAAAGTGTTTTTATCGTAAGTTTATCTTCCAATGATATTAAATTTATAATAGGTAAAACTACATTTTAGGGGCGAACATGTCAAAAATGTGAAAAATTAATGCACAAACATTGTGTAGAGAAATATGTCGAGAAACATAAAAAATGTCCCAGTTGTAGAAAGGATTGGAAGGATGCAGAAAACAGTGATTCAGATAGTGAAGGGTCGGTTGCTTAAATACAGGTTTTCTTTAATATTTTTATATTATAATATATTTGCACTTACATGTAAAAATAGTGTGTAAGTGGAAATTTAGTATTTCTCTTATCGTACTTTCATACTTATCATACATACTGCAATATCACATTTAAAAAATTAAGAGGAATACTAATTATTACCACCTACAGGTTAAAAAGCGAGTACATACAATTATATTTTTGTTATAAATAAAAATCTTGAACATTTATGAATTATGCAGTAGTTTATTAAAAGCACCGTAAGAAGTTTCTAAATCAAATAGTAATTGACGAACTTGCGATTCTGAAAGTTCGTCAGAAGCTTGCATAGAATTTAACGTATTGAGCCATTCTGTTACTTTTTGTTTTCCTTCAAAATCTGATGGCAATATACTTAAACGATTCATGGTATCCACTAAGTCTTTTAAATCTGGATGAATTTCATCTGTTGCCGAAAACTTTAATCGTAATTTATCCATTAAAGTTATAAACAGCTAAAAATTTATTATTATTTTACAAAATAAAATCAATTAAGATAGTTGTACTTACTGAAACAATATCGGCAATGCATTTACTTGTATTGCCTTTGTCATCTTTTATAGTGATTGGTCGATCTTCTTTTATTCTTTCTAATGCTGCTGGACAGTCGAGCTAAAACTTAGTTTTAAAAAGGAATAACTAATTGGTGATTCTATTACTTACTCGATACTTCCGAACAAATGTATCGACTGTGGGAAATTCTTCGCCTTTAACTTGACGAAATGCAGCTTTATACTGAACTAGTAATTTGCTGCATGCACCGGTATACTCTTTGGGCGTTACACAATCTCGAATGTAAGCCTTTTCCAATTGCTGTAAAGTGTTAATTACAGCGTACAAATCTGCTAAACTATCGAACCTGGAATACAATATATTAAAGTTTATTATCATTGAAGTAAATAGAAAACACACTTTTCTCTTTCCCTAGCATTTTGATATAATTTAACTTCTTCGTACAATTCGGGTCGGTTATCTAAAAATTAATTTTTTAAAGGTTTTTTTTGGTTAAAATTGTCTCATTACCTTGATTACCCGACATATTGATAACTTAATACCACACTTTAACACAAAAATTCACAAAGCACAAGAATTATTTTGCTATAAACGAAAATTAGAAATATCTTTTTATTCGTAAATGACGTTTAATACGACCTTGACAGTTGTCAAAATTATATTCAGACAATATACTGACAGTTGACACAAAACGAGAGGTGCACTGTTGCCAATTCTCTCTTCAATTTAATCACATTTTAATTGACATCTGGCAACAACAGTTTGCTGACACAAGAAAAGTCAGGACACGTTTTTAAATTGGGCTTTGCAGTGCCGCTTTGAATTAACTTAATAAAAATGGTTTTAGATTTAGATCTGTTTCGACTTGAAAAGGGAGGCGATCCTAACAAAATACGCGAAATTCAAAAACGAAGATTCAAAGATGTAACACTGGTAGATTCGGTAGTGGACAATGATGCAATCTGGAGGCAACTTAGGCATAAAGCTGATAACTTAAATAAGTTAAAAAATGTATGTAGCAAAGCGATAGGCGAAAAAATGAAAAAGAAGGAAGCAGAAGGAGATCCTAACGAAGCTGTACCAGAAACTATAAGTAGTAAGTTGGAGGAAGTTACGGTGGATGTCTTGAGAACTGTCACTGTTAGTCAAATTAAAAAAGTAAGGTGTAATAACGTTATTAGACAGTTTTTAAAGTATCTCATTTAAGGTTCGTACCCTGATAGATGATGCAATAGTAAAAAATGATCAAGATCTTGTGGTAACCGAGAAAAAAAGAAATGAGGCGCTTCGTGAAATAGGTAACAAGTTACACGATTCAGTTCCTATCGATGACAACGAAGATAACAATAAAATTGAAAGAACATTTGGTAACTGTGAGGAAAAGAAAAAGTACTCACACGTCGATTTAATTCATATGATCGATGGTAAATATAGTTTTAAGTAAAGACAATTTGTACAGTTGAGTTACTGGTTGCAGGAATGGATGGTGAAAGAGGAACTGTAGTTTCTGGTGGACGAGGTTACTATCTAACTGGTCCAGCTGTGTTTTTAGAAGCTGCGGTTATTCAGTTGGCATTGAGAAAATTAAACAAGAAAGGCTACAAGCCATTGTATACTCCATTTTTTATGAAAAAAGAGGTAGAATTCAATTTCAAAGTTTACGTTTTGTAGTAAATGAAATGAAAATCTTCAGATTATGCAAGAAGTTGCACAACTCTCTCAGTTCGATGAAGAGTTGTATAAAGTGGTAGGAAAAGGCAGTGAAAAGGGCGATACAGAAGAAAAGTATCTTATAGCAACTTCCGAACAACCCATTGCTGCATTCCATAGAGATGAGTGGATTTCTGAAAGCGTTCTTCCTATTCGTTATGCTGGTTTATCGACTTGTTTTAGACAGGAGGTCGGTTCTCATGGTAGGGATACGCGTGGTATTTTTCGAGTTCATCAGTTCGAGAAGGTGCTTATTAATACCAAAAACTTAACTCTCTTATCGGTTTTATATTTTTAGGTTGAACAATTCTGTTTAACTTCTCCCCACGATAATAAGTCGTGGGAAATGATGGAAGAAATGATTAATAATGCCGAAGATTTTTGTAAGTCTCTTGAAATTCCTTATCGCATTGTGAACATTGTTTCTGGCGCTTTAAATAATGCAGCAGCGAAGAAATTAGATTTAGAAGCGTGGTTTCCTGGATCTGGTGCATTTAGAGAACTTGTATCATGTAGTAATTGTTTAGATTATCAAGCTCGAAGGTTATTGGTACGATATGGTCAAACAAAAAAAATGAATGCTACAACCGATTTTGTTCACATGTTAAATGCAACGATGTGTGCTGCAACTAGAGTTATTTGTGCTTTATTAGAAGTCCATCAAACAGAAACTGGAATAAGTATACCAAGTGCTCTAAAACAGTTTATGCCGGAAGAATATGAATTTGAGATTCCATTTGTTAAACCTGCGCCAATTGATTTGGAAGTTCAGTCTAAAAAGAAACAAAAAAAGAAAGGTGGTGGCGAGGAGTAATTGTGTTTTCATCGTAATGAGGGATTTGCTGAACCATGGCATTCAATTCGAATTAATATTGATGTCTCCAGTTTTACATTTTTGATACAAGTATTTTGAGTTTAAGTATAACAGTAGCTCTTAGCTTTTATTTTTAAATTTATTCACATAATGCTAATTAGAAAGATTACTAGTTTTTTAAATGCATTCAAGTGTAAATTAAGTAGATTCAATAAATTTATGATCCACTTTTCTTTGTTTTGTGAGGTAAGAAGTTCCAAGTATGGGCATCAAAAACAATGGTAGAGGGTTTTAAAAATTATAACAAATGTTACGAAGAGTATATTCTTTTATTTAAAATAATCTTTTATTAATAACAAATCTTCACATTCAAAAAAGTGCACTCAATATAGAAATTTTAACCCCCGGTTTTTTCATTGTGGATAAACTCTGGGTTTAAATTACCCTAACTTTGACAGTAACTCCCACTTTAACCAACATACATTTTTTTACATTTGCTCAGTTAATAATTAGAGGAAAATTTACAGAAAAACTTGTCGGGGAGTTACTTTCAACGTCAGGGTAGCTTTAACTCATAGTTTTTCAACAATGAAAAAGAGGCAATAAAATAGTTCACAAACATCGGACTTTATAATAATAAAGTAACAAACTATACTTTATATGGTTCACCACAATAGTATTGGAATTACCAGTAGAGCAGATTGAATATTTAGAAAAATTGAAATTTTAGAAATTATTTTTGTAGAGAACAATTTTAGGTGTTTAAAAATAATACATAAATATACAAAACAAATAGTACTAAGAATTAACTAAACCCTTTATAAGGTTTAGTTTAATTTGAAAAGTTACTTCAAGTAGCTGAACACCTTACTCTACCGAAATAAAAATCTACCTACTGCAGTAAAAATATTATAAACATATATAATTTCAAACAATTATAAATACATTAATCATTGGCAGAAGAAAATGTTATAAGAGTTCATTCCTCTCCACATTAAATCCGTAAATTTTAAATGCGCTAATTTGACATTCTTCCTTCGTAAACAGTCTTTCAACTTCTCTTTACCCAAGTGGAAATACTAGTAAAAATATACCACAAATGTTGAAACAAATTACCTTTCCATTAAGACTATTGAATACACATAATAAAAACTTATCAAATTATTAATTTGTGGTAACATCTCATTAATAAATTAATACCTTTACAAAACTTCAACAAATTGTATTAAAATTTAATTAACAAACTAATAAAAAGAAACATAATTTTACTACAATGTCGCTTTAATATTTCCTAATTTCAACCTATAGGATAAACATCAAGAAACATAATGTATTTTAGTCAACAAATATCTTTACGTTTAAAATTTTTACTACTGCTATTCTGAAGCTTATTTTTATAACTTATTTTGCATCTAAATCTTCGTCTTTTTGTTTTATAATTCAACTTCTCTTTTCCCGTTTTAGCGTTTGATTTATTTTCTAAGCAATTCAAATCTTCACGATTTGTTGTCTCATCGTCCGTTGCTGAAGCACTGGACGCACTCGAAGAATTATGATGCAAATGATTGTTAATATTATTTGGTATACTATGATTTTGGTGTACAATATTTGAATGAATGCCCAACATTGAATCACCATTTGTATTTTGATTTCCTTCAAAATCCCCACTTTCAGAATGCAGTTGCGAATGTTGATTACAATTATTTACATTTTTATTAACTGCGTCAGAATTAACACAATTTGGTACTTGATCCAAATGACACGAGTTTGTGTCACCAGCGTCGCTTTGGCATACAATTTTGTTTTGAAATAAAGTCATTTCAGGTCCTCCACCATAAATATTATGAAAAAATGACCAAATTTCGTAATTTATTTCTATACAATTATTATTACCCCCAGATAATATAACTGCATTCTCTATAGGCCCAGGAGGATCGTCGGTACATTTTTGAACAAAGCTGTGCCACTGATCGAACCAAACACTCGCTAACAAATGCGTCGAAGGCAATCGAAGACTAATAAAATCACGATTTAATTTAAAGAACGTCTCTAGTTCAGAATGAACGCGTCTATTTATTTGCTGGCAATTTAAACAAACGTGAGCATGTGTGACAGGAGGACATCCACCAAATTTTTTATGTAAATACGAATATACTTGTTTAGGTAAAGCAAATGCTAGTTGGTACAGCAATCCAACTCTCTCCGGGTTTATCAAACCATGATGACAAAGAAAATCAGAATTATCTATCGGGCCTGGTTCGGCACAAGTTTTAAATCGACTTAGCCATTGTTTTGACACATACGCCACTTCTTCATTAGAATCATCACACATTTCGGCAAGCTCGCTTGCCCTGTTTTTGATGACCTGAGATGCACAGGTGTTCTTACGGTAAAACAGTACGTACGCTTCACTGGCTTGTACGGTTTCTGGACTTACTTTGGTTACATATTGGTCATCAAATTCGTACCATTGATTGCCATTTAACGAGTAACAAGTGTAATGGCCACCACCAGCTGTACCGTGATGACATATTACAGAGAATAGCTCGTACGTCGTAACATTGGATATGCAATCGCTATGTAAATATGGTCTAACATCTAGTCCTCTTAATGGAAAACTTACAAAAGAAGATATTTTACTACTAAACATTAGTTCGTGACGAAATCTCTTTAAATGTATACATAGAATTTCTGGCAGTTGAAGCACCTGCAAAAATCATAGAATGAAAAACTGATTTAAGTAGAACTATTACAAAAAACTGTTAATTCCAATATATTTCAATAGTTACCTTACTAAATTTAATTCCATTTCTCAATTTATTGCATTTTTCACAACTATACATATTATCTCCTTTCAATTCATCTGTACTAAAAAATGCACCCAGACAATCGTGTAAAGAAACAGTTGGACCATAGAACCAAGAACGTAACCACATTAAAATCCAAACAATCCAACCATTTTGCTCCGGTAATACTGCCTCAGAGCAAGTAACATTATTTGGCTCAATATTACGACCGTGTAAAACAGCAACATGATCACGAGAAGGTATCGGTAATGACAAATCTTGGAATGTTTCAACACGACTTGATACTCGACTACAAGTTAAGCATTGTACCGATGACAATAATTTACCATCAAATATGTCGGATATTATTGAACGATATTTCACTTGTCTTTTAGGATTATTTGAGTTTAATGAAGAGCTACTTTGAGGTTGCGAATCTAAAATTGAATTAAATTAATAACTTGTCTAATAACTGTAGCATAAATAATCACACACCTATGACACTACTTTGAAAATGCGGTATCGTTCTGTGACTGGGACTTGTAGATCTGCTTATTTTACGTTTAGTCACCGTGGCCGACCTTTCAGTTTCATCACTCAAACTTGAACGTTCGCTAACTCCAGAATCACAAGTTTCGTAGTCTCCATCGCTCGACTCAAAGCTTGAGTTTGCGCCACTATCATCTATTGTTACATTATACGAATCAATATCGTTGTATAATTCATTAGGACACACTTGTTTCAATTCCTCGTGTAACTGATCCATAAAGTTTCTAAGAAATTCTTGTGTATCGTGCTGATGGTAACCTCTAAACATGGAGTGTACATTTCTAATTCCGTACAGAACACCTGAAATAAACAAATTGGCTAAGTTTAAGAAAATAAATAAAATAAAATAAACCAACCTGATGGATTAACGTATCCATATTTCTTTTTGAGCCATATATCTTTTACCAATCCTTGATATGTGCGGCTTAGCCCAGGTTTTCGACCTTCGGACAAAATTAAAACTGCCGCAGAGCACTCTAAGAAGAACCGTGTAAGAGGTAAAGTATTGCTGAGAGCTTGAAGAGCTGCATTCATATAGCAAGTATTGCCAACATTTTGTAAACCTACTAATCCGTACGGTTTATCTAATTCTGCATTACAACTGTCTTCGGCGTCGTTTGAATCTGAAGTGTCTCCGCTCATCCCAACATTTAATCCTACAGAATTTTCAAATGGAAATATATTTTGTTCCCCACAGTTGCTGGAGTTTTTAATGCAATTATCGGTATCGTAACAATTATTGTAGTCTGGATTGCTACTGTCTAGCATTTCTTCTGAAACGAATTAAAATATTTTATTTAAGGCATAATTTGTCGTGTTCAAAAGGTATTTAAAATTTTTAACAACCAAGAGTTCCATGAATTCCAAATTACAAAAGAATATGCTGTTAATGACTACTTTTTGTTTTCAATCGGCATATTATTCAGACTTTGCATTACAGTAAATTGACTCGGAATTTTATAAATATTTGTTGCTAATGACTCTTTAATGATATCAACAATGCTCTTTGTTTCCTTTGTTAAAAGAAATGATAAGCTCCTTTACGTTAAAATAAATGCTCACTTTCTTTAAATAGCTAAATGACCAAGAATACTATTTATTTGGTAATCGATTATAAAAACCCAAAAGGAAGATAGAGCAATTGAGCTTTCATACCAAAATTTCTAGTCGACAGATTATATACTTCCAAGTCTTCACCTGTAATACAATTTTACTTTATTGTTAATGCCCATATACAAAAATGTATCGTTTCTGCTAATCACAACTATATTAAAGAAAATTAAGAAACAAACCCTACATATTTCACATTGTTTCGAAATGCTTTATCAAATATTACATTATCTTATCCGACAGGGTACACCAAACGAAAAAGAATGTCTTTGGTATTATGGTATTGAGAGATTACAATATTATAAGTATACTTACGAATTGTGTGTACATAAGCTAAGAGGCAGTATCTCAATTAATATGTAACCATTAAGGAAATACATCTATTAATGTCGGTTTACTTATTACAAAATTTTCACAAACAATTTTTTAACTCCTAGAACACAAAATGGTATTTGCTTAATGACGCTGCACTCTATTATCCATCACAATTAATACGAAAATAATTAAAACCTATTTGCTTCTGACTTTTAATACTTCTAAATTCTAAATAATTTTGATTTTTGACATTAACCGACATGAAGTTAGCAATCGTGAATCGTGATGTCACATACGATCAGAGTACGAACTTTTCTAGAATTTATATACAAGGTGCTTCAATAGATTTAAATTAATAGCTAACGACAGCAGAATCAAGTACATGTTTTGACTATAAAAATGTATTTTACGACTGAAAATTTTCTATTTGTAAATTTTACGTATTCGTTAAGTTTTTTTATAACTCTTTCATAACTTGCATATAAATAAATATGTAATATTTTTTTGTATAATTTTCCAGTTGAGTCCTGAGCTCTGAGCTCTGAGCTATTAATTGTTCTTCTGCAAAAACTTTTATGTTTCCAATGAATTTTCAATATAACGATAGTTTATTTTCTCATTTCTTTTGGTTGATTTGTCCGTTACTTCCAATTTTTTACTTTATAATTTGAGCAATACATCTTCATGTTCGCGAGTACGTTACCTACGTAAATTTTAATTACATTTTTTATTTAGTTTATATTAGTAAATTTTATATTATATTTACAACTACTTCTGTCCACTACTTAGAAGAAGAATGAAAGATTAGATAATATTTAAAATGTTTATTAAAATGACAAAATTGCACTGACACCGAATTATTACAAATTGAAATACAGAAAGTATTTCCACATGAGGACATGAGATATATTGGCGTGTAGTAACGAAACTTAAACTCTGCCAGGCTGATCGCAAGCACGGCAGACCTATGTTTTCTACAATGGAAGAACTCAGAATAAATTCTAAGCGGAAAGCTTAGTTAGGCTGTAATTTTGTGTAATTACTAATACAGCCATAGTGAGTGTCCCGATAAGCGCGAGGTTTTTTATAGTCCTAAATAGGTTTTATTACTTTTTACGTAAAGTTTAATTTCTAACAATATTACCTACTTCTGTTTACTTTTGTAGTACCTACTATATTTACCGTATTACGTATTTATCACTATTACATAGGTAGTATAATAGTTCGTTACATTATTAGTGTTTACTTATTTTACATATCATGTATTTTCTTATTTTTATTTTATTTTTTTTATTTAATGTGTATTTTACGTCCGCATCAATTACTGTGGTTATTAGCAGACGGGACCTACAGCTTTAGGTGGGTTCCGAACCACCAGGACCGGGTATTTGACACATGGAAACACTCCAGTGGTGTCAGCCGGCTTTGAACCTACGACCTTTACATCCGCATGCGACGATGCTAGCCTCTAGACCACCCCGATCTTTATTTTCTTATTTATTTTATATTTTGTACCATACGAGTATAATATTATGTCTATATATACCTATTATATCAAAGCTCTGCTTATTTTGCAGATATATTCGTTTTTATATTTGCAATTTACAAGTAATTAAAAATTTACTCTCAGTGCCATGCTATACCAATCGGTTTTGTTGTCTCTCTAAAGTCCAATCATTCCATTCTGGGCTAACTCCGAATTGAGATTCACTCGAAGGTAACTGCCACTTTAACCAACATATGTTTGGTCTCAAAATAAATTTCTTGTTGTTAACTGGTATATTATGTTAATTTAGTGGGAGTTACCTTCAAGTCAAAAGTGCGGTTTGCCTTATCCCAGAGTTAAGCCGCAAAGTTCCAAAATTTAAACAATGAATCTAATTTAAATTTTCTTTTAATTCTAAGCACCTTTCCAAATCACCCATCTTCGAATGCTTTTGCATCGCATAGACGAAGTATTAGGTACAAATACACTTTTCTTTTTAAGGAAATTCGATCTTTTGAGGAGCTGTATAGAGAAGAGTAGTAGAATATAAAAAAATTATTAAGAACCCATCCTCGACCATCTTTCTCCACTCAGATTTTTATCGATATCTTGGGGTTCATTTCTCCTAATTGTCAGGAAATCACACATTAAATTTCAAGTGTTTGACATACCAGATAATTAACAAATAGATATAATATACAGCTTTTTGTTTCGAAATTGAGATTTATGGATGGAAAAAAATTTTAAATGGATATTTCCTACTTTATTGGGCAAAGCAGTAGATAAATTTTATAATAATTCTACTATTTTCTTTATATTTTTTTAGTATTGTGTATATTAAAATGTGTAAATTACACGACTTTTAAATTAGTTTTTGGGGCGCAAAGTCTTCCTAATTGTATATTTTTTGTCACCCACTATAAGTACGTAGGTAGGTACATTTTAGATATTGAAATATAAATTAATGTAAGTGTATGATTTTTCTGCTTTCCATGGTCAATCTTTATCTATTCGTCCACATTTGTAAATGTGATACAAATTCTGTAAAATTTCAGTCAAGTTCGTTATTTTAAATTTGTAATTATCTGTTAAATTAAGAAAATTCTTAAATTTCGTATATTAGGAATATTCAATTAAATTGTGCTTTGTTTTTAGTTGTTGTGTCAAACGGTAATTAATTTATATTTTGTTAAAATACTTTCTATAGTTGTAAAAATTGTTAAGTACCTAACTAATTTAAATTAAATTTAGTTTTCAGTTTTAATATGATAATCCGTTTCCAATATGTATTAATGATCTTCGTAGTCTTTTTTGAGTGTAACGTGTCCAATGGTTTGAAGAACAAAAAATGTGGTCCTCGAGAATTTTCTTGTGATAATAACGAATGCATATCAGAAGAAAAAAGATGTGATACCAAACGTGATTGCAAAGATGGGAGCGATGAAAGCGATTGTAGTAAGTGCACAAAAATGCAATTATATTAAATAATTTATCTCCACATACCATGTGTTAACGTGCATAACTAACGATAGAGTGTTGAACGTTTTTCCGAATTTTGGCTCATTACTTGAACCTACAGGAAAAATAATGGTATCAATAGAAAGATAAAGTTATTGTGCATCAAATGGTAGTATACATTAAGATAAAAACTTCCTATACTAGATTATCTAATAGCTTTAAAATAAGAAAAATTTCTAACATTGCACTACCTATCGGTTAGTTTATTTGATTGTCATTATCGTATTTTAGGTGATAGTGATAGTAAATAACTTTTTAAAGTATTTTATTAGTTTATTAAAAGTTTCTGGCAGTTAGATTTAACTTTAAAATTTTAAGGAAGTTTCAATCTTAATGGATACTATCATTTGAGCACAATAACTTTATCTTTCTCTTGACACCATTTTTTCTGCAGGTTTTCTAAATTTCGAGCAAACATTCAATACTATGTTATTCCCTATCACTCGGCATAACTGCCATTGTCAGTAACGGCAAGAACGAGCGCTTGTAAATAAACTTTGCTTTTTAGTTTCTTACCTTTGCCAACCACCTCTTTGGAAACTGTGTAAAAACAAATTACAGTGTATTTCATTTTCGATGGTTTGTGACAACCAGTATGATTGTGGAGACTTGAGTGATGAGCGACACTGCAGAAGAAACACTAGCACGGTATGAATTATACTTACAATATGATCAAAATCTAAAATTCCCTTTCTATCACATATTTTTGTATATCAGAACTTCAATAGTCGAATTTTGTTGCTTTCGTTATAAGGTACGATAAGACCACAAAACAAAAGATATTCTTGTTCCAGCTCATGAGCCCATGTAAGAAAGATCAATTTACATGTCCAGAAGGCTTGTGCATCCCAAAGTCGTGGCAATGTAATGGAATTGAAGAATGTTTAAATGGAGAAGATGAACGTTCATGTGATAAAACGTGTATTAACTCATTCAAGTGTAGAGATGGCACATGTTTAAAACAATCGAATTGGAAATGTGATGGCGTATCCGACTGCAAAGATGAAAGCGATGAATTAATGTGTGGTAAGATATAGTCTTCTATCTAATCTGTTAGGTATCGTCTATTAAAAGCATTTCAATTGTTTTTTCTATTTAGCCAACTCTTCTACTTCTACTACAAGTTAGCCCAGCTTCTTTTCAAATAATTTTTTAGAAAAACTTAAAGAAATTAGATTTTGAAACGGAGCATGGGATTTAAAAAAAATTTAAGTTTATGGGCCCGATATAAAATGGGATTGAGCATTTGTTATATCCCAAACAGAGGGAAGCGTTTGTAGATGCTCGATTGACTAGTATTCCCTATTTTAGCAAATCGCTCTTCATGAGCTAAGAAATCGACTTTCCTATCAATTTTCTTCTCTCGTGTTGACTATCTCGAGCTCATTCTGTTTATACGCTTGTTCTATTAATTACTTCAATTCCTTTTCATTTTTGCATGCTGGTTGACCCTTTTTTTTAATTTTAATATTCTCATCTTTTAGATGAAATTACCTTACCGCAGTATTGTACAGCGGATCGCAACATGGTATTATGTGCAAATTCCGATACTTGCATTAAATATTCTCAAGTATGCGATGGCGTTGGGGATTGTGAGGACCATTCAGATGAAACGCTTTGCTTGTCTGCAAATACATGTGAAGCACGCAATACCTGTTCAGGCCACTGTATAAAAACTAAAAATAGTAATTCTTGGTGCGCCTGTAAAGAAGGATATCGACTAGAAGACGCTAGCCAATGTAAAGACATAGACGAGTGTCAATTTTATGGTTGAAAATAAAAAAACAACAAATATTAGTGAACTAAAATATTATTAAATTTTAGGAATTTGCGATCAAAGATGTCAAAATACTCCTGGCTCGTACGAATGTTCTTGTGATACGGATTACACTTTACACTTAGACAATAGAACGTGTGAAGCAAATGATGGTTCTCCAACCTTATTCTTTACAGATGCGACAAAAGTTAGAGGCGTTTTAGTTAGAACCCAAATGTTTTTTCCTTTTGTTAGCAACTTGACTGGTGTGGTAGCGTTATCTTTTAATGGCCAACGAATTTATTTTACCGAAACTGTAGGAGGCAATACAGTTATATCTAGTGTTAGCGATAGTGGAATTCAGCACAAAGTAAAACGAGTGTAATTTGTTTAATCTTGTATTATTTACTTTACTTTCAGCGTGTAATTACAATTGGACTTAAAAAAATTGAAGATCTTTCTGTAGACCCCGTAACTGGAAATATATATTTTACTGATGCAGATTTGAGGCATATTGCGGTTTGTAGGAATGATGCCGAGTACTGTAAAATTTTGATTACCACAAGTGAAGAAAAACCACGGGGTATTGTTCTTCATCCACACGAAGGGTACGTTAAGTATCTAAAAAAATGAATCGATCATTATTTAATCATTTTATGTATTGCTTATGATTAAGACATATTTATGTAATAGAAAACCGGTAGAAGACACATCGCTGTATAAAAGCCGGCGTGGTTCTACTGGCACTATTTTTTACTTTTTTTATTAATTTGACTGTAAATTTAAGAGAAATGTATTGGACCGAATGGGGACACAATTCTAAAATCTACCAAGCTTATATGGATGGTAGTGACCAGAAAATATTCCTCGACGTAGATTTAACTTGGCCAAATGGTATTGCTCTAGATCCGATACTTAAAAGATTATACTGGATCGACGCTGGGCCAGACCCAAGAATTGAAAGTATTAAGTTAGACAGAACAGATAGACGGGTAAGGGAGTTTCCGTTCATTTGCAGACTCCAAATTTTATTTTTCTTGCTCTCTTAGTATACCGGTTCTCTTTTAGGTAATTTATAAATCAAGTTTAATGAGCCCATTTTCTTTAGACGTATATGAAAATCGCGTATATTGGTCAGATTGGCAAACAGGTACTGTCGAATCGTGTGATAGATTCACAGGTCTAAATCACACTATATTAGCCAAAGAGGTGGAAGAAAATTCGTTGTTTGGAATTGAAGTTTATCACTCTATAATTCACGATAACCAAATCAATCCTTGTTCTTTTCAATATTGCAGCCACATGTGCTTACTGAAACGTAGAACATTTTCATGTGCATGCCCAGAAAATAAAATATTGAATTCAGATACTCGAACGTGTACAGGTAATAGATACTTAATTAAAATAAGTTTTAGTATAATATCTCGTAACATGCTCTTTTTAGATGAATACGATATTGAGAGAGTTCTAATGGGCACTTCAAAGAACTTGTGGGTTATGACTTACGTGGAATTGGGACGAGATGATGTTACTTATATTCCAATCACTTATAAAAATATAAGTGCTGTCGCTTACAACGCACTTGCAGATACCATTATTTTAAGTGACTTTGAAAAAAAATCTATAATCTCTTTGAACATGTACACTTTTGACTTCGAAACTATTTTACAAGATCCAGATATTGGTTTTATTTCATCTTTAGATTTTGGTAATACTATTATCATATTTCTAGAAGAACGAAGTAGCTCTATGTTAATTTATTGTGATTTCTAGATTACTTGGGTAATAACATCTACTGGTGTGATTTGAAGAAGAAAACAGTAGAAGTGTATAATTTAAACACAAAGTCGAGAAAAATCATTGTACCTAACAGCGAAGGAAATATCCCTTTAAGAATAATTCTCATTCCAGAAGAAGGGTAAAAAGCTTTTCTCCTTTCCCCACTTTAAAATTTCTCGGTTTTGAAACTTTCTTGAATACAATTTTTTTTCAGAATAATGTTTTTGAGCATTAAAACTTCCAACAGTGAATTCTTAGTAGACAGGTTACACATGAATGGTACAAATAGAACAAGAGTCCCTCTTAAAAAGCCTCAAGTAGGTCCTTTGAGATTATCATACAACGTCGAATTAGAAAGAGTAACTTGGATTGACGTTGGCACAGGAGAGATTAGTACTACTAGTTTAGCAGGCAAGTTCGTTATTTTTAGAGAACGTTATTTTGGACTGAGTAACTATTTTCATTTTACATTATTTTTTATTTTTCTACGTAGGTGATGACGACCATAATTTCGAATTTCCAGAAAAAAATCTTACAGGAATGGTATTTTTAAAAAGAAATGTCTTTTACACTAAGAAAAAGTCGAATTCTGTATTTTGGTTGGATAAAATGAACCCTAAATCGAACTTTATAAGAGAATTTGCTTTTTGTGAGTATACTGTGCACTAGTCAGTATTACAGTACTATTATACAGTACAAAATTGAAGATAATAACGAATTTCTTTTTTAGCTAAAATCGGCAATAATCAACGTATTAGCCACATAACATCAGCTACACGTAAAAAAATACCAGTTCATCGGTGCCACAAAAAGAATGGATATTGTAGTCATTTATGTTTAGTAGGTCCAAATGAAGAAATTACTTGTGAGTGTCCCACAGGAATGGAATTGAAAAGCGATAGAAAAACGTGCTACACGCCTTTCGAATGCAAATCAAATCAATTTACCTGCAAAACTTCCGAGTCTTGTATACCAAAGCAACTAAGGTGCAATAATAGAAAAGATTGCAAATTTGGAGAAGACGAAATTGATTGCCCTATTGTTACTGTATGTCCTAGGGACTTCTTCCGATGCAAAAATGGAGATTGCATCGATAAATCTTTAGTGTGCGATTTCAATTATAATTGCCACGATAAAAGTGACGAATTAAATTGCGGAACCAAGTCTAATCAAACATTTATATGCCCCGACAACACCTATCATATGTGTTCAAATCATAAATGTATTCCTCTCAATTTTATGTGTGATGGGAAAGAAGATTGTGATAGTGGAGAGGACGAATATCATTGTAAGGAAGAAAAGTGCGGTCGCAACGAGTTTAGGTAGGTATTTTTTTAAACTACACCCAATGCTGCGTGAACTGTAAATGTGATTAATTTTAGATGTAATATCGGCCATTGCATTCCTGGTCATTGGGAATGTGACGAAGAAATAGATTGTGAAGATGATAGTGACGAACACGAGAATTGCGGTAAGATAATTAAATAAGACACACTTAAATTTCGGGTAGCTAACAAATTTTTTTTAGCTTATAACCAATGTCTATCTCCTAAATTTCTTTGTCGAAATGGGTTATGCATAAACCAAGCTTTAAAATGCAATGGAGTGGACGATTGTGGAGATTTTTCAGATGAAATATCTTGTTTCGACGAACTTAAAACAGCTTGCAAACCAGACGAATTTCCTTGTTATAAAAGTAAAAGCCTCTGTCTTCCAATCGCCGTTCGTTGTAATGGAACCTCCGAGTGTCCAGAACATGAAGATGAAAGAGGTTGTTCATCTTGTCCCTTAGAAGAATTTGAGTGTTCAAATAGACGCCAATGTGTTCCTAGCACTCGTATCTGTGATAGTCGCTACGATTGTGAAGATCATTCTGATGAATCTCACTTTTTGTGTGCGCATCTTCATCCAAGCAAACCATCCAATAGTACTTGTGATAACGATTTTGCTTGTAAAAATGGGCATTGCATTGATATAAAACTCGTTTGCGATGGTGAAAATAATTGTGGCGATGGGTCGGACGAAGAAGGCAATTGTTCTAATGCTTGTGCTCTTCAGGGATTGAAATGTGCACATTCCTGTCAAAAACTGCCAACTGGATCACATTGCATTTGCAAGCCGGGTTATAGGTTAGAAGATGATGGATTTTCGTGTGTCGATATTAAGGAATGTTCATTTGAGCCACCAATGTGTGGTCAAGTGTGCATAGAAAAGGTCGGTTCTTACAAATGTGACTGTTACGACGGTTATCATCTTAGGTGAGCTACTTTGAATTTTTAAAAATTGGTTTGGGACTCAAAATTTAGAGTCCAGGCTTGCGATTATTTGGAGCTCAACTTCTTGTTTCATTAGCTCCATACCTATTAATAGGTCGCTTCTATAATAAAAGCGATATGCAGAGGTCATTCTAAGCAATATGTAATATATTTTCTTTTTTAGAAGCGACTCGGTGTCTTGTAAAAGCGATTTCGAAAGAATGAAGCTAGTATTTGTTTCAAACAATCATTTTTACCAGCTCTTGGAAAAAACCAATACTTTAATATTTTTACTTGCAATAAATCAGAGTGAGGTGACCGATTTAGATGTTTCTGTAAGAAGAAACTACGTGTATTTTAGCACCCAATCATCAGGTACCCTTCATCGAATTAATTTACGTAATAAATTGTACGAGTTTATACCAAGTTTAAATCAACCTCAATTTATATCGGTCGAATGGATTTCTGAAAATGTCTATTACTCTGAAGGAACGTCTGGAAATTATAGTATTGGACTGTGCAATTTTAAAAAGAGTAATTGCGCTACAATTCATACAATTCCACAGGGCAAATTAGTGTCCAGTTTAAAAGTGGATGCCGTAAATAAATTAATATTTTTTGCAACAAACAAAGAAAACTCGCAAAAGTCTCACATATACAAGTGCAATTTAGATGGAACCAACTTGCAAGAAATTTTTGTATCCTCTTCAGAACGTGTAACATCAATTACTTACGATTATCGTAAAAAAGTACTTTTTTGCGCAGATAAATTTAGTGGTATAATATTCAAGATGAAATATGATGGAACGAATCATATAACAATTATACAAAATCTCATAAAACCAAACGATCTCACCATTTTTGACGATTATTTATATTTTTCTGTCGAAGATAACAGTTCGATCAAAGTTTGTCCATTATTTGTTAATTACGATGCTTGCACTAATCATAGTATAAATAACCGTTTAGTTAAATATTTTGAAATATTGCAATCGTCCCGACAGCCGAGAGGAGAGAAATTGTGTAATAGCCAAAAGTGCAATCATTTATGCGTACCTTCTCAAAAGACGTATCGATGTATTTGTGATTCTGAAGAAGCTCAAAGTGACATTAAAAACTGTCAGCATTACGAGGTAATTAAACCTTACTCCAAAAATTGTTCTATTTATACCGGTCTAAATAAATTTCTAATGAAAATGTAAGTATTATTGAGAAAAATTGTTTTTCAGAAAGTTCAAGTAGCAGACATACACGCAAAGCTAAACGATTTTGATGAGAATCCAGACATCGATGATGTCCAAGTTGAGCCACATAGCAATGGAGTTGCAATATTTTTCTCCGTTGTTTTTGCGGTTATTGTTATAGCAGGTATTGGTGCGGCTTCCTATTATTATTATAAGAGAAGAGCACGTTTTGGAGTTGATGAGCAAAGGTAAACATTTCATATACCTACTACTTTTAATCAAAAAATAACGACTCTTGTGGTATTTCAGTGTTAAATTTAGCCGAAGCCTTCATGACGGCTCAAGTTCGGGTTATGAACAAACTGAATTTTCTAACCCTTTACAATAATAATTAAATATATATTGTAGTTTACTAAAACATGTTTTTTAATATTTGAATGTACTGTAATGTGATTTATTTAAAATGTAGGTGTAATTAGAATTAATTAAATAATTGTTGTCGCTGTTTGTGCAGGTGATCAGTTATAAAGTAACGTTGAATTATACAAAATTTTAAATAAAAAAATTGTATTGCGCTCTGCTATTAATTTTTATTGTAATAAAAAAGAAAAGAAAATACAAACAAAAAGTAAGATTTTGGTTATCTATCATTGGAGTCACCATCGTTATAGTACTTTCCAACGTGTTCAACACACTCACATTGAAATCTTAACATTATTGAATATAAATTGTAATGTATATTATGTAATTGTACTTTGATCAATGATCAGCATTTGTCCACTAGAAACATGAACGGAGTGGGACCGTTATCTGGTCAGTGTTCTATCATCAATTTCATAGATCTAATCGGCACACAGCTCATTCGAGAACGTTTCGGAGTGCGATACGTCTTGAATATTAACAAACGCTTGCATACAGCGCTCACAGTCAAGTCATTTCGAGTCGATCGCTTAGCGTTACCGCTCAACTCTCGTTAATACACACGTTTGTAGATTTTAAATGGGTTTGATTGTTTGTTCCAAACACTCATCGCTCACCCGTTGTTTTTGAATTTAAATTCTTAGATCTCTAGATTTTGGTGTTCAACAACTATAATTATTGCAACACAGACAATAAACTTTCAAACATCCACACACTGTAGAAATGTGATGAAATTCAAGAAAAGTGGGAAGTTGTGTAAAAAAGGGTCTACTCCAGCCGCGTATTATTCTATGGGCAAATAGGGCAAGTGTCAAGGGCCCCAAAATCATAACTTTATTTATTTGAAAATAAATTGTCGCTTAAGTTAGCATAAAACTTTCAAATTTCATTAAAATTAAAATTTAAGGGGAAAAACGATAATGCCTACGGTGAAGATTGTCCTTTTTGTAATTGTCTAAAATGTGTAACAGGTAAAGTAGTCCCGCTCCGTAAAGTTGTCGGTAACTTTACCACCAGCAGAGAGGTACAATAATGAATAATCTCTTTCTATTCTATTCTTCTATTGATTGTATTGAACCTCTCTGCTGGTGGCGTAAGTCAAAAAGAACTTTACGGAGCGGAATTAGAATACCAGTATCGGTATGGAATTTCCAAAAATTTCACTATCAGTTTGATGGGTTTACAATTGTGTCAAGTGAAATATTAGACTTTAGTCAATTAATTATCAAATTTTCATTTTCATTTTAATTAAATAAAGAGTGTTATGTTAAACTTAAAAATTTATTAATTAGAAAATAAATTAATGAGAACAGATATTGCATAAAGTTTAAAGAATTATTTTTGAGCCTATTTAAAGAAGTTTTTCATAGGGAACGCAAATTTTTCTTCTTGCTCGTTTTTCGACATTTGTTTAAATATCCCAAAACCCGATTGTCTAGTTTCAAAAAAATTATCCTCCGGTGGGTCTTCTTCGAGTGATGATATATCGGAAGGTGTTACTGAAAAATAAAAAAAATTTGTCTGAGACTTTTTCTAGAAAGTTTGCAACTACAATACATGCGTTAATTGGATAGATAAATAAATTAGTGATCAAATCATTAATAAACTGGGCCTAATCATAAATCCAAGTTTTGATCTCAGTGAAATAATAATACTGATGGATGATCTGAACAAATGAACACTTCTTAAATAAATGTTTAACTTTTGTAGAAACTATCAATTTTCGTCAAAAATACGTTATGTGCGCATTTACACATAGCGTATTTAGAAGGCACAAATTTTAGTATTTACACATGTCTCTTTATAATTTAACTAGTCTAAAAAAAAGAAGACGTACCAAGTTCACTTATTTCATTTTCAGATTCTCTAGGAATGGAAATAATCTCTTGATTTAAATTTCCTTGAATTCGAGACTTCTTTTGAGCTCGACTGGCAATAACTGTATCATCGAGTACATTAACTCTTTTGTTTTCTTTTGCTGGTGACGATGTCCCCTCAATATGTGAGGATGATGACAATCTTGATTGCTGGGGTGGGGTTTTAGAAAAAATACGATCGATGTCTTTCATACGAAGCTCGTGCAATCTTTTGGCATCAGCTAAAATAAATTAATCATTATGAACAATGTAAAATACAAGATATACTTGTGAAATACTTGAGTGAATAGAAATTGGTTGAAAGGTAGATTGGTTGATGCCTCTCGTTCAGGAATGAACAACAGTAATCAAGGTATGGGCGGCGGTGGCGGTAGTGGTGGCAGCGGAGGTGGTGGTGGTGGAGGACGAGGGGGAGGCAGCAATGGGGGCAATTTTGTCGAAATAATGGTACCCGGGCCAAAAGTCGGACTTATAATAGGAAAAGGTGGCGAAACCATAAAAAAATTACAAGAAAAAAGTGAAGCCAAAATGGTTGTTATACAAGATGGCCCTAATCAAGAATTAGAAAAACCACTTAGAATTTGTGGAGATCCTAGTAAAGTTGAATATGCGAAGCAACTAGTATACGAATTAATTGCTGAAAAAGAAATGCAAGCGTATAACAGAAGAGGTGGCAGTAATGGCGGTGGAGGCGGTAGTGGAAGCAGTAATGGGCGTAATCAAGATGATAGACAACAATAAATATAACGAATATGCAGCAAACAATGATGTCGAGGTTTGTACTTAATAATTAATGGAAATAAATAAATGTTTAACTTTTGTAGAAACCATCAATTTTCGTCAAAAATGCGTTATGTGCGCTTTTACACATAGCGTATTTAGAAGGCACAAATTTTAGTATTTACACATGTCTCCTTATAATTTAACCAGTCTAAAAAAAAGAAGACGTACCAAGTTCACTTATTTCATTTTCAGATTCTCTAGGAATGGAAATAATCTCTTGATTTAAATTTCCTTGAATTCGAGACTTCTTTTGAGCTCGACTGGCAATAACTGTATCATCGAGTACATTAACTCTTTTGTTTTCTTTTGCTGGTGACGATGTCCTCTCAATATGTGAGGATGATAACAATCTTGATTGCTGGGGTGGGGTTTTAGAAAAAATACGATCGATGTCTTTCATACGAAGCTCGTGCAATCTTTTGGCATCAGCTAAAATAAATTAATCATTATGAACAATGTAAAATACAAGATATACTTGTGAAATACTTGAGTGAATAGAAATTGGTTTAAAGGTAGATTGCATAACTGTTGATGCCTCTTGTTCAACATTTTTTTCAGCTAAAATATAAAAAAAGTTTATTAATCTTTAGAAGCTCCATTATAAATAAAATATTTCTTTCGCTCGTGAAGTAAACGAGAAAGTAACAGGAAAACAAACGAGCTAAATAAATATTTACCAGCTAGCAGTTCCAAACTTTCGAGTTGTTTGGCTAACTCTGCTTCTTTTCGTTCGGCCACTTCAATTTCTTCAGTTAATTTTTTACACCGTTCACGTTCCGCCATGGCTTCTGCAAGTTCTACAATGGCGGCATTTCTCATCTTCTTACGAATTTCTTGGCGCAAATTTTCAGTTTCTTTTAATTCTTTTTGTTTTTGCATTAGCATTTTATATTCCACTTCCAATCGGAACAGGTCGAGTCTTGCTTGTTCGCGTTTAGGCCACAAAGGATCGTGCTCTCTCCTTAACTTTTGCATTTCTTGATAAGTTGATAAACACGATGCCATTTCGGCGTCGTACTTTTTTCTGCACTCTTCGCCTTTTGTTTTCTGAATTTTCACCTTTTCTTTTAAGGTATGAAGTAAGTGATAAGCAGATTCTAAACCGTCATGTTTTCTGTAAAGGAGAGTTATTAAATATTATGATCTAGTCAGTAGCAAAGAAAAGAAAAAGCTTACACATTGAGTAAATTCGATGTTTCATTTGATGTACTTGCAGCGCACGAGTACATTTCTTTTAAATTGTTTTCATCTAGAACTTTTGTAGCCGCCACTACTTTCTCTATTGCTAATTGTTTATCTGTAATCATGTATACATGCGGTAGTAAATATTATATAAAAATTTATTTTAGTGATTCTAATTACTTACAGTGAATATAGAACTCATCTTTAAGAGAATCAGATTGATCGATTATTCCTTGATTGATTATGAATGAGGTGGAAGCAAGTTCAGTAAGGTCGTTTGGTGGATTGATTAAATCTTCGTCATAATCTTCTAGTGGCGAATTGTTACCACAATTTTCTTTTTCCATTTTCCGATTTACGCAAGCTGCCAAGATGAAGAAATAAATTTGATTAAAGCTAACTGAATTCGATTTCAAAGAACAATAACGAGGGTAATTTAAAGAATTTTAAGTCGTGTTATGCGCCAAAAAATTAAAAGTTCCGCTTAATTTCAAATTGTTTTTTCCTTTCGAAGAATAAAGAAAAGAAAAATTCATGTCGAAAATAAAGTAATAAATTAGCCGAAACATTCTCTTCTGAAACAATTAGAGAAAAAACACAGCTATCTTCCAATAAGGAAAAATTAAATGTAATAAATTTAATTTCAAATGTTCGTAATAATTTGTTACACGGTAAACTCTTATATTATATTATTTTGAGACCGTTTATCCATTATTATTGTTCTTAAATTGTAGGTAGTAATTATAATTACAGATGATTTGATTTAAAATATAAATAAAATGTAATATATAGTACACCGAGATTTTTCAAAATTAGTATGAATCAAAATCGATAACCCCGGATTTAACCTACACTGATACAACATGCCTACATCAACTACAGCCTGTAAACAAAATTTAAAAAATTTTTTGTTCATTTTTTAAAAAGCATCTAGAATCTAGACAATAATAGACCTAATACAATAGTCGTTACTAATAACAAATTTTTGTTTCAAAGTAGTTGACGAATTTAATCAAATCATTTATTTACACTCTTCTAATCTGTACATAAGAGAATAATAATTTGACCACGTTAGTTTAAAACGAATCTTGAATTAAAAAACTAGGTTGATACTGACATTTAAAAAAAAACGAAAACTAAAATAAATAAATATGTGAATTTAATTGTTTAATAAATGATAAATGACAGAGGTGAAAACGTGGTAATTGTCTTTGTTCAAAAAAATAATGGGTTGAAGGGACAGTTTGCAGTTATCAAATAATTCAAATCGCAACTCGAGGTATCAAAGGTACACAGAAGTAATACTCGGAACTCAACTCAAACTCATGCTTCGGCTATTCCCCAAACTCAGAGAAGATTCGTGGTGGCTTTTAGATTATAGGCTCTTTTGTGGTTTTTATTTGCCAAAGATTCAGAAAATTGACGAAGGAGGACCCGTTACTTGTTTGGAAATGATTGTAGTTAATTATAAGTCTAAAAAATTTGAGCAGCCAAACCGTGTATTACAAGCAAATTTTTTATAGATTTATAATTTACCATATTTAGATAACGATATTTTTCTTGTAAACAATATTTTAAAACGAATATAATTTGGATGTGTTGAATTTGAAGTTACATTATTTAATAATAAAGGAATCTTTTCAAGCAATTTTTCTGTTGATAAACATCCATTATTTCATATCTAATTATCTAATAATATTTAGTAAAGAAAGTCTATTGAAAATACTCGTGAAACCGTATTCAATTATTTAATTCGACCAGCATTATAAGCTTCAAATGAATTACAAACACAATAAGTTACTATGTAATCAACTACGATTGTTCTTTTTTACAAATCTAATATTCTCTTATCGTTCTCACTATTTCTTGATGCCCAGAAAAGTAAAATACCTTTTTGTTTTGATCCAATTCATACAGGTACTTCGTAGTGTGCTCTGAACGATTCAGTGTAATTTTAGGCGTTATCACTTACATCAATACGGCCATCTCTTAGTAGCTCTTCTAATAGGTATACTGGTATACTACACCTTTATGAGCTCGTAAAATGCTAAATGCTGCTTTATAATATTCAGTTTTGGCAATATTATCATTTATTTTCTTTCTTAATGCATACCCCATTCCGGCAGTTGCAAATCCTCCTATTGCTGCTATTTGCATCAATGCTACTATACTATACAACAATACTAATCGGCATTGTAATTTTATAAGTATTAATTAATCGAATATTAAGTTCTACGTTTCAAACTGAGAGTCTGAGAGGTTATGTTTATTGTTTATGTTTACGTTTATACGTTTTCATAAATGAACATGCTATAGTAACTGTCAAAAGATTAATCTACGTACAGCAGTTTTTAAGTTTTAAATGGTTCTAAAGTGTGGCATTGCAGGTGCAGGTAAAATAAGTACCAGTTTGCTATATCAGTATCGGTACTACCTAACGATCTGCATGAATTGAGAGCAGTTGCTTCGCAAAATCTCCAACGAGCTCAACTATCTTCCAAAGACTTGAACATTTCGAAAGCATAATGGCAATTACATAAGTTTAGCCGAAGATAATGAAATTGGTATAATTACGTGCATCATTTTATATAGTACACGTATTTTACATAACCTTAACAATTTTGTAGATATTGTATACGTTGAAAATTTAAATACGCAGCACTAAAAGTAGCCAAGTTAGTGTTGAGTCGTCATGGAAAACACTTGTTATGCGAGAAACCTTTTACTATAAAAGAAAGAGGTACTTCCGAGTTGATCGAATACGCTCGCAGTAAGCACTTGTTTTTGATGGAAGCGATTTGGTCACGTTGTTCTCCATCATACGTAAAACTCCAAAAATTAAGTCTGATTTGATTGATGACGTCATGTATATTAATTTACACTACATTCAGAAGAGCTTTTGATTGTGTCGAACGCTTTCAGTAAGAGTGTCGTATTAAAATAAAATTTTTGTAAAGTTTTTCTTTTAGATATAAAGATATGGGCAGAGGCACAATATTAGACTTGCGAATATACGCTCTTCGATTAGTACAGTTTATTTGCGAAAAAGAGGAACCTATTTCAACCGCCAGTAATGAACATTTGAATCAAAATGGTGTCGATGAATCTGCGAGCGTTATACTAACATATTTTGATGCTAAAACTGCTATTATTATAACACATGTTTGCACAAATTTGCCTAACAAGGCCGTAATTATAGGTATTAAAGGAAAGGTGTAGTACGAAATTACACTTTTCAGTTTGAAAAAGTATTCCGAGTACTTATTACCAATGCGATAATTCATATTATTTATGTAATTGCTAATTATACCGCGTATTTTACTACATTGTTGCTAAAATATTTCAATATGTGCACTTACATATTATTATCTTCACCTTTTAGGCGAGAAAATTTTCTTAACACACAAAAACTTTCTCAAAAAATAGACTCTTTCGAATTTCAAACAATATGGCCGCCAAATTGGCGCTTACATGTAATAACACGAGTTTAACTAAGTATTCTAGTATTACCAATGCGATATTTCATATTTTTTTTTTAAAATTGCTAATTACCACGTATTTTTCTACATTGCTGCTAAAATTTTTCAATATGTGCACTTACCTATTTTACCTTTTAAGCGAGATAAATTTCTAACACAAAAACTTGTTGCGTTTGAATTGAAAACAGCGGAAAACAGAATGGCTGCTAGCTTAGCGCAACTTATACGCAAACAGATTGTGGCGCGCTCTTACGATATTTCGGAGTACTAAATTTATTTAAAAGTTTTTGCTGCCAGTTTGGCCAGTTTCCTTGTTCTTTTCAATATTGCAGCCACATGTGCTTACTGAAACGTAGAACATTTTCATGTGCATGCCCAGAAAATAAAATATTGAATTCAGATACTCGAACGTGTACAGGTAATAGATACTTAATTAAAATAAGTTTTAGTATAATATCTCGTAACATGCTCTTTTTATATGAATACGATATTGAGAGAGTTCTAATGGGCACTTCAAAGAACTTGTGGGTTATGACTTACGTGGAATTGGGACGAGATGATGTTACTTATATTCCAATCACTTATAAAAATATAAGTGCTGTCGCTTACAACGCACTTGCAGATACCATTATTTTAAGTGACTTTGAAAAAAAATCTATAATCTCTTTGAACATGTACACTTTTGACTTCGAAACTATTTTACAAGATCCAGATATTGGTTTTATTTCATCTTTAGATTTTGGTAATACTATTATCATATTTCTAGAAGAACGAAGTAGCTCTATGTTAATTTATTGTGATTTCTAGATTACTTGGGTAATAACATCTACTGGTGTGATTTGAAGAAGAAAACAGTAGAAGTGTATAATTTAAACACAAAGTCGAGAAAAATCATTGTACCTAACAGCGAAGGAAATATCCCTTTAAGAATAATTCTCATTCCAGAAGAAGGGTAAAAAGCTTTTCTCCTTTCCCCACTTTAAAATTTCTCGGTTTTGAAACTTTCTTGAATACAATTTTTTTTCAGAATAATGTTTTTGAGCATTAAAACTTCCAACAGTGAATTCTTAGTAGACAGGTTACACATGAATGGTACAAATAGAACAAGAGTCCCTCTTAAAAAGCCTCAAGTAGGTCCTTTGAGATTATCATACAACGTCGAATTAGAAAGAGTAACTTGGATTGACGTTGGCACAGGAGAGATTAGTACTACTAGTTTAGCAGGCAAGTTCGTTATTTTTAGAGAACGTTATTTTGGACTGAGTAACTATTTTCATTTTACATTATTTTTTATTTTTCTACGTAGGTGATGACGACCATAATTTCGAATTTCCAGAAAAAAATCTTACAGGAATGGTATTTTTAAAAAGAAATGTCTTTTACACTAAGAAAAAGTCGAATTCTGTATTTTGGTTGGATAAAATGAACCCTAAATCGAACTTTATAAGAGAATTTGCTTTTTGTGAGTATACTGTGCACTAGTCAGTATTACAGTACTATTATACAGTACAAAATTGAAGATAATAACGAATTTCTTTTTTAGCTAAAATCGGCAATAATCAACGTATTAGCCACATAACATCAGCTACACGTAAAAAAATACCAGTTCATCGGTGCCACAAAAAGAATGGATATTGTAGTCATTTATGTTTAGTAGGTCCAAATGAAGAAATTACTTGTGAGTGTCCCACAGGAATGGAATTGAAAAGCGATAGAAAAACGTGCTACACGCCTTTCGAATGCAAATCAAATCAATTTACCTGCAAAACTTCCGAGTCTTGTATACCAAAGCAACTAAGGTGCAATAATAGAAAAGATTGCAAATTTGGAGAAGACGAAATTGATTGCCCTATTGTTACTGTATGTCCTAGGGACTTCTTCCGATGCAAAAATGGAGATTGCATCGATAAATCTTTAGTGTGCGATTTCAATTATAATTGCCACGATAAAAGTGACGAATTAAATTGCGGAACCAAGTCTAATCAAACATTTATATGCCCCGACAACACCTATCATATGTGTTCAAATCATAAATGTATTCCTCTCAATTTTATGTGTGATGGGAAAGAAGATTGTGATAGTGGAGAGGACGAATATCATTGTAAGGAAGAAAAGTGCGGTCGCAACGAGTTTAGGTAGGTATTTTTTTAAACTACACCCAATGCTGCGTGAACTGTAAATGTGATTAATTTTAGATGTAATATCGGCCATTGCATTCCTGGTCATTGGGAATGTGACGAAGAAATAGATTGTGAAGATGATAGTGACGAACACGAGAATTGCGGTAAGATAATTAAATAAGACACACTTAAATTTCGGGTAGCTAACAAATTTTTTTTAGCTTATAACCAATGTCTATCTCCTAAATTTCTTTGTCGAAATGGGTTATGCATAAACCAAGCTTTAAAATGCAATGGAGTGGACGATTGTGGAGATTTTTCAGATGAAATATCTTGTTTCGACGAACTTAAAACAGCTTGCAAACCAGACGAATTTCCTTGTTATAAAAGTAAAAGCCTCTGTCTTCCAATCGCCGTTCGTTGTAATGGAACCTCCGAGTGTCCAGAACATGAAGATGAAAGAGGTTGTTCATCTTGTCCCTTAGAAGAATTTGAGTGTTCAAATAGACGCCAATGTGTTCCTAGCACTCGTATCTGTGATAGTCGCTACGATTGTGAAGATCATTCTGATGAATCTCACTTTTTGTGTGCGCATCTTCATCCAAGCAAACCATCCAATAGTACTTGTGATAACGATTTTGCTTGTAAAAATGGGCATTGCATTGATATAAAACTCGTTTGCGATGGTGAAAATAATTGTGGCGATGGGTCGGACGAAGAAGGCAATTGTTCTAATGCTTGTGCTCTTCAGGGATTGAAATGTGCACATTCCTGTCAAAAACTGCCAACTGGATCACATTGCATTTGCAAGCCGGGTTATAGGTTAGAAGATGATGGATTTTCGTGTGTCGATATTAAGGAATGTTCATTTGAGCCACCAATGTGTGGTCAAGTGTGCATAGAAAAGGTCGGTTCTTACAAATGTGACTGTTACGACGGTTATCATCTTAGGTGAGCTACTTTGAATTTTTAAAAATTGGTTTGGGACTCAAAATTTAGAGTCCAGGCTTGCGATTATTTGGAGCTCAACTTCTTGTTTCATTAGCTCCATACCTATTAATAGGTCGCTTCTATAATAAAAGCGATATGCAGAGGTCATTCTAAGCAATATGTAATATATTTTCTTTTTTAGAAGCGACTCGGTGTCTTGTAAAAGCGATTTCGAAAGAATGAAGCTAGTATTTGTTTCAAACAATCATTTTTACCAGCTCTTGGAAAAAACCAATACTTTAATATTTTTACTTGCAATAAATCAGAGTGAGGTGACCGATTTAGATGTTTCTGTAAGAAGAAACTACGTGTATTTTAGCACCCAATCATCAGGTACCCTTCATCGAATTAATTTACGTAATAAATTGTACGAGTTTATACCAAGTTTAAATCAACCTCAATTTATATCGGTCGAATGGATTTCTGAAAATGTCTATTACTCTGAAGGAACGTCTGGAAATTATAGTATTGGACTGTGCAATTTTAAAAAGAGTAATTGCGCTACAATTCATACAATTCCACAGGGCAAATTAGTGTCCAGTTTAAAAGTGGATGCCGTAAATAAATTAATATTTTTTGCAACAAACAAAGAAAACTCGCAAAAGTCTCACATATACAAGTGCAATTTAGATGGAACCAACTTGCAAGAAATTTTTGTATCCTCTTCAGAACGTGTAACATCAATTACTTACGATTATCGTAAAAAAGTACTTTTTTGCGCAGATAAATTTAGTGGTATAATATTCAAGATGAAATATGATGGAACGAATCATATAACAATTATACAAAATCTCATAAAACCAAACGATCTCACCATTTTTGACGATTATTTATATTTTTCTGTCGAAGATAACAGTTCGATCAAAGTTTGTCCATTATTTGTTAATTACGATGCTTGCACTAATCATAGTATAAATAACCGTTTAGTTAAATATTTTGAAATATTGCAATCGTCCCGACAGCCGAGAGGAGAGAAATTGTGTAATAGCCAAAAGTGCAATCATTTATGCGTACCTTCTCAAAAGACGTATCGATGTATTTGTGATTCTGAAGAAGCTCAAAGTGACATTAAAAACTGTCAGCATTACGAGGTAATTAAACCTTACTCCAAAAATTGTTCTATTTATACCGGTCTAAATAAATTTCTAATGAAAATGTAAGTATTATTGAGAAAAATTGTTTTTCAGAAAGTTCAAGTAGCAGACATACACGCAAAGCTAAACGATTTTGATGAGAATCCAGACATCGATGATGTCCAAGTTGAGCCACATAGCAATGGAGTTGCAATATTTTTCTCCGTTGTTTTTGCGGTTATTGTTATAGCAGGTATTGGTGCGGCTTCCTATTATTATTCTAAGAGAAGAGCACGTTTTGGAGTTGATGAGCAAAGGTAAACATTTCATATACCTACTACTTTTAATCAGAAAATAACGACTCTTGTGGTATTTCAGTGTTAAATTTAGCCGAAGCCTTCATGACGGCTCAAGTTCGGGTTATGAACAAACTGAATTTTCTAACCCTTTACAATAATAATTAAATATATATTGTAGTTTACTAAAACATGTTTTTTAATATTTGAATGTACTGTAATGTGATTTATTTAAAATGTAGGTGTAATTAGGATTAATTAAATAATTGTTGTCGCTGTTTGTGCAGGTGATCAGTTATAAAGTAACGTTGAATTATACAAAATTTTAAATAAAAAAATTGTATTGCGCTCTGCTATTAATTTTTATTGTAATAAAAAAGAAAAGAAAATACAAACAAAAAGTAAGATTTTGGTGATCTATCATTGGAGTCACCATCGTTATAGTACTTTCCAACGTGTTCAACACACTCACATTGAAATCTTAACATTCTTGAATATAAATTGTAATGTATATTATGTAATTGTAGTTTGATCAATGATCAGCATTCGTCCACTAGAAACATGAACGGGGTGGGACCGTTATCTGGTCAGTGTTCTTTCTATCATCAATTTCATAGATCTAATCGGCATACAGCTCATTCGGGAACGTTTCGGAGTGCGATACGTCTTGAATATTAACAAACGCTTGCATACAGCGCTCAAGTCATTTCGAGTCGATCGCTTAGCGTTACCGCTCAACTCTCGTTAATACACACGTTTGTAGATTTTAAATGGGTTTGATTGTTTGTTCCAAACACTCATCGCTCACCCGTTGTTTTTGAATTTAAATTCTTAGATCTCTAGATTTTGGTGTTCAACAACTATAATTATTGCAACACAGACAATAAACTTTCAAACATCCACACACTGTAGAAATGTGATGAAATTCAAGAAAAGTGGGAAGTTGTGTAAAAAAGGGTCTACTCCAGCCGCGTATTATTCTATGGGCAAATAGGGCAAGTGTCAAGGGCCCCAAAATCATAACTTTATTTATTTGAAAATAAATTGTCGCTTAAGTTAGCATAAAACTTTCAAATTTCATTAAAATTAAAATTTAAGGGGAAAAACGATAATGCCTACGGTGAAGATTGTCCTTTTTGTAATTGTCTAAAATGTGTAACAGGTAAAGTAGTCCCGCTCCGTAAAGTTGTCGGTAACTTTACCACCAGCAGAGAGGTACAATAATGAATAATCTCTTTCTATTCTATTCTTCTATTGATTGTATTGAACCTCTCTGCTGGTGGCGTAAGTCAAAAAGAACTTTACGGAGCGGAATTAGAATACCAGTATCGGTATGGAATTTCCAAAAATTTCACTATCAGTTTGATGGGTTTACAATTGTGTCAAGTGAAATATTAGACTTTAGTCAATTAATTATCAAATTTTCATTTTCATTTTAATTAAATAAAGAGTGTTATGTTAAACTTAAAAATTTATTAATTAGAAAATAAATTAATGAGAACAGATATTGCATAAAGTTTAAAGAATTATTTTTGAGCCTATTTAAAGAAGTTTTTCATAGGGAACGCAAATTTTTCTTCTTGCTCGTTTTTCGACATTTGTTTAAATATCCCAAAACCCGATTGTCTAGTTTCAAAAAAATTATCCTCCGGTGGGTCTTCTTCGAGTGATGATATATCGGAAGGTGTTACTGAAAAATAAAAAAAATTTGTCTGAGACTTTTTCTAGAAAGTTTGCAACTACAATACATGCGTTAATTGGATAGATAAATAAATTAGTGATCAAATCATTAATAAACTGGGCCTAATCATAAATCCAAGTTTTGATCTCAGTGAAATAATAATACTGATGGATGATCTGAACAAATGAACACTTCTTAAATAAATGTTTAACTTTTGTAGAAACTATCAATTTTCGTCAAAAATACGTTATGTGCGCATTTACACATAGCGTATTTAGAAGGCACAAATTTTAGTATTTACACATGTCTCTTTATAATTTAACTAGTCTAAAAAAAAGAAGACGTACCAAGTTCACTTATTTCATTTTCAGATTCTCTAGGAATGGAAATAATCTCTTGATTTAAATTTCCTTGAATTCGAGACTTCTTTTGAGCTCGACTGGCAATAACTGTATCATCGAGTACATTAACTCTTTTGTTTTCTTTTGCTGGTGACGATGTCCCCTCAATATGTGAGGATGATGACAATCTTGATTGCTGGGGTGGGGTTTTAGAAAAAATACGATCGATGTCTTTCATACGAAGCTCGTGCAATCTTTTGGCATCAGCTAAAATAAATTAATCATTATGAACAATGTAAAATACAAGATATACTTGTGAAATACTTGAGTGAATAGAAATTGGTTGAAAGGTAGATTGGTTGATGCCTCTCGTTCAGGAATGAACAACAGTAATCAAGGTATGGGCGGCGGTGGCGGTAGTGGTGGCAGCGGAGGTGGTGGTGGTGGAGGACGAGGGGGAGGCAGCAATGGGGGCAATTTTGTCGAAATAATGGTACCCGGGCCAAAAGTCGGACTTATAATAGGAAAAGGTGGCGAAACCATAAAAAAATTACAAGAAAAAAGTGAAGCCAAAATGGTTGTTATACAAGATGGCCCTAATCAAGAATTAGAAAAACCACTTAGAATTTGTGGAGATCCTAGTAAAGTTGAATATGCGAAGCAACTAGTATACGAATTAATTGCTGAAAAAGAAATGCAAGCGTATAACAGAAGAGGTGGCAGTAATGGCGGTGGAGGCGGTAGTGGAAGCAGTAATGGGCGTAATCAAGATGATAGACAACAATAAATATAACGAATATGCAGCAAACAATGATGTCGAGGTTTGTACTTAATAATTAATGGAAATAAATAAATGTTTAACTTTTGTAGAAACCATCAATTTTCGTCAAAAATGCGTTATGTGCGCTTTTACACATAGCGTATTTAGAAGGCACAAATTTTAGTATTTACACATGTCTCCTTATAATTTAACCAGTCTAAAAAAAAGAAGACGTACCAAGTTCACTTATTTCATTTTCAGATTCTCTAGGAATGGAAATAATCTCTTGATTTAAATTTCCTTGAATTCGAGACTTCTTTTGAGCTCGACTGGCAATAACTGTATCATCGAGTACATTAACTCTTTTGTTTTCTTTTGCTGGTGACGATGTCCTCTCAATATGTGAGGATGATAACAATCTTGATTGCTGGGGTGGGGTTTTAGAAAAAATACGATCGATGTCTTTCATACGAAGCTCGTGCAATCTTTTGGCATCAGCTAAAATAAATTAATCATTATGAACAATGTAAAATACAAGATATACTTGTGAAATACTTGAGTGAATAGAAATTGGTTCAAAGGTAGATTGCATAACTGTTGATGCCTCTTGTTCAGGAATGAACAACAGTAATCAAGGTATGGGCGCGGTGGCGGTAGTGGTGGCAGCGGAGGCGGTGGTGGTGGAGGACGAGGGGGAGACAGCAATGGGCGCAATTTTGTCGAAATAATGGTACCCGGGCCAAAAGTCGGACTTATAATAGGAAAAGGTGGCGAAACCATAAAAAAATTACAAGAAAAAAGTGAAGCCAAAATGGTTGTTATACAAGATGGCCCTAATCAAGAATTAGAAAAACCACTTAGAATTTGTGGAGATCCTAGTAAAGTTGAATATGCGAAGCAACTAGTATACGAATTAATTGCTGAAAAAGAAATGCAAGCGTATAACAGAAGAGGTGGCAGTAATGGCGGTGGAGGCGGTAGTGGAAGCAGTAATGGGCGTAATCAAGATGATAGACAACAATAAATATAACGAATATGCAGCAAACAATGATGTCGAGGTTTGTACTTAATAATTAATGGAAATAAATAAATGTTTAACTTTTGTAGAAACCATCAATTTTCGTCAAAAATGCGTTATGTGCGCTTTTACACATAGCGTATTTAGAAGGCACAAATTTTAGTATTTACACATGTCTCCTTATAATTTAACCAGTCTAAAAAAAAGAAGACGTACCAAGTTCACTTATTTCATTTTCAGATTCTCTAGGAATGGAAATAATCTCTTGATTTAAATTTCCTTGAATTCGAGACTTCTTTTGAGCTCGACTGGCAATAACTGTATCATCGAGTACATTAACTCTTTTGTTTTCTTTTGCTGGTGACGATGTCCTCTCAATATGTGAGGATGATAACAATCTTGATTGCTGGGGTGGGGTTTTAGAAAAAATACGATCGATGTCTTTCATACGAAGCTCGTGCAATCTTTTGGCATCAGCTAAAATAAATTAATCATTATGAACAATGTAAAATACAAGATATACTTGTGAAATACTTGAGTGAATAGAAATTGGTTTAAAGGTAGATTGCATAACTGTTGATGCCTCTTGTTCAACATTTTTTTCAGCTAAAATATAAAAAAAGTTTATTAATCTTTAGAAGCTCCATTATAAATAAAATATTTCTTTCGCTCGTGAAGTAAACGAGAAAGTAACAGGAAAACAAACGAGCTAAATAAATATTTACCAGCTAGCAGTTCCAAACTTTCGAGTTGTTTGGCTAACTCTGCTTCTTTTCGTTCGGCCACTTCAATTTCTTCAGTTAATTTTTTACACCGTTCACGTTCCGCCATGGCTTCTGCAAGTTCTACAATGGCGGCATTTCTCATCTTCTTACGAATTTCTTGGCGCAAATTTTCAGTTTCTTTTAATTCTTTTTGTTTTTGCATTAGCATTTTATATTCCACTTCCAATCGGAACAGGTCGAGTCTTGCTTGTTCGCGTTTAGGCCACAAAGGATCGTGCTCTCTCCTTAACTTTTGCATTTCTTGATAAGTTGATAAACACGATGCCATTTCGGCGTCGTACTTTTTTCTGCACTCTTCGCCTTTTGTTTTCTGAATTTTCACCTTTTCTTTTAAGGTATGAAGTAAGTGATAAGCAGATTCTAAACCGTCATGTTTTCTGTAAAGGAGAGTTATTAAATATTATGATCTAGTCAGTAGCAAAGAAAAGAAAAAGCTTACACATTGAGTAAATTCGATGTTTCATTTGATGTACTTGCAGCGCACGAGTACATTTCTTTTAAATTGTTTTCATCTAGAACTTTTGTAGCCGCCACTACTTTCTCTATTGCTAATTGTTTATCTGTAATCATGTATACATGCGGTAGTAAATATTATATAAAAATTTATTTTAGTGATTCTAATTACTTACAGTGAATATAGAACTCATCTTTAAGAGAATCAGATTGATCGATTATTCCTTGATTGATTATGAATGAGGTGGAAGCAAGTTCAGTAAGGTCGTTTGGTGGATTGATTAAATCTTCGTCATAATCTTCTAGTGGCGAATTGTTACCACAATTTTCTTTTTCCATTTTCCGATTTACGCAAGCTGCCAAGATGAAGAAATAAATTTGATTAAAGCTAACTGAATTCGATTTCAAAGAACAATAACGAGGGTAATTTAAAGAATTTTAAGTCGTGTTATGCGCCAAAAAATTAAAAGTTCCGCTTAATTTCAAATTGTTTTTTCCTTTCGAAGAATAAAGAAAAGAAAAATTCATGTCGAAAATAAAGTAATAAATTAGCCGAAACATTCTCTTCTGAAACAATTAGAGAAAAAACACAGCTATCTTCCAATAAGGAAAAATTAAATGTAATAAATTTAATTTCAAATGTTCGTAATAATTTGTTACACGGTAAACTCTTATATTATATTATTTTGAGACCGTTTATCCATTATTATTGTTCTTAAATTGTAGGTAGTAATTATAATTACAGATGATTTGATTTAAAATATAAATAAAATGTAATATATAGTACACCGAGATTTTTCAAAATTAGTATGAATCAAAATCGATAACCCCGGATTTAACCTACACTGATACAACATGCCTACATCAACTACAGCCTGTAAACAAAATTTAAAAAATTTTTTGTTCATTTTTTAAAAAGCATCTAGAATCTAGACAATAATAGACCTAATACAATAGTCGTTACTAATAACAAATTTTTGTTTCAAAGTAGTTGACGAATTTAATCAAATCATTTATTTACACTCTTCTAATCTGTACATAAGAGAATAATAATTTGACCACGTTAGTTTAAAACGAATCTTGAATTAAAAAACTAGGTTGATACTGACATTTAAAAAAAAACGAAAACTAAAATAAATAAATATGTGAATTTAATTGTTTAATAAATGATAAATGACAGAGGTGAAAACGTGGTAATTGTCTTTGTTCAAAAAAATAATGGGTTGAAGGGACAGTTTGCAGTTATCAAATAATTCAAATCGCAACTCGAGGTATCAAAGGTACACAGAAGTAATACTCGGAACTCAACTCAAACTCATGCTTCGGCTATTCCCCAAACTCAGAGAAGATTCGTGGTGGCTTTTAGATTATAGGCTCTTTTGTGGTTTTTATTTGCCAAAGATTCAGAAAATTGACGAAGGAGGACCCGTTACTTGTTTGGAAATGATTGTAGTTAATTATAAGTCTAAAAAATTTGAGCAGCCAAACCGTGTATTACAAGCAAATTTTTTATAGATTTATAATTTACCATATTTAGATAACGATATTTTTCTTGTAAACAATATTTTAAAACGAATATAATTTGGATGTGTTGAATTTGAAGTTACATTATTTAATAATAAAGGAATCTTTTCAAGCAATTTTTCTGTTGATAAACATCCATTATTTCATATCTAATTATCTAATAATATTTAGTAAAGAAAGTCTATTGAAAATACTCGTGAAACCGTATTCAATTATTTAATTCGACCAGCATTATAAGCTTCAAATGAATTACAAACACAATAAGTTACTATGTAATCAACTACGATTGTTCTTTTTTACAAATCTAATATTCTCTTATCGTTCTCACTATTTCTTGATGCCCAGAAAAGTAAAATACCTTTTTGTTTTGATCCAATTCATACAGGTACTTCGTAGTGTGCTCTGAACGATTCAGTGTAATTTTAGGCGTTATCACTTACATCAATACGGCCATCTCTTAGTAGCTCTTCTAATAGGTATACTGGTATACTACACCTTTATGAGCTCGTAAAATGCTAAATGCTGCTTTATAATATTCAGTTTTGGCAATATTATCATTTATTTTCTTTCTTAATGCATACCCCATTCCGGCAGTTGCAAATCCTCCTATTGCTGCTATTTGCATCAATGCTACTATACTATACAACAATACTAATCGGCATTGTAATTTTATAAGTATTAATTAATCGAATATTAAGTTCTACGTTTCAAACTGAGAGTCTGAGAGGTTATGTTTATTGTTTATGTTTACGTTTATACGTTTTCATAAATGAACATGCTATAGTAACTGTCAAAAGATTAATCTACGTACAGCAGTTTTTAAGTTTTAAATGGTTCTAAAGTGTGGCATTGCAGGTGCAGGTAAAATAAGTACCAGTTTGCTATATCAGTATCGGTACTACCTAACGATCTGCATGAATTGAGAGCAGTTGCTTCGCAAAATCTCCAACGAGCTCAACTATCTTCCAAAGACTTGAACATTTCGAAAGCATAATGGCAATTACATAAGTTTAGCCGAAGATAATGAAATTGGTATAATTACGTGCATCATTTTATATAGTACACGTATTTTACATAACCTTAACAATTTTGTAGATATTGTATACGTTGAAAATTTAAATACGCAGCACTAAAAGTAGCCAAGTTAGTGTTGAGTCGTCATGGAAAACACTTGTTATGCGAGAAACCTTTTACTATAAAAGAAAGAGGTACTTCCGAGTTGATCGAATACGCTCGCAGTAAGCACTTGTTTTTGATGGAAGCGATTTGGTCACGTTGTTCTCCATCATACGTAAAACTCCAAAAATTAAGTCTGATTTGATTGATGACGTCATGTATATTAATTTACACTACATTCAGAAGAGCTTTTGATTGTGTCGAACGCTTTCAGTAAGAGTGTCGTATTAAAATAAAATTTTTGTAAAGTTTTTCTTTTAGATATAAAGATATGGGCAGAGGCACAATATTAGACTTGCGAATATACGCTCTTCGATTAGTACAGTTTATTTGCGAAAAAGAGGAACCTATTTCAACCGCCAGTAATGAACATTTGAATCAAAATGGTGTCGATGAATCTGCGAGCGTTATACTAACATATTTTGATGCTAAAACTGCTATTATTATAACACATGTTTGCACAAATTTGCCTAACAAGGCCGTAATTATAGGTATTAAAGGAAAGGTGTAGTACGAAATTACACTTTTCAGTTTGAAAAAGTATTCCGAGTACTTATTACCAATGCGATAATTCATATTATTTATGTAATTGCTAATTATACCGCGTATTTTACTACATTGTTGCTAAAATATTTCAATATGTGCACTTACATATTATTATCTTCACCTTTTAGGCGAGAAAATTTTCTTAACACACAAAAACTTTCTCAAAAAATAGACTCTTTCGAATTTCAAACAATATGGCCGCCAAATTGGCGCTTACATGTAATAACACGAGTTTAACTAAGTATTCTAGTATTACCAATGCGATATTTCATATTTTTTTTTTAAAATTGCTAATTACCACGTATTTTTCTACATTGCTGCTAAAATTTTTCAATATGTGCACTTACCTATTTTACCTTTTAAGCGAGATAAATTTCTAACACAAAAACTTGTTGCGTTTGAATTGAAAACAGCGGAAAACAGAATGGCTGCTAGCTTAGCGCAACTTATACGCAAACAGATTGTGGCGCGCTCTTACGATATTTCGGAGTACTAAATTTATTTAAAAGTTTTTGCTGCCAGTTTGGCCAGTTTCCTTGTTCTTTTCAATATTGCAGCCACATGTGCTTACTGAAACGTAGAACATTTTCATGTGCATGCCCAGAAAATAAAATATTGAATTCAGATACTCGAACGTGTACAGGTAATAGATACTTAATTAAAATAAGTTTTAGTATAATATCTCGTAACATGCTCTTTTTAGATGAATACGATATTGAGAGAGTTCTAATGGGCACTTCAAAGAACTTGTGGGTTATGACTTACGTGGAATTGGGACGAGATGATGTTACTTATATTCCAATCACTTATAAAAATATAAGTGCTGTCGCTTACAACGCACTTGCAGATACCATTATTTTAAGTGACTTTGAAAAAAAATCTATAATCTCTTTGAACATGTACACTTTTGACTTCGAAACTATTTTACAAGATCCAGATATTGGTTTTATTTCATCTTTAGATTTTGGTAATACTATTATCATATTTCTAGAAGAACGAAGTAGCTCTATGTTAATTTATTGTGATTTCTAGATTACTTGGGTAATAACATCTACTGGTGTGATTTGAAGAAGAAAACAGTAGAAGTGTATAATTTAAACACAAAGTCGAGAAAAATCATTGTACCTAACAGCGAAGGAAATATCCCTTTAAGAATAATTCTCATTCCAGAAGAAGGGTAAAAAGCTTTTCTCCTTTCCCCACTTTAAAATTTCTCGGTTTTGAAACTTTCTTGAATACAATTTTTTTTCAGAATAATGTTTTTGAGCATTAAAACTTCCAACAGTGAATTCTTAGTAGACAGGTTACACATGAATGGTACAAATAGAACAAGAGTCCCTCTTAAAAAGCCTCAAGTAGGTCCTTTGAGATTATCATACAACGTCGAATTAGAAAGAGTAACTTGGATTGACGTTGGCACAGGAGAGATTAGTACTACTAGTTTAGCAGGCAAGTTCGTTATTTTTAGAGAACGTTATTTTGGACTGAGTAACTATTTTCATTTTACATTATTTTTTATTTTTCTACGTAGGTGATGACGACCATAATTTCGAATTTCCAGAAAAAAATCTTACAGGAATGGTATTTTTAAAAAGAAATGTCTTTTACACTAAGAAAAAGTCGAATTCTGTATTTTGGTTGGATAAAATGAACCCTAAATCGAACTTTATAAGAGAATTTGCTTTTTGTGAGTATACTGTGCACTAGTCAGTATTACAGTACTATTATACAGTACAAAATTGAAGATAATAACGAATTTCTTTTTTAGCTAAAATCGGCAATAATCAACGTATTAGCCACATAACATCAGCTACACGTAAAAAAATACCAGTTCATCGGTGCCACAAAAAGAATGGATATTGTAGTCATTTATGTTTAGTAGGTCCAAATGAAGAAATTACTTGTGAGTGTCCCACAGGAATGGAATTGAAAAGCGATAGAAAAACGTGCTACACGCCTTTCGAATGCAAATCAAATCAATTTACCTGCAAAACTTCCGAGTCTTGTATACCAAAGCAACTAAGGTGCAATAATAGAAAAGATTGCAAATTTGGAGAAGACGAAATTGATTGCCCTATTGTTACTGTATGTCCTAGGGACTTCTTCCGATGCAAAAATGGAGATTGCATCGATAAATCTTTAGTGTGCGATTTCAATTATAATTGCCACGATAAAAGTGACGAATTAAATTGCGGAACCAAGTCTAATCAAACATTTATATGCCCCGACAACACCTATCATATGTGTTCAAATCATAAATGTATTCCTCTCAATTTTATGTGTGATGGGAAAGAAGATTGTGATAGTGGAGAGGACGAATATCATTGTAAGGAAGAAAAGTGCGGTCGCAACGAGTTTAGGTAGGTATTTTTTTAAACTACACCCAATGCTGCGTGAACTGTAAATGTGATTAATTTTAGATGTAATATCGGCCATTGCATTCCTGGTCATTGGGAATGTGACGAAGAAATAGATTGTGAAGATGATAGTGACGAACACGAGAATTGCGGTAAGATAATTAAATAAGACACACTTAAATTTCGGGTAGCTAACAAATTTTTTTTAGCTTATAACCAATGTCTATCTCCTAAATTTCTTTGTCGAAATGGGTTATGCATAAACCAAGCTTTAAAATGCAATGGAGTGGACGATTGTGGAGATTTTTCAGATGAAATATCTTGTTTCGACGAACTTAAAACAGCTTGCAAACCAGACGAATTTCCTTGTTATAAAAGTAAAAGCCTCTGTCTTCCAATCGCCGTTCGTTGTAATGGAACCTCCGAGTGTCCAGAACATGAAGATGAAAGAGGTTGTTCATCTTGTCCCTTAGAAGAATTTGAGTGTTCAAATAGACGCCAATGTGTTCCTAGCACTCGTATCTGTGATAGTCGCTACGATTGTGAAGATCATTCTGATGAATCTCACTTTTTGTGTGCGCATCTTCATCCAAGCAAACCATCCAATAGTACTTGTGATAACGATTTTGCTTGTAAAAATGGGCATTGCATTGATATAAAACTCGTTTGCGATGGTGAAAATAATTGTGGCGATGGGTCGGACGAAGAAGGCAATTGTTCTAATGCTTGTGCTCTTCAGGGATTGAAATGTGCACATTCCTGTCAAAAACTGCCAACTGGATCACATTGCATTTGCAAGCCGGGTTATAGGTTAGAAGATGATGGATTTTCGTGTGTCGATATTAAGGAATGTTCATTTGAGCCACCAATGTGTGGTCAAGTGTGCATAGAAAAGGTCGGTTCTTACAAATGTGACTGTTACGACGGTTATCATCTTAGGTGAGCTACTTTGAATTTTTAAAAATTGGTTTGGGACTCAAAATTTAGAGTCCAGGCTTGCGATTATTTGGAGCTCAACTTCTTGTTTCATTAGCTCCATACCTATTAATAGGTCGCTTCTATAATAAAAGCGATATGCAGAGGTCATTCTAAGCAATATGTAATATATTTTCTTTTTTAGAAGCGACTCGGTGTCTTGTAAAAGCGATTTCGAAAGAATGAAGCTAGTATTTGTTTCAAACAATCATTTTTACCAGCTCTTGGAAAAAACCAATACTTTAATATTTTTACTTGCAATAAATCAGAGTGAGGTGACCGATTTAGATGTTTCTGTAAGAAGAAACTACGTGTATTTTAGCACCCAATCATCAGGTACCCTTCATCGAATTAATTTACGTAATAAATTGTACGAGTTTATACCAAGTTTAAATCAACCTCAATTTATATCGGTCGAATGGATTTCTGAAAATGTCTATTACTCTGAAGGAACGTCTGGAAATTATAGTATTGGACTGTGCAATTTTAAAAAGAGTAATTGCGCTACAATTCATACAATTCCACAGGGCAAATTAGTGTCCAGTTTAAAAGTGGATGCCGTAAATAAATTAATATTTTTTGCAACAAACAAAGAAAACTCGCAAAAGTCTCACATATACAAGTGCAATTTAGATGGAACCAACTTGCAAGAAATTTTTGTATCCTCTTCAGAACGTGTAACATCAATTACTTACGATTATCGTAAAAAAGTACTTTTTTGCGCAGATAAATTTAGTGGTATAATATTCAAGATGAAATATGATGGAACGAATCATATAACAATTATACAAAATCTCATAAAACCAAACGATCTCACCATTTTTGACGATTATTTATATTTTTCTGTCGAAGATAACAGTTCGATCAAAGTTTGTCCATTATTTGTTAATTACGATGCTTGCACTAATCATAGTATAAATAACCGTTTAGTTAAATATTTTGAAATATTGCAATCGTCCCGACAGCCGAGAGGAGAGAAATTGTGTAATAGCCAAAAGTGCAATCATTTATGCGTACCTTCTCAAAAGACGTATCGATGTATTTGTGATTCTGAAGAAGCTCAAAGTGACATTAAAAACTGTCAGCATTACGAGGTAATTAAACCTTACTCCAAAAATTGTTCTATTTATACCGGTCTAAATAAATTTCTAATGAAAATGTAAGTATTATTGAGAAAAATTGTTTTTCAGAAAGTTCAAGTAGCAGACATACACGCAAAGCTAAACGATTTTGATGAGAATCCAGACATCGATGATGTCCAAGTTGAGCCACATAGCAATGGAGTTGCAATATTTTTCTCCGTTGTTTTTGCGGTTATTGTTATAGCAGGTATTGGTGCGGCTTCCTATTATTATTATAAGAGAAGAGCACGTTTTGGAGTTGATGAGCAAAGGTAAACATTTCATATACCTACTACTTTTAATCAAAAAATAACGACTCTTGTGGTATTTCAGTGTTAAATTTAGCCGAAGCCTTCATGACGGCTCAAGTTCGGGTTATGAACAAACTGAATTTTCTAACCCTTTACAATAATAATTAAATATATATTGTAGTTTACTAAAACATGTTTTTTAATATTTGAATGTACTGTAATGTGATTTATTTAAAATGTAGGTGTAATTAGAATTAATTAAATAATTGTTGTCGCTGTTTGTGCAGGTGATCAGTTATAAAGTAACGTTGAATTATACAAAATTTTAAATAAAAAAATTGTATTGCGCTCTGCTATTAATTTTTATTGTAATAAAAAAGAAAAGAAAATACAAACAAAAAGTAAGATTTTGGTTATCTATCATTGGAGTCACCATCGTTATAGTACTTTCCAACGTGTTCAACACACTCACATTGAAATCTTAACATTATTGAATATAAATTGTAATGTATATTATGTAATTGTACTTTGATCAATGATCAGCATTTGTCCACTAGAAACATGAACGGAGTGGGACCGTTATCTGGTCAGTGTTCTATCATCAATTTCATAGATCTAATCGGCACACAGCTCATTCGAGAACGTTTCGGAGTGCGATACGTCTTGAATATTAACAAACGCTTGCATACAGCGCTCACAGTCAAGTCATTTCGAGTCGATCGCTTAGCGTTACCGCTCAACTCTCGTTAATACACACGTTTGTAGATTTTAAATGGGTTTGATTGTTTGTTCCAAACACTCATCGCTCACCCGTTGTTTTTGAATTTAAATTCTTAGATCTCTAGATTTTGGTGTTCAACAACTATAATTATTGCAACACAGACAATAAACTTTCAAACATCCACACACTGTAGAAATGTGATGAAATTCAAGAAAAGTGGGAAGTTGTGTAAAAAAGGGTCTACTCCAGCCGCGTATTATTCTATGGGCAAATAGGGCAAGTGTCAAGGGCCCCAAAATCATAACTTTATTTATTTGAAAATAAATTGTCGCTTAAGTTAGCATAAAACTTTCAAATTTCATTAAAATTAAAATTTAAGGGGAAAAACGATAATGCCTACGGTGAAGATTGTCCTTTTTGTAAATGTGTAACAGGTACCAGTATCGGTATGGAATTTCCAAAAATTTCACTATCAGTTTGATGGATTTACAATTGTGTCAAGTGAAATATTAGACTTTAGTCAATTAATTATCACATTTTCATTTTCATTTTAATTAAATAAAGAGTGTTATGTTAAACTTAAAAATTTATTAATTAGAAAATAAATTAATGAGAACAGATATTGCATAAAGTTTAAAGAATTATTTTTGAGCCTATTTAAAGAAGTTTTTCATAGGGAACGCAAATTTTTCTTCTTGCTCGTTTTTCGACATTTGTTTAAATATCCCAAAACCCGATTGTCTAGTTTCAAAAAAATTATCCTCCGGTGGGTCTTCTTCGAGTGATGATATATCGGAAGGTGTTACTGAAAAATAAAAAAAATTTGTCTGAGACTTTTTCTAGAAAGTTTGCAACTACAATACATGCGTTAATTGGATAGATAAATAAATTAGTGATCAAATCATTAATAAACTGGGCCTAATCATAAATCCAAGTTTTGATCTCAGTGAAATAATAATACTGATGGATGATCTGAACAAATGAACACTTCTTAAATAAATGTTTAACTTTTGTAGAAACTATCAATTTTCGTCAAAAATACGTTATGTGCGCTTTTACACATAGCGTATTTAGAAGGCACAAATTTTAGTATTTACACATGTCTCTTTATAATTTAACTAGTCTAAAAAAAAGAAAACGTACCAAGTTCACTTATTTCATTTTCAGATTCTCTAGGAATGGAAATAATCTCCTGATTTAAATTTCCTTGAATTCGAGACTTCTTTTGAGCTCGACTGGCAATAACTGTATCATCGAGTACATTAACTCTTTTGTTTTCTTTTGCTGGTGACGATGTCCCCTCAATATGTGAGGATGATGACAATCTTGATTGCTGGGGTGGGGTTTTAGAAAAAATACGATCGATGTCTTTCATACGAAGCTCGTGCAATCTTTTGGCATCAGCTAAAATAAATTAATCATTATGAACAATGTAAAATACAAGATATACTTGTGAAATACTTGAGTGAATAGAAATTGGTTGAAAGGTAGATTGGTTGATGCCTCTCGTTCAGGAATGAACAACAGTAATCAAGGTATGGGCGGCGGTGGCGGTAGTGGTGGCAGCGGAGGTGGTGGTGGTGGAGGACGAGGGGGAGGCAGCAATGGGGGCAATTTTGTCGAAATAATGGTACCCGGGCCAAAAGTCGGACTTATAATAGGAAAAGGTGGCGAAACCATAAAAAAATTACAAGAAAAAAGTGAAGCCAAAATGGTTGTTATACAAGATGGCCCTAATCAAGAATTAGAAAAACCACTTAGAATTTGTGGAGATCCTAGTAAAGTTGAATATGCGAAGCAACTAGTATACGAATTAATTGCTGAAAAAGAAATGCAAGCGTATAACAGAAGAGGTGGCAGTAATGGCGGTGGAGGCGGTAGTGGAAGCAGTAATGGGCGTAATCAAGATGATAGACAACAATAAATATAACGAATATGCAGCAAACAATGATGTCGAGGTTTGTACTTAATAATTAATGGAAATAAATAAATGTTTAACTTTTGTAGAAACCATCAATTTTCGTCAAAAATGCGTTATGTGCGCTTTTACACATAGCGTATTTAGAAGGCACAAATTTTAGTATTTACACATGTCTCCTTATAATTTAACCAGTCTAAAAAAAAGAAGACGTACCAAGTTCACTTATTTCATTTTCAGATTCTCTAGGAATGGAAATAATCTCCTGATTTAAATTTCCTTGAATTCGAGACTTCTTTTGAGCTCGACTGGCAATAACTGTATCATCGAGTACATTAACTCTTTTGTTTTCTTTTGCTGGTGACGATGTCCCCTCAATATGTGAGGATGATGACAATCTTGATTGCTGGGGTGGGGTTTTAGAAAAAATACGATCGATGTCTTTCATACGAAGCTCGTGCAATCTTTTGGCATCAGCTAAAATAAATTAATCATTATGAACAATGTAAAATACAAGATATACTTGTGAAATACTTGAGTGAATAGAAATTGGTTGAAAGGTAGATTGGTTGATGCCTCTCGTTCAGGAATGAACAACAGTAATCAAGGTATGGGCGGCGGTGGCGGTAGTGGTGGCAGCGGAGGTGGTGGTGGTGGAGGACGAGGGGGAGGCAGCAATGGGGGCAATTTTGTCGAAATAATGGTACCCGGGCCAAAAGTCGGACTTATAATAGGAAAAGGTGGCGAAACCATAAAAAAATTACAAGAAAAAAGTGAAGCCAAAATGGTTGTTATACAAGATGGCCCTAATCAAGAATTAGAAAAACCACTTAGAATTTGTGGAGATCCTAGTAAAGTTGAATATGCGAAGCAACTAGTATACGAATTAATTGCTGAAAAAGAAATGCAAGCGTATAACAGAAGAGGTGGCAGTAATGGCGGTGGAGGCGGTAGTGGAAGCAGTAATGGGCGTAATCAAGATGATAGACAACAATAAATATAACGAATATGCAGCAAACAATGATGTCGAGGTTTGTACTTAATAATTAATGGAAATAAATAAATGTTTAACTTTTGTAGAAACCATCAATTTTCGTCAAAAATGCGTTATGTGCGCTTTTACACATAGCGTATTTAGAAGGCACAAATTTTAGTATTTACACATGTCTCCTTATAATTTAACCAGTCTAAAAAAAAGAAGACGTACCAAGTTCACTTATTTCATTTTCAGATTCTCTAGGAATGGAAATAATCTCCTGATTTAAATTTCCTTGAATTCGAGACTTCTTTTGAGCTCGACTGGCAATAACTGTATCATCGAGTACATTAACTCTTTTGTTTTCTTTTGCTGGTGACGATGTCCCCTCAATATGTGAGGATGATGACAATCTTGATTGCTGGGGTGGGGTTTTAGAAAAAATACGATCGATGTCTTTCATACGAAGCTCGTGCAATCTTTTGGCATCAGCTAAAATAAATTAATCATTATGAACAATGTAAAATACAAGATATACTTGTGAAATACTTGAGTGAATAGAAATTGGTTGAAAGGTAGATTGGTTGATGCCTCTCGTTCAGGAATGAACAACAGTAATCAAGGTATGGGCGGCGGTGGCGGTAGTGGTGGCAGCGGAGGTGGTGGTGGTGGAGGACGAGGGGGAGGCAGCAATGGGGGCAATTTTGTCGAAATAATGGTACCCGGGCCAAAAGTCGGACTTATAATAGGAAAAGGTGGCGAAACCATAAAAAAATTACAAGAAAAAAGTGAAGCCAAAATGGTTGTTATACAAGATGGCCCTAATCAAGAATTAGAAAAACCACTTAGAATTTGTGGAGATCCTAGTAAAGTTGAATATGCGAAGCAACTAGTATACGAATTAATTGCTGAAAAAGAAATGCAAGCGTATAACAGAAGAGGTGGCAGTAATGGCGGTGGAGGCGGTAGTGGAAGCAGTAATGGGCGTAATCAAGATGATAGACAACAATAAATATAACGAATATGCAGCAAACAATGATGTCGAGGTTTGTACTTAATAATTAATGGAAATAAATAAATGTTTAACTTTTGTAGAAACCATCAATTTTCGTCAAAAATGCGTTATGTGCGCTTTTACACATAGCGTATTTAGAAGGCACAAATTTTAGTATTTACACATGTCTCCTTATAATTTAACCAGTCTAAAAAAAAGAAGACGTACCAAGTTCACTTATTTCATTTTCAGATTCTCTAGGAATGGAAATAATCTCCTGATTTAAATTTCCTTGAATTCGAGACTTCTTTTGAGCTCGACTGGCAATAACTGTATCATCGAGTACATTAACTCTTTTGTTTTCTTTTGCTGGTGACGATGTCCCCTCAATATGTGAGGATGATGACAATCTTGATTGCTGGGGTGGGGTTTTAGAAAAAATACGATCGATGTCTTTCATACGAAGCTCGTGCAATCTTTTGGCATCAGCTAAAATAAATTAATCATTATGAACAATGTAAAATACAAGATATACTTGTGAAATACTTGAGTGAATAGAAATTGGTTGAAAGGTAGATTGGTTGATGCCTCTCGTTCAGGAATGAACAACAGTAATCAAGGTATGGGCGGCGGTGGCGGTAGTGGTGGCAGCGGAGGTGGTGGTGGTGGAGGACGAGGGGGAGGCAGCAATGGGGGCAATTTTGTCGAAATAATGGTACCCGGGCCAAAAGTCGGACTTATAATAGGAAAAGGTGGCGAAACCATAAAAAAATTACAAGAAAAAAGTGAAGCCAAAATGGTTGTTATACAAGATGGCCCTAATCAAGAATTAGAAAAACCACTTAGAATTTGTGGAGATCCTAGTAAAGTTGAATATGCGAAGCAACTAGTATACGAATTAATTGCTGAAAAAGAAATGCAAGCGTATAACAGAAGAGGTGGCAGTAATGGCGGTGGAGGCGGTAGTGGAAGCAGTAATGGGCGTAATCAAGATGATAGACAACAATAAATATAACGAATATGCAGCAAACAATGATGTCGAGGTTTGTACTTAATAATTAATGGAAATAAATAAATGTTTAACTTTTGTAGAAACCATCAATTTTCGTCAAAAATGCGTTATGTGCGCTTTTACACATAGCGTATTTAGAAGGCACAAATTTTAGTATTTACACATGTCTCCTTATAATTTAACCAGTCTAAAAAAAAGAAGACGTACCAAGTTCACTTATTTCATTTTCAGATTCTCTAGGAATGGAAATAATCTCCTGATTTAAATTTCCTTGAATTCGAGACTTCTTTTGAGCTCGACTGGCAATAACTGTATCATCGAGTACATTAACTCTTTTGTTTTCTTTTGCTGGTGACGATGTCCCCTCAATATGTGAGGATGATGACAATCTTGATTGCTGGGGTGGGGTTTTAGAAAAAATACGATCGATGTCTTTCATACGAAGCTCGTGCAATCTTTTGGCATCAGCTAAAATAAATTAATCATTATGAACAATGTAAAATACAAGATATACTTGTGAAATACTTGAGTGAATAGAAATTGGTTGAAAGGTAGATTGGTTGATGCCTCTCGTTCAGGAATGAACAACAGTAATCAAGGTATGGGCGGCGGTGGCGGTAGTGGTGGCAGCGGAGGTGGTGGTGGTGGAGGACGAGGGGGAGGCAGCAATGGGGGCAATTTTGTCGAAATAATGGTACCCGGGCCAAAAGTCGGACTTATAATAGGAAAAGGTGGCGAAACCATAAAAAAATTACAAGAAAAAAGTGAAGCCAAAATGGTTGTTATACAAGATGGCCCTAATCAAGAATTAGAAAAACCACTTAGAATTTGTGGAGATCCTAGTAAAGTTGAATATGCGAAGCAACTAGTATACGAATTAATTGCTGAAAAAGAAATGCAAGCGTATAACAGAAGAGGTGGCAGTAATGGCGGTGGAGGCGGTAGTGGAAGCAGTAATGGGCGTAATCAAGATGATAGACAACAATAAATATAACGAATATGCAGCAAACAATGATGTCGAGGTTTGTACTTAATAATTAATGGAAATAAATAAATGTTTAACTTTTGTAGAAACCATCAATTTTCGTCAAAAATGCGTTATGTGCGCTTTTACACATAGCGTATTTAGAAGGCACAAATTTTAGTATTTACACATGTCTCCTTATAATTTAACCAGTCTAAAAAAAAGAAGACGTACCAAGTTCACTTATTTCATTTTCAGATTCTCTAGGAATGGAAATAATCTCTTGATTTAAATTTCCTTGAATTCGAGACTTCTTTTGAGCTCGACTGGCAATAACTGTATCATCGAGTACATTAACTCTTTTGTTTTCTTTTGCTGGTGACGATGTCCTCTCAATATGTGAGGATGATAACAATCTTGATTGCTGGGGTGGGGTTTTAGAAAAAATACGATCGATGTCTTTCATACGAAGCTCGTGCAATCTTTTGGCATCAGCTAAAATAAATTAATCATTATGAACAATGTAAAATACAAGATATACTTGTGAAATACTTGAGTGAATAGAAATTGGTTTAAAGGTAGATTGCATAACTGTTGATGCCTCTTGTTCAACATTTTTTTCAGCTAAAATATAAAAAAAGTTTATTAATCTTTAGAAGCTCCATTATAAATAAAATATTTCTTTCGCTCGTGAAGTAAACGAGAAAGTAACAGGAAAACAAACGAGCTAAATAAATATTTACCAGCTAGCAGTTCCAAACTTTCGAGTTGTTTGGCTAACTCTGCTTCTTTTCGTTCGGCCACTTCAATTTCTTCAGTTAATTTTTTACACCGTTCACGTTCCGCCATGGCTTCTGCAAGTTCTACAATGGCGGCATTTCTCATCTTCTTACGAATTTCTTGGCGCAAATTTTCAGTTTCTTTTAATTCTTTTTGTTTTTGCATTAGCATTTTATATTCCACTTCCAATCGGAACAGGTCGAGTCTTGCTTGTTCGCGTTTAGGCCACAAAGGATCGTGCTCTCTCCTTAACTTTTGCATTTCTTGATAAGTTGATAAACACGATGCCATTTCGGCGTCGTACTTTTTTCTGCACTCTTCGCCTTTTGTTTTCTGAATTTTCACCTTTTCTTTTAAGGTATGAAGTAAGTGATAAGCAGATTCTAAACCGTCATGTTTTCTGTAAAGGAGAGTTATTAAATATTATGATCTAGTCAGTAGCAAAGAAAAGAAAAAGCTTACACATTGAGTAAATTCGATGTTTCATTTGATGTACTTGCAGCGCACGAGTACATTTCTTTTAAATTGTTTTCATCTAGAACTTTTGTAGCCGCCACTACTTTCTCTATTGCTAATTGTTTATCTGTAATCATGTATACATGCGGTAGTAAATATTATATAAAAATTTATTTTAGTGATTCTAATTACTTACAGTGAATATAGAACTCATCTTTAAGAGAATCAGATTGATCGATTATTCCTTGATTGATTATGAATGAGGTGGAAGCAAGTTCAGTAAGGTCGTTTGGTGGATTGATTAAATCTTCGTCATAATCTTCTAGTGGCGAATTGTTACCACAATTTTCTTTTTCCATTTTCCGATTTACGCAAGCTGCCAAGATGAAGAAATAAATTTGATTAAAGCTAACTGAATTCGATTTCAAAGAACAATAACGAGGGTAATTTAAAGAATTTTAAGTCGTGTTATGCGCCAAAAAATTAAAAGTTCCGCTTAATTTCAAATTGTTTTTTCCTTTCGAAGAATAAAGAAAAGAAAAATTCATGTCGAAAATAAAGTAATAAATTAGCTGAAACATTCTCTTCTGAAACAATTAGAGAAAAAACACAGCTATCTTCCAATAAGGAAAAATTAAATGTAATAAATTTAATTTCAAATGTTCGTAATAATTTGTTACACGGTAAACTCTTATATTATATTATTTTGAGACCGTTTATCCATTATTATTGTTCTTAAATTGTAGGTAGTAATTATAATTACAGATGATTTGATTTAAAATATAAATAAAATGTAATATATAGTACACCGAGATTTTTCAAAATTAGTATGAATCAAAATCGATAACCCCGGATTTAACCTACACTGATACAACATGCCTACATCAACTACAGCCTGTAAACAAAATTTAAAAAATTTTTTGTTCATTTTTTAAAAAGCATCTAGAATCTAGACAATAATAGACCTAATACAATAGTCGTTACTAATAACAAATTTTTGTTTCAAAGTAGTTGACGAATTTAATCAAATCATTTATTTACACTCTTCTAATCTGTACATAAGAGAATAATAATTTGACCACGTTAGTTTAAAACGAATCTTGAATTAAAAAACTAGGTTGATACTGACATTTAAAAAAAAACGAAAACTAAAATAAATAAATATGTGAATTTAATTGTTTAATAAATGATAAATGACAGAGGTGAAAACGTGGTAATTGTCTTTGTTCAAAAAAATAATGGGTTGAAGGGACAGTTTGCAGTTATCAAATAATTCAAATCGCAACTCGAGGTATCAAAGGTACACAGAAGTAATACTCGGAACTCAACTCAAACTCATGCTTCGGCTATTCCCCAAACTCAGAGAAGATTCGTGGTGGCTTTTAGATTATAGGCTCTTTTGTGGTTTTTATTTGCCAAAGATTCAGAAAATTGACGAAGGAGGACCCGTTACTTGTTTGGAAATGATTGTAGTTAATTATAAGTCTAAAAAATTTGAGCAGCCAAACCGTGTATTACAAGCAAATTTTTTATAGATTTATAATTTACCATATTTAGATAACGATATTTTTCTTGTAAACAATATTTTAAAACGAATATAATTTGGATGTGTTGAATTTGAAGTTACATTATTTAATAATAAAGGAATCTTTTCAAGCAATTTTTCTGTTGATAAACATCCATTATTTCATATCTAATTATCTAATAATATTTAGTAAAGAAAGTCTATTGAAAATACTCGTGAAACCGTATTCAATTATTTAATTCGACCAGCATTATAAGCTTCAAATGAATTACAAACACAATAAGTTACTATGTAATCAACTACGATTGTTCTTTTTTACAAATCTAATATTCTCTTATCGTTCTCACTATTTCTTGATGCCCAGAAAAGTAAAATACCTTTTTGTTTTGATCCAATTCATACAGGTACTTCGTAGTGTGCTCTGAACGATTCAGTGTAATTTTAGGCGTTATCACTTACATCAATACGGCCATCTCTTAGTAGCTCTTCTAATAGGTATACTGGTATACTACACCTTTATGAGCTCGTAAAATGCTAAATGCTGCTTTATAATATTCAGTTTTGGCAATATTATCATTTATTTTCTTTCTTAATGCATACCCCATTCCGGCAGTTGCAAATCCTCCTATTGCTGCTATTTGCATCAATGCTACTATACTATACAACAATACTAATCGGCATTGTAATTTTATAAGTATTAATTAATCGAATATTAAGTTCTACGTTTCAAACTGAGAGTCTGAGAGGTTATGTTTATTGTTTATGTTTACGTTTATACGTTTTCATAAATGAACATGCTATAGTAACTGTCAAAAGATTAATCTACGTACAGCAGTTTTTAAGTTTTAAATGGTTCTAAAGTGTGGCATTGCAGGTGCAGGTAAAATAAGTACCAGTTTGCTATATCAGTATCGGTACTACCTAACGATCTGCATGAATTGAGAGCAGTTGCTTCGCAAAATCTCCAACGAGCTCAACTATCTTCCAAAGACTTGAACATTTCGAAAGCATAATGGCAATTACATAAGTTTAGCCGAAGATAATGAAATTGGTATAATTACGTGCATCATTTTATATAGTACACGTATTTTACATAACCTTAACAATTTTGTAGATATTGTATACGTTGAAAATTTAAATACGCAGCACTAAAAGTAGCCAAGTTAGTGTTGAGTCGTCATGGAAAACACTTGTTATGCGAGAAACCTTTTACTATAAAAGAAAGAGGTACTTCCGAGTTGATCGAATACGCTCGCAGTAAGCACTTGTTTTTGATGGAAGCGATTTGGTCACGTTGTTCTCCATCATACGTAAAACTCCAAAAATTAAGTCTGATTTGATTGATGACGTCATGTATATTAATTTACACTACATTCAGAAGAGCTTTTGATTGTGTCGAACGCTTTCAGTAAGAGTGTCGTATTAAAATAAAATTTTTGTAAAGTTTTTCTTTTAGATATAAAGATATGGGCAGAGGCACAATATTAGACTTGCGAATATACGCTCTTCGATTAGTACAGTTTATTTGCGAAAAAGAGGAACCTATTTCAACCGCCAGTAATGAACATTTGAATCAAAATGGTGTCGATGAATCTGCGAGCGTTATACTAACATATTTTGATGCTAAAACTGCTATTATTATAACACATGTTTGCACAAATTTGCCTAACAAGGCCGTAATTATAGGTATTAAAGGAAAGGTGTAGTACGAAATTACACTTTTCAGTTTGAAAAAGTATTCCGAGTACTTATTACCAATGCGATAATTCATATTATTTATGTAATTGCTAATTATACCGCGTATTTTACTACATTGTTGCTAAAATATTTCAATATGTGCACTTACATATTATTATCTTCACCTTTTAGGCGAGAAAATTTTCTTAACACACAAAAACTTTCTCAAAAAATAGACTCTTTCGAATTTCAAACAATATGGCCGCCAAATTGGCGCTTACATGTAATAACACGAGTTTAACTAAGTATTCTAGTATTACCAATGCGATATTTCATATTTTTTTTTTAAAATTGCTAATTACCACGTATTTTTCTACATTGCTGCTAAAATTTTTCAATATGTGCACTTACCTATTTTACCTTTTAAGCGAGATAAATTTCTAACACAAAAACTTGTTGCGTTTGAATTGAAAACAGCGGAAAACAGAATGGCTGCTAGCTTAGCGCAACTTATACGCAAACAGATTGTGGCGCGCTCTTACGATATTTCGGAGTACTAAATTTATTTAAAAGTTTTTGCTGCCAGTTTGGCCAGTTTCCTTGTTCTTTTCAATATTGCAGCCACATGTGCTTACTGAAACGTAGAACATTTTCATGTGCATGCCCAGAAAATAAAATATTGAATTCAGATACTCGAACGTGTACAGGTAATAGATACTTAATTAAAATAAGTTTTAGTATAATATCTCGTAACATGCTCTTTTTAGATGAATACGATATTGAGAGAGTTCTAATGGGCACTTCAAAGAACTTGTGGGTTATGACTTACGTGGAATTGGGACGAGATGATGTTACTTATATTCCAATCACTTATAAAAATATAAGTGCTGTCGCTTACAACGCACTTGCAGATACCATTATTTTAAGTGACTTTGAAAAAAAATCTATAATCTCTTTGAACATGTACACTTTTGACTTCGAAACTATTTTACAAGATCCAGATATTGGTTTTATTTCATCTTTAGATTTTGGTAATACTATTATCATATTTCTAGAAGAACGAAGTAGCTCTATGTTAATTTATTGTGATTTCTAGATTACTTGGGTAATAACATCTACTGGTGTGATTTGAAGAAGAAAACAGTAGAAGTGTATAATTTAAACACAAAGTCGAGAAAAATCATTGTACCTAACAGCGAAGGAAATATCCCTTTAAGAATAATTCTCATTCCAGAAGAAGGGTAAAAAGCTTTTCTCCTTTCCCCACTTTAAAATTTCTCGGTTTTGAAACTTTCTTGAATACAATTTTTTTTCAGAATAATGTTTTTGAGCATTAAAACTTCCAACAGTGAATTCTTAGTAGACAGGTTACACATGAATGGTACAAATAGAACAAGAGTCCCTCTTAAAAAGCCTCAAGTAGGTCCTTTGAGATTATCATACAACGTCGAATTAGAAAGAGTAACTTGGATTGACGTTGGCACAGGAGAGATTAGTACTACTAGTTTAGCAGGCAAGTTCGTTATTTTTAGAGAACGTTATTTTGGACTGAGTAACTATTTTCATTTTACATTATTTTTTATTTTTCTACGTAGGTGATGACGACCATAATTTCGAATTTCCAGAAAAAAATCTTACAGGAATGGTATTTTTAAAAAGAAATGTCTTTTACACTAAGAAAAAGTCGAATTCTGTATTTTGGTTGGATAAAATGAACCCTAAATCGAACTTTATAAGAGAATTTGCTTTTTGTGAGTATACTGTGCACTAGTCAGTATTACAGTACTATTATACAGTACAAAATTGAAGATAATAACGAATTTCTTTTTTAGCTAAAATCGGCAATAATCAACGTATTAGCCACATAACATCAGCTACACGTAAAAAAATACCAGTTCATCGGTGCCACAAAAAGAATGGATATTGTAGTCATTTATGTTTAGTAGGTCCAAATGAAGAAATTACTTGTGAGTGTCCCACAGGAATGGAATTGAAAAGCGATAGAAAAACGTGCTACACGCCTTTCGAATGCAAATCAAATCAATTTACCTGCAAAACTTCCGAGTCTTGTATACCAAAGCAACTAAGGTGCAATAATAGAAAAGATTGCAAATTTGGAGAAGACGAAATTGATTGCCCTATTGTTACTGTATGTCCTAGGGACTTCTTCCGATGCAAAAATGGAGATTGCATCGATAAATCTTTAGTGTGCGATTTCAATTATAATTGCCACGATAAAAGTGACGAATTAAATTGCGGAACCAAGTCTAATCAAACATTTATATGCCCCGACAACACCTATCATATGTGTTCAAATCATAAATGTATTCCTCTCAATTTTATGTGTGATGGGAAAGAAGATTGTGATAGTGGAGAGGACGAATATCATTGTAAGGAAGAAAAGTGCGGTCGCAACGAGTTTAGGTAGGTATTTTTTTAAACTACACCCAATGCTGCGTGAACTGTAAATGTGATTAATTTTAGATGTAATATCGGCCATTGCATTCCTGGTCATTGGGAATGTGACGAAGAAATAGATTGTGAAGATGATAGTGACGAACACGAGAATTGCGGTAAGATAATTAAATAAGACACACTTAAATTTCGGGTAGCTAACAAATTTTTTTTAGCTTATAACCAATGTCTATCTCCTAAATTTCTTTGTCGAAATGGGTTATGCATAAACCAAGCTTTAAAATGCAATGGAGTGGACGATTGTGGAGATTTTTCAGATGAAATATCTTGTTTCGACGAACTTAAAACAGCTTGCAAACCAGACGAATTTCCTTGTTATAAAAGTAAAAGCCTCTGTCTTCCAATCGCCGTTCGTTGTAATGGAACCTCCGAGTGTCCAGAACATGAAGATGAAAGAGGTTGTTCATCTTGTCCCTTAGAAGAATTTGAGTGTTCAAATAGACGCCAATGTGTTCCTAGCACTCGTATCTGTGATAGTCGCTACGATTGTGAAGATCATTCTGATGAATCTCACTTTTTGTGTGCGCATCTTCATCCAAGCAAACCATCCAATAGTACTTGTGATAACGATTTTGCTTGTAAAAATGGGCATTGCATTGATATAAAACTCGTTTGCGATGGTGAAAATAATTGTGGCGATGGGTCGGACGAAGAAGGCAATTGTTCTAATGCTTGTGCTCTTCAGGGATTGAAATGTGCACATTCCTGTCAAAAACTGCCAACTGGATCACATTGCATTTGCAAGCCGGGTTATAGGTTAGAAGATGATGGATTTTCGTGTGTCGATATTAAGGAATGTTCATTTGAGACACCAATGTGTGGTCAAGTGTGCATAGAAAAGGTCGGTTCTTACAAATGTGACTGTTACGACGGTTATCATCTTAGGTGAGCTACTTTGAATTTTTAAAAATTGGTTTGGGACTCAAAATTTAGAGTCCAGGCTTGCGATTATTTGGAGCTCAACTTCTTGTTTCATTAGCTCCATACCTATTAATAGGTCGCTTCTATAATAAAAGCGATATGCAGAGGTCATTCTAAGCAATATGTAATATATTTTCTTTTTTAGAAGCGACTCGGTGTCTTGTAAAAGCGATTTCGAAAGAATGAAGCTAGTATTTGTTTCAAACAATCATTTTTACCAGCTCTTGGAAAAAACCAATACTTTAATATTTTTACTTGCAATAAATCAGAGTGAGGTGACCGATTTAGATGTTTCTGTAAGAAGAAACTACGTGTATTTTAGCACCCAATCATCAGGTACCCTTCATCGAATTAATTTACGTAATAAATTGTACGAGTTTATACCAAGTTTAAATCAACCTCAATTTATATCGGTCGAATGGATTTCTGAAAATGTCTATTACTCTGAAGGAACGTCTGGAAATTATAGTATTGGACTGTGCAATTTTAAAAAGAGTAATTGCGCTACAATTCATACAATTCCACAGGGCAAATTAGTGTCCAGTTTAAAAGTGGATGCCGTAAATAAATTAATATTTTTTGCAACAAACAAAGAAAACTCGCAAAAGTCTCACATATACAAGTGCAATTTAGATGGAACCAACTTGCAAGAAATTTTTGTATCCTCTTCAGAACGTGTAACATCAATTACTTACGATTATCGTAAAAAAGTACTTTTTTGCGCAGATAAATTTAGTGGTATAATATTCAAGATGAAATATGATGGAACGAATCATATAACAATTATACAAAATCTCATAAAACCAAACGATCTCACCATTTTTGACGATTATTTATATTTTTCTGTCGAAGATAACAGTTCGATCAAAGTTTGTCCATTATTTGTTAATTACGATGCTTGCACTAATCATAGTATAAATAACCGTTTAGTTAAATATTTTGAAATATTGCAATCGTCCCGACAGCCGAGAGGAGAGAAATTGTGTAATAGCCAAAAGTGCAATCATTTATGCGTACCTTCTCAAAAGACGTATCGATGTATTTGTGATTCTGAAGAAGCTCAAAGTGACATTAAAAACTGTCAGCATTACGAGGTAATTAAACCTTACTCCAAAAATTGTTCTATTTATACCGGTCTAAATAAATTTCTAATGAAAATGTAAGTATTATTGAGAAAAATTGTTTTTCAGAAAGTTCAAGTAGCAGACATACACGCAAAGCTAAACGATTTTGATGAGAATCCAGACATCGATGATGTCCAAGTTGAGCCACATAGCAATGGAGTTGCAATATTTTTCTCCGTTGTTTTTGCGGTTATTGTTATAGCAGGTATTGGTGCGGCTTCCTATTATTATTCTAAGAGAAGAGCACGTTTTGGAGTTGATGAGCAAAGGTAAACATTTCATATACCTACTACTTTTAATCAGAAAATAACGACTCTTGTGGTATTTCAGTGTTAAATTTAGCCGAAGCCTTCATGACGGCTCAAGTTCGGGTTATGAACAAACTGAATTTTCTAACCCTTTACAATAATAATTAAATATATATTGTAGTTTACTAAAACATGTTTTTTAATATTTGAATGTACTGTAATGTGATTTATTTAAAATGTAGGTGTAATTAGGATTAATTAAATAATTGTTGTCGCTGTTTGTGCAGGTGATCAGTTATAAAGTAACGTTGAATTATACAAAATTTTAAATAAAAAAATTGTATTGCGCTCTGCTATTAATTTTTATTGTAATAAAAAAGAAAAGAAAATACAAACAAAAAGTAAGATTTTGGTGATCTATCATTGGAGTCACCATCGTTATAGTACTTTCCAACGTGTTCAACACACTCACATTGAAATCTTAACATTCTTGAATATAAATTGTAATGTATATTATGTAATTGTAGTTTGATCAATGATCAGCATTCGTCCACTAGAAACATGAACGGGGTGGGACCGTTATCTGGTCAGTGTTCTTTCTATCATCAATTTCATAGATCTAATCGGCATACAGCTCATTCGGGAACGTTTCGGAGTGCGATACGTCTTGAATATTAACAAACGCTTGCATACAGCGCTCAAGTCATTTCGAGTCGATCGCTTAGCGTTACCGCTCAACTCTCGTTAATACACACGTTTGTAGATTTTAAATGTGTTTGATTGTTTGTTCCAAACGCTCATCGCTCACCCGTTGTTTTTGAATTTAAATTCTTAGATCTCTAGATTTTGGTGTTCAACAACTATAGTTATTGCAACACAGACAATAAACTTTCAAACATCCACACACTAGAAATGTGATGAAATTCAAGAAAAGTGGGAAGTTGTGTAAAAAAGGGTCTACTCCAGCCGCGTATTATTCTATGGGCAAATAGGGCAAGTGTCAAGGGCCCCAAAATCATAACTTTATTTATTTGAAAATAAATTGTCGCTTAAGTTAGCATAAAACTTTCAAATTTCATTAAAATTAAAATTTAAGGGGAAAAACGATAATGCCTACGGTGAAGATTGTCCTTTTTGTAATTGTCTAAAATGTGTAACAGGTAAAGTAGTCCCGCTCCGTAAAGTTGTCGGTAACTTTACCACCAGCAGAGAGGTACAATAATGAATAATCTCTTTCTATTCTATTCTTCTATTGATTGTATTGAACCTCTCTGCTGGTGGCGTAAGTCAAAAAGAACTTTACGGAGCGGAATTAGAATACCAGTATCGGTATGGAATTTCCAAAAATTTCACTATCAGTTTGATGGGTTTACAATTGTGTCAAGTGAAATATTAGACTTTAGTCAATTAATTATCAAATTTTCATTTTCATTTTAATTAAATAAAGAGTGTTATGTTAAACTTAAAAATTTATTAATTAGAAAATAAATTAATGAGAACAGATATTGCATAAAGTTTAAAGAATTATTTTTGAGCCTATTTAAAGAAGTTTTTCATAGGGAACGCAAATTTTTCTTCTTGCTCGTTTTTCGACATTTGTTTAAATATCCCAAAACCCGATTGTCTAGTTTCAAAAAAATTATCCTCCGGTGGGTCTTCTTCGAGTGATGATATATCGGAAGGTGTTACTGAAAAATAAAAAAAATTTGTCTGAGACTTTTTCTAGAAAGTTTGCAACTACAATACATGCGTTAATTGGATAGATAAATAAATTAGTGATCAAATCATTAATAAACTGGGCCTAATCATAAATCCAAGTTTTGATCTCAGTGAAATAATAATACTGATGGATGATCTGAACAAATGAACACTTCTTAAATAAATGTTTAACTTTTGTAGAAACTATCAATTTTCGTCAAAAATACGTTATGTGCGCATTTACACATAGCGTATTTAGAAGGCACAAATTTTAGTATTTACACATGTCTCTTTATAATTTAACTAGTCTAAAAAAAAGAAGACGTACCAAGTTCACTTATTTCATTTTCAGATTCTCTAGGAATGGAAATAATCTCTTGATTTAAATTTCCTTGAATTCGAGACTTCTTTTGAGCTCGACTGGCAATAACTGTATCATCGAGTACATTAACTCTTTTGTTTTCTTTTGCTGGTGACGATGTCCCCTCAATATGTGAGGATGATGACAATCTTGATTGCTGGGGTGGGGTTTTAGAAAAAATACGATCGATGTCTTTCATACGAAGCTCGTGCAATCTTTTGGCATCAGCTAAAATAAATTAATCATTATGAACAATGTAAAATACAAGATATACTTGTGAAATACTTGAGTGAATAGAAATTGGTTGAAAGGTAGATTGGTTGATGCCTCTCGTTCAGGAATGAACAACAGTAATCAAGGTATGGGCGGCGGTGGCGGTAGTGGTGGCAGCGGAGGTGGTGGTGGTGGAGGACGAGGGGGAGGCAGCAATGGGGGCAATTTTGTCGAAATAATGGTACCCGGGCCAAAAGTCGGACTTATAATAGGAAAAGGTGGCGAAACCATAAAAAAATTACAAGAAAAAAGTGAAGCCAAAATGGTTGTTATACAAGATGGCCCTAATCAAGAATTAGAAAAACCACTTAGAATTTGTGGAGATCCTAGTAAAGTTGAATATGCGAAGCAACTAGTATACGAATTAATTGCTGAAAAAGAAATGCAAGCGTATAACAGAAGAGGTGGCAGTAATGGCGGTGGAGGCGGTAGTGGAAGCAGTAATGGGCGTAATCAAGATGATAGACAACAATAAATATAACGAATATGCAGCAAACAATGATGTCGAGGTTTGTACTTAATAATTAATGGAAATAAATAAATGTTTAACTTTTGTAGAAACCATCAATTTTCGTCAAAAATGCGTTATGTGCGCTTTTACACATAGCGTATTTAGAAGGCACAAATTTTAGTATTTACACATGTCTCCTTATAATTTAACCAGTCTAAAAAAAAGAAGACGTACCAAGTTCACTTATTTCATTTTCAGATTCTCTAGGAATGGAAATAATCTCTTGATTTAAATTTCCTTGAATTCGAGACTTCTTTTGAGCTCGACTGGCAATAACTGTATCATCGAGTACATTAACTCTTTTGTTTTCTTTTGCTGGTGACGATGTCCTCTCAATATGTGAGGATGATAACAATCTTGATTGCTGGGGTGGGGTTTTAGAAAAAATACGATCGATGTCTTTCATACGAAGCTCGTGCAATCTTTTGGCATCAGCTAAAATAAATTAATCATTATGAACAATGTAAAATACAAGATATACTTGTGAAATACTTGAGTGAATAGAAATTGGTTCAAAGGTAGATTGCATAACTGTTGATGCCTCTTGTTCAGGAATGAACAACAGTAATCAAGGTATGGGCGCGGTGGCGGTAGTGGTGGCAGCGGAGGCGGTGGTGGTGGAGGACGAGGGGGAGACAGCAATGGGCGCAATTTTGTCGAAATAATGGTACCCGGGCCAAAAGTCGGACTTATAATAGGAAAAGGTGGCGAAACCATAAAAAAATTACAAGAAAAAAGTGAAGCCAAAATGGTTGTTATACAAGATGGCCCTAATCAAGAATTAGAAAAACCACTTAGAATTTGTGGAGATCCTAGTAAAGTTGAATATGCGAAGCAACTAGTATACGAATTAATTGCTGAAAAAGAAATGCAAGCGTATAACAGAAGAGGTGGCAGTAATGGCGGTGGAGGCGGTAGTGGAAGCAGTAATGGGCGTAATCAAGATGATAGACAACAATAAATATAACGAATATGCAGCAAACAATGATGTCGAGGTTTGTACTTAATAATTAATGGAAATAAATAAATGTTTAACTTTTGTAGAAACCATCAATTTTCGTCAAAAATGCGTTATGTGCGCTTTTACACATAGCGTATTTAGAAGGCACAAATTTTAGTATTTACACATGTCTCCTTATAATTTAACCAGTCTAAAAAAAAGAAGACGTACCAAGTTCACTTATTTCATTTTCAGATTCTCTAGGAATGGAAATAATCTCTTGATTTAAATTTCCTTGAATTCGAGACTTCTTTTGAGCTCGACTGGCAATAACTGTATCATCGAGTACATTAACTCTTTTGTTTTCTTTTGCTGGTGACGATGTCCTCTCAATATGTGAGGATGATAACAATCTTGATTGCTGGGGTGGGGTTTTAGAAAAAATACGATCGATGTCTTTCATACGAAGCTCGTGCAATCTTTTGGCATCAGCTAAAATAAATTAATCATTATGAACAATGTAAAATACAAGATATACTTGTGAAATACTTGAGTGAATAGAAATTGGTTTAAAGGTAGATTGCATAACTGTTGATGCCTCTTGTTCAACATTTTTTTCAGCTAAAATATAAAAAAAGTTTATTAATCTTTAGAAGCTCCATTATAAATAAAATATTTCTTTCGCTCGTGAAGTAAACGAGAAAGTAACAGGAAAACAAACGAGCTAAATAAATATTTACCAGCTAGCAGTTCCAAACTTTCGAGTTGTTTGGCTAACTCTGCTTCTTTTCGTTCGGCCACTTCAATTTCTTCAGTTAATTTTTTACACCGTTCACGTTCCGCCATGGCTTCTGCAAGTTCTACAATGGCGGCATTTCTCATCTTCTTACGAATTTCTTGGCGCAAATTTTCAGTTTCTTTTAATTCTTTTTGTTTTTGCATTAGCATTTTATATTCCACTTCCAATCGGAACAGGTCGAGTCTTGCTTGTTCGCGTTTAGGCCACAAAGGATCGTGCTCTCTCCTTAACTTTTGCATTTCTTGATAAGTTGATAAACACGATGCCATTTCGGCGTCGTACTTTTTTCTGCACTCTTCGCCTTTTGTTTTCTGAATTTTCACCTTTTCTTTTAAGGTATGAAGTAAGTGATAAGCAGATTCTAAACCGTCATGTTTTCTGTAAAGGAGAGTTATTAAATATTATGATCTAGTCAGTAGCAAAGAAAAGAAAAAGCTTACACATTGAGTAAATTCGATGTTTCATTTGATGTACTTGCAGCGCACGAGTACATTTCTTTTAAATTGTTTTCATCTAGAACTTTTGTAGCCGCCACTACTTTCTCTATTGCTAATTGTTTATCTGTAATCATGTATACATGCGGTAGTAAATATTATATAAAAATTTATTTTAGTGATTCTAATTACTTACAGTGAATATAGAACTCATCTTTAAGAGAATCAGATTGATCGATTATTCCTTGATTGATTATGAATGAGGTGGAAGCAAGTTCAGTAAGGTCGTTTGGTGGATTGATTAAATCTTCGTCATAATCTTCTAGTGGCGAATTGTTACCACAATTTTCTTTTTCCATTTTCCGATTTACGCAAGCTGCCAAGATGAAGAAATAAATTTGATTAAAGCTAACTGAATTCGATTTCAAAGAACAATAACGAGGGTAATTTAAAGAATTTTAAGTCGTGTTATGCGCCAAAAAATTAAAAGTTCCGCTTAATTTCAAATTGTTTTTTCCTTTCGAAGAATAAAGAAAAGAAAAATTCATGTCGAAAATAAAGTAATAAATTAGCCGAAACATTCTCTTCTGAAACAATTAGAGAAAAAACACAGCTATCTTCCAATAAGGAAAAATTAAATGTAATAAATTTAATTTCAAATGTTCGTAATAATTTGTTACACGGTAAACTCTTATATTATATTATTTTGAGACCGTTTATCCATTATTATTGTTCTTAAATTGTAGGTAGTAATTATAATTACAGATGATTTGATTTAAAATATAAATAAAATGTAATATATAGTACACCGAGATTTTTCAAAATTAGTATGAATCAAAATCGATAACCCCGGATTTAACCTACACTGATACAACATGCCTACATCAACTACAGCCTGTAAACAAAATTTAAAAAATTTTTTGTTCATTTTTTAAAAAGCATCTAGAATCTAGACAATAATAGACCTAATACAATAGTCGTTACTAATAACAAATTTTTGTTTCAAAGTAGTTGACGAATTTAATCAAATCATTTATTTACACTCTTCTAATCTGTACATAAGAGAATAATAATTTGACCACGTTAGTTTAAAACGAATCTTGAATTAAAAAACTAGGTTGATACTGACATTTAAAAAAAAACGAAAACTAAAATAAATAAATATGTGAATTTAATTGTTTAATAAATGATAAATGACAGAGGTGAAAACGTGGTAATTGTCTTTGTTCAAAAAAATAATGGGTTGAAGGGACAGTTTGCAGTTATCAAATAATTCAAATCGCAACTCGAGGTATCAAAGGTACACAGAAGTAATACTCGGAACTCAACTCAAACTCATGCTTCGGCTATTCCCCAAACTCAGAGAAGATTCGTGGTGGCTTTTAGATTATAGGCTCTTTTGTGGTTTTTATTTGCCAAAGATTCAGAAAATTGACGAAGGAGGACCCGTTACTTGTTTGGAAATGATTGTAGTTAATTATAAGTCTAAAAAATTTGAGCAGCCAAACCGTGTATTACAAGCAAATTTTTTATAGATTTATAATTTACCATATTTAGATAACGATATTTTTCTTGTAAACAATATTTTAAAACGAATATAATTTGGATGTGTTGAATTTGAAGTTACATTATTTAATAATAAAGGAATCTTTTCAAGCAATTTTTCTGTTGATAAACATCCATTATTTCATATCTAATTATCTAATAATATTTAGTAAAGAAAGTCTATTGAAAATACTCGTGAAACCGTATTCAATTATTTAATTCGACCAGCATTATAAGCTTCAAATGAATTACAAACACAATAAGTTACTATGTAATCAACTACGATTGTTCTTTTTTACAAATCTAATATTCTCTTATCGTTCTCACTATTTCTTGATGCCCAGAAAAGTAAAATACCTTTTTGTTTTGATCCAATTCATACAGGTACTTCGTAGTGTGCTCTGAACGATTCAGTGTAATTTTAGGCGTTATCACTTACATCAATACGGCCATCTCTTAGTAGCTCTTCTAATAGGTATACTGGTATACTACACCTTTATGAGCTCGTAAAATGCTAAATGCTGCTTTATAATATTCAGTTTTGGCAATATTATCATTTATTTTCTTTCTTAATGCATACCCCATTCCGGCAGTTGCAAATCCTCCTATTGCTGCTATTTGCATCAATGCTACTATACTATACAACAATACTAATCGGCATTGTAATTTTATAAGTATTAATTAATCGAATATTAAGTTCTACGTTTCAAACTGAGAGTCTGAGAGGTTATGTTTATTGTTTATGTTTACGTTTATACGTTTTCATAAATGAACATGCTATAGTAACTGTCAAAAGATTAATCTACGTACAGCAGTTTTTAAGTTTTAAATGGTTCTAAAGTGTGGCATTGCAGGTGCAGGTAAAATAAGTACCAGTTTGCTATATCAGTATCGGTACTACCTAACGATCTGCATGAATTGAGAGCAGTTGCTTCGCAAAATCTCCAACGAGCTCAACTATCTTCCAAAGACTTGAACATTTCGAAAGCATAATGGCAATTACATAAGTTTAGCCGAAGATAATGAAATTGGTATAATTACGTGCATCATTTTATATAGTACACGTATTTTACATAACCTTAACAATTTTGTAGATATTGTATACGTTGAAAATTTAAATACGCAGCACTAAAAGTAGCCAAGTTAGTGTTGAGTCGTCATGGAAAACACTTGTTATGCGAGAAACCTTTTACTATAAAAGAAAGAGGTACTTCCGAGTTGATCGAATACGCTCGTAGTAAGCACTTGTTTTTGATGGAAGCGATTTGGTCACGTTGTTCTCCATCATACGTAAAACTCCAAAAATTAAGTCCGATTTGATTGATGACGTCATGTATATTAATTTACACTACATTCAGAAGAGCTTTTGATTGTGTCGAACGCTTTCAGTAAGAGTGTCGTATTAAAATAAAATTTTTGTAAAGTTTTTCTTTTAGATATAAAGATATGGGCAGAGGCACAATATTAGACTTGCGAATATACGCTCTTCGATTAGTACAGTTTATTTGCGAAAAAGAGGAACCTATTTCAACCGCCAGTAATGAACATTTGAATCAAAATGGTGTCGATGAATCTGCGAGCGTTATACTAACATATTTTGATGCTAAAACTGCTATTATTATAACACATGTTTGCACAAATCTGCCTAACAAGGCCGTAATTATAGGTATTAAAGGAAAGGTGTAGTACGAAATTACACTTTTCAGTTTGAAAAAGTATTCCGAGTACTTATTACCAATGCGATAATTCATATTATTTATGTAATTGCTAATTATACCGCGTATTTTACTACATTGTTGCTAAAATATTTCAATATGTGCACTTACATATTATTATCTTCACCTTTTAGGCGAGAAAATTTTCTTAACACACAAAAACTTTCTCAAAAAATAGACTCTTTCGAATTTCAAACAATATGGCCGCCAAATTGGCGCTTACATGTAATAACACGAGTTTAACTAAGTATTCTAGTATTACCAATGCGATATTTCATATTTTTTTTTTAAAATTGCTAATTACCACGTATTTTTCTACATTGCTGCTAAAATTTTTCAATATGTGCACTTACCTATTTTACCTTTTAAGCGAGATAAATTTCTAACACAAAAACTTGTTGCGTTTGAATTGAAAACAGCGGAAAACAGAATGGCTGCTAGCTTAGCGCAACTTATACGCAAACAGATTGTGGCGCGCTCTTACGATATTTCGGAGTACTAAATTTATTTAAAAGTTTTTGCTGCCAGTTTTATATTTTTTTGATTATGTACGGCCGCGCTAGCATGCAAATTGAACCTGTAGATATAATTTTATCTTATCGGTATACTGACATGGACACGGTCTAGCACCGAGGGCAAAATAGAATTCTCTCCTGAATGTGTATAGTACTATTTTTGCACGGTCCAAATAAATAATAATAAGAAAATCAATTAGGTCGCGTTTATATTGGCGAGCGGTGAGCGATAAGCGTTGAGAGTTACAGCGGTGTCACGTGTACCTATATCGAGAAAAGTACTAAGCTGTTAGTAGTAAGATATACATATTGTCGTGATCTCTTTAAAAAAATACTCAAGAACATAGATAAACTTTTCAATGTCTTATCTCAGGGTTTATTTATTTTTCACCAAAAATTCATAAAAACTGCATTTTTGTATTGTGATATGGAATGTCATTTTTATTTTCACAATTTCAATAGATTCTTACAACTAGTCAATTTCAAATAAATTTTTATAATTTCAAATAAATATTTCACAATTTCAAAAGGTTCTCTCACCAAGCTCTTTCTCGTTGATGGAAAATTTCAATTTTCTTCCTTTTTTTGTTTTATACCAATGCTTAACAATTTACTTCAATTATGAAATTTTTTGCATCAACGAAAATTCACCTCGTGGGTATGCCTTTTTCCTTTATTAAACTTTAGCCTAAATGTTACTAACCCTTTTTTTATGTTTTTATCACTGTTATTTACGTTAATGCATGCATGCGTTAAATCCACAGCTAGCAAGCCTTTTTCAATTTCTTCTATTTTCCAAAAACTATTTGCTTTATCCAACGTCCAATACTTCGTTTCTTTATTTTGTTTCTACTTTCTTCCTAAATTGCCTTTATCAGTTTTAGAATTCAACTTCTTGTACATCTTCCATCCACTTTTCCATGCTGACTTTATTCCGTTTAACCTTGTTTTACTCAAAATTACAACTCTTCCCGTTTCTTTCCAATATTGCGTTTAACACCTTTCCAATTCTTTTAAATTTTAATTCGTGTCTCTTTGTTTTAATTTATCGAGGGTCTTTGTCTAACTTAGTTTTTCTGTTACACAACCGACCTCGGCAAGTCTGGAATACGAACTAATTCTGTTTCTCTATATTTTTTTCATCACTAGGAACTTCACTTTTTGTTTTTTTTTTATAAATTACCACTAGTTTACATATTTATTAAATTTAAATAAAACCCTAGTTTTCATACCACAACAATATATATTTGGATGTTCCGTGGTAGTAAGTATGTCGCTGTCCAAGTCGATCCATTTGCTGTGGTTTTTGGAAAATTCAATGCTATGTAGAAAGCTTTTCTATTAAATAGAAAAAAGAAAAGAATTGGGATTCACCATCTAAACAAAAGTAGATTGATAAATGGTGAATTTTATCAATTGTATTACGAGTTGCGTAAGGACTCATCGCGATTTTTTAAATTTTTAAGAATGTCAGTTTTGTAAATTAAGATTTTTTCACGAGAAAACTTTCTATACCTGACCACAGGTTGTTACATATAAACTGAAACTATTAAGAAATCCGTCGTTTTGCATATTTTATATATGCATCACTCCCTTCGGATATCTCATGCATTGAGCTCGTTCATGTCATGAGTATGACTTATGACTGTATCGCTAAAAATGGCAAAATATGGAAAATTTACAAATTTTGTACCCTAGTATCTCGGATACTATTAGGTCTACAGAAACTATTTTGGTCTCAAAGTGTAGAGAATTTAGTCTAATTTTAAAAAGTATTTTACTGACAAAATTGACGTCAAAATTGACAAAAACTGACTGCTTGTGGATAAAATTTAAATTACCGAAGATTCTTCTTGGTTTAAACAAAAGAAAAATTTATAGACTCTTAAAAGTTAATGTATAAATTATTATTTAAAAATAAATTAAGCTTTTCTTTGGGAAACTAAAAAAATTTACATTTAAAATTCAAATATTAACCAAATTGTAGTTGGTACTAGTTAGTGTCAAGTAAAGTAACTAAATCCACCATCTTCATGTTAGTGCAGTAAGCTGAAGTGACGCCATAACGAGGTTTACGCTGTGGTGTGCTTGAATTTTTCAAGGAACCGAATTATGAGTGATTATACAGCAGTTGCTCCTCCTCAACAGACTTTTAATCAATCATCTGCTTTTGCTGCAGCAGTACAACGTGCCAAACAGGTAAGAATTAGAATAATGAACGAATAATGGAAGTTCACGTGTTTGAAGTATATTTAGTGAACTTGAAATTTTTTTCAATGCTTTGGTAGTATGTTAATGGACTCTTAAACTAATTAAATTCCGATTTTTAGATCGCCGCAAAAATTAATCCAGGTGCCAATCCTAACGAGAGACCTCCTAAGCGCTCATTGGAAGATGGTTTAGGTAAGCGTTTGATTGTTTGTATTCACAGATAAGCATATTATCAAAAAGTCCTCGTTTAACATTACTTTGTTTAAAAGTTTTATAGTTCGTTTCTTATTAGTCGAAAGTGTTTTACGAATGTTGTTTTTAAATTATTAGACCCTGAACCAAAAAAAATGGCCGGAGGTGGATTAAATAGTGCACCACCACCAGTAGCTGCACAAGCTATAACACAAGTAACTAACCGTGCTCCACCACCAACTCAATCCAACATCATCAGTCCTCCTCCAGGACTAGGTGTACCACCCAATTTAAGTGGTTCCACCGGTCCACAATTTAACGAAGACATTAAAGTACCTGATAAAATGGTTGGATTAAGTAAGTGCAAACGTTTTTAAAAACTATTGTATTATTTTTCCAAAATCATAATCAACAGAATTTTTTATTTATTTCTACCGAAAAGTATAATAATGATGAAATGAAACCATAAACTTTAAAGCTTTTTAAGGTATACTATGTGGGAAGTCGAGTCTCAAAATTGGCAAACTCAACTAGTAATAATTATTCTTCTTTATGTCGTGATTATATTCGTAATTTCAATTTATAACAAATAGGGAAGATTCGATACTGGTATACTGCAATAATAATAATAATGATGAAATGGCGTCATTTACGTTTTAACGAGTTTATAAAGTAGGGTTAAAATTCAGCACAACTGAGAATTACTAACACATTTCAATATCGATATACCGATTTATGCATTTATTAATAATTTATTTTATATCTAACAAACTTTTAATTTCATTAAATAAATCGACAATTGAATTACTATATTATTACAGTAATTGGACGAGGTGGTGAGCAAATTACTAGATTACAGTCTGAATCTGGTTGTAAGATCCAAATGGCTCCAGACTCGGGGGGTCTTCCTGAACGTATTTGTTCTTTATCTGGTAATCGAGATGCAATAAATCGTGCCAAGGAACTCATCACAAATATTGTTCAACAAAGGGGCCGCACTGAAGGTTTAGGGGGCATCGATTTGAGCACCTTACCAATGTCTCAAAACAACTATCAAGGTACATATCTCAATATTCTGTACCGATTCTTTTTTTTTTTTTTGGTTTTGTATTAATTGACAATGTTTATTTTATTTATGTAGTTGCTACTGAAATTTGGTTCGTCTTTTTAGTTTGTGCATGTATTACATTTACCCAATGTAGTATTCACATATTAGTTATTCAAGCGTATTACTTGATAGTTTGCATTGAGTCGACTAGATAAATATTACTCGCAGAATGTGGGTTTTTAACGGTTTTAAATAATAATAGATTAATTTTTCTGCAGATTCATTGCTTAATTTAACAAAATATTGCTTAAAGAAGTTTACTTTATCTCTACTTTTATTATGTGTAACTTTAGCCCTGTAAGGTATTATAGGATTTTCTATCTCATGGTTGACAACCAGCTAACAATAATTCCTCGTACCAATTTCTTTATACCTATTGATTTCCAACAATTGGTAACTTTATTCCCGATATTTGGTCTAATTTTTGAAATTTTTGTCGATCAATTTGATTTTGATTTTGGAAATTTTAATGGGAACTTATTTTTGTGTTAAGTATTGTGTTTCTTTTGTTTCTATAAGTTTTTTTTTGTAAATTAAGGACCAGGAATGAACAACAGTAATCAAGGTATGGGCGGCGGTGGCGGTGGAGGAGGAGGAGGAGGTAGTGGTAGCAGCGGAGGCGGTGGTGGTGGAGGAGGAGGGGGAGGCGGAAACGGGCGCAATTTTGTCGAAATAATGGTACCCGGGCCAAAAGTCGGACTTATAATAGGAAAAGGTGGCGAAACCATAAAACAATTACAAGAAAAAAGTGGAGCCAAAATGGTTGTTATACAAGATGGCCCTAATCAAGAATTAGAAAAACCACTTAGAATTAGTGGAGATCCTAGTAAAGTTGAATATGCGAAACAACTAGTATACGAATTAATTGCTGAAAAAGAAATGCAAGCGTATAACAGAAGAGGTGGCAGTAATGGCGGTGGAGGTGGAGGCGGAGGCGGTAGTGGAAGCAGTAATGGGCGTAATCAAGATGATAGACAACAATATAACGAATATGGAGGAAACAATGATGTCGAGGTTTGCAGTTAATAATTAATGGAAATATCCGAGTATTATTTGATAATTATACAGGTATTAGTACCACGAGCTGCCGTTGGAGTCGTTATAGGTAAAGGAGGAGATATGATTAAAAAAATTCAAGCCGAGACCGGAGCAAGAGTTCAATTCCAACAAGCAAAAGAAGAAGGACCCGGTGAACGTAGATGTTACCTTTCAGGTAGACCTCAAAATGTTGAGCAGGTATATTTCAACAATCGATGTCTTTTTATGTGTTGATATAATTGTTTCTGTAGGCGCGGCAACGAATAGAAGAATTAATCGATAGCGTCTGTAGAAGAGAAGACGGTGGTGGAAATCGTGGGCGAGGGGGTGGTCGCGATCGATTTGACAATAGACAAAATAGAAACGGAAGCCAAGAATTTTCTGGGTGGGACGATAGAAGAAATCAGCAGCAACCCCAAGAAGTTACTTTCACTGTACCAAGTTCAAAATGTGGTGTCATAATTGGTCGAGGTGAGAAAACAAACTTTTGCTTTACTAATAATCTTGAAACGAATGGATCCTTCTTTGTAGCAGTAAATAATTAGTATTAAACTTCTTTTTCGTTATTAGGAGGAGAAACGATTAAGTTGATAAATCAACAGTCAGGAGCACATTGCGAGTTAGATAGAAGATCACAAAATCAACAAGATAAAACTTTTATTATTCGAGGGGAACAGGAGCAAATAGAAACTGCTAAGCGTATTATTAGCGAAAAAGTTCAAATGCCGCTTAATTTTATTTCTGTGGGAGTTAGTAACAATCTTCCGACTGTACGTTTTCAATTCATTTCTACTGTCTTGTTACTAATAAAAGTATTATAGGCTTATCCCGGTATGGCGCCACAAGGATATACACCACAAAATTGGAATGCACCCGCTTTTCAACAGCAATGGGGAGTACCTGGACAAGGTAGCGAGAGCGCATCACAACCACCAAATTCTGTTCAAGTTAATCCATCTACTGGACAACCCGATTATTCGCTACAATGGGCAGAGTATTATAGGTCCTTAGGAATGCATCGTGAAGCAGAGGTTATTGAACAACAGGTAATGTTATTTTGTCAAATTGCAATTACCATACGTAATAGCGTTAATTTATTTTTAGGCGAAAAATAAAGGAGTTGCAACACCTACCGTACAACCAACGGGCGCCCCAGCACCTCCAGTTGGTGGCCCTGCTGTCAACAATTCGGTACCTGCACCATCTAATGGATCTCAACCAGATTACAGTGCTCAATGGGCCGAATATTACCGAAGCTTAGGGAAACATAAAGAAGCCGAAGCTATCGAATTACAAATGAAAGCTAAGGTATAAATTATTGTTTATGCTGAAGATTAGAGCCAAATATTTTGTGGTTGATAGGTTTTTATAAGTTGAATTTCTTTTTTAGGTCGTTCAAGGTGGAACACAAGTTACAGCAGCTCCGTCGGCAGTTCCAGGTGGTGCAGCTCCTTCTGCAAGTGGAAATGTCTATCAGCAACCTTATGGTGCTTACCAACAGGCTTCCACAGGTAAAATTTTAAAGATTTCCTTTCTTTTTGATAGGTTTGGAGTGACTATCGTTTTTACTTATAGGGTATTATCAAGGACAAACGCAGGGTTCGGCGCCTCCAAGTATGCCTCAGGGACAGTACGGGTTTTCTGGATACGGATATGGAGGCGGCAACAACGCCCAAGAAAACTAAATTCTGTAAAATCGTAAGTAATACGAGGCTTTTTAATTATTTTTATTTTTCTTACGACACTGAACTTGATATTTTAAAATATGTTATAGTTTTAAACTTATGTCGCATTTTTATCTGCGTTATATCTTTTTATATTATGTACTATCGAATTTCATATTTTTATGTATCAATGTGCTATTTTTTGGTATTTTTTATTTGTGTACTGTGAACACTGTCTGTTGATATATTTGATGTACTCGAGTGCGCACTCCTATCTTAGGACTTGCAGCATATGGAACATGGAAGGATCTTTATTCTGTACCATATTTTTTATTCGTGTGATATACTTTTTACAGAAACTGTACTAGGAATTTGTTCATGCCGATTCCGGTTTTCTGCAGTTTACGAAATTTGAGTTTATATGTCGATTTTTATGAATTTTATGTGCCCCGAATCTTATTTATGCTCTTATATTTTGTCGTATTTAATTTATTATTGGTCGATATGTGGAACGATTTATGCAATATTAATTTATGATACATGCACATATTTTATATTTACATTTCCTGTTTATTATATGCAAATAGGTGTTTTTTTATTTTTGTGTTGATCGATATTTACTTAAAATAGAATTGTGATTTATATAATTGTATGCACTCCATAATTTTATAACTTATACATCCGAATCCAGTGGACAGTGTTGGTGGTACATATTTTCAGGAAATGTGGACCAGATAGATATCAGTTATAATTGTGATTTACAGATTTTAGCAGATACCAGTCGAGACCATGGTGAATGTGGAATTATTTACTAGCTTTAAGAATTTGTTATAGTTTATGTAATTTTATATTGTAAGGTATTACTTAATTTTGCCGATTAATTCTTAAAAATGATATCGATATCAAACTAGTAAGGCATAAAATGATAGAATAAGGCTTGATTATTTTGTTTATAAAGTTATCTCGTATTTTATTTTCTAGAAAATGCTTGATTTTAAATTATTTATGTCTTAAATAACCGTTTTTACAACTCAAAATATTTATAAGAGTACACAATTTTTACCTTTTTTTATAGATCGTATGGGGAATTTCGATTTCAATGTGTTAACGCAATAATGTGTATGCTATGAGTATGTTGTTTAGGTTAGGTTTCAAAGCAAATCAGCTGTTGGCTGAAAGAGCTGCCCGCTCGAGCAACCACAGGATAGCATTTTGGTAAGAGTTCGATGAAAACATTAACTATTATTAAAATACTTTGTGGTGTATTTAAAATGAAATGTTTCGTATGTTGAAAAGTCCTCTTCTTTATCCACTTTTAAAATTACATATCCTAATCGGTCGATGTTATAATCGTGTTTTGTTGCATAATCTTCGATACTAATGAATTTAAAAACTTCGAAGGTCTGAGAGTACAATTTCAGCATTAATTTTGCATATACATACTGTTTTGAATTTGAAATATTTTTGTGCTTGTAAATGAGTTTAAGTGTGTCTTTCATTATTAGGTATATTATTGGTAAATACATGTCGTGAGCCGTATTGGCCATCGGTGCATTATAATATATTATTTGAAACAAGGTACATCGAAGTGATTATTTATTTTTTGCTCGAGACTACGTTTACTTTTTTGGGTAACACTTATTTTTTGTTATCATTACGATTTTGAATATTCACCCTGCCTGAGATTATTTATTTATCTATTCAAAATTAAAATATAAAACATACATAAATTGATAAATATAACATTTTCGTGCACATTAATTTTAAGATTCCTCAAACTTAATTTTAAGGTCTAACTAAAACATTTTGAGTGAGTAAATTTTAGATAAGGCCAATTTTTATGCAGATAAAAACATTTTTCAAATGACCATTATTTTCATGATAAAACAATTTTTTTATTATTGTTTTTTTCATGTCTATCAATTGCCCTAATCTAAAATTCTTTTAACGCAGATTTCAGCATCTTAGCAAATGGCAAATCTTCTCAAAATACATCATTTATGAATGTAAATTACATTTTCAGACTAGTTACAGATCAACTGCGTGTCCCTTAAGTATGTGTATTAAATATCCGAGATTATTGATTTAATTAGAAATAGATTTATAATTTAATGTGAGAAGATGTTTATTTTTTTTTAATCATTACAGGTAAAGTTGCAAATTTTAAATATGTAAGTATATTGTAATCAACTCTCATAGTTGCTATGTATTTTATTTCATGCAATTGTACCGTAATTTAAATATTTCCAAATAAACATTTCAAAAATTTGCTTTATTTATTTTATAGATTTTTTTTTCAAAATACAGGAAAACCGTTTTCAATAACTGATTTGAATACGTTCAGACCTACCTGAAGTGTGTATATTATTTGTTTCTCAAATAAAAATGAAGTACTGAAACTATTTACAGTGTTTTATTTAAATTTTTTACTTTCTGACCCTGTAGGTTTGAAGTGATTGGGAACAATAATTTAAGGAGCATTTTAATTTAAAAGGTATAATGATTGTTTTCCACTCCTAGCCTTAGAACCTATCATTATTAACCTCTCTTGGAGTTGTGAAATTGATTTACACCACCTCTTGCTTACAACTACGTGTCTATAATAAAACCTGTCGATTACGTTTCTCGAAATATAGTTTTATTTAAAAGTATTTTATTTTTTTGGCAGAAATATATCGTGTATACTATTGTGCTTACTTCTCGTTTACGTCCGAAGGTACACATCTTTTTTTCCTACATATTAGATATCTAAATGAATACCTCCAGTTGGAACGTCAGTTGAAATTACTTCCATCAAACGTCAATTTAAAAAAATGAAATCTTGCTATGTGATGTCGTGTACCTACTTAAATTTATAAAACTGACTGTTGATATCAAATTCAAAATCATTTAATTATGGCGCTTTGTACCTCTGGGTACAATCCTGGCTTTAGATCTATAATAGTACCCTTCTCAATCTTCGTGTATAAGTATATATTATAGTATTTGTTCGTTTCATAATCTGGATGCAAAGTGTTATTTTTCTCTTATGTAAAAATAATATCTGAAAAAGCATTTCTAATTTTGAATGTTTATTTTGAGATTTTGTATTTTGATTGTGTATACTGATGCATATTTGGTACTTGCTTTTCTTGCTCCTTGAATGATAATTACCAGATTCGGTAGTTTGGTTTGGAGAGGTTCCGCTGGTACATGTAATGGACTTATTTGTGCATATAACGCTATTATACACTGACAAATAATTAGTGTACGTAATGTAATGTAATTTTTGTATTTACCCAAACTGTAGCACCCCCATGGTCTCGGGTGGTGGCGACTGGCAGTCTGTCATTTACATTACTTATCTCTAGATCCGTTCTTCGCTGCTAGTGCTAGATATTATAAATTATACACCATCTAGAGAGCTTTATATTAAGAAGACTCTCAAACTCAAATAGATAGATGAGTTGCACTTTTCTTTTTATTCCTTTCTTCTCGTCAATTATTATTTAAGAAAAATGATACTGAGCATCTCTGATGTCTGATACTGAGCATTTTCATTTGTTCACACGCATGCACTAGTAAGTACCTATCAAAGAACCATTTTTTGATAAAACAATTTCAAAACGCTTAACCCTAAGCGTATACCTATAACGATTTAAGAATATCATTTTAGCAACACTTCTAAAGGGGAGAGGGGCCAGTCATAGGGGACGATCTATACCTACATATAATTTGTTGCTGTTGTATTTATGATAGTTATAATTTTTTATTGGAATATACTGAGTTGGATACTTAGTAGGCCATGACGTATTAGGGTATTAGAGTCTAATAAGTAGACTATGACAAGTAACTAAAAAGAAGTCGAGAGGCTATGAGCGTCAGCATTCAAAGTTGGTTCGAAACTCGAAACCTCAGTATATTATATTGTTACCGCGCGGCTAATGGCCAGGTCCTAAATAAAAAGCGTTTTTAGCGCTTTAGACAAAGTCTACGATTCCACAAGGAATTGCAGATTATAACTAAAATGTACGGGTTTTATCCCCTTGCTCAATGTGGGAGTTTCCAAAAAATTGTGGGAGTAAAACTCTTAAACAGAAAATGCTAATTTAAAAAATATTTGTAAAAAGAGTAGCAGCAAATTCAAATGAGAATATCGTACTTATTAACTGGCACCTCTCGATTTTTCTGTATGTCAAACCTTTAATCAGGTGGTCTCGTGGTTTGGAGCCGACCTGAAGCTGTAGGTTTGTAATCATCTTAGCCCTTAGCAGTAGTTGAACTGAATACTCAATAATAGTAGGTACATGAAAAACTTGCAACAATAAACCAAGTGCGTAAATCGTTATTAATTAGAAGTCCAACTGTTGTTCCACTGAGTGTGCAAAAAATCAGTAACAAAATTTCTAACAAAGTAGTCTTTATTCTTGTATAATTTTAAATGACTAATTGAAACGAAAATTCACGGACCTGTTGCACCTAAAGGTTCTGCGGCGTTGCAAACACTATAGATTTGTTACGCGTCCGGAATCTGCGTTGTTCACACAGTTTTCATCTCATTACAAATCTGAATTTACTAATAATAATATAACAAAAATTCTAAAATTTGCACAAAGTTGTTAATTAACGAGTGATATTCTAGGTACAAAGTATGTATACCAACAAAGTGAATCTTCAACATCGAACTAAAATTTAATTCATTTTTAGAAATGCTCCACAAAAATTGGAAGATATATTATTTATTGATTTTAATTTCGTTTGAGAACAAATTAGGTAGGTGTCTTTCTTAATGTTATGAATTACTGTAAAGCGTTATTTCATCTTCAGTTAATTGTGATGAAGAAGAAGAACATTCGAGTACTATAGCAACAGATTTAGATGATGATTGGGACGATGAAGATTCTTCTGAAATAGACGACGATAGTAGAATTTACAAGAATCCTAGAAACTCGCCTAGTACGCTTTGTCCAAGGGATGAAGAGCAAGCTACCTTATTGGTAATATTTAAAATCTTTGTCGTATTATTTGATAAGTATAGAAAACAAACTTTTTTTATATAGAACCAAAAATGTTTAAGAAAATGTTCATCAGATGAAGATTGTAAAAGCAAAAAGAAGAAATGCTTGTGCGATGGTGCTTGCGGAATGTCATGTATAAAACCAGGTAAAAATTTTACTAAGACGCTATAATTTCGAGATCCATTCCCGTTTTTTAATAGATCGAGAATGTCCGGAGCCGGAACAAATAACGTTAGGAAGTGTTTCGTCTAGTGGTCGACTTTTTGGTGGAAGAGCTACATATACTTGCCAGCATGGATATCACGTAGTTGGTTTACAAAGTCGAAATTGTCAGGCCGATGGTCAATGGGCTGGCAGTCCACCGGCATGCAAACAAAATAGTACGTAATTTAAAAGTGTGTTTGGATTTCAAATAATTTTATCGAGTATAGTTTATTGTCTATCGCCTCCAACCATCGATCACGCCAGGCATAACGCTTTATCTGAACAGGCAACTTTCGATTTGGATTCGACGTTACAATATTATTGCCATACTGGTTATGTCACGAATGGTTTTCCTAGAGCTAAATGTTTAGCTATAGACGGTCAAGCGTCTTGGTACGGTCCTGATATTTCGTGTGAACGTGAGTGAATTTCAAGTAGGACAAAAGTTCTTAACGCTCAAGTCTTAAAACAGCTAATAGGTAATTAGCAAATAATATCATTTTGTAGCCCGTTCGTGTGGACCACCAACTGATATTTCCCACGGTTGGCATGCCGGCGAGTGTTACACTTTTGGTTGTCGCATTTCTTATCATTGCGCCGATGGTTTCGAATTAGTGGGGCGAAACGAGAGGTTTTGTCAGTCGGACGGAACTTGGACCCCTAAAGAATTGCCTACATGTGTTTGTAAGTTTAATTTTGATTTTTCTGTAACGCAATTTCTTACCAGTCTACGCTTTGAATTTGAATACCACAAATCGTCATAAGAGAGATGGTATTTTATTGTTAAAAAGGAGTAGAATTTTTTGTTGGTGGTTTTCGTGTGTTGTGGTTACAGCCGTACAATGCCCACCACCCGAAAATCCTCGCCATGGGAAAGCCATCTATACATCGTGTAGTTATAACTCTGTAGTGAGCTATGAATGCAAATATGGTTATACTTTGGTAGGTGAGACGACACGACGTTGTGGAGCTGACAAGAAGTGGTCAGGGTCACAACCACAATGCAAAGGTTAGTTCTCGAAATAATTGTCGTATAAAACTTTGTATAAAATAACTGTTTATCATAAAATGATATGCACTAAAGAAAAATTTTGGGCATAATTAAATTTTGTTTTCACCATCCATCATTATTATATATCTTTTGCGTAAGAGTAGAAATAAATTGTGGCCATCCTGGAAGATTGTGGAATGGTTGGTTAGAAAATATCGAAGCAGGAACAGGTTTAGGAGCGTCGATAATTTTTCGTTGTCACGAAGGAATGCGTTTAGAAGGAAATTCGTCGACTGTTTGTCAAATTGATGGTAAATGGCGTTATCCCCTACCAAAATGTTTAGGTAAATATTATCATTTTTCATCGCTTGTAATGAAAAGCACCATTTCAACTCATACTTAATCGCTCTGTTTAAAAGAACAATTTAACCATATAAACTAAATAAAAATGTTTTACTTTGTTAATTTACAGGAACGAAAGTTTGTGTTAATTCGTTAATAAATTTTAGCTCCATGCGTCGTTCCACAAGTGTCCCAGGGGAGAGTAATTCTGTTGTCAAGGAACGATACCGTAATTTCTTCAACTGTAGTTCATGATGGAGAGGCTTTAACTGTAGACTGCAATCCGTTCTACGAGTTTTTCCTGAATCACGCGCCTGTAGTTTGTAATAATGGCACTTGGACTCACATTCCAAAATGTCAACCAGCTAGGTTTGTGAAGTTGACAGTGTTATTGAAAGACTTCCTTTAATTTGCCGATTTAGATGTAAGCATTTACCGAAAGCTCCTAAAAATGGCATGATTATTGCTCCAAAAATGGAACACGGAATGAAAGCTAAGTTTAAGTGCAAGGATGGATTTGAATTGAAAGGAAATCTCTTTATCGAATGTTCTTTTGGAAACTGGACAGGGGAGTTTCCTATTTGTCAAGAGGGTATCGGATAATTTAAAACGCGTGATTGATGAGTTTCTAAAATAATACCTTATTGTAGTTTATTGCCCACACCCAGGGTTGGTCGATAATGGAAAAATCTTACTAGTTGGTAATATGGGGTTGTACGAATATAGACCCTATGTGCGTAAAATTGCCAACAATAAACAAATTATGTACGACTGCGATAAAGGTTACGTTTTAAGCGAGGGCCCTCCGGGAGCTACGTGCATTGGAGGTTATTGGAGTCCCAGAGAGTTACCAAAGTTAGTACGTATGTACTTACTAACATGTCTCTTGTAACTTACAACTTACATAATAATTCCTATTTCGATAGCGGCAGTTTCAAAATCGTGTCTTTTTGGAAGAAATCTAGTTAATGTCGCAATTTATAATTTGTGCTTTCTATTTCTTGTTTAGATGTACTCCAGGTCAACATCCTCGACTTAGATGGAGTCGTAAGAAACGTCGAGCTCTTCTAAAACGTTACAAGAGAGAATTAAATAGAACGATTTATAAAGGAAGTTCGTTTCTAAATTTGTTATGGAAGAAACAACTTGTGAGCAAATCTAAAAAAGTAGTAAAAAGAGCTCTACGAACTGGAAGCGGTAGTAGTAGCAGTCGCACTTTAGGCTTAGGATTGAAAAGTAGCAAATCACAGCCTAACGCTAGACGAAAAAATAAACCGGTAAATAACGATATCAAAGTAGACAAAAAGAAATTATGTACACCATTTACTGATGACTCGTTTGCACAAGTTGAAATTGTAAAATATGGATATGATTCAAGTATTTCTTTTAGTGCAGGTACTGTTATTAATGTAACCTGTTCTAAAGGATACGGTTTAAATTTACCTTCTAATGCTACGATCAAGTGCGTACGCGGTAAATGGAGACCAGCAAAACCAAGATGCTTGCTGTGTAAGTGATCCGATCGAGGCCAATTTGGGTTACTAGCTACTAATTATTTTAGCTCCTTGTACTTTACCTAAAATTGAAAGTGGAGAATACCTATCTGGATATAGAGCTGGTCTTACAATATCAAACGGCTCAAATATAATTTATCAGTGTCATAAAGAAGACAAAAAACCAACTCTACATTCTGTGTCGTGCGTTGGCGGTGAACTAAATCCACTTAATCCGGATTGTACAATAGATTATAATACAGTTTTGAATATTAGCAAAGATAATACCCCATATTATTTAGGAGGCAGTGACATTGTAAAAGGTGGAGACATAAACGCTCTCGACTATGGCGCTATAAAAAAATCGTGTGGACCACCGGCAAAGTAGGTACTTCGAGTATGTCCGATACCAGATAATTGATAATTCGCTTTCTCAGAATTCAAGGGTCTCTCGTTTATCGCAATAGCGAACCTGTAGCCGAGAATGACGCCATGTTTCCAGATGCTACCGAAGTAACTTTTAGTTGCATCGAAAGTGTGATTGACGAAAAGACGACTTGGAAAATAACGTGTGAAGATGGAAGTTGGATTGGAAAGTCGATGAACTGCGGTAAGATATCTTGAATACACGTTTACGCGATTTTACTAATTAGTTTAGATTCTGAAGAGTTACACTCGTCAAAAAATGTCAATGATACTTGCATATACAGAAATCACGAGCCCAATATAGTCTCGTTTTATAACGACCAAAAAATCGTCAAGGACTTGGTCGAATTTCCTAAAGATGCAGTTTTGGTCAGTAGATGTAAAGATATTGGAAAGTTTTCAATGACGGGTGAGTTCGACATTAATATTAGGTAAAACATTTTAAGTGTAATTTAAATATTACTAGGATCCAATTATCGCAAATGCGTCGATGGTGAATGGGATAATCCAAGACCCGTATGTGTCGGTTTAAACCAACATAACGATTACTCGATGGAGAAGGGCCCGACAATTTTGTTTCGTCACGAATTGGGTCCCATCGCTCAATCAAACGAAGGCAAATTGATTGTTTATCCAGGCGTTGTTTTACACATGGAGTGTTTGTGGATGCGTCGTTTTGGGGCTCCCAAATGGACAGTTAGTCACGACTTTAGGTAGGTACAAACTGCAGTTTTCTTTCTTCTTATCAATCGAATTTTAGACAATATCCACAAAATTGGTCCATGGATCCAGGCAGAGATTCTCAGTTGGAATTCAGATTAACTATTAATTATGCTTCAAGAGAAGATTCGGGAATATTCACTTGTGCAACTCCAGCTCGATATAGCCACTCAGTTGAAATAATCGTTAAAGGTGTTGTTTTTAATTGCAAAACTTGTCCAAGTTTTCATATAAGTATTTTTCAGCTGTTCATTGTCCAGAAATACCGAAGCGTAGAGGATTAACTTCAAATACAGAAAGTACTAAAATGAACTCGCACGTAAAATTTACTTGTGAAAATGGCAACGCTTTGATTGGTACATCCGATATAATATGTTTACCTTCTGGTAATTGGAGTTCTCCATTTCCAATTTGCGAAAGTATAAGTTGTTGTCAATACATTTATTTGGTAATAAATTGTAAAATTTTAGGCATCGAGTGTGGTGAAGTTGGGGGGGTTTTGCCGCCTCACTTGAAAGTAACAGTCATATCTAGAGATGTGGGAGGACGAGCAACATTTAGTTGCTCTTCGGGATTTGGCTTAAATGGGCAACATCAAACAACTTGTCTTTCTACTGGCGAATGGTCTTCACCTTTTCCAAATTGTACAGGTAAATTTTACACGTTTAATCGTCTTTTACGGATTAAATATTTTATTTATGCCTATAATAATAGAGGTGCAATGTGAAACTCCTGGAGTACCCGATCATGGCTATATTCAAGGAACCGGGCCTTATAAGGCTGGTGATGTAGTTCAGTACAATTGTAACAGCGACTTTATGATAGATGGTCAACCGATTATTGCGTGTCAAGACAATGGACGCTGGTCAGGGCCCATTCCTAAATGTAAGTATTACTTAGCAATGTTTTTATTATAAAAATCTAAGCTACGCTAAACATAATTTAATGGAATAATGACGTAGATGAATGACGCGTCAAACTTTCAATGACAATAAAAAATGCTTCTTTTAGGATACACCAAATATGATAATAGGTAAGATACGCTTGACGGTTAAATCATTTATCATTTTGGGAATATTAACCAATGTCAAGTCTTCATTGTTTTTAAACAAAACTTGATGCTCATATTGTATAGATATCTCTAGCAGTCCAATTGAATTAAGACCATTTAAAAAAGTCTCACTTTAAATGCGTTATTAGAATTAGTTAGGATACAAAGGGTGCCTCAAAATTGTGTGGGTACTGAGTTACTACAGGTTTTTAGAAGTCCCAAATAAGTCGATTGGACTAAATTTAGGAATTATCTACATATCAAAACGCTTTGTATGTTTGTGAGAGGATTTTTAAGTTTTTAAGTGGGTAGTACACAATAATACGCAATAATTGACGGTTTTACATTGTGCCTACTAGTTTTATTATTTCTCTCTTGTAAGAAACCTTATCTCCTATCAATTTGGTGGAAACTCCACTGGAATGAAAGTGATAGCTACACGGAACAGTTATTGATGCGAATCTAAAGCTCGAAGAGGGGAGGCACGACACTAGGGCCAAATGAACGCACATTCTCTCTTCCTTTCGCACTTTCTTTTCTTCCATATGGGGATACTCACCATGCCAAATTTTATTCAAATAAAGCGAAACGTTTCTTAGTTAAATAGAAATAAAGGACTGGATTAGATAAAGTTTCTTATACAATGCATTTTTCTCACGGACGAACAAATCGTTATGATATGTAGATTTTTGGAGTGAATCAATCTACTAATTTTAGGACACCCTGTATAAGTAAAAGTCATTTAAGCTTTTCCACACTATTTATCTGTCTGTTGTTCTTTTGAAAGGCATTCAAGCTTGTTCGTATCCTGGAACGATCATCAGCGGTCGAATGTCTGCAGTTAAGTTCTATTACAAAATAGGCGAAAACATAACGTTTGTGTGCGACGAACATCTCGCATTGAACGGCGCAGCTATGCTAAAATGCTTGAAAAATGGCAAATGGTCTAACACCATACCAACATGCGTATCGTCAACCACTCCGAGTGGCATATAATCACTTGATATTTGCATATCTCTTCAATATCTATTATCCACGTTTAACATCACTGTATAAACAAATTAAAATTTTATGTAGAACGATTTGTTTCTTAAAGTGTAAAAATGCAATATAATGTACAACTTACAAACTATGTATAAATAGATAAATGTAAAGACTGTTGATGTTGTTATAAGTTATAACATAAATGATTTTCTACGCGCTCGTAGAAACACAGAACGACTGCTGTTTTTATTACTGTTCTGGAACTTTGCGGACAATAAGGTTAGACGTGATCATATTTACTATTTTTTTATGTTTTAGCTTCTTTTACGAACTACGAAGACCACGCTTATAATTTAATTTTTCCTAAACGAGGTGAAAACTCAGAACTTAATTGGTGCCATTGTTCTCGCACTTAACCCTAAGAGGCGCACGTAATAGAATTAGCCACCCAATTACCTTCTCAAGCAGAAATTTAGCTAGACTATTTTTTACCTACACATAGTTTGAAATTGAAACTACTATATAATATTGGATGTAAATAGACACGCTTGTGGTTTGATATTTTTACGGTGGCTCCGCACATCTGGATTAAATTAAATTTTGCCGTTACCGTAAAATTTTATAGCAGAGTATGTCTTTCCAAATTTTGAAAGTTATTAAATCACCCAAAAGTCTTTTGAAAAATATTGACATTTTGAAGTTGTTTTCTAATATTGTTTCCTAAACGTACGTTATGATAAAAGTGCGGTCTTTAGAACATTCTTATTGATTTGCTATAGGTATAGGTTACAAGTGCAGCCTTAAATTTTAATTCTATAATAAATAATTTTGTTTTACATTTTTTCTACCGAAGCATACACACATATTATATAGTTGTGTCTAGCTCAGGTATTTCAGGATTTTATCTTGAACAAAATGGTATGTTCTGTTTGCGTGGGCGTCTATTTTTTGTCCTACAAAAAGCTGAATGCTACGTAAAAAACGACGTGCTTTTTTAATTGGATCTTGCTCAACTTTATCTCAATTGAAAGGTCAGATAATGAAAAAAAATCAAAAAACATTCGATCACTATTCTCTACGTTAGTTTGTGTATAAAATCGGAATCCGAATGGATGGAGGTGATGCGTAGGTTCTTACCTTTCATTTATGATTAACCTGAACAAAATCGATTGTATCGTTCTAACTTCCAACACAGAAAGCGCCTACAACTCGAGCAGTTATTACATTGCAGCTTCATTCTAGAAGACAAAAAATTTTCCTAAACATCAAAATTTGTAGCCAACTTTCAATTTTTAAAACTCTCGACAAAAATTGCTTTTAGAGAAGAACTAACCACTGCTAGGGATACACTCGAGTAAGTTCTCTGAATTGTTAGTTTCAATTTTTGGTTAAAGCCGATCTAAACTGATTTATTTGCTCCATAGAGTAGCCTCGTGGGGCTTCTTCAAGTAGCGTGGTTGGTCTTCTGTGCCTATAAAAAATAAGCATCAAACTCACTATTGATATGTTGTTCCGAGTTTTAATTACTATGCAGATTTTCAGCCGGCCCATCAATTTTCTCACTAAAGCCTCTACTAATTGAAATTTTTTAAAATTGTGTTGTTATTGTTTAATCTTCTGTAACGACTTTTTTGACTTTTTTTGTCTTGGAAGTGATTTTCAAACCTGCAAGGTAATCTCTGGCCTTCTGTTTGAGTACTACATAGAGCTGCTGTACCAGATATCCAAAAATAATGTTCATATGCTCTGTTGGGTCAAAGGACATCAAGGAAATGCGGGTAGTGATAAAGAAAACGAGGTGGCTAAGAAAGGTTTAGACAGCCTTCTTGATGGCCCTGAACTAATCATCAAACCATCAGTCGTAACTCTCTTTAAAAATAATACCCATCAACTACAGACTGAAAGATGGACAAGCAATGTAAGCTGTCGGCAAAGCAAAAGAGCTCTACCTGCTCGCTTTAAAAAACAGATCAAATACTGTCTACAGTTTTCCCAAACTAATCTACGAATAATTTCAGGGCCTCTCACGGGACACTACCGAGTACACAAGTATCTCTACATGTATGTTTAGTAGATAATCCCATATCCGTGAATGCGAACTAGAAGACGTGTTTTTTCACTGCCCAGTTCTAACATCGACAAGCAGATCCGTGTTGAGGGACTTCTGGCTTGACATGTCCAGAATAAGCACCACCCCTCCCACTCGAATTCTGGAGTTTATCCTACACGTGAGATTGCCCGAGATCTGATGGATATAGGGCTGCTTGAAGGTTGTACAATGAGCCCGATTAAGTGGCCCTCCTTAAATGATCCAGATCTAGAATGACTTTTAAAATAGAAATTCTGTATTAGCCTATGAAGTTTCTGCTGTGTTTCATTTTTTCTGTTACCAAAGAACCCAGTTCTAAAATTGTTGGCAGTCAACGCGTCCGTGCTCAGGGAGGGCTGTTTTTAAATCGCTTTATTGTGAGCAAACGAATGCTCTTAAATTTCCACTTTAGCTCGACTAGGGCAACAAAAAATTTTGACACGAAAAACAGCAAAAAGTGATATTTTTGGTAAAAACTCGCTTGAGATTTAGATGAACGTTGTCAGTCGTTTTGCACGATAAGTCACAAAAAGAAACTTCAAAGAATGTCAATGAGATGATAAAATTAATTAAGTAGGGCAAATCGTCAAAGTTGCATTTTTAATATCAAGGACGTAGTTGTAACGCGGAAGGAAGCACGAAAGTTCGTGTGGGGAAATTATGCGATAACGAGAACCATCGATTGATTTTTAAAAAGCCAATACATTTATGGTGATACTAAATAAATAAAAATTTGTGAGAATTTCCAGATGTACAAGATGTGCAATCAAATTTAGTAGTAGTTACGCACTTGCTTCTTTGTATTAAATAGGTGAAAAATAAAAAAGATTCAAATATTCAATTAAATCGGATAAATAGAAATTTTCTCCTGATCCTATTGATAAGAAATTGTAAAGTTGGTAAAGGAAGTGCGAAATTGGAATTTTGCACAAATAACGAATTTTCGTATTTAGGTCGATAAGGTCTCCCATCCGAAAGCCTGCGCTGTAACAATGTTTGTCTTATTATCTACAAGTTGTCATTTTTGACAACATCCAGATAGGTACAAGCAAAAGCGATTAATAATGGTAATTATAATTGCTACGTATGTCATCCAAGTTTTTGTTATGGTGATGGATAGTTTTTGATCGAAGAATCGAAATTTGTAATTCTTATTACAATATTTGGATCGTAAATATTGATATGGATTTAACGTGAGGTAAGGATATTTGTTTATATACAAATTTGTGATATATTGGCTTGCTAATAAAACATAAACAAACCACAGCGATCATGAACTACTTATGCGTGAGCGTAAAGTGATTATTGATTTCATGTTAGTTGTAACTTCTATACGCTTTTATCTTAAAATAAATTACGTGTCAATTATAGGTAATTTTTAATAATCGGTCGTCAATTAAAATTAACTTCGGCTAATTTAAACACCTTTTTTGTTTATCTCGTATTTAGGCTGTTTTTGGCCTTTCTTTTTCTAATTAATAAAGAGCTCATTAATTTTCATCAGCTCATCGCCACAATTTTCTTTAGAGACAAATGTTTTTTAATTTCAAAACCTGCATGCGAAAATCTTGTTTTTTTCATAAAATTGTCTCCACTTTAAGTAATTAAGATGGAAATTATTTCTATTGTTTGCCAGCAAACGACCCGAGCAAGTTCCAATTCTAGTTTTTGTGTTTCGAAACTCTTTGATTGTTCCTTAACTTTATTGTACCTACACTTTACTCTACATATTTCCATATGGATGGAGTTTCTTAAAGCAAGAAAGGAAGGTTTTTGTAAATCAATTAATTCGTTTATACTGCTCGTCGAGTTTTTAAAACAAACAGTGTGCTTCGTTATTTATTCTAATTTTAATACTGTGATGGTCAGTGTGGTATAGGCACAGGGTGTATTGGTGTATACCTTATTATATTAAAATAATGAAATCTACGCTAGCGCTAATGGAAAATGAAAAATTCTTAAAAATATTTGAAAAAGTTCATTGCCGTCGTGAATTTCTTAATTCTTGCGTTAAATGGGGTAGTTATAATTGTTTGTTATGTTGTCTATGACGTAAGTTTAATGATAAATCCAAGTTTTCGGACTCGACAGACCCCCAAATCCAAGAAACTGCTAATTTTTTTAACTGTTTTCAATTTTTGGCAAAGGCAGTCTTATACTTTTTTAAAGTAGATTAAATTTTCTACAATTTGAGACCAGAATAGTATCTAGTCCTCTAATGGTGTCCGAGATACAAGATATTTGTCAAGAATCCAAAACTAAAGCACCACTAAATCGTATCTGAGATTAAGATTATTTACCTTGTATCAAATGGGGTAGTATTTTATCTAGTTTTACATAAATGCACTGTCCTTGAAAAGGGTGCAGTTTTGAAGTTAAAAGAAAAAAACTGAGAAAATAGGAACAACTTACTCTTCTTGAGGCACCCCCAAGTTATTACTTCAACCAGCTGGCAAAAAGTTTTTAATGTTTTTATTTACGGCTTCTTGTAAACCATTTAAAACTCAAACTTTTTTGTATACCTTACATAGGGGATTAAGAAGTCATTTCGAAATAAAGGCTTTCCGACTATACCCTATATCCTATATTATATGGTTTAGCTTTACTCCCCAAAAACCACCCTGCATACTTCAACGCATCGTTTGACGAAAGAAATCTAAGAGCCATAATTTGTTTGAAATTGAATGTAATTTATATTTGTATAGAAAGACAATTTACTAAAAGTGCGTAGTTTTCGAGTTATAAGCGATAAACCAAAAAAACAGTGTTTTTGGATTGAAAAGGGCGCAGTTTTGAAGTTATAAGCGAAAACCCTAAAAAAAGAGAAAAAATCCACCCTTCTCAAGTCGCCCCCAAGACAATGCTTTAAATTTTAAGAGCAAACAATTTACATAAAAAATGCAATTGTTTTGTATAAAAAGTTTTCATATACCCTATATGGTTTAATTTTACCCTCCAAAACCACTCTTACATACTTCAACGCGCTCTAGTACCTAAACTGTTTGTTTGACAAAAAAATATAGGAGACATAATTTGTAGGAAATTAAAAATACTTTAGTTTTGTATATAAACACTATTTACTAAAAGTGTGTAGTTTTCGAGTTATAAGCGATAAACAAAAAAAAAGTTTCTTAAATTTTTGTTCAATTTTAACGCACTGTGGCGCCTAAGCCGTTCATCTAAAGAGAAATTCTTTCGAATATAGTTGGTAGGAAGTTTTATTTAGTTTATTTTTTACATAGATGCAATTTTTTCAAAAAGTGCGTAGTTTTGAAGTTATTAGCGAGAAACGGAAAAAAAGCAAAGTCCCACCCTTCTTAATGCTTCCACGTTTAACAGGCAGACGTTGGGTTTTTTCTTCACTCGCAATGCTCTTTTATCCGGCTTAGTCAAAAATTGTGTATACTTTATGATTTAGTAAAAGTGTTCGCTGCTTCCCGGATTATAAAATCCCCATCATAGACAACATACCAAAAAAGCAGAACTACCCCATTTAATGCAAGGTAACCCGTATTTTAGGTGAGAAAATGAATGAACTGATTGCAATAATGCATTTGAGAACAATTTTCGGTTTTTAAATTTTAATTCATGGTTTTAGATATTTCTGAATTACATATTGATGTTTTTTATAGTCGTTTTACAAAGACTAGCCGATTAGCGAAATATTGTTCATTAGATATTATAACGTATTTAAAGATTAAAATATACCAAAATTCCAATTATTTTTATATTGTACTTTTCGAAAGTCTAAGGAAAATCACAATGGTTATTGAAATCGAATAGTTAAGAAATATCGACGCAATCTTCAGCACAACATTGCTAGTGGGCCATATGTGGTGCCTGATGTGTATGAATATTAATTATATAGTGGCATATTTTATTCAATTCTATAAAAATTATCTTTTAGTACAATTTATAAAACTCAACGTTAATACCCTACTCAAAACAAAATGCTGCCAAATTACTGCCAGTTGAGGAATATTATCGATATTTGGTAGATTTAGCTTGGTATTGTATTATACGAGGTTTGACAATTAAGTAATGAGACTGATTCCATAAAAACCGTATATTTAAAAATTATTCCACAACTCTGCCATCCCCTTCAAAGTAGTCCCCTTGGGCAGCTATACAACGATTCCCGCGCGTTTTACATGTTTCGTAACATTTCTGGAACGTTTCGACTGGGATGTCCGCGAGTACCCTCGTCACGGCCGCCTGGATGTCCGTAATCGACTTAAAATGGGTTCCTTTGACCACCGATTTTGTTTGTTTTGGACACGCTGGGGGCGGTGTGGCACGGCGCGTTGTCGTGATGAAGGATCCAGTTAGGAGCGATGTCTGGGCGCACCCTGTTGACTCGTTTTCGCAATCTTTCGAGTACTTTGAGATAGTAGACTTGATTTACGGTTTGCCCCGATAGAACAAATTCTTTGTGGACGATTCCACGGCTATCAAAAAAGGCAATAATCATCGTTTTCACCTTCGACTTGCTCATGCGAGCTTTTTCGGGCGGGGGGCGTGCGGAGACAACCATTGTGAGCTTTGGCGTTTGGTTTCCGGGTCGTATTGGAAAAACCAGCTCTCATCGCCTGTAATAACTCGATAAAGCAGCAGCATGGGATCGTTTTCCACTTGTTCCAAACAGTCTTCCGCGACGGTCATTCTATGCTGCTTTTGCTCCTCAGAAAGGTTCTTTGGAACCATCTTCGCGCACAACTTTTTCATCCAAAAATCGTCGGTTAAAATTTGTCTGACTGTTTCACAGTTCATATCCAGTTCCGAGGCCAACATTCGAACTGTTAAACGCCGATCTTCACGGATTAGGGCGCGCACACGCTGCGCATTCGCGTCAGTCCGCACTTCGACTGGTCTCCCGCTCCGCGCCTCGTCTTCCAAGCTTTCACGCCCCTCCTTAAACTCTTTATGCCATCGAAACACCTGGGCACGACTAAGAGCACTATCACCATGCACTTTTACAATTTTAGCGTACGTTTCCGAAGCTGTTTTGCCCAATCTGGCGCAAAATTTCTGTTTCTACTCAACACGACACAGCAGGCGAACTAAACAAGCTAGAGAGATGGTAAATATATCAATGGAGAGGGGAAGGATGCCGGGGAAGGGGAAGGGAATTTCAAGGTCGCAGGTTTACCACAAGTGCGGCAATAAAACCAGTCTCATTACTTAATTGTCACACCTCGTATACATCTGATTATTTGGATAGTGCTGTAAGGTCGAAAACCGGTAGCTTACTTATTTTCCCTGGAGCGTCGCTCAGTCGGTTGAGGGGTAGGTTCGACGTCGGAATAAAAGTCACACATACCACAAATGAAAAATGTTTTATTGTAAACCCAAATAATAAATAAAATGTAATAATTACAAGCAATAAAGGATATATACAAATTTACAGTAGCACGGGCAGGGAACAGAGGAAAAGTGACAAAGACGGCGGCTATATGGCTCTACGACGGCCCTTGCGGGCCACCACAAAGCAGTAGCCACTCGGGAGGGAATACGGCGGCTAGGAAAAATTCTACAGCGGCTCTTGCAAACCACTTCGAAATTCTAACCACTCGGGAGGGATGTATTTGGTTGCCACACTTGGGACCACGGACAAGACGAGACTTAACACGGACTACTATGAAGACCCCGGATTCTTCCGGCGCACGGCTATTTATTTAATTTTCCCCTCCTTGGGAACCAACCAATCACAGCTATAGCTGTGATTGAAAGAATGGGGATAGTATTGGCGGACGGGCTATCATCCACTAACTAATTATAATTATAAAAATGTAATTAGTGGCCTTTGGGAAAAATTGGGACGCGGGAAAAATGCACTGTAAAAAGGGCATTCGAATGGTGTTTGTCTCGTCGTAATCGGGGAAAATTTGGGGACGAAAAAGAAATAAAAATTAAATTCAGGGCCAGTAATATTAATAAAATTAATTATGGGTTATCAGCAAAAGAAATGGGGGGGCGAAGTTCAGAATTTAATTTTTGGTCAAAATTAAATCAAAGTTGTTAAATTATTACATTTTGTATACGAAGGTCGGACGTTAAAATGATTGACCTCACGCGCCTTGAACGAACGTACGCAAGATAATGGTCAGATGTCGGTATAATTTAATAATTGTTAATTTTTGTTAATAATTAACAACGGGGAAAATGAACAAGGGAGAAATATTGGGTCGAGGTTTAAGGGTAGTAGGTGGACAACCAAAACGGATGCGAATTTGGACCAGCTCAGAGCTAGAATCTTGGGATTCATATCACTCTGAGCTGTATAAGAAATCCACATCGTTACAGTGCTACAATTATTCCCATTTGTTGAGCCACGTACTGCCTTCCTTGTAGCAGTAGAGTTATCGCTCGCATAACCTTCTATTATTCTTGTTATTTGTGGTGCAGCTTGAATGTTGTGTTCTCCCATAGTCCATAGTGTTAACAAGTGGTACACTAGAATGCATGCATGTAATAAGTAATAATAATATCTGCCCTACTTTGCTTTTTGTTACTTCAGTTATGCAACTTATTTAACATAAACGACGCTTGATAAATGGCACGTGTTCACATATTTTCAATAATCTTCCCAAACTGGCAGTAAATTTACGCCCCTTTGAAAACGTGACTACATTTTTTTTGAGTAAGTAGGTAGTTAAAAGCAGGTCCCGAAATGTCACTTCTAAAGGCTGCTAATTGCTCACCCTTACCTAATTCAATTAAATTACTATACCAGATATTCATTCAAATTTAATGTACCGTGATTTGAGATTTAGTTTATGTTGGGGAAAAGCGTTGATACTTTTTTTACAAAAACATTTTAAATCAATATTTTTTCACTTTATTATGCAATGTCATTTATATGCAGCTACATTTACGTCCTGTATTACGTCTTCTAATTAATTCTTTAGAATTAGAACAAGACCAGTAGCAGTACCTATACCGTCCTTTTGAGAAGTTTTAATTAAAAATATTTTTTTTCTACAGAATGTGTAGGATTTAGGTCGTTTTGTTAAAAAAATATTAAATTTTCAGCTAGGGAGATGGGCGGGCTATTTATAGAAAAAGATCTGGAAAACTAATATTATCAATCTTTTCAAATTAAATTAAATTAATCAAAAAGAGAGAGAGAGAGAGAGATTTGAGATTTGAGATTTAGTTGTATGTTGTATCGAGACAGCATGATGTGCAATGCCCATGTATACGAATAATACACAGAGTCTGTTTTTTAAGAAAACCTCAATAGTAAGGAGAAATACAAAAACAAACACTAAAAACTTTAAAATGAAGTCAGATAAGTCAGTACAGCATAACGATGACAATCCTTATTATTAGCGAGTTTTCAAAAAGGGCATTAAACACTGCAACAATTGTTTGAATCCTAAGTAAAAGACAATCATGGCTCATTCTTGCCATTTCATTATCAACATTAATTTCTTCTCCTACTTGGATGCAAATATTAACTCATTTCTCCTTTCAGCTTCACTTGATGAAATCACTTTGAATCAGGGCCATGAAAATTTTATAAACTTTTAGAAAAGTCCCGTGGTAACACATCACTTCACATTCTTTTTATTGCATTTACGTTATTCGTGTAAACCGGTGTAAACTACTCAATCCATAGCAAAATAGGTTTTTTGTATTATTTGTTATTTTATTGCCATTTCGAATTGTAGATAAACTAAAGAACTTATTATTTACTCAAACCATCGCAGTTTAGGCGGATAACAAATGATGTAATTTTACTTGTCTTAATTGATGAATCTTATTGATTTCATTTAGTGAAGTTGATTTCTTTAATCGTAAGAGCTTTTAAGCTTTATTTACTTGTACTTAAGCTGCGGTTCATTGGGCGAGTTTAGTGCTTATGGATTTTAAGAGCATGCCGTAGGAAGGTACTTAAACTTTTATTATTTTAACCTACTGGTTTTCCTTCAGTATTAGATTTAAACTTTTCCCCATTTAATTAAAATTCGGGTTTCCTATTTACCTATAAAGTAAATAAAGTGTTAGCATTTTAGGCGTATTATTTTCCAAAATACTAAACGTTCTTTGCTATTGAAATCGAAAATTTAACGTGAAATAATCAGCTTAGTTCGGTTTTCCATGCGCGTATAATGTAGTAGGTGTTGTAAGTTGTAACATTTTCAAGATAACCCTAGTTTGAACGAAACTTTAATGGAGTTGGCGAGGTGGTGACTCGAATAGGGCTAATCTTTATATATAAGAATTACAGTAACCCGGAAGTTGATAACGGCAGTTTTATTTGCTAACCCATTCCATAGTTTTACTTTTCCAATATGAAATGTTATACATAAAAAGCTTCATAAAATAATGTTTATTGTTCACACTTCTTACTAAACAGTGGTAAGTCAATTAATGCATTAATGGTTATTTGAGAACTTATTGATTTAGTATAATTGTGTGAATGTTGTTTGAATGAACTTCCTCCACCAACTTGCTCTACATTGTTTAAATTTATTCCGCAATACAGGTTGTCTACTGTCTACTATATTAAGAAGATAACTTCAAAATTGCCAAAATACTTTATTCTTAGAGGGCTTCTTGTTTGAAAACTTAGTATTTAAATCAATGGTCAATTTTCTGAAAAATCCCCAACTTCAATACAAAATTTCTTTTAACGAACTGACAGATTGCAGAGTGACTACTTTAGTACAATTGCCGTTTCTTTCGTACGAAAGGGGTTGGGTGGCGTGGGTTGAAACTTTCTATGACTTCTCTTTTCAATCAGACGTAGTAGTGAGTCGGAGTTGATGGCACTTTCGTCTTTTCTTTCGATCTTTTCTCTCTTCGATCTTTCTCTCGTCTTTTCGATCTGGTGTAGCCGACAAGTACTTTTGTGTTCTGATATGCTGGCATTGATACTCTGTTTCTCTGTAGTCCAGCTGTACAATTGACTACATGAGGAAGAAATCTTGTAGACTCTTGAGTTTGTCAGAGGGTCTCTGGTGTCTTTTACTGAGCGCAGGGCTTTTTGAATTTTTCTGGTGGATTTAAAGATGGTTTTAATGTTGTGTTTGTCCAATAGTTTTTCTATGCGATCGGTAACGCCTTTGATGTAGGAGACAAACACTTTCCCTGTGGGCGATAGTTGGTTTTGTGGTTTTACGCCAATAGTTCTTCTAGGGTGCAATGTGCGCTTTACCTCTTTTGCCGTTTAGCCATTAACTTATAGAGCCCTGTTTAAGTGTTCCAATTCTTTTTGGAGGTATTATGCTTGGCGGTCGATACTGGGATACTTGTGGGTCGATTTCTAAGTGTTTCGGGTAATGGTTTGATTCTTTGTGAACTAATGTCTCATCACTCTAGCGCTTGACCAAAACATCCAGGACATCCTGCACATCCTTCTCTGATTCCATAGTAAACTGCATGCTGGTGGGGGCGCCGTTTATGAGTTTCAAGAAGCAGTCCACCTCCTGTTTTTTGTGGTCCCTTACAACGAATGTGTTGTCTACGCATCTCAACCATACTCTTGATTTTAACGTGACCGATTTTAGTATCATGTATCATAGCAGCGGTTAGCTACCACCGGACTTAGAGGGTTTCTCATGGCAACTCCGTCGGTTTGTTCATAGAACTTATTATCCCACTGGAAGTACGTCGTAGTTAGGATACAGTGGAACAGTGCGCTCTCATCTGGTGAAAATATTTCTTATATGAGAGCTAAAGTTTCCAGGATAGGAACTTTTGTGAAAAGTGAAACTACATCTTTTACAAATGAAGCACCTTGTCCGATGTGTGGTTTCAAAAGAGTTGTTAGGTACTTGGCGAGACTGTAAGTAGGAGATCTAATGGTTCTGACTATCGGTCGTAAAGAGACAGGCTTGTGTATCTTGGGTGACCGTACAGGCGGGGTAGTAAGACCTCGGTTTTTCGTATTTTCCTTTACCGCCAGATATCACAAACAGAACCTTTCAACCATGAGGCCTAGAACCTCTACCTCTAATTAACAAAGCACGATCAGATCAAGGTAAATTTGGTAAAATCATCTCAGGAGTGAATTTTCACTGTACTACCCGCTACTGATTATTTACTTATACTTTACACTAAGAAGAAATAGGTACCTAATCGGGTAGGTAATTTAGAAAATAATATTTTCCACGCCATTTCGTCAATTTGTAAAGTAAATTTAGTTGCCCAGGCTAATACATTGAAAAAAAGCCAATAAAAGTAAATAATGGATAGGTCATGCATCAGTACGTCGTACTAAAGGGTAAAAAATGTGCAATTGTATACGTCTACCTCGGCTGAAATAGTTTTTTCAATGTCTAAAAAGGACGCAGAAAAATTTAATTACTTACAACAGCAAATAAATATTTATTTTGCTATCAAATTTTATGAAAAGAACTTTAGTGTAGCTCTTAACAAACTTGAAAGCGTTTGAAGTTTTACCACTTTTTTATACCACAAAACGATATCAGTGTCGATATCAAATTCGATTTTGTAGACGCGCAACCTTCACAAACCACGTGCACGCAGTTTTTGTCTAAATATCCGCAAATTGAGCAAAATCTTTTGTAGCTGCCCTCTTTTAATTATTTCTTATTTTACAAATACGAGGGTGGAACAAAAGTAATGGCAACCTCTGTAAAAAACGAAGTGATTGCATGGTTGCATTACTTCAATGTGGTTTCTTGTCTTGCCTTGCAGTTTTCTGAAACTTTTGTAGGATTCTTTGAAATTCATCGAAAATGTTCAAGAATTCTGTTTGTCTCTGAGGCATCACCAGCATTGTCAGTGCCTAACTTTCAGATAACTTTAAGTCTGCTCTGTTTCTATCGAAGTTTTTCAGAAATGTTGGATGAAATTTAGGTTCGTAAACTTTTGCTCGACTGCAGTCCTTGGGAGTCACTTGGCGTATAGTATTTCACTGCAGCTCTACTGGCACTCTTCCCTAAACAAGCTTAGTTTGGTAATTTAAAAGTGTGACGAATTACACTCTTTATCGTTGTAGAAAAATTTGAAACACCTGCCCTGCACTGTTCGCTTTTTCATATCCTTCGAGAAGTTGTAAGCTTCACAGGAAGCTCTTAACTTTGGGCTGTACTAGTTGGTCTGCTCATTTTCACCTTTAATGGTGTACGATAGAGGTAATTTAAAACTATATTATTGATATGCTTATTTAACGGTTAATGCTATATCCTTTAATTATTTTGCATGATTTCGAGAAAATTAAACTTGGATTGTACTAGAAATATTTATGCCGCTATAAACAGTTCTATCAAAAACAAAACTTGACTTCTTTATTTTCTATCTCTTCTCTCTCTACTTTTATTAAAGTGGGAGGTTTTTAATAGCAGTCACATTCAGGGCAACTAATTAACAAAATGAGATGCTTTAAATAAATTTGACTCTATTTTTTTATAAGTCTCGTAATTAGGATTTTTAATTAAAATGTTTGTGTATCGTTATATTTTGCCATCGCTGTAACCAGCAACAACAGCTTCTTAAACCGCATTTATTTCTCTGGAAATTCAACTAAAAAATTTTTCTAAACTATTCATTTCATGCATCTCTCCTTTATAAATTAATATTAGATCACAGTATTTCAAAATGTACTTTCTAAAGTCGACTAATCAATATTCGTAGTTTGTAGCTATTACTAGTTATAATTTATTTAGATATTTCCGTAAAATTGAGATTATTTAGGGGCCGAGAATTATTAATGATTACTAAAACCTTTCTTCTATTGTTCGTGTCGGTCAGTTGAGACGCAATTTACAATCTTGGTTTACCGAGCCATCAAAAATTAATCTGGATAAGCTGTAGTAACTCAATCTTGTTCTAATAAAGATGGTTTTCAGTTTTCTCTCGTAAAAATGTTTTAACCCAGTTTATTTTATTATTTGACCACACCACCACAATATTTTTGTAAGCAAAGTTTAATGGTAAAAGATGTGACGTTTAGCCGACATCCACTGTTGGAGTTTTTAAAATACGACGCCTTCCTTGTTTATATCTCTTTTTCCACACTTGCGCTCCGCTAATAGTTAGTATTCACTAAACTGTACTAAAGAAGTCACAATATTAAGAATGTGCGCTTGTAGAAAAAAGCATCGTGAATGTTTTTCCTTTAGCTTATTCGTTACGTTCTATATTACTAGCGACTCAATTTAAATTAATTTTTATTGCCTTGTTTCTAGATCATTGTAGCGAAAGTCCGAAAAAAACGGTTTTAAATAAATTTATTAATTGCATATTATGGCATTTGATGAGGCGTGTTTTTCAGAAAAGGAAATGCACGATATAGAACTATTTAAAAATAATTTAGGACTCGGAATCACAGTCGCTGGATATGTTTGCGATGAAGGTCTCAAGTCAATAACTAATAGTTTGTGTTATTAAGTGAAACTGTTGTAGAAGAACTATCTGGGTTATTCGTAAAAGATATATCTACCGGAAGTTTGGCCGATTTAACTCGCAAAATTCAAAGAAACGATAGGATAATTAAGGTACCGTTTATTTGCTTGATTTTGTGAGGTGTTGGTGTGTTTATATGTTTGTTTTAGGTAAACGATAAACCTATAACTTCGCTGAGTAATCAAGAAGCTATCGAATTGTTGAGAAGTAGCGGTGAAGTGGTAAAATTAACTGTTGAGAGATATTTACTCGGCTCTACTTTTGAAGTTGAGAAACACAGCTTTTGTTCTCATAAATTTCAAACTCCACTCGCATCAAGTGAGCGTCTCGAGGAAGAAGAATCTCGAGTAATTTATAAATTCATTTAAAATCTTATTTGTAGGCATTCATTTTACTGTTTTAGAATTTGAATATTGATAACAATGAACTGAATAATTTAAGTGCCAATTTATTATTAGATAAAAATTTGGACTCACCACCATTTCCATTATGTAAAAATTGTAAAAAGAAAGAATGTGATAAAACAGAAAATTTATTTTTAAAACCAAAGTCGAACTTGCAATCGAACAATCTAAAAAATAAAATAGACTTAAGTTTAGAGAAGAAACAACCTATTGGAATGGTTGACGCCAAAAACGAAATACTTCAAAAAGGTGATATATCAGCCAATAGTGATTCAATTTATTATTCTAAGTCCGATGATACAGAGAAGGATGGTTACGAGACTTGCATGGATGAGTCACTTTCAGACGAATATTTGGCTAAAACACCTACGTGCGAAGCTCCTCCACAGAGCGATTTAACGCAAACGTTAAATGGTAGGTAATAATTAACAACAATCAACCAATGCGTCCGTTCCATCATAAAGCTTTAATAAACAAAATTAGTTTTGGTAAATATGCTCATCAATTAGGCACCTAGTTGAACTTACTAAAGGTCCTCATGTCTTGAAAAGATGTTTCTGGGCGCGATATGGGGATGCGAACTGGATATTGACCCTACAATCAACACCAGTTGAAGCTCCTTCGTTCCTGTGAGTACCTTTAGTATGCTAAATTGCGTTCCTAAGTGAGCAGGTTGACAGACACTCAAGCGTCTGAATTAAAGATAAAAAACGAACACGACTTTGAGGTTAAGCAGTACGTAAATTTATTTAAGAAAGCTTTATGAAAAATGCGGCCAGGAGTAAACCAAACTCAACTAATTTAAATTTCAGTTTCGAGCGACGACTTAGAAATAACTACCGGCGAATGCTCAACAAGCAAAAACGATAATTTTAAATCTGCCAATGAATGTTTAGAATTTAACGAAACTTTAAACAACAATTTAGAAGTATACAGCAATCCGAGCGATTTAACAGACACCGACGAATTTTTTTTAGTCGAATATGTTAACGATAACGTACCTGAAAACGATTTAAATAATTATTTAAGCGAATCCGACGTACCTTATGCATACGAAGTTCAAACTTCTATAACGTATAAATGCATCAAATTACACGAATACTACAATGATTTCGAAGACTGCTTAGTTTATTTAGATAGTCCGAGTAAAAAAGCCTCAATTAATTTAAGTACTTGTGATGAAAATTATTCTTATAACCAATCGTTAATTACATTGACCACAGACGAAGAGATTTACGTACCGCATAGTTTTTTATTTAAAAGTAATTCGGATTCGCAATTATATCAACACTTTGGCGAATTTGATTGTGTGGAAGATAAAAGAAGAGCTTCATTTATACCTCCGTATAATGAATTAGAACAGTAAGTTTTTATTTTTTTTTCTAATTAACATTGGAAGGAAATCAGTCGATAATTTGCATGTAACCTACTACATATCAAGTAACATTGCACTCAATTTATATTCCATTGTAGAATTAACCTTTCAGAAACCAACTTTTCCGACGAGTTATTTTAAAGTTATTTGTACTAATGGGCACTAACTGATTAAATTGATAACTAAATTGAAACAAATAACGGTGTTCCATTTAAATTTCAAGAATTTTGTCGAAATGTTTTATTTTTAAATATAGTAGGTATTTTTATTCGGTTTGCCTTGACATCCGCACTCAAGGTAAATAAATTTCTAAGGATAGCTAATGTAATTGATGTTTACTTACACCGTTTCTGTTTGAATAAGTGCACAGTATTTCCTTCTTAAATTTCAGGTATTTATCTGTTCAATTAATTTGGCAGTTTCCAAGTCTATTTATTTTCATTGTATCGTGTTTTATAGGTACCTTTAGAACGCGTAGAAGTTTTAACCCCCTTGTTGTTACAATTTATCAACTAGTGATCGAAGAAGTAGTTAAAAGTAGAAATTGGAATCCGTGTGCTTTAGTACCTTTCGGCCACTTTAGTTAAAAACGTTTATTCAACTAAACTATTGTTAAACGAAGATGCTCTATAAACGAGCCAATTAGTTTAATAAACTATTTAAAAGAGGTCGCCAGTTTATTTGCCTCGAGTCGATGATTTTAATTCGTTTATAAACGATTTTGACATGGCTAAATTGAAAACTCTTTCTTTGGTCATATAAAATAACCAGACTAAGGGCTAATTATAAAATGTTACCACAAAAATCTTTTTGGTTAGTTTGGCAAAGTTGGCTTGGAAGCAGGCACGTAACTGCTGGGGTCCTGGCTCTCTGAAAATCACTCTGGCTCCGGAATGGCCACCCCACTAAAAAGCTATGATTACAATATTCGACGGCCAAGATTTATCAGATTGAAAAGGGAATTTTGGGTTTATTACGATGGCCGTAGCTCTTTGCACTTAGTCTGGTCTTTTTAAAGACAGTAAGAGAAGCAGAACTTTCAATACCGCAATAATACTGATGGGCATCAGCGTACAATGCGTTGAGATCTTCTCCGCATATTTTGCAATCTCTACATGCAGGGCCCTCTTGGACACCTATAGTGTCTATAGTATGAATGGCTTTGAGACGAGGATCTCTCTATGGATCCCTCACTGCTGGAAAATCTGCGTGTCTCTTAATACTAGTACAGCGAACACTAATCCGGAAAATTGGTAGAGAGGCAGTAACTATTTTTTAATGGTTTATCAATGGAGTTCTTCAGACCTCTGAAAATTTTTGTGAAGGGTTCAAGCTTTGCTGATCTCGTCTCCGTCGACTACAGCCTTGATATGACATGATAAAGTTAAACCACGCTTCTAGAAAAACTCGATGCGATGCTAAAATCGACTGCCATAAGTATATTTTTGTGTCCAATCCAGTTTTCGGCGAGCTACGTACATGCTTGGAAGGCTTAAAAAAGTTAGATGTTTGAGTCGTTTGTTGCCAAAGTAGCTCACCTATACAAATAAAGTTAAGAGGAAGTTAAATCAATTTTACAAAGCTAATCCATTATAGAATTTAATTTGGAAAAAGAAGTTTACATTAGGAAATTAAAGTTTTTATAATAACTTACTGGTTATTTTGTACGACGAGAAGCAAAGTTCTTAAGATGCCCACAAACCTCGTGATACGTCGTGCCAAAATGGAAGTGTGTGGGCCGAAAACTGTCACGATGACCGAGAATTTGACTTGATTTTCTTCGCGACAGTTCATCGTACATACGTTACGATAAAACCGCGGTGTGTGGGGATTTACTTCCAAAGTAATAGTTTGAATTCAGTATCGTCTCATCTCAACTTCTCAACTGCTACTTTTACGTGAGGTTCGATGAAAAGTCATGATCGATGAAGAATCACGAGGTCTGTGGCTCATCGAGCGTGAAAACCAAACACGACGGCTTATCACGATGAAATGACCGATGACCGATGAAAGATCACAAGGTTTGTGAGCGGCTTCGGTTTCACTATTTTCAAAAAATTAAATGCAGGAACTATAAACCATTGGTATTTTGTTTCTATTGGCTCGAAACAAGAAAACTTATTTTGACTTATTTTGATTGGTTACAACTAACTGGTAGCTAATTAATAGAAAACTTGAATAATCGTTTCTGATTGTGTCGCTCGGCCAAGTGCCTTCAGTTGTTTTGAGCCTCAGTAAACAGCAAACTGCGTATTGCGGTAATTTTATTTTTTTTGTACTTACTGATGGATATCATTTGATCATTTCTTTTCACTTTGGAGAGAGAACTTACAATACCGTTTCAAATTTATTGATTTACGTAAAATACTCAACGCGTATAAAACAAGCGTCGCCATCTCGTTATTTAATAAAGAAGCTGATCTAAAAGCATATGTTCAGTTCAAAGGGGTTATGACTCAATAATTAAAGTTTTAGTATAAAACTGAATAAATTTGCAAACCACACATCGCTGCAGGGACGCCTTTGAAAGTGGGGGGGGGGCTCAGGCCCCGGGCCTCGCGCTTTCTTGCTTATTTTAGGGCCTCGCGCTACCGATATTCTTTAGGAAAATTTTTCTTAATAGTCGTTTTGGCTCTGCAATCGTTACTTCAAAAGAGGAGAACTTTTCCTGTTCTTTCAGATATTCCCAATATATCTTCACTTAGAAAATCAAAAAAAATTTGTTATTTTTTTTGGAGACAATATCAATCGCTATTAAAATTGCGGAACTTCGTTTTAAGCCGTTTGACCTTGAACAAGCCAAAAGTTTTCCCTGCGGCGCTATTTTATTTTATTTTTGAGCCGACGAACGCAAAATTCGCATAATGTGGTCTTTGTCCAGATCTATTTATAAACTCCCCTCGAAAACTTTTTCTGACCACGGCCTTAGTTTTCACTAAAAGCCGTTACATTAGACCACGCCTTTTTTTAAAAAAATCGCCTGCGGCGCAGTCATGTCGTCATGTGGGCCTCGCAATAAGTTTTGCCCTGGGCCTCGCAAATCTTAAGGACGGCCCTGCATCGCTGTGATAAACCTGATGAACCTGAACCAGTTGAACCTGATGGTGACGTCATTCCGGCATTGGTTAGAATCATAACAGCTTTAAAAATCGCTTTTATCCCATTTCGGAACGCGCTCCAGTCGATCTAAATATACGACACGAACGCGTTTGTATTCGTTGTATCGTAACGTAGATTTGGGCAGAGTCCGACTGCACAAGATGTTTGTATGGCGTCATAAGCACCCGAAGGCGCACTTGAGTGCTAGCCAAATTTCCTTCATCGTAAGAACGACCTCGAAAATCAACTTTTCGGCCAAATGACTTGGACTAGATCAGCTTTTCGTTTGAGTTAAGGACTTTTAATTTAAATGAAAAGTTGCTATAGAGCTATGAAAGTTGTTTACGGACGCATCATGTACTGATAGAAAGATACCCAGATCATGAGCATCCAACTTTAGGATATCACTTGTTGAAGCTAAAACTTAAACTTGCGTTACTAGCAATAAGATACTGTAAACTGGCGGATTACTCGCGATTTAATTTCATCAATTAATTTGATATTTTGAAGTTTCTACTCGGGCGCCAATTTATAACGAGAAACGTATAGTGAGGCTAGCCTTCACGTTACGTTACAAGATAATTCCGTCATTTTAGAATCGTCCTGTACATACACGAGTACTTAGCTTTTTAAATTAATTAGGAAAAAAGTCAAACATATTAAATTTCATGGACTTAATATTTATTTTTTAAATATAAATATATCTTTAAAATGAAATGTTTCCATAATCTCATTATGGTAATCCAATTTGCAATGAGATTTTTAAACGACGCGATCGATATACTTTAGTAATTATTTGTTCATCGAATAATGCAAACGTTATTAGCGCGGCGCTTAACATATCATAGTGAATTACAAAAAATAATTATTAAAATTTATTATCCAAATAAATTGTGTCTAGTTGTATAAATCGAGAAAGTGTAAGCATAATAATACGAAAGAAGTGTTTTAGATTAGTAATGAAGTTGTTCTATTAATCGAGCTCTTCCTTAACTTTCTTTACTAATTTTCGCTAATTTAACGCCGCAATTAAATAATTAATAGTTTTATGCCAGAAGCGTACAATACAAAGCTAATTGAATAATAAGGAACAAACAGGAAGGTTGCAATTTCTTTAGTCGACAAATTTTAAACGCATACTTACTAAAATTACACACTTACTAAACTATTGTGATATCTTTATTTTCACTTTTCATGTTACATATTATATACATATTGGTAATTTTATTATACTCCTAGTTTTATTGTAAAAATACATCCCTTCTACTTTTACTCAACAGGATTACACAAGCTACAAGCCTTACAATTGCTAAACTCATTTCACTTCTAAGCATAGCACAATTAAACAAAAGTTGTAGCCTGCTAATGATGTGTTAATAAGATTATTATGTTATTATTTCAGTAACGATATAATTATGACGGTAACATCGCAGCAACAAACTGTCCTCATGAAAAATCAACAAAATTCAGATAAGAGTCTCACCAAGCAATGGAGTTCGGTTAAAAACATCGACGTGTTTAGAAAGTCTACCGAAAATTTGGGAATTAGTATTGTTTGCGGAAAGGTAAGGATTTATTTGAATTTAAACGAAAATTAATTCTTTTCTTTTAGGTAAATTTTCATACCCCGTATAATGAGTCGTTGGAATCGGCGTCTGGAATATTCATTAAGAGTATTGTACCTAATAGTGCTGCAGGCAATGCTGGACTATTTCATGTGAGTATGTTTTTAAACGGTTGAGATTGGATTGATCTGGTGTTACTTGAAATATGGTGAACCGTAGAATGTTAAAAGTACTAAAGCGTGTTTAGCCTCAATTTACGGCATATGATTTTAATCGTGAAAACGTATGTTTTAGGAAGTTTTCTGAGTAGTCACCATCTAAAAGTTTGTTACAAGAAACTCCAAGAGTTTTGAAAAAATGGTATGGTTGGAACCTGGAGTACAACATACTAAAAATCCCTTGGGTGGGGGTGAGCGAGGGGAGGGGGAGCTGCTTACATACCTTTCTTTGTTTTTTACTTAGGTCTCTGTAACTATTAACGCTACGCAAAATTTATTTTTTTACAAAATTAAAGTAGAGAAAATTTTCTACAAAAAGGGTTCTATTCATTCTCCTCCTGCTGAGCAAAATCGTAGAGGTACGCCAAATACTTGAGTTGACATTGATTTCAGCGAAGATATGACGGTGAACATTTAGCAAGAAAGTTCTTTTGTCAAGAAATTATGTTGTGACAAGTTCACATTGCACAAAGGTGGTCTCAGCATCTCCCTCACCTATTGTTATTTCAATATCCTCCTTATGTTTTGTTTTTCTCATTAACGAAAGCTTCTTAACCACAACTTAGATAAATATAGCATCACAAAATCAAAATATTCATCGTATATCTCTAAGTTGTGAATAAGAAGCTTTTGAAGTTCAATTGCAAGTTCACTAATGTTACAATTTTTGTAATTACGTCTTTATTCTACCTCATGCAGTGCCAGATTATCCATGAGTGGATCACTTTGGTGGCTGATTCCTTTCATAAAACTTATGGAAAAATACATATAACCAATCTTGTAGCTAATAATGTTTTCTATACGTTTCATAATAACCTTCATCAACATACGATCTATAGGAGGCGAGTTACTTGTTAAAAATGAGGATCAGTTATTTTTAAACAGCTCCCCAGCTTACCCCCATCTTCTGAAACTTTTAGTATGTTGTACTGCGAATTCCAACGAACCACCATATATGTTTAGCTTGACAAAGTTTTAATTTGAAATAATCAAAACTTTAATAAACGTGTAAAGTGTGCTGCCTAACTTTTAAAATTGAGGGTTTTGGCTATCTTTGCCTTTTTAAACCCATACACATACAACTACATTACAATGTTCAATATCTCTAATTATAAAGCACGTTTCTATAGATTAATACTTATGTTTTAAAAAAGTATAAACCGAACCGGTGAATTCAGTTACGTCGTCAAATACACATTAATACTCCATTTGTAATCTGCCTAACGTCGTGATGGTTCTAGGAAATTTACAAAGTCTTACGGTATTGTGATTATAATCTTCTTCCAAATGTTTCTTTCTTCTGCTTAAAACACGTTCAAAGTGCTCTTGCAACAATTTATCACAAATTTTTAGCCATTCCGTCATTGCTGCATCGTCGAAACAAGGGCCAAAGCAAAAAACACTTGGCCAAAGAGCGGAGAAGCTCTTTAACTTCTGGCTTGCGGTCGATCTCTTTACGCAATTCGAGACACATACAACTTTAAACTCCAACCAAAAACTGTGGACTTTTAATCGATGTGCATTCCAAAAGATAGGATATCAATTCGGCGGCAGTATTACATCAAATTCGTATTTTAGTTCTCTCGTGCATCGTGATGGTCCTGTGCTGCGTATAAGAGAACTACAAAAGGACTTTAATTTATAATCCAAACCTACGAAACCAAACTCGACCCATTGAGCATAATATGTCCTTGTGGTGTTTAGTTTCAACTTTAATCACTTTCTGTTGATTACCAGAAAAATATCGAATTATTTTATTTTGCAGATATTATGCACACGCCGTGTTTACCTTTAAAAAATCTAATAATTTTGAAGCTTCACATACTTATTTGTAGGTATCTAGTGATGAATCCTAAAAGACCTGATGAATCAGAGACGAGCTTTAGCAGCAGTGGCCGAATACACGTAACTTAACAGAAAATCAGATGAAAGTGATTATGAATCGTAAAAGCAGCTGCATAAATAGTGCACAGGAAATCCAGATCAGTTTTTATAATCTTCTAGGTAATAGTTTCTTTAAAAAAGCGACCGCTTGACAACCCTTGACGTCTTTCTGAATACTTTGATTATGAGGAAAGCAAACTTTGAAAACAGAAAGAGGAGATCCATTTAAATTGCTCATACTATTATTTCTGCAATACGACCAAGAGCGTTCAGATCCTCCATAATGAACTTTTTTCTTATACGGTTTGAATAATTTTAAAGAAAATTCTTACAATAATACTATTAGTATGCAAACTCTTTTTAAACAGCTCTAACGTGGTTTGGTAAAAAAACACCAATATTCAACGCCCTATAACTCTGCAAACTTTGGAAAATCAATAGCATCCATATGTTCAATTTGGTAGAAAATTTTATGAGCTTTAATTAAGTATACAATCACTTTTCAGCTCCAACCCATAGTTTTCGAAATAGTAACGAACACCCGAAAAAGATGACACCTTCGGCTACTGTCCCGAAAGTCCACCATCGGGACTTTTAGAATAATTATCACTAGACACCTACAAATAAGTATGCAAAGTTTTAAAACTATTGGATTTTTTAAGGGTATTATAAATCCATTTTTGATTTTCGTTGACTAGACGCAGTCAACAGACAGTTCTACAGACAGATCTCCGTCCTCCCACCCTGCACCCTAGACGTATTTTGTGTTGATGTGTGTTACAAATAAAGCCTATGCTTTTAAATAGCCGTCACATGTCTGTCTTTAGTTAGTGTTGAAAGCTTCGCTTTCAAATATTTTATTTTATAGAAGAAAATTGCTTTTGTTTGAACTCTTCACAATAAAGAAGTTGGCGACATGCATTTTTTATATTTTTATGAAGAATATACCTTCACAATGGGATGGGATATACATCAATTTCTGAAGCTCTATATACTCTGTAGAGCACAGAATCAACTATTATCGATTTTAGAATTATTACGAATGAGTATCGATATCAAGATATATGGTTAACCATTAATTTTAGGAGCTTCATTTATAAAAACGTATGATTGGACATGCAGCACAGCAATAAATTTATATTGTGTAAAAATATTGCTTAAAAACTTCTCCCAAGAAGCTGCCTTGTACGCTTTTGAAATATTAAACTGCTAATTTATTTACTCTCGAGCATAAAATAAAATGTAGTCAAAACTTTGCCCCTTTTACTAATTTTCATTCCATTAATAAGATTTGACTTTGTTAGTTTGGTTTTTAGGTCTTGTACGGTAAAGTTTGTTAAGTTTAAGATTTTCTACTTTAAAAGTAATCTTTTGTCACTAAATAAGAGCAAAAGTTTTCTTTTTATTTGTTTCGAAAATTCATAAGCCTTTGATATATTGTCAAAATTAACAAAGAAAATTAAACCGTTGCTTGTTTATTCTGATGCAACCGGGTAATTATGACGTCCAACTTGGTCTTGAAAAGCAAAAGGATTTGCAATAATATCTTTAGCTCGGAAATGAAATGGTGTAGCAAGATACATAAGAAAATAAGGTAAAACATTTTTATAAAAAAACGATTTAAATAGTTAAACTTTAGGCACTATAATTAGCTTGGGGAGTTATAATTCGTTTGGGGAACACTTCTCAAAATTTTCGAAGAAGGAAATTTGCATTATTTTACTTGAGGTATCTAATGTTAAAATCGTTATAGCACGTATCTATTTATGAAAGACGCTAAATATATTCCGAGAGACGTTTGTGGGGTCTCCAAAGTTTCAGCACCTCCCCAAAAGTTTAAAAGAAAATTAATGTTCAGCGCTTTTATTTTTGGGGCCACTTACATGTCGAAACTAAAAGTAACCATTGCCGTCATTATAAATATTTTTTGAAACATCCTATATGTATAAAAAAACAGTTATTCATATTTTTATCAAAATAATATTTTTGATCTACTATTATTTATGTACCAATTCGATTTAACTTCAACATGTTTTCTAAACTCTAGTAAGTATAGAAAATGATAAGTTAAAAACCGCCTGCGAATGTGATGCACGTGCGGCTGATATTTCATTTTATTTACGTGTAGCAACTTGTCAAGTGTAGTCAAAAGTTGGTGTGAATAACAGAATATTTTAGTGTAATTGTTAAGTTAATTACGAGGTATGTCTTTATTAAATTATATTTTACAAAACTTGTATAATAACCACAGAGTGTCAAACATTTGGGTATGTTCTATGAGGTAAACTTTTTCTAGCTGTTACGCGTTTCCAAATTAAATTTTACAAAAAGCAGTCTAGGTAAATCTACAGAAACAAATAATTTTATTTACTCTTTTATTTGTCTACCTTAATTATTTACCTTTTTATTTTTAAAGTAATTAATTAGTAATTTTAAGACTTCAATTAGTTACAACATTTTCTCAGTGAGTAAAACACCTGACAACAACAAACTGCGTCACATGTAACATGTAATAGTTTATGGCTTCAAGCAATAGTTATGTTATGTTAGAAGTTATTTTACTGCTTGAGATATTTTTAATTGAAAGTAGATAATTAAGTAAAACAAAAATAATGTAAAGTAATAAACATCTAATGTTAGTCATATAGTCACTAGGGGTAAATAAACGGCAACCCCATAAAAAAATTCTTTTTCTATCGTTCTTTTTGAATTTTTTGGGATGCTGAATCCCAATTTCAACTTTGCCATCTCGTAAAAGTGAAGCGTTCTCGCGTTCTGAGAAGATTACGAAAAACAGGAAAAAATTTCTCTTTTTCAGATTCTCGCTTATAACTTGAAAACTACACCATTTTTGAGAAAATTACCTTTATATAGAAATAAACTACAATAAATTTTTTACAAATTACGTCTCTTAGGTTTTTTTCTTCAAATAAACGGTTTCGGCGATAGATCGCGTTAAATTTGGACGGAAATTCCAAAATCGGCCCAAAAACTGTTTTTGCATTGTTTTCTCAGCTTTTCTCAGAACGCATCACTTTTGCGAGGTGGCAAAGTTAAAATTTGTATTCGGCATCCAAAAATTCATAAAGAACGATAGAGAAGAAAACTTCTATTCTTTCTCCCTGCTAAACCACTATTTAACTGTACTATTGGTGGAGTGCACTGGGTATTAAATTGTGATTTTTGCTTTCACTTCGAAATTAAAAACTGGAGCCTTCTTCAAATGATTCCTTACCTTCTGTGGTACCAAAATCTGATAGTCGTCAAAATGTTGTCCTGTACAGCTCAAGAATCCAAGGAATTGCGAAATTCGTTACCTTTTTTCAGTTTTTGTCAATTTTGACATTTTGACTTAGAAACACTAATTTTTCGGCAAAAGTAGTTACTTTTTAAAAGTACATTAAATTATCTACAATTTGAGATCAGAATGGTATCTGTAAACCTAATAGTGTCCGAAATACAAGTGTCCAAACGTTGCAAAAATAGACACGATTTATTTGGGGATTTGAGCTTTCACGGCCAGTGTGAGTAGTTTCAGGAATAATGGGCCGTGGTAGAGACCTTATTTAAGAGATTCCTGACGTTTCGTTGGTTGCTCTGACAAACAAATGGAAATAGTTATGATTTTTTATTATGTGTACATGATGAAAGCCTAATAAGAAATCCAAGTTTTTGTCTTCGACGGACCTCCTGATTTGCAAACTTTTGTACACTTGGTCTCAGACACCATTAGGTCTACAGAGACCATTCTAGTCTCAAATTGTAGAAAATTTAGTGTACTTTAAAAAAGTATCAAACTGCCTTTACCGAAAAATTAGTCCTTCTGGGTCAAAACTGACAAAAACTGAAAAACGGTAAAGTTTCTTAGATTTTTGAGCCACGTCGTACATGACGACATTTTGACGACCATCGGATTTTGGAATCATTAGAAAAAGATTTCAGCTTTTAGTCTCGAATTTGAAGAAATCTTTTAGTAAGTCAGTTTTAAATAAAGTTTTCTCATTCGGGACCTTTTGTAAGCAGGATATCCGATATCTCACATCAAGAGTAATGTACCGGAATTCTTAACTAAATTGGTATAGCTACGGGGCTTTTAATGCTGGACGCATACTGATCAAAAATAAAAGCGTTCTGAAACAAAACGTTCCTATTTATATACGTAAGAAAAACATTTCTTAATGTTTAATGCTTAATGCTTAATGCTGTCTTAATGCTTAATCGCTCTATACTTTCAAGAGAAACCACTTTTTAAAAACGTTTAAAGATGTGGTGTAAAATATAAACATTTATAGATGTTTGATTTATCTTGACGATTGACTCTATCCAAGAAAACTGAACAAATGTCGCAGTTTCACCAAAGCATTACGAATATAACTGCATGGGTATAGATATTAGAATCTTATTAGTTATAAACTACCCTGATCTTCATCTTTTGTAAGGTCAGGTGGTCAGGTAATAAATTTAAGAAAAACCTTTTACTTTCGTTGAAAAACGCTGCTCTTTTCAATTTTAAGGAAGCATCTTCATTCCTAATTTGTAGTTTTTTTAAACGGTAGTTAGACATAATTATTTTCTACATTTACAATTAGAAGACTACTGAATTCAGATTATTAATCCTTTTATAGAAAATTGAAATGAGAATGAAAAGCTAGCGGAAAATAAATAATCTAATAAGGCAAAATGACTAACATTTTGAGTACATAAGTACTAGTAGGAACAAGGAACTAATAAGACGTTGAAAACCAAACAATTAAATTCTTAATTGAACTTGGTGCATACCTAATTGTTTCGAAAAAGTGCCTAAATAAAAAACATTTCAAATTACGTTTTCCCGAAATTTACGATGACCGATAACGAGCAAAATTAATGGTTCAATTATAAAAACATTTAACTTAACCATTAGAAGATAATAAATTACGTTATAATTTTGGCTATTTTTTAGATTGGTAATTATTGAGTTTGATTTAACCGTTTGTGTACAAAAGCGGAATAAAGGACAATTTTATGGAAAGCTCGACGTTTAATTTTGCTCATTGCTGTTTTTTGATTTATAGTGTAATAGTGTGTACAGTACAGAAAATAAATTTCGAAATAGTATACAACGGTTCAATAAATTATAAGAGTCGTAATTGCTTTGAAAATTTAGATCTTCAGATTGGGGCTCTGGTAAACAAAAATTTTTTAATTAAACTTTCCTGTGGGAGACAAGGCGTGGTCTATTGGTCCTTGATCTTGTCTTGAACAAATTGCGCTACCACCGACGTTTATTATCCACAATATCAAGTTACACTCAAAAGTATAGTCAAGGGAGGTAAAAAATTAAGTATCTTATCATTTTTGTACGAAACAGGATCAATGGCTCGATTGCACTGCCATCGGTGATCGTGACAAGCCGCCGCGATTGGTTTTCACCCTCGATGAGCCCACAGACCTCGATGCTTTTTCCCCGACCAACCATCGTGATTAAACCTCTTATTTGTCACGATGAACGATGAAAAATCACTAGGTCTGTGGGCGGTTTTACAGAGTTTCTTATAGCATGTACAACGTACCATGTATCATGTACCAATGCCATTATATTGTACTCTCCGTTCTTATTCTTTCTTGACGTAGTTTTTTTTTGATGTCTCCAATTTATTAAAAATCAATGCCATAGTAGATTATTTTTAATCAACGACTTTTACTACGTATAGAAAATGTTAAAATTTATAAAAGCTTAGTGGTAGTTTCCAGCTCGGTAATCTTAATCAGGTATTTATTTTTAACTGTTGTTTTAGGTAGGAGACCGAATATTAGAAGTTAATGGATTTGTATTAACAGATGTTGGACACGAAGAAGCTGCTTCTATAATACGCGCTGCCGATAATCCAATTTCATTTGTAGTTCAATCATTAGTTCCACCGGTAAGTTAAAAGACTAATATTTCTAGTTTTGTGTTCACAACCATATAATCGACAAATTGGCTTTTGCTTCATAAATATTGCTTACCTATAGTAAGTTCTTTCCTGAATTTGAAAGAAAAAATAACCTCATTAGCTTATTATGTCGCATGATAGGAAATAATTTGTAAAATTTTTCCGTTTTAACTCTTACATGCACGCCCTTGACTGTTTGAATTAATTTATAAAATTATGTTTTCTCTGGACAATACAAAACCATTACGGTAATCTCTTACCTTCGGAAATTTAATTTTCTCGAGCTTCGTCTAATATATTTTTTGTTTTCGTTGTACGTGAACTTGGAAATCGTATTTTCTGTGTGCATTTGTTGAAAAACATGATGTTTTTAAATCCGTTTTAGAACGAGAGCCGATCTGAAGCTATTGGTTTGAAAAATATTATTTTTAGTAAAATACAAGACGGGTTGATCTATTCACGTACTTTAAGTTAAAACATATTTTTCTTTAAATGTATGTTGATAATCAACCCTATATTAATCACCTAGCAGTGAGAAAAACGTCTTTAAGGAGAAAAAGTCGACTACCTTATTCCCCGGGAATTGAACCCGAGTACGCTATATCCGGTAACGCTTTCAGACCACCTGAACCACGCAGCGACTTGGTTTTCTCCTTATAATTCTCGCCGTAAACTTTACAGGTGCGTGGTTCAGGTGGTCTGAAAGCGTTACCGGATATAGCGTACTGAGGTTCAATTCCCGGGGAATAAGGTAGTCGACTTTTTCTCCTTAAAGACGTTTTTCTCACTGCTAGGTGATTAATATAGGGTTGATTATCAACATACTTTTAAATAATTATTTATGCCCTAGTTGCCCTAGTGTATATGTTACCGGCAATTTGCGAAATCCGGCAATTTGCTGACTGCCTAGACAATCTGCAAACTCACTAAATCGTTAGGCAGTCTGCAAATTCACTAGTAGTTTAGGCAATCTGCAAAATGACTACGGTGTTATAGGCAATCTGCAAATTGTCTATATTGTTAGTCAATGTGCTTCTACAGTATGCGCATACCTCACATAGCCTAGACATTGTGCGAAAAAAAATGTTTTTTATAAAAAAACAAATAACCTAGCATTTCTGGGTTTATATATTTTTATTGTTACGTAAAAATATGTATTTGTTAATATTTTAATACACATGTTCTTTTTAAAAACAAATAGTTCATTGTTCTTTCGTAAAAATGTTTATTTGCTAAGTGCTATCTATGGGTTAATAAATGTTCCTTTTAAAATTACCTATTTGAAACGCCATTTTTTATATTGCCTAGTCAATGTGAGATCCATATATTATCAAAACGCACATTCACTAAATAGTAGACATTCTGCAGACTCTCTAAAATTCCATAGTCAATTTGCAGATTGCCTAAAGTACTAGTGAATCTGCAGACTGCCTAACGATTTAGTTAGTTTGCAGATTGTCTAGGCAGTCTGCAAATTGCCGGATTTCGCAAATTGCCGGTAACATATATAATGTTTGAAGGCAGCATGACTCAACCCAAGAAGGTGAAAATGCTAAATAGCCCAGGCAATGGGTAGGTTCTGACTTACAAAAGGACAAGAAAAGTTGCAATTTGGTGAACTTGTGCAGTTTGGAAAACCAGTTTTTCAAGAATATCTTCTCTTCAGCGCCACCTAGGTCAAAAATAGTTATCACAAAAATTATAGAGCCCAAAATATCCTGCAACTTTTGTTAGAAATATTTTTAAATAAGATGAATAGTGCAAGAGTTACAGCGGAGCCAACCTCGGCAAATTCGCCACATTTTTTCTCAAATAGTCCAGTCGCCCACCCTGTACTTAAAATTGGGTTTACCTGTAATAAGGTCTGAAGGTAATGATCTTTGAATTAATATGTTGTATGTGGATAGATAGAATCTGTGGTGTAGGTTCCAAGTTTTCCAAGTCGTGAACCCAGTGATACCTTCAGGGCAGCTAAAAAACCTCGACATTTTTTACCTTTTTTCAGTTTCTGTCAATTTTAATTAAGGCACTAAACTGTACAAGTCTACCTAATTAAAACTTTCCTTGACCTTTTGTAGCGAAAGCCGACTTTTATGTATTCAGTGCCTGGACTAACATGATAGACAAGGAAGCTCGGTCAAGAGATTTACGTTGCTCAAGGGCTTTGCCTAAACTTGAATGTTGCCGTGCAAGTTTAAACCTCAGCCCTTTTTTCTAATATTTTCCCGTGTATGCACGTATGCAGCTAGTCATATTTTTTACCTCGCATAACGAATCCAAAGTATTGCCATTTTCGTGGCAATAATTTTTAATTATTGTTCAACCCGTTCCTTCTTTTTACTCATCTGACAGAGTCCCACTGTCCCACAGTTCGAAAGCTTGAATTTTCGTAATATTTTGCTTTTAAATAATTTCATACTTATAGATTAGTTCATAACTCAAATAACATTCGTATCAACTATTATCTGCGGTGTAGAGCATGATGCGTTAAAAACCACATTTCGATAGTTTTCCTTTCGTAATATACAACTCGGTGACGTTTGTCAGACGTTGCTTTTACTATAACCTAACCTACGTGTTTATTTATTTGCAACACAATTTTAATAAACATGTTGATAACAACAATAAATTACTAATGTCTATTTTGGTTCGTTTCAACTTGCATTTACCTTAAAATGTTTAACAGTATCATCTTCAGTTTCAGGATAACTTGAACGACTATTCTTCATATGAAGATAAGAATAGTACCGACACTTTGTCAAATCTTATAACCGATAATACATTAATCAACGGCGAACTTACAGTTGAATCAAAGAACGAAACCGACGAAAGAGAAAATGAAACTCCAACAAAAACAGCAAGTGAAGCCCAACCTACTGTAACGGTGAGCAGTCCAGAGCATGATACAACAAACATAACTCCAGAGGTACCCACGAGCGCAGAAGTTAAAAGAGATCCTACTAGCGACGACGAAGATGAAGAAGACGACGATTTTGAAGACGAACGAGAACTAGAAGGAAAAATCTACACCAAAAAAGGAGAAGAGGTTTGTTTCGACTGCATCGTAAATAAGACACGAAATTAAAAAAATCCATTTCAGATCGATCGTTCCAGTGCTGGTAATTTTAGAAGGACTACTGCCGAAATAGCGGCCGATCCCGAAGAAGAAGATGAATTTGGGTACACCGCCGGTGAGTGCAATAAAAACTTAAATTTTTCTTAAATCGTTCCTTATAAAAACAAGTGACAATTTAAACTGATTCTAAATTTGAATTTAAACACAGTTTAAGGTTACTAAAGTTCAACAGACTTGATCGCACAAAGTGATCTTAATCGACGCTTGAAATAATAGAATTTAAATTAAGTAGAATCCGAGCTTTAAAACTTGAACTCGTCAAAGTGGAAAACTTCTTTTGTCTTGACCGGAATATTTTAAACTGAATAAAGTTTTGTTAATTTTTTGAAGAAGTTCTCCGAGAATGACACCGTCATTAATTTATTGCTACTTTTAATTTGTTCGGTTCAAAGTTTTTCGAAAGAATCACGTAAATAATTTGATCTATTAGAGTACTTACATTTACATGCGTTATAAATTACACTTCATTGATAAAGATCGCAACGTTTCCAACACAGTCACGCAACAAATTTTCCTGGCGTTGATGGGCAAGGTAAACTAAGTTAGTGATTGTTGAGTATCAATGCACTGCTTTACTGATCTTATGATAAGGGAATATTTAGAAGGTTGTGTTTGATAAAATTTATTTGCAAATTGGATGTGATGGATGTTTTTTTAGCAATTAATGAAATTTATGATTCTTGGGAAATTGGTATATTTCGACTCGATTAAAAGATTGGATCCAATAATAAATATTCTCGAGGGGTAAGGGGAATTAATAGAATAAAAATGTAATTTGTTTTCGGTTATCTAAAGTTTTTTAACTTCATTAATTACAATTTTAATTAAATTATTTAATTGTCACTGCCGTTCTGATAAAGTATTATTTTTTCTTCGTCTTAAATTTTCCTTAATTCGAAGACCAAACTAGTGATCATTTAAAATTCTTAAAATTAAGACTCGTTTCGACTGTAGTATTTTACTTGCAATCTTTCAGAAATTAGGCTTTAATTTCCATTAGGTACGTCTACACGCCTATGATATTACCAGTTCTTGCATATCTGTTTAACATTTCTTTAGTTTAATGGAGTACTCTTACCCTAGAAGTTTATTTGCTATTAACTTTAGCAACATCCAGCTGTCATAAACTAGGCCCTTATATAGCATCAGGCAAAAACGCTGTTAAGTCTGAACCTGAGGGCCTGGAGTTTTCGGAGGCCACTACTACTTTTGGTAGCGTCCTGTTTATACCCAATGATCCAATGAATAATAAAAAAATATAGCAAACATTCTTAAAATGGGAATATTTTCCATGTTTTCTAGTATTAGTTTATTACATCGATTTTATAAACAAAAAAGTGTAAGATGCACCTTAGTAAATTCTCCACGAGAAGGGATAATGTGAAATTGAAGAAAATTATTGATTGTTAGATTTTTTAGAAAAGGTTTTGTAAATATCTAAAGTTTAATTTCCGGTACGACATGGACATAGATATGAGCTTAGGATTTTTATTAGTGGAAATGCATAAAATAGTGCAATATTCGATATTCAGTAAGAAGTAAATTGAATATTCTGTCAGCTGTTATTCACAGAAAACTCATAAGAATCGATTTTGATAATTTAACTATTTTTATTTCTAGTGCCGATGGCTTGCTTGAACATTTAAGAAATACATATCTACTAATAAATATTGTTAGTGTATTAGAGAACATGGGATCAACTTTATGTTTCCTTAATAACGGTGTATTGAGTTGTTTCGTATCATAAATCTCTTGACAAATTCTTTTCTCTTGCTTCATGATTACTAAAATTAATATGGCGTATGTTATACAAACCACCGGTTGCACGAAACGTTTTTGAAACTTAAGAACGCCATAACCTCGATCTTAATGTAAAATTTTCGCATTATCGATACATTATTTGAAAATCACTGTGCAACACAAAACGTAGATTCGAGATCAAAACCAAACAAGATTTTAGGTTACGACGTTCTTAAACATTTAAGAAAGTTTTGTTCAACCCATTGCTCTAAAATCTAGACTTGTGTTATACAAAACTGATTTCTTATTGTAGTCCAGGCACTGATTACATAAAAGTGGGCTTTTGCTACAAAAAGTCCAGGAAAGTTCTATTTTGATAAATTTTTACAGTTTGGTGTCTTAATTAAAATGGCACGTAGGCCAACTATAGTTCTTACAAAAATTATAGAGCATGAAATTTCCTGTAACTTTTGTAAGAAACATTTTTCAACTAAATGAATATAGTTCATGTGTTGCAGCGGAGTCAAGCTTGGAAAATTTCTAAAAGTCGCAAAATTGCAAAATTTTTTCTTGAATAGTCCAGTCCCCCTGTACTTTAAATTTGGGTTACTTGAAAAAAAGTCCAAAGGTAATCATCTTTTAATCATAATAATATGTTGTGTGGTTTTGAATCCAAGTTTTCCCGTCGAGATCTCTGTGCTACCTTCATGGCTTAGTTTGGTAGGCTAATATAAAATTTTCCCCTCTACAATTTCACTCCTATACATTTTCATCAGAATTCTGATTCATATTCTTAGATATAAGCTTTATTGCTGCAGTATACTAATAACGTGCAACAAATGAAAATTATTATTTTCTGCCTAAACTATGATGGGTGATAGCGAAATCGAACAAGAGGAAAAAATTCTTTTAATAAGATTATCTACCTGCATGCAAAGTGTGGAAGGTATTAATAAAACGGTTAAAAAAATTTAACATTGTTTGCATTTGTAAAATGGAGCACGAGGAAGTGCAAATGAGGGGGGGTGGGGTGGACCATAATATCTACTGGAAACATATATTTTTGGGTTTCTTAGGGTCTCAGGTATACGTATCAGTTAAAATTTCTGGGTCCTCATATTTTGCGAACTCAACTACCTTCAGCGCCTGCTCTTGTAGCGATTTTGCGAATTGTAGAAATTTGCCGAGCTTTGCTCCGTTGTAACTCATGAAATATTCATCTAGTTGAAAAATATTTTTTACAAAAGTTGCAGGAAATTTTATGCTCTGTAATTTTTATAATAGCCATTTTTGACCTAAGTAGCATTGGAGAGAAGATATTCTTGAAAAACTGGTTTTTAATAGTATTTTTCGAATTTGACGGTTCGAGCGGCGGTCGCAAACTTCGCGAATATTAATTAGGACACCAAACTGTACAGTGTACAAATCCAGACTCGCCCAGTACATAAACTTGGCCCCTTTCTGAATTGGGCCACCTCATCTCCCTAATTATAAGAAGAGCGGCTTTTAACCTTTTCATTTCTCTAAGTGAATTCTGAGTGGTTCAAGTTGCTCATTTTTTCATGGTTAGCCCGGGATTCTTAGCGTCCCAAACTAACTAACTAGGGGATTGCGGGGACTAAGGGTCCTAACTTTGCTAAAAGAGTTTCTTGGGGATCTAAAACGAGGTGGTCACAGCTGGTTAAACCAAGGCGTGGTTGCCGCTATGCCAGTTCGGTTAAAAAGTCTTCTGAAGCTTTAAGTCTGTAATGACATAGCTGCTGACCTAATATGTCATGCTCAACAAATATATTGGGCGTTCTATTTAATAGAAAGGTGAAGATCCAAGAAGGTCGAAAGTTAAAATGGTCATCTCGGGGAAGCCGTTGTTATCATGAGTATTATGAGTAAATTAGTGCTCCTTCAAGTATTCATATTTATTATTTTAAGGTGTTACAATTCGCAATTTTACCGCATTTTAAATATTTTAAAGTTAAGATTTATAAATACTTGGGGAAGCTCTTATATTATGTTTTCAATTAAAACAATGCGATGGCATAAATGTTTTGTTCTTATTACTTATTACACTTCAAGTATTTATACAATACCCTCGAATAGGTACTTAAAATGTACTTTTGCGTTCAGAATAAAATAGTAGTAAATCTGATTCTTAAAAATAAATTGAATACCCTTTTACCTTCTTGGCTTCCTTTAGAAGTATTGTTTCAAGCATTAAAATTTTAAGTACTCAACTAACAAGATTTGCGAATTAAATTGTAGTGTTTCGAGGACGTTGAAAAGCATCAGATATTTTTAGAACTTGTTGCCTTTTTCAATTAATGGACTTTTCAGAAAAATGGTCCAATTTGTTTCAGTTGGACTGTTATTGAAACAGAGCGAGGTCTATTAGAGATTAACTTTAATATTTTAATACACATCTTTAAATACTATTTAATAATAATAATTTAGATTATTATCAGTCGCTCGTTATGTATTTTAAAACCACCATGATGGCCATTAATTTAGCCTATTCAAGTTGCCAGCTACATAACACAATTAAGTTAAATCTACTGTTAACTGTTTCACCCAAATCACTAAAACGTATCAACCTTTAATCGATTTCAGGCGTTTTCGTAATGCCAGGGTAAAATTATTGTCATGACAGTTTAAAAGTTTTTCCCATTAGTATTACCTAAATCTATATAGATATACACTAACCAATAACAGAGTTCAATCAATTCCAGTTCACGCCTATTAGAAATTTTGACACCTCATTTTTAAGTTTATCAGCTCAAGTGCAATTTAAAAGTCCTCCATTTATATTTAAAAACAAACAACGAGGTAAATCGAAGTAGGTACCTACGTAAATTGATTAATTATTGATAGTGGATTAAATTTCGTACCAATTACGTCAAATATTGCATTTCATCAATCTAAACTTCAAACAAAAAGTCTAACGCAGCAAATCGATCAAATTCGCGAATCTGTTTAGTTGTAGGAAGAGAGTAAAGAGTGGCACAGCTTTTAGTAATTTAAAGTTAATAATACCGTCATGTAGAATCAGTAAATAATGACATCAATAACCATCAATTTAAACAAAGTCCTTTTCAAAAGATCATACGGCTTTTTCAATTTCGTTTGTTTTTTTCAAACAACTTTAACGCTAATTAGTAAAGTTTCATCACCGGTGCTTGCTTCAGTTTCATTAAAAGTCAAACTCGATTTTATAATTCAGGCTCTAATGGGTGAAAGAAATTTTTTTACAATTTACACAGGGTGCGTAAAATTTCGGATGTGAAGCTGCTTTTAGTTTTTGTTTTTATTACTCATTTGCAATATTCTTTCAGCCTGAAGCGGTCAAAATAAAAAATTGTGCAATTTTGTATTTCGGCATTCTGCATCCCGGACACGCTACGTCCGATATACCCTAAACTTCAACTCTATCAGCTCTATCACCTCAACTGTTTATTTGACGGAAAAAAATTAAGAGGCATAATTTGTAGGAAATCGAATGTACTTTATTTTGTTATTTTGCTCGAAAAGTGCAAAGTTGTCGAGTTATGAGAGATAGACCAATTTTTGGGACGATTAAAAATTTTTTTTTAACGCGCGCTAGCGCCTTAATCGTTTACCTGAGGAAAAAATTAAGAAATATCAGTTGTAGAACATTTAATGTAATTTATTTTTGTATAAAAGAAGCTTTCTTACAAGGTGCGTAGGTTTGAGTTATAAGCGATAATAAAGTGCGTAGTTTTCTAGTTATAAGCGATAAATCGAAAAAAGAGCCAAACTCCACTTTTCTCGAGTCTCCCCTCAGTTAATGCTGTCACTTTAAAAAACAGACAGTCGGTTTTATTACTCATTTGCAATGTAGCCTGCATCGGTTAAAATAAAAAGTTTTGTATTTTTAAATTTTTGTATTTAGGCCATCTGCCTCCCAGACAAGCTATGTCCGATATATTCTAAACTTCAACGTGCTGTACCACCTCAACTGCTTGTCTGCCCAAAAAAATTTATGAGACATAATTTGCAAGAAATTGAATGCATCTTATTTTTGTGTAAGTTCACTTTTCTCTAAAAGTGCGTAGTTCCGAGTTAAGAGCGATAAAACAATTTTTTGGCCGATTATGGAAGTTTTTTATCTTTAACGCGCGCTAGCACCCAAATCGTTTCCCTGGAGAAAAACACTTAAGAGGCATAATTTGTAGAAAATTTAATGTACTTTATTTTTGCACAAGAGAACTTTTCTCATAAAGTGCGTGGTTTTTGAGTTATAAACGAGAAACCCAAGAAAGAACTAAAATGCTGCCACTTGTTACAGGCAGCCGGTCGGTTTTATCACTCATTTGCAATATTCTTTCATCCTGCATAGTCAAAAAAACAAGTTTTCTTGAGGGCAAAAGCAAAGCTTATTGGTATTTAGATAAGTTTTGTCATACGAACTCATTTTGAGTTTTAAAAGCTGCGGTAGCTCTGTGTACACACAATATTGGAACACCCTATATTCTGTTTTACAGTGACTTTACCCCTTCCCCTTCAGGGAATGGGAAATTATTAAGCAACTTTTATAAACCATCAAACGGTTATCGTTGGCCTTATTTGTTACTTACAAACATTTTTTTAGTTTCATCGCCATTGGAAAATGTTCTTGTAGATGAGATTCGATTTTTTTGTCTCTAAAATAGTTAACATTGATTTATTTTTAGATAACAAAAAGTAGTTGATGGGTGGCAGAATAATATTGTGATTAATGATAATGTCTTTGGGAAGCCTAAATCTATTATGAACACACTAAACTGAAAATACTGAAAGCAATCTTTTTCGCTTGAAATTGAAATATTTTCAGAATGCAACTCGCTTTTTTTTCTCAGCGGAAAGGAAGTAAATTAAAAGTTTCAAGAGCATATTTTGTTTGGAACAGCAGTTATTGAAATTAAATAAATTTGAAATGAAGCGAATTTGCCTAGCTTTCACATACATTAGTAGTTTTTCGAATGAAACTACTGCAATTTTGGATTTGTTGCATAATATCACTTACAAACTTATTTACTTTGCCCAATTAAATCTGTTAATGGCTTGTTGAATACACTAAAGTATATTTAAGTTTTTTTATTGTGGAATAAGTTTTGTCTAAACAATTCGTTAGTTATTAGTTATTACTTATTACGGCTATTATAGATAGAGCTGCAAAGAGAAAGAGTAGTTTTGTTGAAATCAATATCTTCCTAATGGACTTGCGGGATATTATTTAAATTCAGATAGTTAATGGATTTCTAACCAAAAAGTTCAATGAGGACAAAACTATCCTACAAAAAGTTTATGTGCTATAAGCTCCTAAAGATAGCAAGAAAGGCATCATCTATAACATTTATGTGAATCTTAACCAAATCGACCTGAACGCTCAAACATTATATAGTTCTAAACTGTCGGCAGCGAAGTTCAGATTGAACTTTTTGTTCTGAAAGATTTCGAGTATAAAAATGTGAATTTTAACAATATTGGTTGGGACTCATAAACCTATTAAAATGGCACGGATTTCTATTCTTTTTTCTTCAGTTTTAAATTTTAAACAAAACAATTTGGTGTAATTTTTCTTCATTTTAGAAACTAAAATTTAGCGCAAAGATTTAGGACTTTGAAACTTTCCTAAAATATTTTTAACGGGTCCCTCACAGGTGCTACTTGAACGAAGAATAATTTAAATGCAAAAATATAGATTTTATCACGCGAGTTTTAACTTTTCTCCCTGTAATAAATGCAACACAAAATATGCAACATCAATTAAAAGTTGTTTGAACCAAATTTACTCACTCAATTTCCCTTGACGCTTAAAACTGCGATCCATCACATTTTCCATTAATTTAGAATTATTTTCGGAATGCAAGACATGTTATAAGACGTAATTTATTGGCAGTGGTGTGTTTTAGTGCGAGATTTGCCGTTTTTACGTCTTTCCCACTTCCTTATATTTCACTAAATCCTTTCAATCCGTTCTGTATTGATATACAAGGATAGAGAGGACGCTTTCGAATATATTTACAAAACATTCCCTCCATGTTGCAACTTAATCAGAATTTGATCCTAAATTAGTAATACACGATTTGGGCCAATTTTATGTAAATTGTCAAACCACCTTCTTGTTACTGTACATCGAACCTTCGAGGTTCCTTATTCTATAAAAGCGCTTGCTGGGATTGTTAGAATACATATTATACAGGGTGTCAACTGTAACTTGGCCAAGAATGCCAGGGTATGTAGAGGACCGGTAGGCAAGTATTTTAAAGATAGGAACCCTTGTCCGGAAATGCACCCGTACGGAGCTACGGCCGTTTTTAACTTTTGGTTTTGCACCCCATGTACACGCTACATGTTGTGTTTTAAAATAATTGTCTGCCTTGCAACCTATCGTTGCCTAGGAAATACATTGTTGTCGCTCAGGTGTACCTGTGGCGCTGTGCTCCAAGTGCGTTGCAGTTCATAATAGCCCCATACGCCAGATGCACGTCGGCGAGCTCCTGAAAGGTTAACCTGTTCATTGTTCAGCACACGTTTTATTGACACAATGTTTCTGAGCTGACATTCAATGCATTTCCTAGGCGACAATGAGTTGCCAGGCAAACAATTGTTAGACACACGACACACGACATGCTGCCTGCATATCGGACGATAAAACGTAAAGTTAAAAACGGCCGTAGCTCCGTACGGGTGCATTTCCGGACATGGGTTCCTTTCCTTAAAATACTTGCCTATCGGTCCTCTACCTACTCTGGCATTCTTGGCCAAGTTACAGTTGACTCCTTTATGTTTTAGTTGGTATACTACGCACTACGCGGTGTTGCTATTTTTACAGTATCGGTACACCATAGAGTGCACCAGAGTTGGTCAAATTACAAACCGTTTTTACTTTTTATGCTCTTAAGGATTGGAAAGTCTGGATGACCTCGTGCGAATCCAGAAATAACAAGTTTACCCTAAAGCGTTATAAGGTGTTTTTACAGACACCCTGTATAATATTAACTATTGTTTTCGTCTTTCTTTTACTGCCGGGCGTGTAGTTAATGGCGACTACGTGAAAAGTCACGTAAATGTGGATGCGTTCGTTGTCTATAATAAATCATTTTTTGTCTTTTATATTTTTTCCAATCTCAAAACCAACTTTAGACACCCCTCGTAAGTATGCCTACGGTGATGGGCTGCGCCAGCAGCTAAAAAATCGCCGAAAGTTAATTTTTTAAATTCAATTATAATATGTTGCATATGAAACCCAACATCCACACACATGTGAAAAAACTTTAAAGGAGAAAATTTATTTTCCACCAAACACCTCGGGAATCGAAAAAGTTTTTTCACATGTGTGTGGATGTTGGGGTTCATTTGCAATTGTCTAAATAGTAATATACCCTAAATATTTAATAATTTGTAAAAATTTTAAATTCAGTTGATTTCACAAAATATCGAACAGAAAATGTGTGCTTTAGCCGATAAGCCAAGCGTCCCGATAAATTTTTATCTCACTCGACAAAAATAAGCGTAAAATTTGACTACATACAGGGTATTCTAATGTAGTAGAAGTATAGTGAAGGCATTTTTTTATTATGTACCTAAAGTAAGGAGGAAACGAGTCTCGGATCGAGGTACTACTAAAACCAATAAAATTCTTTAATGCCAAAGCGATGCATGCCCGTATCTTCGAGAGTAGCCCCAAATAAATATGGGACACACTCCTGTATGGTTTTAGTATGGTATGTCTTCATGAAATGTGTATAATAGAAAATGAGTATTTGAATTTCATTCCATTTTAATAAAAAAAGCGTATTTGCTCTCTATACGGTCGTAAAAATCTAAGATATTATTTACTACAACTTCAGAATCCAGATACACGATACACGTAAAACAGTTTCCAATACACGAACCTTTTGTTTCACAGTTCCACTTTATTTTACTGAAATTTAATAGAAATTTATGTAGCTTGACGACAACATGTTGAAATTGTGTCAACGCTAAATTTTTACATCCGCCAATTCTTTACTTTAAGACAAATTTTTTTATAATTAAATTTATGATCTAATCGGCACTCATTTAAAAGAATAATAGTAAGTTGTAAGTCTGGAAAATTCTTAAGTTGTACAACTTCTAGGTACCTATTATGTGTTTTGAATAACCTTTAACATTTAAAAATCATTTTTTCTTCTTTATTCGAATTATTGTGTAGGTTTTCGTATTTTATTTAACCATTAATGAGCCAATGAATCTTATTTTACGTAGGTTTTCTTTCACACAATGAAAATAGGGGTCGATTAGTCTCATTCAAATAATCAGTCATTTGTCTTTGACATTTATGACGTCTATACTTTGTGAGCACAAGTGTGAATTAGAGCCATTGTTATCATTTTCGCATTACATTTTGAATTCATTTTATTATTATTTGATTGTGTAAGAATCCGTACAATACGACAATGGCTTCTTATTTCAGGTAAAAATTGCGTCGAATTTTACATTAAATTTACTAAATTGGAACACAACTACGCAGCAATTTTTCTTGTGAAAAAAAAATATTGGCGGTGCACGTGTTCTATGTACTCTCACATTTTTTGTAGAACGAAACCATACCAAACTGAGTTATAAATTAATTAATTAGTTCATTTCAATAAGGTAGCAATCTTTAAAAGTACCCAATATTTTCATGATGAATTATTTATTATCAATTTTTTTACAGATTTGAGTTGAGTAAAGTATGACATTTTACTATTTAAAAATAACGCCGGTCAAGTGAGAACCATTTCTATATAAACATTCTTCTAATCTTGACCGAAAATGTTTCCATATACTCAACGAAGCAGGTCAGGTTGAATCCGTGCAATTTCTTGTCTGCTATTTGTTTTTAATACCGATATGGTTTACGGTCTATCAATGTGCACCGTGCTCTTTAGAAATCCCCCCCCCCCCCAAGTGCCGACAAATCTGTGAATCTTGCTGGGCACGAGATGTAGACATAACAGTATTGGCGTTTTTTCTATCGTATTGGAAAAAATATGACCCAATAATGTCAGATGATGACAGGGCACACCATACTATAACATTCGAACTATGTAATGGCTTTTCATGCAATTCACTTAGATTTTCATCTATCCAATATCGACTATTTCGTTTATTTACACACTCATTAAAATGAAAATGTGCTTCATCTGGCATAAACAAGCGAGGAATAAAATTTTCATCATCATTCCCGTTTCACTGACGGACCCTGTATTATGTAATACTAAATGAGCAGAGTCTTAGCTTCACGCACAGTGTTTTTGTAGCTTCTCTTCCCTCCTTCTGGGGAAGAAGGAAATAATATTGATGCTGTAAGTGGTGGTGCTCCAGAAAATCCAAATTTATAGATTTCTCGTCGTTCTTAATAATTAGACCTTTTAGTAACGATACTTGGTGCATTTTGAGAGAAGACTAGGGTCTTTATAAGAGTGTGTCGACCCTAAAGCTAGACCATTGTTGAAGCCATCGTGAGTTTGCCTATCGGACTCTAGAGCAACTCAAAATTGATTCTAATTAAAAACCGAATTGTTGTTTTTGAGGGTGCAAACAATCCACTGGCGATTCAACAGGCGCTATTGACGACTAAAAATTGAATATCGAACCCTGCATTGCATTTATTAAAAAAAGTCTTCAACAATAAGTTCATCCATTTCTATCTGGTAAACGAACATAAAAGGTGGCTATTTATACAGGGCGTGTAGTGCAGAAAATAACTTAATCGTTTGTGCTTCAAAATAAAAATAAAATTGTGGCTGCATCTTAAAGCGTTTTTGCTGTATTTCATTTTAAAAACTTATCGTTCTTATTGGAAGACCCTGTATATGGCAGTTATAAAAGTGGGTAGTGAAATTATGAAATTATAAGCAAGACTTGGGTTTTTAGTTGTTAATCCTTCTCTTAATAGCGTTCCACTTTTTGTTTCGAATCACCACAGAGTATACATAGTTAAATGAGATTTTCAAACCATAAGTAACCATTTTGTTTCTATCGATTAAATTTTTTAAGATCTCGAAGCAATTTCTTTTCAAATTTTTCTTGCACTTGATGGAAAGTTTAAAAATAAAAATGAAAGCTGAGTCGTTTTTATATTTTCTATAATACTCGTTTAGAAGAACTAGACTGAAATCGTAAAAAAATGAAAAAAAGATTTTCTTTTCTTCTAAATTGGATAGCCTGCGTACACCGTGCCTTAAAATGGCATGCCCCTTTATATAAGTAATCTTGTTGGCTCCTAATGGGATTCTATATTACTAGTTAAGATGTCAGGAGGAGTTTTGATCAAGATGATAGATAAAAATTATTAAAATTTATAGCTCACTCTCATCCTGAATAATTTTAGCGAGATATAACTTAAGAATTAATTAAAATTTATGATGGGTCGTTCTCGTGCCTGAGATATAACTAATGCCTTCAAAATTTGACACTTTCTCCCTTTTTTTTCTTATAAATCTAAAAGGTGGAATAGCTTCTATATATTGCTACAAAAAAGCGTTGCCCCTGAAGTAATATAAGATTTTCCTAAGTTAGTAACTCAAGTTTAAACGTACGGGTATATCTTTAAAATCGACTCGGCTTTTCCTGCCTGCCAATATTGAAAGTTAGAACACCGTTAGAAGCCAATTTCTCAAATCGATCATAGTTTATGAGAAAATGTTAAAGTATTTCCAATTTTTTAACTTAAATCTACAATTGTTTAGGCAAATGTATTTTTTCACACAGAACTAACTGCGCATCTATTATAGTTAATAATTCTCACTTCTGGTCTTATAATAAGACAAGTACGTAGTTGGAAACATAATTAAAGTGAGGAGACTGGGTATAAACTTTGGATATTAACTTCTAAGATTTATAGTTGTACCATGCGAACTTAGCTAATGGGAAGATACTGTTTTCTAAATGATGTGTGATAAGCTATCAATATCAATCATAACAATTTTGTGAACTTCGAAAGTTTTGAACCAATATCGGTAATTTACACATCGTTTTTGCTCGCTATACGTGTACTAGAAGTAGGTATAGGTAATAAGTATACAAACATCGAAATACAGATATGGACTTCATTAGATTTGGTTTTTAAAATAAATTTAATCGATTTTTTAGTCGTTGGAGCAGAAAATTACTTGGATCGAAAACCAAGTGTTTTAATTTGTTTCATTAGGCTTTTCAATTAGGTACTTTTTCTTTTGAACCTTGTAAATTATATGTTCCCCTCGCTTCGCTCGACGTTTTAACTTCCATACTGCGTCACATAAATATCTCACTTATACTCTTAATACAATAGACTACTATTATGTAAGGTACATTTTGAAACGGCGTTGGTAACTTTACCACCACCAGCAGAGAGGTACAATAATGAATAATCTCTTTCTATTCTATTCTTCTATTGATTGTATTGAACCTCTCTGCTGGTGGCGTCAAAAAGTCAAAAAGAACTTTACCTGGCGATTTTACTTTACACGATAGTTATCTTGGATAGTGTGACGTTATCCTTATCAGTAATAACTTACCATCCAGCGTTTTACTAAAGTTGGATGTCCCAACCTCCTCTTACAGTACAATAAATGATTGCTTTGCAAGTATGCGAAAATCGGCAAAAACGAAGAGACATGGTAAATAATTAGAAAATCAAACATGATTGAAGACAACTATTACATAAATTTACTTCATTATTAGCTTTTAGTATTATAAATTTGCGAGAGAAGTTTAAAGTCTGACCTGTGACCTATTGAATAAGCGAATCCCTTGCGAATGGCTTAAATCGCATTACTCTCCCTAACGGCGTACGTAAGTCTCTTTACTGATAAATTTAACCTTTCGCGTCCTATTATTTAAAAGGTACGGGATAATCGAATTTTCGATTGAAAAATGTGCGAAATGGTATTCCTATTAGTTTGCACAACAAATAAATAATGACTATACTATACTCTATTCGGCTAAGATACGCAGTAACAAAAAATCAGGGCGCAGTTGAGTTATTAAAGCTAGGTTTAAGCAGCAACATATTCTTTTGCGACACAACCGTATTAATAACGTAGGTTTAGGGTAGAGGGGTCCAGGAGGCTGAATAGCGCATAGTCTTGTCCGAGAGCTTGTACTGTACCTACTTAAACAGGGTTGAGCCGATAGGAATGCACCACACTGAAGTAGGGTATTATTCCACATGTATAAGACAATCAAACCCAAACGCCGTTATCCAATTTTCTCTTGTTTTTGAATTACAGCTTTTTAAAATTTTACAACAATATTTCAAATATACCGTCATGGGTCTCTAGACATTTTCTGACTTGTCGACGAGCAGTACCCGTTACCTACTCTCCTGAGTTCTTCTTGGCGTTTTTTTTTATATGAGTGGCAACATTCAAAACACGCCAAATTAGTGCATCTTGACTGTCTTCTTTTACTTTGTATACCTCACTTTTTAACCAGCCCCACAAACAAAAGTCTTAATGGTGTGAGGTCCGGAGACCTTAGTGACCAGCAGCTATAATAGAACCACCGCTAGATTATCATTTGCCATGACATATATGGTGATCCTACTAAAAAATTGGGTCAACTTACTAAAACATCTAAAATGCTCTAATTCTGAAACAAGTGCAAATTGGATTGGGCTTGTTGGGATTTTATTTACGTGTAGAATACGCCCTTGGAGTTTGGTTTGTTCCTCCCGACTCGCCGTATACTGTAAGTTTAAACTTTATATAGATAATGCACCTTTAATAATTATACTTGTATTAAATTCAAAACTTTTAATTAGACAACTTGAGAGCAAGTGGAACTTTTTCGGATGCAACAATGTGTCTAGAACATGCACAGCGTGTATCCTTGAAAGTGCAGTTTTTCTTTATTAATATGTTTTGCGCGAATTGTTAGGGATGGTTAATAGCTCTGTGAGAACATCAAAAATAACAATACGTGCTTTATAAGAAAACCGCGACTTGTTGAACTGCAATGCTCGTTAATTTTTAGTGCAAAGAGGTGTGTTATAATTTATTCCAGTAGCGCATCTTTATGTCAATTTTGAATTCACTATTTCTATTTCTACGTTACGTCACTTGGATAGATTAAATCACGCCTCTTTGTTTAACTTTTGAACATTGTAGAATCAAGAGTCGCGATTGGTTGTAAAATAAATTGTTTATTGCACATATTATGCACATACTATATCCTATTTAGATACTACATTTTTATCAAAGTCTGAGGCATTGCCTACACTCCTACACATCCTTTGCAACAACGCCAGTAGTACATACTTTTTAGCATTTTTTATTTTGTAAACTTTTGGACCTAGCATTTCCATGATTTCTAAAAAAGTAACAGTAGGAGTTTCCTATTTTTATAATTCGTTTTTGAGACAAATCTTAAGAGGACTTGAAAGTGAAATTGTAAACTCGCTAGCGTATAGCAAACGTCTAAGAATATGGCCGATGCTCTTGCCTTAGAATTTTTCGAAAGATATTTGTTTTCGAATGAAACTTTTTCCTCTTATAAAAAAGGTTCAACGTATATCCGTATCATAGTGTTTTTAAGATTTTTACCATATTTCACTCAATATACTTCGTAGACAAACAATATTTTCACATTTTATTTCTTTTTTAAGGGTTAGCATAATAATATTTCGAAAATTAAATCCTAAAATACCTAATATATTGTAAATCCAATTCGTCAAGTTTTTTTTTATCAGCATAAACTGCGCTACTGCAGAGCGAAAGAAAGTCATTTTGTTGTCAAATTTAATTCGAGGAAGTTTTGCGTGGCTCTTGGCTTTTGAAATAAATGAAAAAACTTAGAAGAAGTGAAGTTTTGTTACTTTTTTAGTTGTCAGAAAGTTGGCAATGGACTTCAAATTTGATATTTAGCACGTTGCTCTTAAAATATAAAAAATATACTTGGGTCGATCCACACTATCGATACACTCCCGATACGTTCTCGGTATGATAAAATCTCTTCATGTCACACTATCGTTCTAGTCTCGATACGCTCTCCGCCTCTCCGATACTTTAATCCACACAATAATGCCGTTCTCGATACACTTCGAACATCATAATATATAATAATTAACTAATAATAGATGATAAACTTTTTGCTTTTTTTGCAAAACTCCATACTTTTTCATTAGCCACAATATCTGCGGAAAATCAAGGTAAAGTGCGTGATTTTGTTTGTTTTGTACACGACTAAGCGATAATGGAGTGGGCCGGTATTGTACAGATTCTTTTGGATGTATCGGAGCGTGATTGTATCGAGATCGGAGCGAGAGCGATAAGGTGTGATTTCGTTGCGACGTCCAGCGGTCGCGGCCGGACGCGACGTCTAGCAGTCGAGCACACTGTCGAGCACCGCTACAATGCACTTTAATGTAAGTGAGAGTGAAGCAGTGCTCGACCGTGTACTCGACTGCTGGACGTCGCGTCCGGCCGCGACCACTGGACGTCGCAACAAAATCACACCTATAGTTTGACTACCCTCATAGATCTTGTGTAAAAATATTTTATCGGACCGAGAGCATATTGAGAGTATCGATCGTGTGAGACGACCCTTAGTGATAAAGCTGTGCTTGTCTACGATGTTATCAATTGGCATCAAATGTTTTACCTTATTTTGTAGAAAAGGAATTAATAGCGTGACCTATTATTTATATAGGGCGTAGTCACGTTTTTAACAATATGTGTAACGATATGCTCAGTACAGGATACGGGAACAGTAAGAAAAAAATCGAAATCTCAATAATAAACTTTTTATGAATAAAAATGCTTGACGGTTATTGCCTAATTGGAAGGGGCTCAAGTACCATCTTTATTTACAACGACGAACTTTGGTTACAAAGAGAGGGTTCAATTCAAGTTATGCTTTTGAATAAAATAGAAGTACCTGAAGCAAAATCCATATTAAAATTGCATTTTAGTCAAAGCAAACGCCAACTTTACCGTTTATCGAAGTATACTTCTTATACTGAACTGATAAAGCTATTGGTCAGGTAGAAGAGGAATATATTTCTTTTGGAAAATTTAAATATTTCTTATCTACACTTTAAAATTCTTTCCTTGCCGAACTTTTCAAAGTAGACGAAAGTGGTTAAGCCTTCGGTGATCCTATTTAAATAGATTACCCACGTATTAGAATTTATGCAAACTGTTGATACTTGCTAAAGTATTTCGAATAAAATTGTTAGATATTAACACTAAACGCACGTAATTATTAAAATTATTCGCTGCTGCAATTAATTACCCTTTTACATTTTAAAAAACTTATGAGTATTATTTTCAAGATCATCGAGACGATGAACTAATATAAATTTCTCTTTATTTTGCTTTTAAAGATATGTTGCAGATTGGTAAATTTATACTAAAGTATTATAGTTCTTTATTTCTATTCTTAAGTGTCTTTTTATGTGAATTATAGAGAATACCATAAAATTTATTGGAACATGTCCAATGTTCTTACAATTAAATGGGTTTGAACTGAACCATTCTCGTTTGCTTAATGACTCTTATACTATATTTTAGTCTTTTTTATTTAATTTTATTCTTCGTAATATTTAAATAATAAAAATCTTTGCATAAGCAGATTATTTTCCACAAGTGAGTTTCTAGCGTCCAAAATACAACTAAAATAACTACGCAACTTTCAAATAGGTACTTTGATTGATGTTGAAGATAAAATAAAATTTTCTTTATAAAAATGGAAATTTACTCATTTTTAAATACTAATATGACTTCAATATGATGTAGTAGAGTGAGATTGTTTGAATACTTGATCTCGTTGACCGGAACCGGATATTTATATACTTTAGCGAAAAATCCGCTCATATGAGCTTTCTTTGACCCTCCTTCGATTTCAATTTTTTCATTTTGCATAATTAGCAGCGAATTTTCTTTTAATCGATTGATGAGAATATTCTAACCCACTTATTGGATTGGAATCCAAATAATAAATAATCGCATTATGCAACTGGCGTACAACTAGAATAAGAGTACTATTGGAGTTTTAATCGTTAGTTAGTGAGGTACTGACAAGCCATGCGATAGGAGCCACTATAACAGGCGCAAAAATTTTAATTTTGCAATTTACATTCGGCACTTCTAAAGGAACTATCGGTTCCAATTGTCAAAAAACAACTGCGACAGTATACAGGGTGTCTATTTGAAAACTTTTCACCTCCAACATCTTCGACTTATATTACTAACGGGGACACGTTAATCGAATGTCTCAGTTCTCCCTAGTTCTACCTCCAAAGGGGTTAGACAAGCGTAACCCAGGTTCATAAATGAGTGGGTATAAATTAAAAATGTTTTTAATACTTTTTGAACTTTTCACCCATTCCTATTCCATTACAGGAACGTTTTAAAAATAGTTTGTGATATTAATGCCCCAAAATTATGTCCTTCTAGATTATTTAGTTAGTAACTACCATTCATCCTATATGTTTGCCAAGTTTATTTTCAGTTTATTTCGCGAATTTTGCGCTTTGTCGAGCATTCATATATTTTAAAGTCTTTGCGTATTATTTCCTAGCTTCACATAATAAATAATAATATCTATCCGATGCAGTAAAGCAACTCGTTTTTTCGTATTTATTAAAATAAACTTTACTTTGATCTTGACAAATGGTCGAACCGTGGGCTACCTGCATAAATTTACTAAATCAATCATTGTTCCTACACGTGCTTTGGTCATCTCGAATTTCTGTACAGTTAAACATCGATTATAATCTCAAACTGGCTTTAAAAAGTACGTGGATAGATTATCATAAATATTTGAGCTCATTAGAACGAGTACTTTACGCTTTGATGCACATTCGAATCCTTCATTTCAGATACTTTACAGCGCCAAGGGAACAACGTGAATTATTCACATCAAAAAGTGTCAAATGGATCCAAAACCTTTTATCATCATCGCAAACCTTGTCGGTTTGTCATATACAGTGGGGTAAATACTAAGTCGTTACACCCTGAAAATTGCAGTTACAACTCATCGAAATAAACAATTTTTTATTTGGAGAATTAAAAGATAATTTTGAAAACTTTTGAGATTTCTCAATGGTCCTTAAATTAAAAACGTTATGACGATTGCTAGAAAAGTTATTTATTTTGATGAGTTGTAACTGCCATGTTCGAGTGTATACCCATAACAAAGAATTTCTCTTAAATTAGCCGTATGGGGATGGGGAGAATAATTTAGTGTAGCCTCAATCGAATGAGTATTCAATTCCTTTTAAAATTTTTTTTTTTGTCAAAAGTTAACCTACTGTGAGATGTTGTATAGCAATATAGAGCAGGTGCTTCTGTTAGATGAAAAGTGGAAAACCGTCAACTAGTGAATAGATCTTCTTAATTGGCTATTAGTAGTCTAAAGCTAGGGAATTACGGAACAACGTTTTCGGTCTTAATGCTTAATTCGTAATAAACCGCAAATTCTTTGTGTACAAAAATGCGGTCAAGTTGACAGATATAGGAAATTAACTTAAATTATTTCTTTAGATTAGTTTGTGTTTGCAGGGAGGGGTGTTTCGTACGAGTTGTACGATAAATTTTCTGTGTAATTCGTAAGGAAGGAGAAGTTCTGTTTTCATTTTCTGTACAAATATTCTATTTTAAGCTTTCATAATATTTATGATGATTACACCAATAATTATTGGCAAAACTACGAGGCTTTGATTATTTACTGCTCGTCTAAGCAAAATTTCCCCACAGCAACAACTATGTTGCATTTTAAAGCCATTTAGACCGTAGTAGTCCATTACAGTTTTCTTATTAGGTTATTTTTCCAGTTCTGAGACTGGTCTCCAGCGGTTCCTTGCACAAGGACCTCTAGGTGCGCCTTGGATGTAATCTTATTCTATGTGAGTCGTGGGCTTTGGATAAAGTTCAGAATTTTCTATATTGATCATTTGGGCAGTTTGGAGCATCTTCTCCTTTTCGAGAATGCCATGACGACTTATTTTGAAAGCCTCGCAGTGAAGCAGAAGATAAATTGGAGTTTCGTCTTCCTCTGCACATCTTTTGCACAGTGGGTCTTCTGCTAGTCCCGTCCTAGACAGGTGCTTTTAAAGCTGGCAATGTCCCGTTATCAATGCCGTTGCTAGTCGTAGCTCATCTCTACTCATTCTGAGTATAGAGGGTTTCTCCAATAGGACTTTAGAATGCCCCTGTCTAGGAGTTTCTCTTCAGTGTTTCATATGCCACTTTACCAGAAGTGACTTTATTTCTCTCTTTGCCATTTCATAAGGAATACTAAAGGCTGGTTCCAGCCCAATGGGTCTTATTTTGCTGCCCTCTTTAGCGCTTTAACCCCTAGCTCGTTCAGTCTGCGAATGTAGTCCATTATTGGTCTGGAACCCACCTCACAGGCGTTCGGCGCTTTAAGGGCTGCTTGGTTGTCAGATCTTGATCCTTGATCTAACAGTATTTGCGCACATGTTAGAATTGCATAAATTTCTGCTTGAAAAACAGTTGTGTGCTCCCCGAGGCTTAAAATTATCCCTTGCCTCAAGTTGCCGTCCCCGAACTGTGCCTGTTTGGTTTTTAGAGCCACTCTTCTCTTGTCATAATATTAATTATTTAGGTTTTCTTCGATGGTACATGCTCTTGTTATTCTGTCGGACATCATGGGGTATTTTTCTCCCTCTCTTAGGATTAAAACATGCCCTTGCACATTCCCTCTTATGGAGGAGTGAGTTTTTAAAATGTAAGCTACCAAATGTCAGGGTGGAAGGTTCAGCATTGTTTACATTGCTGCTGTAGGTATATTACGCGTTACTCCAGGTATTCTTAGGCAGGTCAGTCTTTGGATTCTGCTAGTTTGTGTTTTCAGGTATAACCATTTCGGTGTATATCCAGGAAGTCAACTGAGGTGTCAGTCTCCAGGTTTTGCCGAACGTGCGTCTACAGGTCCATAGGGGTCTTGTATCTTTATTTACTAATCTGTCTATATGTAGTATATGAAGCTTAGTTTGTTATCAATTAAATTGAGTTACAGTGTCGTCCTATTCACTTTTTCATCTACCTATATTATATTTTTTATCGCAGTTAATGCTTGTGCGAATGCCAATTCAGACATTGTTGATTTTGGAGTGCTAAAAACAATTCTCAATTCTGGAAAAGTTACGACCTAGTTAGAAATCAGTGCTTAAAACCTATTCATTTAAATGTCAAAGAAAATTGACGAACTTAATTTTGTAATTTCTCTTTGTATTCCTTTGTACACCATCTTTTTAAAACAAAAACTGTTTCAGTTAGAAAATAAGTATTTTTATAATTTATTTTCTTTTAAAAGTCTCAAGAATATTAAATCTTCAACCGAAAAATTCTATTAAATGAATCAGTTTAATTCAGAAGCGGTCTGGGCGAGACGGTTAGATCGGACACAAAATCAAGTAAAAGTGTCATCTGGCATGTTTCTGATGGCCTGACGTGCTGACCCAATCAGTTCCTGCACGCATTATCAAATGTTTATTAATTACAAAAGTCATCGAGTAGCGATCACTATTCTGTTCTTTCAGTAGCATCGTGAGATTTAAGATTTAAGTTTTGATATCACTTTATTTCTTGTTCACATTTTTCTTATTCTTAAATTAGTAGGTGGTGACGATGCTACTAACTCAATCCTAATTTTTAAGTGTTTTGATGAAATATATGAGCTATAATCATCGCGTTTCGTTCAGGAAGCAGAAATTAACTGACAAGATCAGGTGTTAAGTCGTGCCGGGCTGTTTATAAGCAATACATACTTGATTTGGTCCGGGTAACTATCGGACTTACAAAGTCAGATTTCTGTGTGGGACCTTCTATTTCAAGAATTTGTATTGCGCTCGGCCATGAAAAGTTGAAAAGAAAATCCATGTTTAAAGAAATTAATGTTTGCCCTATAAAGATTCTAATGCCTATTCCAGACGTCAGTTTATTATGGTTTAAGTTCATGGTTTTGAACAAGCTGTTTTAAACAGCCGTAATGTTCATTATTTGGAAATTGAGCATTTAAAAAATATTTGTTTGCCGAGGTGGAAATTTCAAAACAACATGTTCGGGAAATATTAAGCCTAGTATGAGTAATTTAACTTCAGTATCTTAGTAGACAATTGTCTTCTACGAGCTTTTCAGCGTTCCAGTCACTTTGGGCTACTCGCACAGTTGTAGTAAGGAAGTATCAAATTAAAAAAAATCTTGGAGCGCTTCGATGTTTACAAAAACGAGTATTTAGGTTTAGTAAATCGGCGAGTTATTTTAGTTTGGAACGCGAATGTATGATGAATTAGACTACGAATGTAAACTGTTTACACAAATTTACACTTAACACTTTATTGGCAATTAGTGGATATTTTTAAGCTTCAATTGATGCTGCATCTAAACATTTCATAATGATTTGTCGATTTAACGTGCTTTAGCTCTAGGCTAGAAATTTAAGATTTGGTTTTCGTTTTTTAATCTCTCGTCTTAAAATGTAGGTCAAATTCGGAATTGTTTTATTGATAAGATGCGTTTACACTGCATTGGATAACAATCTTAATGGAACGATGAACTCTTGTAGACCTTTACTGCGCGATCGCGATGCTGGGCTCGCTTGGATTCGTAAGATCGAAGATTTGTTTCAGTTTTGAACTCGCGCAGGTATGGTACATGTGGTTTATATTTGCTGACTAGTTGTGTTCTTTAATGCGTTCTACAAATACTCAATTTATTATTGGTGCAGTGTGACAGTAGCGTACTTTTTCTTGTAAACATCGCAAACATTTTATGAAAAAAATAAATGGTTTAAAAATTTTAATATGACCGCCTACTTTTAAAAATTAGAAGGATTATTCAACTCAAATCGGAATCAGGTTAAAAATTTTATGCAAATTTTAAACAAATTTCTCTTAACAAGGTTATTTATTGATTGATTTGCATACGTTACGTATGGATAACCAAAATTTTAAAATAGAAATGATTGCGAGCTGATAATTTGAGAGTGCATGCAATTTTTGAGATTAAAATTACGCTCAAAATCAAAAAAAAATTCGTTGCCGAAGAACACACTCGAAATAAAATAGTCGCCTTATGCTCAACAAGAAACTTGTCGAGTTATTTTCACGCAAATACACACTATAATTTAAATTATGCTAATTATCTCGTTTTGCTTGTAAGATTTCCAATTTTTTCCCAAAAGCGATGCTTTCCCTTTTTTTTTATTAAATAAATTACCAATTCGAACAATCTATAATATTTGAAATATTCAATATCTTCGGAGAATCCAAAATTTCTTGATCTTGATTGAAATTTTATGCGCCGAAACAATGTAAATGAAATTCAGCGGCATTTATTATGGAAACCCTTAACATTTAATGAAATTACGATTTTAAAGCGTTCAGTTTTGAATTATTGCCATCAAGATTAATTATCCGTTTGAACTTTACTCGAGATATTGTTGAAATAATAATTGTCGTAAGGTTTTACAGTCGATTTACCTTTTATACGTATTTCGACAGTCGATGGTTTCAATCGCTTCCTAATTTATTATTAAATTTTATTGAACATTTACAATGTATAAGTTTTCTTACAATTTAATTTGAAAATGTGCTATCTATATTCTCTTGTTTGGAAAATTTATAATTAATGTAAACATCTCCAGTGCTTGTGCAAATTTAATATTTTGCCCGTGGCTATGTAAATTCTAAATTATTATGAAAGAAGGTTTTATGTACCAAAACATTTTTTCATTTTTCTCTCTACTAATAGTCATTTTGAAAAATTTGTTACAAAACCTTTTTAACCGGTTCTTGGTTCTTCCAAACACCACTTAATTTTCTTCTTTCCTTTTATTAAGGCCCACGCGTTTCTAGGCGATTCCTTCTTAATTGGATCTATGCAATTGGTAAACTAAAATGGGGAAACAAGAAACTGCCTAAAGCTGTGAAAGGATCAAATAGTATCTTTTATTTTTGATGTGTTATAATAGACTTTGACTGTTGAAAGAGCTTGAGATTTCAACTTCTACATTTTTGCAAATTGTCGAACTCTGCATTCTGCATTCTTTTTAAGTAATTACGTGAAACACCGGACACGTGACACCATTCGGATTGCAAAAATATATCTGCTTAACGGAGGCATCCGTATATGAGGAAAATTTAAATCAAACATTAAACATTACACTTGTCAAGGGTAATTAAACATAAGCAATACAAGTTTTAAGAAATCAAACATGGGTACAAAAGGCATTAGACGCACTAAAAAAACTTTGATTTGATGCTTGTTTGTTTTGCAGATGCCATCTTGAAAGTGCCGCTAAATCACAAATAAGTATAAATTACATTTATTTGTAAATACGTCAATATTTACAGTCGGGGGTCGGGGAATTACCTATACGATACGTACGTGACCAGAATACGCTGATGCAATTTTATGCTGCCCGTTTAGCAATTGTTAAGACAGTTCGCGGCGAGCTGCGGACAAAATGTCAGACAGAATGTCGAGTAATAAATCAAAAATAAAACCGACCGTCTGCCCGTTAAAAGTGGCAGCATTAACTTGGGGGTGGCTCGCGAACGGTGGATTTTGACTCTTTTTAGGTTTTTCGCTTATAACTCGAAAACTACGCATTTTATGAGAAAAGTTCATCTATAAAAAGTAGATTCAATTTATACCTCTTAAGTTTTTGTCTTCAGGAGAACGATTTAGGCGCTAGCGCGCGTTAAAATAAAAAACTTCCAAAGTAGGCCCAAATTTTTTTATCGCTCATAACTCAAAAACTACGTACTTTTAGAGAAACGTGTCTCTATACAAAAATAAGGTGCATTCAATTTCCTACAAAGTATGTCTCTTAGATTTTTTTTGTCAAACGCACAGTTGAGGTGGTATAGCGTGCCGAAATATAAAAATACAAACTTCTTTATTTTGACCGATACAGGCTGATATAACATTGCAAATGAGTAATAAAACCGAGCGCATGCCTCTTAAAAGTGGCAACATTAATTAGGCGGCGGCTCGAGAAGGCTTGGTATTTACTATTTTTTCACTTTTTCGCTTATCACTTCAAGACTACACGCTTTTTGAGAACAGTGCATCTATGTAAAACTAAACTAGATAAAATTTCTTGAAAACTTCATCCGAAAGGTTTTCTCTTAATAAGAACGGCTTAGGCGCTAGAGTGCGTTAAAATTTGCAAAAAAAACTGTTTTTTTTGTTTCTCGCGCATAACTCGCAACTACGCACTTTAGTGAATAGGATTTCAACACAAAAATAAAATATATTTCATTTTCTACAAATTATGTCTCTTATGTCGTCAAACTGGCAGTTTAGGTGCTAGAGCGCGTTTAAGTATGTATTGATTACTCCGCGGGGCGGCTCGAGAAGTTTTTGATGCTTTTTCAGTTTTTCGCTTACCACTTCAAAACTACACGCTTATTGAGAGACTTATTGTAAAACTAAACTAGATAAAATTTACTACAAACTTGATCCGAAAGGTTTTCTCCTCAGAGTGCGTTAGTCAGAGCGTTAGTCAGAGCGCTAGAGTGCGTTAAAATTTGCAAAAAAACTTTGTTTGTTTATCGCTTATAACTCGAAAAATACGCACTTTTAGTGAATAGTGCGTCTATACAAAAATAAACTACACTAAATTTCCTATAAATGATGTTTTTTAGATTTCTTTCGTCGAACGAAACGTTTAGGTGCTCGTTTTTGGGAATAAAACCGAGTATAGAACAGTTTACACGGTAGTAGTGCTAGCCATATTTTTCAAAATTATGAGAGGTTTTACACAATAGCTTGTTCCTACAAGTAAGAGGCCAATTTTCACCTAGTCAAGCCGTGATTGGGACTGTCAACATACAAAAAACTAATCAAAAACCGTTGGACGGTTTTTGGTGCTTTTTCACATTGGTAGTATACGAAATGATTTGTGTAGGTTCTTAAATAATAATTTTAATAGATTTTCGTTGGGGCATCCCTACTATAAAAAATTACGAGTCAAAGAATAAAGTTGTTAGCTTTAAAAACACGAGGATAAACCCAAATTTATTTATTTAAAAAGTAATTGTTAGAAAAGTTCTGAACTTGAATTTGCGTTTTTGGGCTTAAAAAATTACATCAGGATTAACTATTTTTGTAATTAGGAATTACAGGTACATTTTAACTGAAAAAAAGGGTGCAGTAAATTTGAATTTAGCTTCACCATTGGAGTGTTTTGCACTTACCTTTTAATTTGGCATTTGAGTAAAATTAGCGATGATTACGGTTAGTTGAAATTGTCAAACGGGACACAATAATTCAATTTATTTTTACGTAATGTGCCTTGAACATTAATTTGCATATCACTTAATTATTACTCTAGATAGTAAATAGATTATTTCAGTGTTTATAATACTTTTATTATTCTACAGAGCGATTCTAAATCAATGCAGAAAATTTCAGAGATGATACAATAAGTCAATTCACATTTTTTGTTATGTTATGTTATGTTATAGGGATCGTCGCGCTTCGCTGTAGACCCGTAATTCCTATTTAAAACTTAGGGGTGAAAATAGGTTTTTCGTAGGTATTTAACCGAATTAGATTAAAATTTCTCAACACTCCACCTTAATTAATTATTGTATTACATGAATTAATATAATACTCATGGGCGGCTCGTTTGGGGTAGGAATGGCTTATTTTTTAGCGTCGGTGACTCCATACCGCTTAACAAAAATAGTATTGACTTATTTAATTCCTGAAATTTTTTTAAATTGATTTAAAATCCCCTCTTTAATAGAGCCTAAGAGTACTAGGGGCTCTGCTTTTTGACGCGGCTTAGTTTGATTGTCAGATCCCAGCAGGTCCTTGGTTACATCAGGCGTTTTGAGAAACACAGTGAAAGGTCTCACTTTTTTGTCCGGTTGTAAGAGGCGCCCGTTTAAGGGAAAAATATTTCTAATTTTTATTTTTAAGTTCTATAGGGCGTCTCTTAAAGATCTGGACAAAACGCCACCACATACTCCTGAGACCAAATAGAGATGATTTATTCAACTTTGTCTCGAGAAGTGCTATCGGACTTTAAAGATCTTCAAAACATTTATATCTGTTTAAATAACTAAAGTTAAATTAGAAATACAACAAAAACCTTGCAAAACAGGGAAGAATATAGGAGATTTTTGTCCACTTGGGTAAAGAAATGTAGTTTCTCTGTATTTTGTTTTTAAAGAATATAGAATACATTTTCTGTTTTAAATACGAAATCTAAAGACGTCGTTAGCGAGCTTTTAATTTCGCGTCTACCATTAGAAAAGTTCGAGTCTGAATCTAATCAGAGTTATACAAAATTCCCTGTTCGAGACTCAAAACTAAACTACTGAAACTTAAATAAAGAACTAATAAAAGTTTTTAGTTAGTTAAACATTTTTTTTGAAGTCGACGGTTGCAGTTTGAATTTTGATATAGAAAAAGGTTTTTTACCCGAGACACCTAACGAACTCTTCTATTTTAAAATAAATTTGAACATTGTTTAAAAAGGGGCACAAAGATAGTGCGATCAACTCACAATTTAATTTCTCGTGCAAGTGCGAGTTTGACATGCTCACAATCAATAGAATATCAGTACTTTATTCAACTGATGCCGATGGACTCTCAAATTTGAATTTATCGTTTTCATGTACTTAAAGCATTTTATTTTTAAAATATTGCAAAAAAGAGTCCTTAACGTTATACGTTTAACATTATACACATTATGGTATTTTAATGTCTTAACTATACAGGGTGCTTCAGAAGTGTCTAACCCTATTTCAGCAATATAAATTTATTTTTTTTTAAATTCTGGTGCTTAATAAAAGTAAAAACTGTTAATCTACAACATCTGAGAGTGTTTTGAGGAGTCCGTGGACATCTTTTTCACAAAATTTTTCAGTAGCTGTTGTATCCTTACACAGGTATCTACTAAATTGTCATCAGTCATCACCCTACAGCTATATCAATCTCGAAAAATGAAAACGAAAATTGTTCCAACGAAACTATCTAGACGTTGGAGAACCAGACTAGTTTCATTTCATTAATTATTGTAAGTACATACGAGGCTATATTGAAAAATTCTTAGCCTACTATAGAACCAAACAAAATTTCAATGTCAAAATATTTTATTACTCAACATATTCTCCTCTTAATTGGATACATTTATTACAGCAAACCTGCGACGTCGCTAGACCTTTAAAAAAATGTTTCTTCTTGCTCTGCAAACCAGACGTCCACAGCTTTTATTACCTCCTCGTTGGAAGAAAATTTACGACCTTTTAAACTTTTTTTCAGTTGAGGAAAGAGATGATAGTCGGGCGGAGCCAAATCTGAAGAATAAGGGGGGTGTTCTAGTAATTTAAACCCTAAATCACGAATTTTTTGCATGGCAACATGAGATTTGTGTGCAGGGGCGTTGTCCTGCAAAAACAAAACACCTTTATATAGCTTTCCGCGTCTTTTCTCTTTAATTTTTTCCCGTAGAGTGGTCAGTAATGTCGAATAGTAATCTCCAGTTATTGTTCTACCCTTATCCAAAAAATCAATCATGATTTCTCCATGGCAATCCCAAAAAACTGAAGCAAGAACTTTTCGATCGGTCATCATCTTCAATTGAAAATTTACCTCTTTTGAAGCTTGCAGTCCAATTTTTCACGGTCGCATACGAATGACATTGATCACCAAGGGTATTAACCATATCTTCGTAAATCTGCTTACCTCTTAACCCTTTTAAATACAGGTACTTGATGATGGCTCGATACTCCAATTTTTCGATTTTCACAATTTCGGTGGACATCTTTTTTCTTTTAATTTATTGCTTAACTCTGGTTTACTTTTTTGACGTCAAACTTTACACTGACACTTCTAATAAGTTATTGTTCGTTGCTATGGTAACGCAATATTTTTTTTTTGCATGGAACTGGTCTAGGCTAACTAGTTATCAATACATCCTCGTAGTTCGGTTTCTGGGCCTTAAAAATAATCCCTGGTTAACGGCCCCAGATGGAACGGAATGCTTCCATTTCTGCTTTCAAGTCTTCCAAGTTTTTTCATCAACTTGCAACCCAATTTTTTAACAACCAGTATAAAGGGCATTGATTACTAGCATAATATCGTTGTTCATCAACTTGCCTCTTATACTCTTTAAATAGGAGTAATAATTGCCCCATGCTTTAATTTATCGCCAACGCAACTATTTGTGAAATTTTATTATTTCAGCATATAGGTAACGCTCTCACTTTTTGAAACAAAATTTTACGACAAAAATAAGTCATTGTTTGTCTCTATGGTAACGAATTTCGTTTGTGTGCTCGGAAAACTGTCTAGGTTAATTAGATTTCAACACCCTCTCGTCTAATACAATATTTCCAAGTCTCCCTTTATAGTCCCTTTATTGAGAAGGGAAGTTCAATGTTAACTTTTAAAACCCTTTTCTAGACCTTTAACGGTATTTTGTAAATATCTACATTACGGTTCAATAAAATTTAATATTTTAATAAGAAGCAATACACGAAATTACGTTGAGTTCTATATAGAAAAGTCGTTATTTATTATTGTATGAGAAATTTCAGGTAGTATACAGGCTGTATCAAATTTCGTGTTAAGTACAGGAATCTCGCTTATTAGCGTAGATAGAGAGATGATTAAATGGACAAAAACGATCTTCGATTATGCCTACACTAAATCAAAAAACAAAATTTACCCCCTCCATAACGTTTCTGAAATATGGCGGAAAATAACGAAATTTACATTTTTAATTTTTGGCTCTAAAATCGTTATTTGTAAAAATTTTTAAAAACTGAAAAGACTTTCTCAAAGGAACTTTTTCTGTTCTTTCAGACCATGTCAACGAATTTTCGTTATCATTATTACTTTACTGTATATTGATACCAACTTTATTTTTCATATGGGAGTCATTTAAAAATTTTATGTCATCGGATAGAGAAAAAAATGCTGATTTCAAAAATGTATAATATGTCTATAAAAATTTTTTATAAAAAAAGCACCAAAAATAACCCAAATAATTATTAGTAAATTTCTATAAACATTTGCAGGAAAACAAATGAAGCACATATAAATTGTTTTTTATAAAACAGATTCAATTGTTTTTCACGGATATTGCTATTTATAAATTAAAATTCAGTTTTAAATATAATATTCTATTATTTTAATTTTGAATTTATTATTTGTGGTTATTTTATGGACATGTTATACATTTTTGAAATCTGCATTTTTTTCTCTATCCGATGACATAAAATTTTTAAATGGCTCCCATAAGAAAAACAAAAGTTGGTATCAATATACAGTAAAGTAATAATGATAACGAAAATTCGTTGACATCGTCTGAAAGAACAGAAAAAGTTCTTTTGAGAAAGTCTTTTCAGTTTTTAAAAATTTTTACAAATAACGATTTTAGAGCCAAAAATTAAAAATGTAAATTTCGTTATTTTCCGCCATATTTCAGAAACGTTATGGAGGGGGTAAATTTTGTTTTTTGATTTAGTGTAGGCATAACTCGAGGATCGTTTTTGTCCATTTAACCAACTCTCTATCTACGCTAATAAGCGAGATACCTGTACTTAACACGAAATTTGATACAGCCTGTATAGTATACCGTAAGTCTTGCACAATCCACTCATTTATACATTTTAACCTTCCGATGACCAGGTGGGGTCATAATGAGACCCCAGTCGCGCTTTTTTCTAAAATTTTTCTTAATTAATGAGTTTAAAAACTTGATTATTTTTTTAGCTGACTTTTTAACCTTTTTTCATATATTTATAGATTCTTTATTTCTTAAATTTAATTATTCGATATATAACAAATTATTTCCGGACTGGGGTCACTAATTTACCCCACCTGGCCATCGATGTTATAACATTTTTCAATGTTACAAACTGCAAATACAGGACAGGTTATGGGTGTTACCACCGATAATTTTTTTACATTTCTTACTCTTGGACATTTGTTGCTCAAAAAAGGAATAACACTAACAAAATCGGAAAGAGATTCCACAAGAATTTTGTCTTAGCAAGAATCATAGAGAACATTCAACGGGAGCTCAGTTTACTCAATATGCTATGATGATTTCTTATGTTCCTAAGAAAAATAGGAGCGTGGTTTTACTGTCAACTCAGCTCTTTGACTATCTAAAATCTATCTTTGACTAAGCTATCTAAAAAGTGTAGTCTGTATGATTATGGAAAATGACAATAATAATAATAATAATCATTTTCCCATGATGAAAAACAAGTAGAACATTGTGTGAAAATGAGACTGTGGGAAAACGTGGCCGTTGTGAAGCCTTTGTGGAAAATGACATCAGTTTGTGTGTAAGATACATTCCACCGAAACAAGATCAACCATAATAATATATGTCAGACATGCTTCAATCAATATGACTAAATTCTTTAATACTTTGTTTCATTTAAATAATTTTTATAATTTATATTTTGATTAATAATTAATAATTATGTTTTATTTTATAGTTTATAATATTATTATACTTATTAATAACCCTTTATTTAGCTATGCAAATGACTTTATTGCGAAAATTTAGTAAATAAATATTTTTATTTATATGGGGTCAGTAAGTTACCCCACTTGGTCGTTCGCGTTTCATTTTCTGACGTGGTCATCGGAAGGTTAAGCAACAACCCACTTCGTACGCAATTGACATAATTAACTATTGAAAACGGAGAAAACTAGATTTTCTATTAGAAAAATTCCTTTGAGACTCATCACAGGATGACTAACTCGAGTGTAATGTGAATAAACAGTGAAAATATTTGATGAAAAGATCGTTTTGAAGTTTTTGTACGTAAGTATGGAGGTATTTGATCCTTTCGTTTCGGCATTCATCGTCATTATAACGTTTTGATTCAGTCTTGATAAATGATAACAATACTTCTTACTATTCAATGCTTATGTAATTAGAACTTGTTCAAACGAATAAACAAATACATTTTTTACTTAAGCCCAATGACTATATGTGTGTATGCTTGAAGTTGAAACTCTCGATGTACTCTGAGGGTCGTCGTTTGAACTATTTATTTCTGGGTAATGTTTACACATATTCTTGTTGTATTTACTTGCTTTTGTTTTACTAGTTTTGGATTTGGGGTTTTCGTGCTTTGTTATAAAATATCACGTTTTAGCTTGACACTGCGACGGTTCAATCCTTGTCAAAAGTCGTTTATTGTAAGCCTAAATGTGTATTTCGTACCTAAAGTTCAAAACTGAGTCAGGTAATACATTACACATTAACATACTTTGTAGAGAAGTGGGGATGGGCGGTTCTATTTTGGTCAGTTTTGTTGATGTCACTAATTTTCTTCATTTTTGTATTACCTAGCGTAACCATTTTGATCTAACCTTCGCGAATTCCATCTTATAATAAAGAAGCCTGTTAAATGGTTCTGGTTCTGATCAAGCTGGAGCGAAATGGTTCAAAACAGAGATCCCCAAATCGTCTTCTTGTCAGTTTAAGCTTTAATAATCCAATCCAGAGATTTTGGTTTTAACTAAACTTTATAAAAACACCGAGGTTAACGATATTTATTGACAATTTATGAAGTTAAATTAAACATAACACTTTACAATTTAATAAAACACAAAATGCAAAATTATCTAGTTAAGAGTTCTTTTCAAAATTGCAATGTTGATTATAGAGTTGTTTTTTCCTTGTGGTAGTTCTCCGCTTTTGAAGCGAACGTCGGCCGGTAACCAGCATAGCGCGCACCCCTATGGCGAAGTTCGCCCTATCTCTAAAATAAATTCACCAAGAAAATATAAAGTGCACAAGGCATCGCTATACATTAACAACTCATCATGTGAGATCACCTACATAAAAATTGGGGGCGGTAAAGTTATTTTTACCGATTTTTGCCTCATTAGACGATTTAAAATCGTAGCACGTTCGTATCTCATTCAATTCATTCATTATTTATTTTGAAACGAGAATCATCCGTTTGGGATGTACCTAATACGTGCACAAAATTTGATTCAAATCAGTGATGGAGGGCGCAACTTATGGTCGAATTGACATGGAATGACTCAATAAGGGTTGTATATTATGATAGTGACGAACATTTTCATTTCAATAATTTCTGCGGAGCTACTCAAAGCCAGTGGAGATGCAGCTTCAGCTTTTTGCGACTAACATAATTGTCTTCTATGCGCAAATCTAAATTTGCTTTAAGCTCCACCTAAGCTCAAGTCGATTACTACTGCACTAATCTGCTTTGTCTTAAGGGTATTCTCCTTCGACGTTATTGTATAAAATAAACAGGGGGAGATAGATAGCTGTATATATTCTTTACATATCGAATGATATAAAAAGGCCGATTATTTTCAATTATTTTTAGTATAGAGTATCGTTACATCGATTTAGGGCTTAACTATAACAAGGTGCCTCTAATTGCTCTGATATTGGTGTAGCTGTTGTAGCTGAAAGTTGGTTCGTTCTAAATGTAATTACCTAATTACCATTGTATGTAGTTATATAGGTATAATGAAAACTTGAAACTGTTATATAGTTAACTCAGTTAAAGCTGTTGTAGTGATGAATTTAATCTGCTGTGTTGGGGTGTATTAGTCACAGCTTTGACGGGCTATTATCAATAAAGCCATACACCAACATTTCTTAAAAACGAAATAAGGAGGAAAATTGAAAATTTTTGAAAATACTGAAAACTATTCAATACCTTTGAATCGAATTGAATATGAAAGCGGTTGTACCGTTGTACAAATTGAGTTAATTATTAAAATTAACAACGGAATATATTTAGCTTAGTGGAGCAATTTAAAATAATTGGTTTTTGTACTACTTTATGGTCGATTTAGCAACATATTTTCTCTAAATGTATTTCATTTGGTCTCGTTTTACTCTGAACAGAATTCAGTGGATCGATACCTTGCCGCACCAGCAAGCAGCTGGACCCGTAGGTAGGTGTATATTCATGTAGTGGTATACACGATATTCTACTTTTTTTCAAAACGGGCTTATAAATTAATGAACTTACCATTGTTTATAAAGCCTGTAATACAATTCAAATACTATTCGTATTATGATTTAGGTTATCACGCGACTTGATTTATTCATACAACCGTCAAATTACTTTTACTTTTTTAACCGAAATATAGATAGGCATAGGTGTACATATTTAAAGAGACTCCTCCAGAAATTGAAATTATACCTTTCCGAATTAAAAGTTTTTATTAAACGTCGTAAAATGATTTCGTAACTTAACGTCGTTGCGGCGAGCTGTCCAAATATACGATTTATATTTAAATGTGTGTTGTAAACGTTTCCGTGAAACTTTGAGATTTTCCAGTTGAGCTTTTCGTCATAAACCTTTTTACCCCCTTTTCTGCTGCGATGACAATGGAATACTAATTATACAATGCTCGCGATAATTATATTTTTTTCTTATCTAGTTGACGTCTCGAAAAAGCGGTTTTTATATCTCCTCGCTTCTTTTCTAATCAAAAAGTAGCCCGAGGGATGAAAACATAAAAAAGTTCTTGTTGTGTCTTGAAATATTTTATTTGGGAGAAGGAGAAAGTTTAAAAGTTTATTTTATTATCTTGAGCTTAGGATATTATCGTGTTTTCATTTAGTACTAAAAACGTAATAATGAGTCGAAACCGAAACTCATCATGCCTAGCTCGGATTGTATGCAGTTTTTTCAATTTTAAAACAACGTAGAAAACTATTTAGGATACTTTTTATTTTTTTGGAATTTTTATTAGCTAAAGAGCTTGCAATAGTTGTAAATTTTGAATATTTTGTGTACCTACTTTATATTAAAAAAGTGCAGATGCAGATGATTTGGTAATAACAACGAACAGCCAGATAAATGCACAAAAAGCTTTAGATGCCCTAACTTTATATTGTAAGTTGAACGGGTTGAGTATAAATGTGGACAAAACCAAATTAGTAATATTTCGAAGGGGTGGGAAAACGAATCGGATGCCTACGTTTAGAGTTGGGGGTGAACCTATCCAGATTGTCAACGAGTACTGTTATTTGGGAGTTGTTTTCTCTTCCGCCTGTGTATTTTCAAAAGAAGCAGATAACGCTATCAGAAAAGCAAGTATAGCAATTAATAAAGTTAAAGATATACTATTAATGGCAAAAATGCAGAGTTGGGATGCGAGGATAAAATTATACGAAAGTATTGTTAGAACCACACTATTATATGGAGCAGAAACATGGAGTTTGCGTTATTTTGATCAATTGGAACGCGCACAGGAAATTTTTTTTAAACTAATGTTGAGCTGGCAACAAAATACACCTAACTACATTATAAGACAAGAAACCGGAAGCTATCATGTATCATTGATGGCTCTGAAATGTGTCCTGGGGTGGTGGTTAAAGGTATTGAGGATGGAGGACAGCCGTCTGCCAAAAATTTGTTATGACAGAATGTTAAAATTAGATAGGGCTAGTAGTACACAGGTTAGATATAATTGGGCTGGACAAATTAGGGATATCTTAACTAGGCTGAACTTTGAACATTTATGGAGGGAGCAAAGCTATCACGGTGCAAAGGATAATTTTGATAATATCATAATTAAATATAAAGAAGAGCTTATGTTAATAGATAAGCAGCGGATTGTAAACTCAGGATTCAGTCCTTTTTACCAGTATTTTGTATCTGAGGAAGAAGTTCAGAAGTATCTGACTTGGAAAATTAACTATGTAAAGAGTAGGGTGATTAGCCAACTCAGAGTTGCGGGCAGTTATACAGTGAAATTAACTTTTAATGGCATTATTTATAAGTGGCAGCAAAGCGATAAATGCCAGATATTAAATTTAGAGGAGCCTGAGACGCTCACTCACTTTCTGTTACGCTGCCCAGCGTACTATCCATTTCGGGCTCAATTCTTGAAGGATTATTTGCATGTAAATAATTGCCCCACAGAACGGTTTGTGGATCTGCTCAGCAACTTAAATGTGGATAAGATAAATAATGTGTATAATTTTGTTGGTGGAGATCTTAAAACTAGGAGTTTTCTGTTAGAGGAGTAAGACTTGTGCTGCTCTCTCTGTAAAGCTTAATTGCAAAATACAATTTGTTTATTATTATTTTGTTTATTATATTAAAAAAGTAAAATGATGTACATCCTGACAAAAATAGCTCTGCAGGCCAAGTAATAAAAATTGTTTAGATATAGTAGGTACTACTACAAAGTCGTCCAATATTCGTAAAAATCTTGACCCGCAGTTTTTAAATTCGGCTATAAGTTAGTACACATCGGTCCTAATTAAAAAAATAAGTTTTGAAATTTTTAAATTCAAAATGGCGGCCAGTGTAACGACTGGCTCATTTTATAGTTTTTTTAGTATAACTTGGGCGATAATTACTATTTTAAAAATCTAAAAGCAGGAATATATAGCCAAAATATAGGGATTTAGTTTTAATAAGTATAGTCGAATTAGAAAATAATTTCAAAATTGACTATTTTTAAAGAAAATTGACTACAGTAGAACCTCGATTATCCGGGGCGACTGGGACCATGCTCTGCACGGATAATTGAAAAACACGGATAATAATAAATGACTTTTAGTTACCACAATAATGTACATGTACATACTACAAAGATCTTATTTGAAAAAATCAGACAATCGAGATGTAACAAGTCCTTAAACATGAATGTGTGTAGGTAAAAGGGCAAGCAGAAATGCTACACCAATTGGCACGGTTATCAATCTAATAGCCATTTCTATACAGCAATTCTGAGAAATTTTATATCTACATAAACACCAAATAGGATATCTTTGTATTTAATAAAAGTACAAATCTCTAAAGTAAGCAAAAATTCGAAGAAAAATTCTAAACGATTGTGAAGCATTAATACATAATGTTAAATTATTATTATTATGATATTATGAATACGTAAATTAAAAAAAAAATAGTAATAACAAGTGCACGGATAATCCGCCGCACGGATAATCCGCGCACGGATAATCGAGGTTCTACTGTATTTTTAAAGGACCAAAGTTGACTAAAATTTTAAAACTAATTTTCTAAAAATCGGCTCCGGCGGTTTTGCCTATTTTTGATATCGAAGTGTTTAACAAACATTGTTGTTTGATTCATTTGCTATAAGTAGATCCGAAGCTATAATTTTTTAAAGGTCAAAATTTCAAAAATTTATAATTTTTTCTATAATTAAAATTTGTAATTGCGAGTTGGTATATTAATTTATTTCATAAATTTCTACTATTTGTTACAATTTTGGCTTAAAAATGCTTCCAGATAAACAGGAGATTAACCAACTAAAAGGAGTTTTTAAAAACACTCGGTATATTTTATGATTTTTAAAATATTGTATGATTGCCAGTCAAATGATACCAAACATATTATATTTTAACTTTCGTTGTGATCGGAAACGGGGTTATCTTTTCTATTTTAAGCACAGCACCCTGTATAATTTAAAAAGTTTAGAACTTAGCTATGTAGTGATACCAAACATTTATTGTTTTGGCTTCAGGTTCAACCGGAAATGAGATTAGATTTTTATTACGAATAGAAACTCTCCGTATTTATAGTCCAGTCAATGGGGAGAATAACAGACCATTGCCCTACAAAAGGTGGTGTAGTTCTGATTTTTGAATATGTTATTGAGCTAAGGGCCCTGATGAAAAATCCAAGGGGGGGCTGTAACAAAAACTTCGAGCTGCGAACACTCATGACTCATTTTTCGACATTTATAGGTTATCACAAAACTGTTCTAACTTTGGATCTGGTTGAGTTAAAATATCAATGATACACTCAGTTAGAAGGCAATTTAAAATCCTGCAACTTTTGTTTCGAAGAATTTTCTCTTAAATGAACGGTAAAAAAGTCTCCAAGCGAAGTTTGCCAAAAAAATTAATTTTTTCTAAAAATAGCGATTTTCTCCGGTTTATATCTCAGAAACCGTAACAGATAGGAAGAAAATGAAAGGATCAAATATTGTAGGGCATTTTGTCCTCTCCAAAGTTGGATTGGACAGTTTTGTCGTGGGATCAACCCTTAAGGATCGCGCGGACCCCCCTCAAGGTCGAAAACTTGGATTTTTCATCAGGGTCCCGAACTCAATAAGATATTCAAAATCAGAACTACACCATCTTTTGTAGGGCAAAACCTTCCATTGACTGGACTATTAATGGATTCGGCTTTTACTATGTGCAAATCGAGATTGATTTTTGTATGAACTAAATTAGAATTTAGCTGTTTTATTAGCGAGTTTTTAACTGTCTGTTAACAAGTTAAACAGTTAAAAACTCGTTCCGAAGATGATACAGTGTATCGAAACAGCTGTCAGCAACCAAACTGACAAAATTAGTGCAAATGGCTATTCTAATTTAGTTCATACAAAAAAAAAAGAAACTCTCGGTATAAATTTAGTTTTTGAAATCAAGAAGAGCTTCTGAGCATACTATTGTTAGGTACTATTTCTGATATATTTTTAACGTGTACGAAAAAGTCCTGTTATGGCCGCATCGGTCGTTTGCTAATCCTTAATCTTTGGACAATGTAAAGCTTTTCTTAAAAATGTCGATGTGAATAAATTATTCACTCCAGATAAGCTGAACGGATGGAACAAATTATGTATTCTGAAGTTCTAAGAGTAAGTCACTTCCCCTGTTCTAAATCTCAGCCCATTTTCTTATAATTAGTACTACCTAAATAACACATTTATTTAGGGGAATAGAAGCTACTCGACTTTTCTTATACACAACATTGCACTTTTAATTGAAGGAGATTAAATTAAGTTTGGTTACCATGGATATGCAGTCATGCACCTCCATATTTACTTTGTTAAGCTCCTCGCAGTTAAAAGATGATAAAGGACGCTGTTGAGTGTTATTAGTTATTATAGAGATTATATAGAGATGTGTATTTTTGTACAAAATACAAACTTGGATCATTAGATGTTTCTGTAGTAACTATCTCGAGTTCTTGATAAAAGCAAAATTATTTCCTTAAATATTTCAACTTTTCATTATTTTTTTAGCAATTTATTATTCGTATTCTTATATTACTTTTTTAAAGTGAAGTCGACTTTAGCATTTTTATGACTTTTTTGTTTGAACCATGAGCTCCATCATCAATCGTAGTTTCTTTGCAAAAACATTCAATTATCTTTCGAACGGTTTTCCATTTGTAGTGTTCTGTTGTATTTTTTATATTTTTTCTATGTAGGTATACATATACAGGCCAAACAATCATTTTGTTGATAAAATTGCCATGTAAACAAATGTACTTACGCATGTTTATTTTATAACGATTTTTTTTCTTAAAAGCATTTAAATTAATTGACGTACTGTACAACAGGCAGCTTGTTTAAACTCACCCTCTCGGGTATACGATAAAATTGAAATTTTCTTTTTTATCGTAAAAATAATTTTTTATCTAAAATTTGCATTCATTCTGTATATTTAATTAAATACTTATACAGGGTGAACCAGACCATCCGTATCAAGCTTTTTTTTCAAGAACGGTTAGTCGTAGAGAGTTGGGTCAAACAACAATTTTATAGCAAAAGCCATAATAAAGAATAGAATGGTGATATTTTTATTCCGAGGAGAGGTCGAGAACTCCATAATTTTAAATGGCACCATAGGACAAAAGTGGTATCGTTGAAAAGATCTCAAAAAAATAAGTAAGTTTTGTGGAGAAAAAAATTTTATAACTCCCACCCCTTTTGAGTAATAATTGATTGAAGTTAATAAACTCAAATTTAACATGGCTAACTTATTTTTAAAATAATAATAAAATGTAATAAAAATTTTCAAAACTCCCTCAATTTGGCTAATTTGACTGGGCTACAAAATCCGCGTCTTTTCAAAATGCGATTATAACACCTTTATCCACTTACTCCTTAAATTATTAAATACAATTATTAGGTGTAGAGGTATACTTGACCGAATTTAAAAATTTTGGTACGCATAAACGCAGAATTTGATGCTCTACAACTTCTATTTGAGGAGTTTTTCTCTTAGAGTACTTATTTCCAAGCTACAGGCTCATAGATTTTATTATTAATAAACGAAATTTCAACTTTAATCTTATGCTCAAACGCTTATCAAACAATCATGATTTTACAATCAAATGATAAAACAATTGATTGTTAATTATTATGACATTGTGAATTAAGATTTTAAATGTCCCTTTTTAAAATAAGTTAGCCATGTTAAGTTAGAGTTTATTAACTTCAATCAAATATTACTCAAAAGGGGTGGGAGTAATAAAATTTTTTTCTCTGCAAAACTTACTTATTTTTTTAAGATCTTCTCAACGATACCACTTTTGTCCTATGGTGCCATTTAAAATTATGGAGTTCTCGACATTGTGCAACAAACTCTTCGGCATGCCGATCTCTCCTCGGAATAAAAATATCACCATTCTATTCTTTATTATGGCTTTTGCCATAAAATTTTTTGACCCAACTCTCTACGACTAACCGTTCTTGAAAAAAAAGCCTGATACGGGTGGTCTGGTTCATCCTGTATATTCTCGTCAATATTTGATAAAATAAAATTGCACATATATTTTGAAATTACTAATCAAACATATTGACTTGCATATCATTCGGCTCGCATATGCGACCGAACGTATAAAATTTTTAAGTAAACGATATTTTTACATATTTAATTCATCAGTGCGTTGTTTAAACTCGTCTCGGTGAGTTAGCGCGTTAGCGGTATTTTGTTATTGTGTTTTATGAATTTTGTTTTTTAAATGAAGTTACAATTACATTTGAATGAAGGTTAGTTTTTAATTTTAATTATTAAAAGAAAGTAAATTTTTATTTTTGTACTTTTGACTTTAACTATTTTAGTTGCCAAAATAATATCACCACACAGTTTGTCTCGAGTCTTGTGTCTCTTGTACGCTCGGGATATGCTTTCTGTCTCATTGGGTTTGGGTGTAGGATCGAATGTTTTAGTTTTCAGTAATAGTAGTGCGCATAATACGATAAGGGGACATGGATTTCAGCTTTTAGTACGTTATGCTTGTGCAGGTTATGAATAACTATACGTTACTTAATATTTATAAACGGGGGTCGTTCTTATAGAGCGAGAATTCCTCTTTGTTGTACACTCGAGAGAGATATTAAACTTAAATATTTAACAAATCGTATTATAAGAAGTGGTACACATACATAAAAGAAATATAAAAAATGTCCTAGTGCTGTTTCGCCTGAAAAACCAAAGTAACCGTAATTTGTAAACTGAAGTTGGCACTTCGGTGTTGCAAACACCTGGTTTGATTGTAAAAATATTTCGATATGTCATAGTATCATCACATCATCAGCGTTACATTTTATTTCAAGTTGTCGTTTGAAATTTCACAAAACATTTCTGAAAGATATCTAGGGGAAAATTTTATTTCGATTTTGTCGATACAAACGTAGTCGTTCGAAATTTAAAGCACCCGTCCATTAAATTTTTTTTATACCTCATCACATTAGATTTAGATTTCAAAACAGATTTTTATCCAAAAAATCGTTTCAATTAGTATCTTATTTTTCATATTAACTTCCCTTTTGTACAACGCACATATCAATTCTGTTAAATTAAATTTACAATCCACGTACAGCTATGCGGAATTCCTTTATAGAGTAATCTCGTTTTTAGTCCAAATTCGATTGAACGGCTTTGTTAGATTTATTAATGTGTAAGGGTAGAAAGGAACAAACATTTAAGATGTAACCTTCATCGTAAAAATAAAAACAGGGTTAATTAAAAGTATTTTTTGTTACGAACAATTTATTTTTTAGCGTTTCCTTTACATGTCAACCATTGTAATCCTGTCGGGCAATTTTGCATACTTCCTTTAACAACGAAGTAATAAATTTTAAAATTACTTCAGAATTTTGTACACGTTTTAATATAAATGATGTATTTTATCACAAGGCTTCATCGGGAGTCATATTTTGAGCTAAATTGAAAAATTTTCTCCAGTCGTAATCTGTATCTAGAAATAGGGCTTCTAAAAAATGACGTTCTTAGTTAGTTTTAGTGAAAATCCGAACATCCGAACGTTTCCTTTAAAACTTTTTTGGTTAAAGAAGTTGTTATATATGGCTTTTAGTTTGGTAAATTGGTAATAAGAAGCTACACATAATTGAATGTATCGAAGTTTTAATAAGCTCCAAGTACGGAATGAAATGTGCTTCTATGTCATCTAATGAAATTTTGCTAATGATTGATGGTATTTTAACTAGTCAAAGTTGTGCTAAGATATTGAATAGTTCAAATATGTGGGTCGTGCGTATTTCAATAGCAGATTAAATATTAAATTGTATGTTTTCAAAGGATATTTTCTTTCAGCACATGACTAAATTGCAGATTGCAGGTAATTGTTTTCTATGCCTACATTCTAAGATTTTCAAGTTGTTTCCTAAATACAGTTTTGACTGCTACAATGATTCTATTATTTGTCTACTCAAAATTCCTCCGTTGGACAACAATGAGAAACGCTATGAACTATGCAGGGTTATGTTTAATTAGAGTGATAATGACACAGGATCTTGTAAATTTTTGCGGTGAGCTTGTTTATTTACTTTATTTTGGTTTAATTTTTCTTTTTTAAAAAGCAAATTATTGGAAATTGTAAATGAAAAAGAAATTTAGAAAATTTATTTCTCGTCTAGAACTAGAACGTCTAGTATTCGTTTTGGAGGGGTTGAAAATATCTGCCATGTTTAATTAAATTTTGTAGTGTTTCTCAAATCTTCAAAATGGGAAGGGTGACATTCTATAGCTAGATGGTGAACAGTAGGTACATTGCACGTTAAAGATAACACAAATGGGAGGTGCCTCTTTCTTAAAAATATATTTATGTAGAAACAATGCATGTCCTCGTCTTAGTCTCGCCAGTTATATTTTATGTTTCCTTTTCCTATTATTTTATAGTATCGGTTCTCAAACTAGCGGTTTAACCTCTTTTAATTTGTCATTGCTACTGGTCTACTGCGTTGGGCCATTTCTGACTTATTAATCCCTGGTGAACTGGTGATGTTTTTCTACACAATAGCGTCATTTGCAGCTTTGTTTATTTTGTTTCCTGTTATACCGGTATAGGAGAGAATCAAGACGAAGACTGTTAATTTAATTTACTGTAAAGGCTTTTTGATAATTTCAAGAGTTTCTTGGATCAGTATATTCGCGTTAAAAACGTTTGAAATAGCCTATAAGGAGCTAAGAGAGCCAATCATTATTATCGATGGTAAATGTTTTCCAAGTTTTAGAGCTTCACAGATGGCAGTTAGTTCCCCTGTAAACACACAGGAGTACCTAGGTAGTAGGAATCATTCATGATAAGCAATCACCACCACTTGTTAAGAGGAAATTTTTAATTTATGATTTTCCATTTTTCACTGAGGAAAAGATACAATTAAAAACTTTTTAACCACTCTTAACTGTTTTGTAAGGTGCCCGGCCACCTGGTTTGCCAAAGTACGCCTATTCGCACTTAAACGCTCAAGTGCAAATATTTACATTTCCTTACGTAAACAACTCAAAGTTGTAACTTTTAAATGCTACTTTTATTAAAATCTTTTCACGAACGTTTAGTTTAAAAACTACAATTAATTAATTTGCACAATAACGAAAACGTCGGGATTTAAGTACGGGTGCATTTAAGCTACTCGTCACCTCTTGATCGTCCACAAATGCATTTGATCCAAACGCGGAAGCTGCCAGCTTCCGTATAGTGTAAAACGTCCTGTTTCAATAATTACCAGTTATCAATTTTTGCGGTTACACACTTAGGTCCCCGCACTGTGTAAGAGGCTTAACCTGTGATAGTATCAGAAAGTCGGAAAATGTGCTGGACTAAAAATAATATGAGGCTGTTCTTTAACTTTCATTTGCTCTAGACCTCTAAACTGAGCTAGGGGTTTGGGCTTGGTCGCTTATGGAAAAAGTGTGTAGGGGCCAATTTTGGAAAATTGAGTTCTAAGATTATATAGAATGTTCGAATTTTAACAAATGCATGAAATTGCGATCCTAAAAATTAGAAAATGGTCTGTTTGCCAGATCACCTCTTTCCTTGGTCAGCAATTACGTATTAATCCAGGAATAATGAAGTTTAAAAATTTATTTTATCCTTGTTTGTGTATCGACAGAAATATCAATAGCTGCTCGCTTCAGTTAGCTGTTAGTAAATGGCTTTTCTATCTGATCAATGTGAACTCGTCCTTATTCGAGAGCGAATTCTTTTTCAAACAAGGGTTTGCTTTCTGAACCATTAGTGAAATTTATAAATTCACAAAGGAATGTGTACAATCACCATTCTTGGTTAAGGACATTTAACATTTGAACTCTTAAGTTGATTAAGGTATTGGCGTATTTATGATATTCTTTCAGCATGTTTTTCTGGTATACCTACCTATACCAAATTGGAATCAACCTAAGAACTTTTTTATCTCTCATCTTCCGAGATATCAATCTTAAATTTACTCTACTCGGTTAGCTATTCCTCTGCCTGATAACGTCCAAAAAGGCAGAAAGCCATTTCAGGATGGTTTAGACTAGACGAATTAACCACTCTTTGAAGCTAAGTTAGTCAAAAGGTCTCTTATAGGTCTCTTAACATGTTTTTTCTTATGCTCTTATGGGTAAAAAAAATTTTTCAGGAAGGAAATAAACCTATTGCCATACCATTATACAGATAGTAGTCCTAAAAAGCAGAACGCGTAATTCGAGCGCTATGCTTCTTCCATTCTTGTTATCTCCCGAACAACACTCAAGTAGTTTTTTTAAGGAAATTTTTTTCGTATCAAATTCGAAGTGAACTATACAATGTGGTTCCTGAGGTAACCAAGAAAGTTATATGCGTTGTATCGTGTGTTCTAAAGGTAATTCTGAGCAAAAAAGTTTATATACAGATTAGGTAAATTCCGATTTGTTTTTGAAATATCGACAAAAACAATTAATCAATTAATTCAACTTCAACAACTTCTGCTATAAGCTTGTATGAAAATATTTCTTAAACTTCTTCTTTAACATCCATATTGGCAAATCTTGGTGTATAAAAAGTTATTATTTGGAAGATGCAAAACTGTGCTGGTGTAGAGAAACCACTCCTTTGTGGCACCGGTGACTTACGCTACCCATAGAGAGGTTCAATAGAATCAATAATAGAAGAAAAGAATCGAAGGAAATTATTCATTATTGTACCTCTCTGCAGGTGGTAAAGTCACCAGCGCTACAACGGAGTGGTTTTTCTATACCATGATCTCTCACTCCGCACAAATTTTTTCCTTTAAGTATATGCCAGGCCAACCCTCCTCTGCTACCATTGGCTCCAAATACATGATTTTATTAAGCATTTCTACAGATATTAAATAAAGGTCAATCCCTGTATAAACGTTTTCGAATTTTTTTCTTTTATTTTCTTTAGCTTCGACCTTGTGGTCTAGCTGTTAAGATAGATAGCACAATAGAAAAAGACTCGGTTAGGTATTACATTATAGATACTACAGATATAAAATTTCTTTAATTCTCTAATTAATTTAATTTAACTTTGAGATATTGCTAACATTCTTCGCACAGTGTCGAATCGGGCGCACTCGATCACCATGGGGTCACTGTTATCATTTGCCATTTGTTTTGAAGTCGTTGACGGAGGTATAGGTTTTATAATCGTCCCGGCTGAGGAAATTCACCACTGTGGATGATGGTAGAGTTGTCACTAAGCGAGCGGCTGCATCTGAATCTTCGTTACTTTTTATTCCTGAGTGCAACGGCATCCAAACAAACTACTAAATGGAATCACATATTATTAACCCTTAAGTACTATTGTGGGGTGTTTTGACACCCCAGGCATCAATTTTTGTTTAAAATCTTCTAAAATATTATATGTGCGTTCTTCAGCTTCTAGGTATTCTCCTACAAGAACAATGCCTTAAGCATACCACAAATCGCGATCCGCTATTTTTTACAGTTTTGAGAAACAATAGGTATGGGGCGCCGAAACACCCCACGATAGTAGTTACGTGACAATTTTTTTTATTGAACTTTTTTTCTAATCGAAAATTTGTTAAATTTTTGTATGAATTATTATCAAGAAATTGATAATTGAAAATGTGATTCAAATAGAAACAACACCAACAGAACCAGGACCTTCAGTACCAGGGCCTGTAGGAACCTATAGCCGATGCGCGAAAGAAAGACCGCAAAATAAGAACATTTTGCAAACAATGCGTTCAGCATATTTGCAGAGACCATGCAAAAACTATTATTCATTGCATGTTGTTTAGAAAGATAAATAAACAAAACTTAGTTAGATTTTGAGTACAATGTGCTATCTTTGCGAATTGAAAAAAAGGTAAACAAATATGCTTGTCAGAATTTTTTTATGTGATGATAATTCCGTTTTTCTTTTTCAAAAAATGAAGTTCCACCTTCGTGCACCTCCTAAATAAACTTAAGACCCTAAGAACTGTCATTATCTATTACAAGAATATTTTTATGTAACAATGTTTTTAATTTAAAAAAATATGTGCTTTTACGTAAATCTTAAATTTTCTTTTTTATTCCAATTTTTGTTTTTCCTTTTTTAATGTCCGTAGTAAGCTCAAGACTTGCTTTATTACCTTAAAACAAAAAATTACGAAAAAACATGCATTATCACCGAAAAAACTGACTTTACAAACCGGGGTGTCGAAACACCCCACGATAATAGTTACGTGATTTGAAAACACGATAGTACTTGAGGGTTAAGTAAGAGTTTGATTGGGGGGGAGGGGGGTAGTGTTGCTTCGAAATATGCTTAATTTGAGAAAATTTTTCATCTAACATTATCAGGATTTTGGATATTACTATTTTATTGACGGGAATAATTTTTGAATTACAGGGTTGTATTCTATTTGCTTGTTTAGTGAAATAAATTTAATTGGGATTTTGGGGGTTTGATGAACTTTATTCTTCTTTTAGTTCTGAGGCGTAAATGTTGGAACTGTTTAAAACTTAAGTTCTTGTTCATGCCCATCTTATCACAACACGTTGTCTAAGCTAGAGATAGATAGTCCACAGAACACTGATCATTGTATTTTTACTCCCAACTGAAGAACGCAACCCACCATGCTAATCATTAGCTCCGTATTTTGAAGGTCTCTAGTACCTAGTCTCTAGTATTATAATTTCATTTTAAAAGCAATATGCAGCTTGCTACCCATCGGTTTTTTGTAAATAGTTAAGATGAAATAACTAAATATTTCTTCAAAATTTGTTTTTTAAATTAGTAAGTCAGTAAAATTAAACTTGAATCGCTGGTCTTGGACGCTTCGAAACTTGGACGCTAGTCCCTAATGTGATGGATATTAACGTAATAATAGTTTTAATATACGCGCTGTTTGTTGAAATCCATCTTGACACTGGCATCTTCTCTTCATTAAGGGTAAATTAATTTCTCTTGGAAGTTGAAAACAATTAACAGTCACATAGAGACCGTAACCCTTTTAGATATAAGTAGGTACCCAATGAATAAAATACAGTCAAATTTCTCATTAATTATTCTCTCTGAAATTATATTACAAAACAATCCTTTTTGAAGTAAAACTTCACATTGGCATTTTAGACAAACTTATATTACTATTATTTATTGCTGTAGGAAGGGATTGTGTTTTTTTGGATAGAAAACTGTCTAGGTTAACTAACTAGATAGCAAAATCTAAAATATGCGAGCAAAATCACTTATTTCTCCGATAGGTCGAGAATTTCAAAGCTAATACATGTTTAATAAGAATCAAGAACAAAAAGAAGGCTACCATAATTTTAAGTTTTGCCGGTGCTTAACTATTTAACAGTAGACTTCGAGTCCAGTTCAAGACGAATCCATTAATTATTAGAGTGGATACCAAATAATTTATTGCATTGTTGTCACGTCCTCACATTCGTAAGGAAGCAACAAAGGGAAGTTGTAAAAAGGGCCAGATTTACGAATATGATGGATTATACATCACAATCATCACATCAAATAACTTAATTAAGTCTAAATCAAACCTTAAATTATCCTCAGATGTGGGTAATGAGATAGTTATTGAGGTTAACCAGTCATTGAGGTCTTACAAGTCAAATATATTTGATGAAAACATCAAAACAACCGAAATTAATTTATATTAGCACGTGCGATGTAACAAATCTAAAACATTAAGTAAACTCGCAAAGTTGGCATAATTTATTTCATATGTAACTTTTAGGAATTGTTTCAAATTTGTAAAACTGCGCAGTGGCAGGATTAATGAAGTTTTCTAACAGAGTGCGTTCTGACTGAAGTGTGTTGTTGTATAGCGTTATAGTAAATGTAACAACTTGTAAACCTTCCATGCCTCGGGCTCTTACCATGTGCACAATCGCACTGATGTAAATACGAATAACATAGTGGATGCTTGACAATCTAGCTTTGTATTATTAGACAATCACTTAATGGGAGGAATGCCGTTTCGTGACTTTACGAATAAAATTTAATTCTTCTCGCTTCTGTAAGGAAACATTGCTTTTTGTTTGTGCCACTGTGCTAAAACTACGCGAAAATTTACATTAATTTCTTTGTAATTATACTACCTAGGCTATTATTGCTCAAGTTTGAGTCAAAAGTTAATAAATCAAATTCGATATCGTGTAACCTTTAGTATTGATTTATCTAATCAAATAATTCCAATCAACGCAACTTTCCAAATAAACTGATTTAAATACAAATATGAATTTGCTCTCGCATTAGATTTGTGTGGTGATTAATAATGTGAAATTTATGCAATTTTGAGTGTTAAATAATGCCAATATTGATCTTTCAGTTTGGTTTGTAATAAATTTACCCTTCGAACTTAACTTTAGCTTTATATGTATATCTTTTGCTGCTTATACAGGGTGTTTTAGTTGTAAAGGTCACCGGGTGGTTCTAAATAACTTATACAATGGGTCTCAGAATCTTCATAACCGAGATACAGGGTACTTTATCAATGTTTCCTAATATTTTATGATACCATACCTAAGTTATAATCCACCTAGTAATAATTATAGTATATAAGACGATTATCATTTATGAATGAAAAATAATATCCGATAAATGTCCACCAAAACCACGCATACAGACGTCGATTCTTTTATCAAAATTTTCTCTTACATTTTTGCATAATTGCTGCCCTAGATCACCAATTACGCGTCGGATGTTGGCTTTCAAGGCTTTCATGGGTTGTGGTTTAGCTGCATAGACTTGATCTTTGACATAGTCCTACAAGAAATGGTGTAACGGCGTTAGATCACACGATCTAGGCGGCCATTGGACTGCAGAATTACGCGAAATTATTCGATCGGGAAATTTCGTTTGCAATAAAGTGATTATTTCAGTGATTGCGTGGCATGTGACGCCGTCCTGCTGAAACCACATATCACCCACATCCATATCATCAGTAATAGGCAAACAACATTTGTCAATATATCCCGATAACGCAATCCATTGACAGTAACAGCGTTTCTAGCCTCATTTTCAATCAAATACGGTCAAATCACTACTTTAGATCAAAAAGCGCACTAAACAGTAACACGAGCGGAATGTAAATGCTGCTCAACAATCACTCTTGGATTTTCTGAAGCCCAAATTTTGCTTATTAACATACCATCACCTTGTTCAATGATGAAATTAGCGAATTGTCGACGAACAGCACGGTCTGCTGGCTTTAATTCTCGCACTAAGGCTCAGATGTATAAACGAGCTAATCTCGGAGTCAGAGTTAACTCCACGATCAACCTAAATCAACAACTAGTTCTGAGTTAAATTGAAATATATTTGACTCTAGAAAATTGATGAGTTAACCCTGGACCAAGTGCCTACGAGCTAACCTAATCTAATCCACGCTAAGATCTAACCTTATATTCAGATCGTGGAGTTAATTCTAACTCCAAAATTATCTCGTTTATACAACTGGACCTAACTGAATCTTAAAGGGGTTTAGAGCCAAATCTTTAGGCAAAATTCTCCATGTGGTGGTCTTGGATAGGTCCAATTGCTGAGAACGCCGTGGAATTGCTAAATTTGAATTTTTCTTAACACTTTCACTTACAGCAGCAATATTGTTAGCAGACCGATCCGGACGAGCACGTATTGTTGTTGGTATAACATCTACCAAACCACTTGACTTAAATTTAACCGCTAAATTATTAATAGCGGTCCTAAAGAACGATTATAACATTATAACGATCCAAAATATGCAAAATTTTGCGACATGTAGTTTTAAAAGATTTACCATTTTCGTAGTAAATTATAATAAATGGTAGACCTCTACTTTCTACTTGACATAATATGTGAAAAAGCAAATGACAAAACTGTTACTAGCTCAAAAATTATTCGTATTAAAAAACAAAGTCATTGTTCTTGGTGTAATTATAGGTCAGAATTTAGCAGGCTCTTACATACATTACATAGAGTTTTTTAGAACCACCTCAGACCTCAGTGACCTCTCTCTACTACTAGACTATTTCCTTTTACCAATGAGACGCTCTGTGTAATGTTTAATAAATTCAAGTCAGCCTTCAATATTATTTTGTTGGTGGATAGTCATAACAAAAATGTTTTCGTTTGGGAGGAAAGTGGGAAATGGATCAGATACGCACGTCACTTTAGCTTCTGGGTAATTTGCTATTTTTGTTTCAGCACTCATTTTCAACTTTTGCTTAATAATACTGAAAAATCCTTGCGGAATATTTGTGTATTCGACTTATTTTTTAACGAATATTATTTTTTTTAATTGTTTGCGGAGTGAAATAGTGGTAGTATTGTGATGCCATTAATACGGCTGGAAATTCACAATCTAAGGTACACTCGCGTGACTTTAAAGTTTGTATGACCCATTGTTCGCTAATATTCCGTAGTCGAGTTTTTCTCCATAGCTCTCAACCCTCTCTAAGCCTACTTTTCAAGCAGCTTATTAGGGCTTGTGATAGATAGTTGAAAAGCACGACGAAAACCGCATTTAACTCGAAACAAGCTCTTAGTTTTTAAAGTTTACAAAACTATGGTTCCAAAGCTTTCTTGAAACAATTTTGCATATTTTTTATTTCGTATCAAATCACACTTTCACTAACTCTCAAAAGTCGGTCAATTCACGCTCATTTTTAAAATTCCGATGTAAATAGCGTGAAGTAAATAAAATGCCAACGACATCGATATTTCTAAATTATTTTGTGGGAGTTCCTTCTAGTTCTCGAGTTTAACCAACTTTCAGACTTCCAAAAAACCTTAAAGAGCGTGTTTATGTAAAGTTCGTTTTCGTTTACATTTTCATCTATTGTGGATATGTTATGTGCAACATGCTGTACCATGTACACTGTACACCCTTAAATTTTCTATAAGAATTGTGAAAGAAAAGTTATCCTAGTTGGTTCGATAATGTCTTAACAAAAGAGAGTATAAAAGCAAGCGAGCGGTGTTTATCGAAAGAAACCGTAAATGCGAGAGATAGATTTTGTTCGTAATTTTCTCGAAGTACCCTGTCTCGCGCTTGGTTTTACGTTTTACGACTAAAATTAAAAAGTAAATTCAGAATACGATGAAACACACTTAACGTGCCACGCTTTGACCGACAAAGTTGAGACCTTTAAAACACCTAAATCCGGCTTTGGGATTATCGGCGATTTTATGTGCACCTATATTTTATCCACTTGCACGTTCTGAATTAAGCTTTTCGTAAGCGCCAAGTTTCTGCAAACAAAACTGTTTATTTTCACACGAAACGCACCAACACTTGACGTCTAAAACCTGCTCAGAATTAACTTCTCCACAGTCGAACGTTTGAAAGGGGAGGATTAATATGTTGTCGTGTCGGTTGAGTTAACTGCAAAATAAAAATTAATTCCAATTTAATATCAGACGTGGAGTGTTCTCGAAACAATTTGTTGCGTTTGACTTCTGACAAAGATCTTTAACATTTAGTAAGAGCCGCTTTTGTAGTTTAATCAGTCTTGTATATCCCACGAAGCGTAAATTAGGTTAATCGCTGTTAGTTTTGAGCAATATAGAAAATTTCCTGTCGCTGTTACATTTTCGACCGATTTTAACGCAAAAAGTACTGAAAGGATTCGAGCAATTTTTTCCTTTTTTTGAAATTGTAACAAAAGCGTTTTTCTATTTGAAAATTTCAACGTATATTTTCATTCAATATTCCGAAATATAAATAATTATGTCGTTCAACGCGAGCATTTACATATTATATAAAATTCATTTTTAAATTTGAAATACATTTCTTGATCCATAAATATCTATAAGGAAATTTAAACGATTGCATACTCCGCATTGAGACATCGAAAAATCACTTCTAAAATAAGTAAATTGAATTTTAAAAATAATATTAAGTTTAAAAACGATATAGCGTCTTTAAAGTAGACGATTTTTCAAATATATTTATTAATGTTCATTAAATTTCTTTTATTGTGTTCGGAGGCACGTCGTGGAATTGCCAGCCATCGCATGCGTTGCTTCAGTTTCTGAGTGGGTAATCTGCTTCCAATTTTTTTCGTGTCATTTTTTTTGTTTCACGAGAAGATAAAATTCTCTTTGGTTAGAAATGGAAGCGATTTTTGCATTTGCGTGTATTCACGGCTCACAGACTTTTAATAACTTTTTTGACCTGCAAAGTTAATGTCAGCTCGATACCATCTTATTCTCCAATTCGAGGGCTCTTAAGAAGTTATCTTGTTTTGAACTGTTTTCATAGGCTTAAATTGTCTAGCAAAGCCTTTTTTAAAGCTTATACTTGGATTTATATTGCTTTTCACGTCCTTTCTCGTCCATTATCTAGTTAGCTCGGCAGGGTTCTTATTAATCATTCATTAAGATAGTTTATTATTTACTGGCTCCTTTTTAATCTTAGGACGCGTACAGCGTATATACATGCATAACAACAACTTCTTAGGCGCGGTGATGTTTTAATTTTATTCTTGCTTTATTCTTGCTGTTCAGCAGTACTTTTAGGACAGGTACGGCAGGGCGTACATACTTGAAAGTAGTGGTTAAATTTCATGAGTTAAAAATAGCGTCCTATGCAAAAATTGGCACTAAAGTTCAATTTTTCCTTTTTATCGTAATTTCCACAAACTTACATAAATATTTTTATTTCAAACTTGGTACTAACAATTATTACTATTATGCAGTACATTAATAAAATAGACTTGTCTGGAAGAGACACTTCAAATTTATTATGAGTTATCCTATTATAATTATTCTTGTAAGTGGCAGCCAAGAAGTTTAAGTGGACGAAGGGCGAGCGGTGGAATCAACTGGATAAATCATTCGTATTTGGACCTTCTGGGTCCGTCAGGCAATTAAAAATTTATCTTCAAACTTTAAATGAATGACGTAAATATATTACGCCGCATATCTCTTGCCACGGCACTTACTCCCTTTCAATTAGTTTTTACGTTTATTATTATCATTCAGTATGGGAACTGGACGGGGCTTACTGAAAGTCGGGATAGTTGTTCGCTTTCATTTACCCAATTTTGGCCCATCTTTAATTAGAAAGTAAAAATTCTGAGATAGGTATAGGTACATATCGTACTACATATATTTATCTTCACTTTGAAACTTAGTTTAGAAGAATAATTAACACATTAATCAACGAGAACCAACCGCTCCAGTAAAACGCTTATGCACTTTTATATTTCTATTATAAGGACAGGGACCTTCTGAAATTGGTAGTAAATTTCCCTAACTATGTAGATTTTAATGTAGCTATTTGATAACAGTCGTCGTTGTTCTTAAAGTTGCAAAATGAGCGAGGGCCTTCTCACTCTAGGGTATCGCTACCTCAAAGAACGAATTTCCTAAGCACGACTCCAAGTTTAAAATGAGCGAGGAGTGTTTTAATGAATGAGTTTTTTATAAAAGTTTTTCTATATTTGCGCCTTTTAAGCCCATTTTCAAATTTTAGAGATTTTCGTGATGGTTGGCAGTACCTACTAGTTATTGCAAAGTAACATTTCGAAATTTAAGAAAAAGAAAAGATTTATTAGATCACGTTAATGTTAAAAATTGTCGGAAAAAAGATTAGAGTAACTCGAGCAAATCGTCGAAGAGGGATTATTAGATTATCACGTATAGTCCAGTCAATGGGGGGTTTTGCCCTACAAAAGGTGGTGTAGTTCTGATTTTTGAATATGTTATTGAGTTAGGGGCCCTGATGAAAAATTTAAGTTTTCGACCTTGAGGGGGGTCCGCGCGATCCGCCATCTTGGATTAAAGGTACGAAAAATTGGTTTTTCAGATTTAACTTCCGAAGGGTTGATCCCACGACAAAACTGCCAAATCCAACTTTGGAGAGGACAAAATGCCCTACAATATTTGTTCCATTCATCTTCTTCCTATCTGTTACGGTTTCTGAGATGTAAGCTGGAGAAAATCGCTATTTTTAGAAAAAAAGAATTTTTTTGGTAAACTTCGCTTGGAGACTTTTTTACCGTTCATTTAGGAGAAGATTCTTTAAAACAAAAGTTGTAGGATTTTAAATTGCCTTCAAACTGAGTGTATCACCAATATTTTAGCTCAACCAGATCCAAAGTTAGAGCAGTTTTATGATAACCTATAAATGTCGAAAAATGAGTCATGAGTGTTCGCAGCTCGAAGTTTTTGTTACAGCCTCATATCAACCCATAACAATTTCTCTCACATTTCAACATTTATTCAATTTAAAATGGTTATGGGGGGAGGGGTAGAGATGTTGAGCAAATTTTCTCGTTTATATTGCCAACAACCTGTCTCATATGTCGAAAATTATTATGGGAGAATAGTTTTGAAGGGGGGGGGGTGAGGGGGTCAACCTCGAATAACATTAAAATCGGTTCAGGGGTTTGGCAAACAAACGCGTTCAAAGATTGCGGTAAGTCGCACTTCTCTATGAAACCAGGTTTGTCAGTACTCTTTTGGCCATAACTCCAAAACTTTTTGTCCGATCCGCAATTTATTTTTTTTATCTTCAAGCTGGTTAAATTTACTATCAGATCCTTTGTATTAAATTTTTATTAAATCCTATAAAATACCCACACTAGCCCACTTAACATGTTGAAATCGTCATATTTTGAAAAAACGTACACATTTAGCGTGCTGGTGTGAGTATTTTACGGTATTTAATCAAAATTTCATATACAGGGCTGATAGTAAATTTAAGCAGCTTTTAGATGAAAAAAATAAATTTTAGATCGGACAAATAGTTTCGTAGTTATTGGGAAAAATGTCCCAAGAAAACTTGGATCCCATAGCTTGGTTTTTAACGTGCTAGGATTTTTATTTTATAGGCCTAATGCGGTCTGATGGGATATTTGACCAGCTTTCAGATGAAAGAAAGAAACTACGGATCGGACAAATATTTTTGGAGTTATAGCCAAAAGAGTACCGACAAACCAGGTTTTATGGAGAAGTGCGACTTACCGAAAGTTAGCCAATCTTTGAACGCGTGTGGTTGCCAAGCCCCTGAACCGATTTTAAGGTATTATGAGGTTGACCCCTCCTTCTCCTCAACCACTACCCTCCAAAACGTTAGAATTGTCGACATATGAGACAGGTTGTTGGCAATATAAACGAGAAAATTTGCTCAACATCTCTACCCCTCCCCCCATAACCATTTTAAATTGAATAAATGTTGAAATGTGAGAGAAATTGTTATGGGTTGATATGAGGAGAGGGGGGGGCTGTAACAAAAACTTCGAGCTGCGAACACTCATGACTCATTTTTCGACATTTATAGGTTATGATAAAACTGCTCTAACTTTGAATCTGGTTGAGCTAAAATATCAGCGATAGACTCGGTTTGAAGGCAATTTAAAATCCTACAACTTTTGTTTCAAAGAATTTCCTCTCAAATGAACGGTAAAAAAGTCTCCAAGCGAAGTTTACCAAAAAAATTCTTTTTTTCTCAAAATAGCGATTTTCTCCAGCTTACATCTCAGAAACCGTAACAGATAGGAAGAAGATGAATGGAACAAATATTGTAGGGCATTTTGTCCTCTCAAAAGTTGGATTTGGCAGTTTTGTCGTGGGATCAACCCTACGGAAGTTAAATCTGAAAAACCAATTTTTCGTACCTTTAATCCAAGATGGCGGATCGCGCGGACCCCCCTCAAGGTCGAAAACTTAGATTTTTCATCAGGGCCCCTAACTCAATAACATATTCAAAAATCAGAACTACACCACTTTATGTAAGGCAATGGCCTGTTATTCTCCCCATTGACTGGACTAGTACTGAAAGAATGCGCTTCATTTCTGATAATTATGCATTGTGTATTGTTGTTAGGCACTACCAACTGAAAAATTTTTTTCAATACAAAAACTTTCTGAACATTAAACAATAGGCAATAGGCACAATAATTTTTACAAATTCCCGTTATCGTATCGTAGTGAAAATCTTTCCCTAAAAATTAAATGAAGTATTTTCCATGGTTTTACGTCTTACCCACAAGTTCTTCTCGAGTACCACAGCTCGCCGTGTATGTAGCATTTTTTATGCCACCACATAATAAAAGTTCATAGTACCTACTAAAATTCATCAGCACAAAAAGTCGTTATTATTGTTTATACTCATAGGACTCATGGGTCAAAATAAATATTGAATTAAAAATTTATCTTTGTTTTAAGTGGCGATAAAGATGGATTTTCTTACATTGTCAATTTTCTTCTGTCGTAGATTTTAATTTCTTTAAATTAATTTTAAAAAGTGCAAATTATGTTCAACATAATTATTATTTTACATTTTGTACTTTTTTCTCCAGCCAAAATGAGTTATGTGTCATATAACTTCTTTTTGCAGTATAATTTTTGCTAGTGTTATAGGTTTTCCAAAACTAAAACAATATAAGTGGTACTTATCTTGTTCTTCCTGAATTATTAAAACAATATAAGTGCTACTTATCTTGTTCTTTCTGAATTATTTACCTCTAAATATTGAAAATGCTCGTTATCACCAGTTAAATGAAAAACAGGTTAAAGAATACCGAAGGTGGTAAAGTAAATTGGCTACAAATCAAATGTTTTCGATATATTAATTTAGTACTTACAGTTAAAATGCAGTACCTACTCGTAAGTAGCTTAATTCAACTATATTTACGATCTCAATTCTTATTTCAGACTTTCTGACAACGCTTGTTCAAATTTCTTACTAATTTACCTTGGTGAACGTCATTTGCAACTTTTTCATGTAAAGAAGCAAGGCGTTTTTGAAATAAATTGATTTAGGTGTAGAAAATTGCATTTTTAAAATTATTTTTAAGAAAACCCAAACACTTCAGCGATCTTAAACTACATTTTAATTAGTTTAGCTGATGCTGTCGGTCGTTTTAAGAACTTCTTTTGTTCGCCAACTTCCAATATAGTTCTTAATTTGTGTGCATACTTTAGATTTTCTTTTGTTTGCTTTATTCTAACATTTTTCTAATTTGATGTATGAGTTAAGTAGTAAAAAATATTTCCAAATATTTTTAAACGACCCTGACTTAATAATATCCCTTAACGAAATTTTTTAGATAACAATACGTGCTCCACACAAATCAATAGCAAAATGCTTTAATAAATTATGTTGGTATAATACGAGTAGTTAATTGAGCTTTTGATGAATAATTAAACCCATTAGTACAAATCAAATTAAAATAGAATTGAGCTGTAATCAGGTAATCACAAATGATCACTTTAACACTTTACGAGGAAAAAAAAGTTATACGTATTTATTCTTAAATATTTTACATCTTCCTCCAGTTTGTAACTTGAAAATTTATTAGGTTTTGTTTTTTCTCTATTTACATTTTCAAGCTTTAACGCATTGTCATGTTTGGAGCTACGACGTTTTGCCACGTCCCTTATGTATCGTGGCATAAAGAATTATTTAAGTTTCTTGTCTCATCGTGAAATAAGACTTTTATCTTAAATTTTTCCTCGATAAGATCTTTTTCACTACATTGCTTTTCTCATGGTCTTTAGCATAATGCATAAAGTATTACTAAATCTCGGATTCAAATTGTAGACGCATTTCTTTTATTTTGTACGTGCTATTTTCAGCTCTAATTAAAACAGACAATAATTTATTATTGTAAATTTACTCATATTATTGAAGGATTTGATAGAGAGGTTGTTCAAAGAAAAGCTTAAAGGAAATATTCTTAATATACAGTGCCCGCCAAAATGTTCGTTGTTTCGTTGGAAATAAATCTAAAAATTGGTTAAATTGCCAATGATGGCGTGTTGCAACAAGAAAATCGTCGACAATCAAGAAAGTAAACCGACCATTTTCGACAGCTTGAATTAATAAAAATTTTGTTCCGAAATTAGTGAAATTAACTTTTAATAAGAAAAGTCCAAGAAGGAAGTTGGAAACTAGGTAAAATATATAAAGTAAACATTCAGGAATACCTACCCAAAATATAACTTTCGTGTATTAATTAATATAAAAGAAAAGTATTTGAAGTACTTTTTTAGTTAATAAAAGTTTTGGTATCGGAGAAAAAACAATAGGAATGAAACTTTAATTATTAATTGGTACTATGAAACAACCCAATTAAATATCGATTTGTTCTTTTTTCGAACAATTTAAATATTCTGATAAATGTCCTAGAAAAGTAGAAAGAGCTTGGAAATAAACCTTTTTTTATTTCGTATTGATTTAGTATTATTGACACAACAATTGGTAAGAAAAAGATAAACTTTAGATACCAAGTTGTTATACATTACTCAATTTTGCAACACGTGCGAAATATCGACAGCTAGGCGTTTGTTCAAACGTAGCTTCTGTTGTAGCAGATTTAGGGCAAAATAAAATTAAATATTTTTATTTATTTCTAAACGTTTAGTTTCATTTGAGTTACAACTTTTGGGTAGGTAGTGGAAAACTCATGAACCGCGCCCTTGAAAAGGTTTGAAACTAAATTGGTTGTTACTAAAAATTCATGCAGCTGATTAAAATGACATTTTAATGAGAAAATAATTTGAAACCAAATGATTAGATTTTTCGATTTTAAAGATTATGTTTATTCCTGTACCTATAACCACGATAAATGATTATCCATTCGAAAACTACTCACTAAGGTGATTCAACCAATCACAATCAAGAGTTTTAGTTAACGAAGTCGTATCAACAAAAGCATCTAATAAATCATGTTGGCCCTTTTCCAAAGCACCAACCACATTTTCTATAAAATGGTAAACGGCATCTTCAACGTTCTCATTTCTACGTTCTACGATAAAATTACACCGCTCCAAAAAATTTGTAACGCCGTGGTGTTCAGAATTAATTGAAGAGTTTAGAAAAAACTAATACTACCAAACTTATATTAGTCTATCGTTTATCGAGTCGTTAGGATCGCCCTCCTTGAATATTGGGAATATTCCCTCTGGCAGAAAACGATTTACTAAAAGGATTGGTGGTCGGTTCGAATTTATTCGGAAGGGATGTAGGATTGTAGGGTGGAGTCTGGAGAATTGTGCTCAATAGCAATTCCAGCTGGTTGGTTTTGTTGGCATCCGTTGCACGTTCGAATGGAAGACACTGTTATAATATATTATGTACATCTTTGTCTATATGTGCTAACTTTACCATTTAACATATTTTTTCAGTTGGGAAAATGAAGCGGCTTATACCGTTTCGCGAAGGCTAACCTCAAGGATTGTATATATATTTTCTTTTAGCACTAGGTTGGCTAAAATACAAAAATATCCAGAAGTATTTCAATTTAAAGTTTCAACTTCGAATTTTCTTTCTGGATCAATTTGTGAGATCTTCTACTTCGGTTTTGAGTTCTATTCTGCCTAAATATACTACCCAGAGTTTACTTTCGGACGACTGTAAAAATTGATGCTTTGGTGCCTTTTCTAGAACGATTTTACATCCAGGCACCTATTTCTTATATTTTACTGTAACGGCGTTACGAAACTGTATTCAAGAATTAATTAGTGCAGTTGTTTTAAATTCAATCATGCAAAAAGGTGCCCTTTAGTAATTGAACAAAGCTATTGTTTCAAAAATGTTGTCTCTAAAGTCCCACCTCCGTATTAGGCATATCACGAAAATAAACGTTTTTCAACAATTAACAATTAATAAATATATTCGTAATAGTATAATTGAAAGGAAAGGATTTCGGATGCTTTTTGTGTTGTTTAGAGCTCACGGTTTATACAATATTGTGAACGTTTGGTATTTTTTGTCTTTGTATGCTATTTGTTCTTGACAGAGCTTTTGCTGCACCTGTCTGTTACATATGCACCGTTTCCGATAATGTTGTGCTTTGCTTGTTCGCTTTTTGTTCATAACATAGTAACATTAATATTCAACGTTGACAAATTTTACTTCAATGCACGCCTTGAATGTCTGCGAAAATTTTCAGGGGTTTCCTTAAGCGTTTAAAGTTGCAACATAATCAATAGTATAATGATTAAAAAGCACCAAAACCTATAAGTTTTAGTAGGCTAGAGTACCTTATAATTGTAGGAATTATAAAAAGGTCATAGAGAACGATTAACAGTTCGATTTTGTAAGTCCGGACTTGATAATTCTGTATTTTTATTTGTGGGGACAAACAACGCTAAAGCTACGGATTGTTAGGACAGTTCGCGGCGGACTGCGAACAAGACTTTCTAGAGTTTTCTCGTTCTATCTGACAGTCTGTCTGACATTTCTCGCAGAATTTTGCCGACTTTTCAGCCGCAGTCCGCCGGGAACTGCCCTCGTAGCTTGAAACAATATAGTCCAGTTAAAATAGACATTTAACTTCGGAGAAGCTCGCATAGAACTGCGAATTTGTACAATGCGTGGATTTTTTGCTCTTTTTTCAGTTTTTTACGTATTAGTTCAAAACTACACGCTTTTACAGAAATGTATTTCAATATAAAAGAGAACATCAAATTTCCTAGCAATTATCTCTGGAAGTTTTTTACTCAGACAAACGGTTTAGGTGCTACAGTGCGTTAAAGTTTGACAAAAATTCCAAAATGTGCCAATGCAACTGTTTTTTGGTTTATCGCTTATAACTCGAAATCTGCGCACTGCGAAAATTATTAAAATTATACAAAAATAAGGCACATTAAATTTTAAACAAATTATGTCTTACATTTTTTTTTGTAAAACAAACAGTAGTTGAGGTGGTAGAACGTCTTGAAGTTTAGGGTACTTATATCGGACATAGCCAGTTCGGCAGGCAGAATTTTTGATGTTGACCGGTGCAGGCTGAAAGAACATTGCAAATGAGTGATAAAACTGACAGTCTGCCTCTTACAAATGGCAGCATGAACTTGAAGGTGGCTCGAGAAGGGTGCGTTTTTGCTCTTTTGTCAGTTTTTTGCTAATAACTTCAAAACTACACACTTTTAGTGAATAGTGTCTATACAAAAATAAAATACATTCAATTTCTTACTAATTATTCTCTTAGATTTTTTACCTCCAAGCAGTGAATAAGAAACTTTTGAAGCTCCTTAGAGCGCTCACTAATTTTACAATTTCGAACAATCTCTTCATCATAGGTAAATACGAAACCCAATGCGACTTTTGTTTTCAGCATTCTTTAATTGCTTCTTTATTCTATCTCATCCAGTGTCGGATTATCGGATTATCCTAGAGTGAATAACTTTGGTAGGTGATTCTTTTCATGAAACTTACACGTTTTACTCCGCAGTTTATACAGATGAGTATAAACGAAGTTACTGTAACCCCTCCCTATTTCGAAAAGGGTTAAACGTACTATGGTAAAAATATATATAACCAATCTTGTAGCTAATAATATTTTCTGTAACTTTCATAATAACTTTCATCAACGTATGACGTATAGGAGGTTAGTAATTTGCAATAAACTATTAGAGAGTGTCACTTTTAAACAGCTCTCGCTCCCTCCGTCTGCTGCTACCTTCCGTGACTTTTAGTATGTTGTACTACTGGTTCTAACGAATAACCATACGCCATACCAATTTTCAACACTCCTGGAATTTTAAGCAAAAGTAGGATCGATAGAGACTGTTGACATTTCATTTATAATAATGTATTTAAGGTCTGTACCAATTTTCAGTTCTATGCGAATTTTTCCAAAATTTAAACTTTTTTTTTTCTATTTTGACTACACTACAAGGAATAGGATATGCAATGCAATGGCTATAACAGTGGTTCTCAAACTGTGGGGCTCGCCCTCTAAGAGGGTGCCATAGGTTTACAAGGGGATCTCGAATAAACGAAACAGGGAAACAGTCATCACTCATCACATGTTGTAAAATCGAGTTTAAATTCCTGCGTATTGGGTTATTCTGATCTATCTAATATTATGCAAGGGGCGCAGAATTATCCAAGTTAATAAAGAAGGGTGCAAAATACTAAAGTTTGAGTTTGAGTTGAAATCTGCACTAATGCAGGGAGTGCATTATTTCAATAAATTGTTATATACATATTTGTTCCTTTTCTCGCCGAAATTAAGCAATAAATGATAATAATTAAATAAATTGTGAATAAATGTGAGTTTTTAGTTATTATCAAAATAATATTTTTCTTTTTTGTAAATACTGTGTAATTTGTTTTCGTCATTTACATCTTATTCTCTTCAGAAATAGTATCGTTACTGCTTTCTTTTTTAAATCGACCAGGAAATGCTCCTTGCTATCTACTATAGAGTCGAGTTAAAATGTATTTTTTTATATTAATGCGTCTCAAAATAGTTTTCCATTCTTCCATGCCTTTGTTTAGTTTCATTTCATTCTTTGGCATCGCCAGTATTTACATTCGTGGCAAGACAATGGAAGTCTTATGTAAAATAAATAAAAAATAGGACATTTTAGTTGTGTAATATAAAAAGAGCCCCACGAACAAAACACAAAGCTAGTGCTAAGAAATAAAAAAGAAAGCTCTAGAGCTTTGAGTCTTTTTAAACACTGTAGGCCATCCAATTACTGCAAAAGCTTTTCCTTAAAATATTTCGTCTATTTTAACTCGAGCACGTTGTGTTTAACCTGCTAAATTTCAATTAAAGGCGGTTAAATGTATTTATGCTACGTCCAAAACAATACGCAAATAGTAAAAAGTCGTACAAACAAATTTTATTATTCGAGAATCGTTCAAATTAATGTGAACGATGTGCTGTGCGTGTTGATTAATACCTAGTATGGTGGCAGTAATTTTATCGTTTAGTTAGACAAATTAGGATATAATGAAATGCAAATTGTACTTTAAACTGATTACCTTACAGTTTTGACTGTTTTAATATTGCGATCAATCGAAAAACAATATCGACCGTCATTCAATTAGGGAAAATTAACGTGTAAATTGCAAGCAAAACGAGTTTAATTTTCGGCTGCATAAACATACACTTCATTAGCACGTTGTTTTCTTCTGTAAACTGAAATACGTTTCTTTTGGCGTCGCATTACAAAAATATTTTTGAATTTTAGAAATCATGGCCAAAAAAAATCAAGTCGCAATAACGCGTCAACATTATAACTTATTTTTAATTAACATTCGGTAGTGGCATTAATGATTAATGCTAATAGCCGTTAACATGGAAATATGGAAACCATAGCAGAAGATCAGGATCAGGAGTCAGATGACACAGATTTTGGTAAGTTTTAGATTAAACTAAAATTTATTTCTGTATAATTTCTTAAAAATGATGATCAAAAGTGGGGTATAAACACGAAGTAATACAATTGTGTAATATACACATATACAGGGCGTCCTAATTGTAGTTTCAGAAATTTGTCTGAAACTAGGTTTTGGATCGGTAAATGTAATGTAACCGATTAGTTTACCTTTTATAATTCTTAACCCTATTTTCTCTCTTTAGTAATCCTGATAGGAGACAGATTTCGATGTAACAATTATTTTTACGACGGCCATTCTATTCCATTTTAGTGTTTCTAGTCTTGGGTTTTGGTTCGTTTTATATATTTGAGTGAGCAGTTTTTAAACATACGCATTTTAAGTTTAGACCCATAAAAATTTGGAATTTCGAAACAGTTTAATATGTACCTATTAATTATTCAACGCGTCCGCAAAATGCTATCAACTAGCCTGAACTTTCTTCACACATTGTACGTAGTATAGAGTGGGCCATTTGTTGGTTTCTTTTTGAAATGGCTATTAAAACTGATATCTACCCTTAAATATTTTGCGATGATTATTGTATTATTGAAGAGACTACGCCTTCAGATTAGTTTTGAAAAATTTTATTCAAATGGCTGCCGCCACCGACTTTAAAGTAGTCTAATCATGTTAACCCAATTTGGCGGTACTTTGTTGATTGTTTGTTGCTATATCTCAAAAGTAGCTCTAAAAATGTTTTCCTTCAGAGCGCCAATTGTTTGTGAGTCGTTGGAGTAACAACGGCCCTAAACATGTCCTCATAAAAAAACAAAGTGCGTCAAATCGCAGCTGTGCTTCATTTTGATCAAAAATTTTGTTTAAATTTCGCATAGCTTTTGCTATTATTTATACAACACTCACTTTGGAAATCATTTTTCAATATTTCTCAGCGTTTCTCAAGCATGATCAATTTCTTACAGCGGAGATTTAACACTATGTATCTACCAATGTCGAGCTCTTGCAAACTGCCGAAATATGACTATTAATTTGAAAAGAAACTTACAAATGGCCCGTCCGTTATAATTAATGGAGTCTTTAATCTTGAATTAGTATAGCTACTTATAGCAGCGGGCACTTTTACTAAACGATTAGGTACTCATTTGTTAAAAATACAGGCTGAAAGAACATTGCAAATAAGTAATAAAATCGATCGTCTGTCACTCCAAAGTGACAGCATATACTTGACTCGAGATGCGTGGATTTTTGCTCTTTTTTCAGTTTTTTGCTTATAACTTCAAAACTACACGTAAAGTATTTTATATAAAAGTAAACTAAATCAAATTTACTAACAATTATATCTGAAAGTTTTTTTACTCAGACACACGGTTTAGGTGCTACAGCGCGTTAAAGTTTGACAAAAATTCCGAAATGTGCCACAAAAACTGTTTTAGCTTTATCGCTTACAACTCAAAAACTAGGCACTTTTACTGAAAATTCTTTTTATACCAAACGAAAGTACTTTTAATTTTTTACAAATTATGTCTCGTGGTTTTTTTCGCCAAACGAATAGTTTAGGTGCTAGAGCGTGTTAAAGTATAGTTCCTCGAGAATAGTCGGTTTTTGTGGGCAAACTAAACTATAGGGGTACAAAAACAATTTACCTATATACCTAAAAATTGCATTTTTTGTGTAGATTGTAGGAGACTTTTAAGCGCAGCTCTCGTGATGGCAGACGCCTGGGAAGTTGAAGGCAATTCTGTCTTCGGACTTCAAACGACTTCTATATATGTAATTGAATATATGATGTAAACCAACCCTAAATTAATCACATAGTAGTGCGAAAAACGTTTTTAGGAGAAAAATGTCGAAGACCCAAACGCCTCGGGAATCGAACCCGAGCATGCCATCCGGTAGCATGTTCGAACCAACGTACGCTAGGCGGGCGGCTTATTTATCTCTCAAATTATGAACGTCTCGGCCTAAACTTTAGAGCTACGAGAACGCGAATTATTTAATTACAAATTAAATGTACGGGTATATGTATGTACAAATGTACAGTTTACAGTAGTCACAAAAATTAAAGGATATTACAAAAATTCAAAATTTTAGGGCGATTTTCAACAAGGGATAACTCGGAGAAAAGTGGTCGTATTGATAATTAAAAAAAAGAAAATTGTAGCCTCAAGGGTCTAGTTTTCAGATCTGGACTGTAAAATAGCGTGGACGGTTTTCACGTAATCATCCGAAAACTAACTAAAAATAATTTTTCCAAATTTTTTCTTGTCTTTGAAATGGTCTGTGGGCTTAAGAAATTTTTTTTTCATTATGTGACCATAAAACTCGTTTAGACAATTTAATCAGCTTTAATTTGACTTGTTAATGAGCTATGTACGATTTTTTGCCGTGAAGTAATCGTCGATCAAAGCAATAAAGGCCATTTTAACTTTGACAATCGATTACTCGAGAACTAATGATTGTACAGAAAATGAAGGTAGGGTTTTGGAAACTGCAAAACATTCTCTATAAGACACAATTAGTGGCGATTGATAAAGAATTTTTTTTTGAAGCGATGATGATGGCCGAAAAAAAGTTGAAAATTTGCGAATTAAGGATATTTGGAAAATTTGGTATAACTTTGGATATAGTGGATGAACAAAGGATATCGTCGGTAATTTTTTAACCTCAAAGTGTCTCAAAAAACTGTCAAATTGCAAAGCTCTTCGATTTTTTTTCTTAGCGTCCCGAAGGTTTAAATTTACCGTTACGTAGCAAGCAATTTTTCGTTTTTATGCATTTTTTCGACTTCAATACGGTTTTTTTGGCGACAATCCATATTTTTCTCTTAAAAACATGACTCGTTGGAGAAAACTGAAAAAAACTTTAATTTTCTGTACGATCTTTAGTTCTCGAGTACCTAATCTATTGTCAAAGTCAAAATGGACTTTTTTGCTTTGATCGACGATTACTTTGCGGCGAAAAATTGTACGCAGCTCATCAAAAAGTCAAATTAAAGCTAATTAAATTGTCTAAACGAGTTTTAGGGTCGCATAATGAAAAAAATCTTTTTGAAGTCTACAGACCATTTCAAAGAGGAGAAAAAATTTGGTAAAATTATTTTTAGTTGGTTTTCGGATGATTACGTGAAAACCGTGCACGCTAAAAAATTTTACAGTCTAGATCTGAAAATTAGACACTTGGGGCTACAGTATCCTTTTTTTAAATTTTCTGTACGACCATTTTTCTCCGAGTTATCCTTTGTTGAAAATCGCCTTAAAATTTGGAATTTTTTAATAACTTTTAATTTTTGTGACTAGTGTATATAGAGGCACTTTTGTCATAAAGTGCGTAGTTTTCGAGTTTTTAGCGAAACACCCTTCTCAAGCTAACTCCAAAAGAATGCTGCCACTTTGGAGTTGCAGACGGTCGGTTTTATTACTCATTTGCAATGCTCTTTCAGCCTGTATTGTTTAAAAATGTTATACTTTATCGTTTAGTAAAAGTGCTCGCTGTACGCTGCTGTCCGGACTAATAATGTTTTTAGTAAAACAGTGTCTTTTAAATGCCGAAAGGGAGCTCTCTAGTTAGTAGGTTCATGAGTTCACGGAGAGTCGAGCTTTTACACAACGTTGGTTTCAACTATTACGAACCATTTTAAGATTTCAGGCTTCTCTTGAACCCTAAAATTGCCCGTTTTGTTAGCGCCCTGGAAAAAACTTGTGACGTTCCCGGTACCTTATGTAAATACCAATATGTACTAATGGTCTATGACATGATGTTTGCATTTGAACAGCTTTAGTGTTCTCATTTAATATCAACGGCTATACGTCCAGCAAATAAGCCGTGTGTAGACTTTTTGCGCGTCCTAAATAAATACCTTTTGATATAAAACGCAATGCATTACCTACTCCCACTAGTAATTTGTAATTGGCAAGAAATAAAAAAATAAAAAAAGGAATATATGTGTCACTAATCCTCTGCTAATAAACGTGTTCAACAACTTCAATTAACGTCCTTTGTGAACAAATCCTTTACGTTATAATTAAGTCATCGTTTTTTGCTATTAAAGTATTAGCCATTGTTGTTAGGCACACCTCGAATATTGAGTATATAAGCAGTTTTTCCACTCGTATTAAGCGTGCGGATTATTGAAGTATAATTTTTAATTAATCTAAAAATCTACCGAAGCACAATCCTTCAAAAGAGATGAAAGTTTTTCAATTTCCACGTCTTCTTTCCTACTACCAGTAAAGCGGATAAGAAAGTAATGTTTGGAAATTATTTTGTTTTTCAGAGGTTACCTCGGGAGATTTATGTTCAACTTATAGAAAATTTTTCTTAGGTTCAATCTTGTTTTGCAGTAAACCCCCAAATAAATATATTGGTTATTTTCAAACCATTGAAAGGGCAAAGTTTGAAAACTCGTCTTATAGAAACGTTTTTTCAACGTAAATTTTAATCTTATATACAGAGCATTTAGATGTTTAAAATTGCTAGTAGTCTTATCCGGGCCTTAAAAGAGCTCCGACAAATTTTTTCTTTTTCCCAAAAAGCAGATTTTTACTCATTAGGATTTTCTGCAAGTTTCGTTGCCACATTCAAAAGTGCTCAAGAGTTCCGTCGATACTTACTAGACAAAATTAACAAGTAGATACTCGCTGTGTTGCTTTCTATTAAGTAATTCCCAGACATTAAGTTTTAGTTTACCCAATAAGTATATTTTAATCTAATCAGTATAGTTTAATGTGTTAAATGCTAGTAATATAAATTTTATTAGCAAAAGTAATTTATGTGATAAGATTTTACGCTGCTTACTACCGTTGACTTTTCTCGAAAATTGCTCGTTTTTAGTGATGTATTCTTGTAGTCGTAACTCGAGTTAATGGCGATGTAAATCTCCATCAATAAAACATTACTAGTCAATGTGTATACAAAATTTGTACCAATAGCAATGTGCATTTATATTATATTGTTTATTACACATAATTTGTAACAAACAACTGTTTTATATGCAAATTTACGAATGCACTAAAATATAACTACGCTCTACGGGTTCATTATGCGCTTGTAAGCGACGACTTACAAAAATAGAAAATCTTTCTTGTAAATAATTTCACGAAACTAAGAAGGTTTTAGTTTTAATTATTATTCTTGATTCGAGAAATCCAATTTAAGTTGTCTCACTTACTTAATTAACCAGCACTAGTGATAGCACGAGATACATTCTCGTATTCGATTACGTGCAGCATGAAATTTCCAATTTAGAAAAACAATCTAGGGCGCTTTTGTTCTTTTAAAGAATTCACTGCTTTCGAAATCTGCCGAGAATTCAAATACTGCTTGTGAAAAGGAAGGAAAGCTTAAAGCTACTTTGAAAAAAATTAAAAATTTATAGTTTTCTACTCTTTCTGTTTTTAGTTAGTTACTTCCTAAAAGTTTAATACTAGTTTATTCGGTAACAACACGACGCAAAATTCATATTTACAAAGTTTAAACTGTGACTTTTAGCTTACTTTAAAGTAAAAAGAAAAAAATTGTGTAACTAAGCTGCATCCTGCAGTCTCATATTCGCGTTTACAAAGAGACTCGGGACTGTTTGATGGTTCTTAAGAACCACTTAACTGAAATTAAATAGTGGAGATCGTTATAATAACCCGTTAAGCTGTTTTTAGATCTACACGAGGTGGCCATTGACACACATTAAAGTGGTTAAACTTATTAGGAAAGGCTAGGAAATGGAAAACATTTTTTGATTGAGTAAATAAAATTTTGAATTTGTGTTTTGCCAGTAGAAGAATTTTGGTATAGCCAATCCGACAAAACCGATCGGATACTTCAGAAATGAAAGCTTCGTAATTTACCCGAACTTTCAAACGGTTTGACCAGAATATATATAAAGCTTGTTTTATTTAACATTTTAACGTACAATCTGTCCCATTGAGGAAAATAAATACTTACAACATTAACAAACACACATAAAATTGTAATGTTGACACTCCATTGATTACCCTCTCTGTAAGCCTAGAGCCTATAGCCTAGAGCTAGAGGATTATATTCATAATTTGTTGTCACAACAGTACATTATCCGATCTGAAAGCCTAAAGGGTTGGGCCACTATTTTATTAGCACATTATGGAAGGCCTGAAGGCTTGAATCTCTTTAGTCGTCGTAGTTCGTCTGCTGTTTCCATAAGTTTTTCTACTAATGTATTTGGGTGTGCTTCTACACGCTCACTATATTTGATACTGGTTCTTGTTATCTCTTCTTTCATTAAGGGTACTCAAAAATCCCTCTGTATAACTGTATTGGGAACATAACACGGTGCATTTACTAAAATTATTAGCATTTTCTTTGGAAATCGTTGCATAATTTCAATCTTATTGTTGCTGGCAGATCCCCAGAGCTGGATACCTTAAGTCTATTTGTTTTCCAGTGTTAGCTGTGATTGCCTACTTAACATCCAATACTTCTGCCGTAGTTTTAGTCTTAACTGCTTTCTTTTAGTGAGTATGTGTTTTTGCCAAGTCATACGTCTATTCAGATACATGCTGAGGTATTTAGCATGATCGTCATATTTTAGTTGCTTTCCATATAAAGTTACAGGAGGATCATTATCTTTTTTTACTTACTTCTTTGTTTGGGCAGCATAATTATTTGGGCTATTTTCCAAGAAGCTGGACAAGCAGCTTAGCTTAGCTACAGATTAGCTACGTAGCTGATAATTCTAAACCGTGGCATGTGTGATGGTCTACCACCTTATTTAATAGGATATTGAGTAAGGAATGGAAATATCAAATAGACTAGCCGTGTAATTAAAACGACTTTTGCCTGTATTGAAGTTCATGACAAGAATTGGCAGTGATGCCTCTTAAATGAACAAAATATAAAACTGTTTTTGTCTAAAGAAGCAAAATAGTGGGATGTAACTAAATCCGTTGCCATAAAGTATGGCGTAGGGAAAGCAGTTAAAAATTTATGTTTTTTTATAGAAGCCAGTTAAATATTTAAATAGTATATACCTCTTTGGCTTTCTGAAGTTACGGTGTCTTAAGCGCAACTTAAGCACGATCAATAGCACATTATTGGCAGCAGAGAGCAATTCTTATGGGTATTTTTGCCAACTACCAAAATAACTTGGGAAGTCATTATAGAGTATTAGTAAGTTTTTTGACTTCTTGCAGAAATGACACCAAAAGTGTAGCCTGAATTAGTAACTAATAATAAATGAATAAATATTTATATTATAAGTAACGTTGCATTTACACTTTTGTGATTTTTTGTTGTAATAGAGAAAAATTAATTGGCATTTAATAAAAGGAACTCTACGAGTAAGCATATCGTGCTTATCAGAGAGATTTTTAAAATTCCAAATTGTATTTGACTTTTGAAACGAATACCTATAATAGTAAACGGATTTCTGAACGACTAGGTCCTTTCAAATACGGTATTAGCTTCTCAATGTAGCAAACGTCGCATGAAATAAAATATCGGAACGCAAATTTCATTGCTTGAAGTACTAATTTATGAGATGCAATTTTCTAAAAATTGAATAAATTTAAAACTATTCTCTTTATTCATGCTCATGAAGTATGATCATATTTTATGTGATAAAACGGTCGTTTCTGGTACTTATTTATTTGACACCTTTTGTTATAGGTGTAATACGTATCTTTAGATAGAGCTAGAAACTGTTCTTAGATGATGTACAACGTAAGAGTAGCAAATTTTTTCTTCAACTCGTACAATTTTCTATTTCAAGTAATTGCGCCATTTAATGACGCAGTTAGTTTTCTCGAAATTCAATAAGATACTAATTTAATATATTTTTCTCATTTGTACAAAAGATTTCCACTGTAATAAAAAACCAGCAGTTGTCGAGGGTTTACACTTACACTACGCTGTTTAAGATGAGTACCTACCTACTAGCCTACTATCATAGAGCTACTACATAATAGCTGTTAGCAGTTTAAGTTTGCGGTGTTGCAAAAACATTGTTTTTGACTTTATTGCGAGATATTTTGAGGCAGTTGTTGAAGACGGTAGTGAGAGAACTTTCTGAGAAAGTATCGTTAGAAAATGGAAAGAAGAAACGCACGTAAATCAACTACTGAATAACTCTGAAGCAATTAGAGGGTTGTAGGTGACCGGCGGGCTGTCTCTGAAATGTATAAAAATCTCGAGTAATGAGATTTCAAGTGGTGGTCAAAGTAGGGTGGTTTACCAGCCACTGGTTGCAACAGCTGCTGTCTAACTTTAGCAGCCAACCTCCGATCACGCGTTATGTTGTGTGCTGTTAAACGTGCTACAGACGACGCGATTTGGTAGGTCAGTCGCAAAAGTCGGGCCGATTTCGTCGATCAGATTGAATATCAGACCGGGTGTAAGTTTGTTGTCTGACATTTATTGTGTCGGGCCATGTAAAAGCGCCTCGCCATCTAAAAATCTAACTATCAGACTAAGTCATGTCATCTGTAGCATTATGAGGCAATTTAACGTGCCAGTCGGGCACAGATCTCTCATGTTCCTACACGCGCTTCGTTCGATACTAAATTGGTTGGGTTGTCGGTAGGTAGCACCTAATTTTGTCGAACCCACTGTCAGACTGACTGTGTCGCGTCGTCTGTAACATGTTTATTACCAGCGGCCTTCATTAATCTGATCTAAATCAGAAATTAGTGATAATATGGAATGCCATATGAGCTCCTCCTGTCTGAATCTAGATAATTTAAGGAGGGGGAACAAGCTCCCTACACTTACACCACTTAATCTGGCCCATTTTATATCCTCCAAGCGGTCTCCGCGTGCCCATAAGATCTCGAGCCATCCCACCTGTAGAATGAATTCCATGATTCTGGTGGTAGGGGTGGTGCTTATTCTGGCCATGTCGAACCAGATACCAGAAGTCCAAGCTCTGTGTGTGGAGATGTTTGTGTAGTCGACACTGTCCCGTGAGTGTCTTTGCAATTGTTCGTTGATTAGTTTGGGACAGCTGTAGATAGTATTTTGCCTACTTTTTAGAATGAGCCGGTAAACCTCTTTTGCTTTGACGGCAAACGGCAACTTACGTTTCTCGCCCTCCATCTTTCAAGTCTGTACTTATTATTTTTAAGGAGAGTCTTTACAGTAGTTACGCTGATTTGATGATTGGCGCAGGGCCACAGGGAAGGCTGTTTGAACTTTTCTTGGCCAGCTCGTCTGTTTTATCGTTACCCTCATTTCCTTGATGTCGTTTGACCCACCCGAGTATACGAACATTGTCTTTGCAAGGTAGCTTTACTGTCCGTCGATATCAGTATTTTCTTGTTTAGAATTTCGTTGACACTGTGTAATATTCCCATCAGTTCAGTTTGAAAAACTGAGCCATATTTACCCAGCGATAGGCTACTGTCGAGGGTAAGCTCAGGTGAGTGCACACCTGTTCAAGATCACTTTTAGAGCCATCGGTAAAGACAGTTATGTCTGCTTTGATGTTTTCAGTTGAATCCATTCGAGTTGAAAGTCTCTTTTGAATCCTAATTTTGGAGACATGCGGTCTGTATCCATCTTTAGAAAAGGTAGCTTTTTAGAGCACTTTTCGAGGATTTTCGTGTGTCCGTAAATTTCGTATTTGACGGACGGCAATCGTAGGGGTGTTTTTGTTGCCATCTCCTCCACATATAGATCTAGTAGGGAAAGGCATAGCAGCACCTCCAGTGCTGCTGAGAGTCTCTGTGTTTAGTAGACTTTTCGTGGTGATCTGTCTGGTTTTGGGCCACCACATAAGAGTTCCATGTCAGATCAAAGCTCCACCTGTTTGTTTTTGTTGTATTGTGCGCCCACGTTCTAACGTTTAATTTTTTTAAAACTGTACCGTTTTTTAAATTGAACCGTTTCCAAAAATTTGGTAAAAGCATAAAAGGGCACCGGAATTCGAGATGTGTGGAGACCAAAGCTTGGGTGGCTCACAAGCCCCTCTAATATCTGTAGTTAGCAGAACAATTTAATTACAATCAAAACTCCCTATAACTGTTGTGACTATTACGAGTCAGCACAGCAACAATGTATGACTGGAACACACTCCAATTTTTTAGAAATACGACTTTAAACAGCTAATATTTCAACACCTTTTTCAGAAAATTTGTTCAGCTGTTAAACAAAAAAATTTGAAGTTAATGTTCCATAATAACGACTAAGTTGATTGTTTTGACTTTTCTCTTTTCCGCTACCGTTTTTAGAGTTTATTGGAAAGTTTTCGCTTGAGTTTGCTTGATAAGATCGCGGAATAAACGACACTTATAGCTATAAAAGCACAACAAACTTACTATCAAAGATAGCACGTGAATAACAATTGGGACTTTTACGTCGGTTGTAATTTGGTCTCTCACGTAATAACGAATGCGTACTTATTTTGTTAAGAACTTTTATCCATTAACCAAATTACTGCAGCTCAGTTATTCAATCAATTTATTAAATAAATAAAACTAAAATGATAATCTTCAATTTTTATACTTTTTAATCAAGCTAATAGAAGTAGGAAGTAGTTTATGAAACTGTATTCAATTTAACTTTTAAATTCAAAAGAGGAGGTACTTTTTTGACTAGAGCTACTGAATTTTAAAATAATGTATTGTAACGTGGTCGAAATTGAAAGGTTAGGTAAGACTCAAAAATTTTCATTTAGAAGGGTTTCTCGTCGCTTCCAAACGCGTTTCTATCGTAATGTAAAAAAGTGCGAAATCGACCTATTATTTTTGATTGCTTATTTTTGTACTATTACTCACAACATTTGAACAATTGTTATCATTTTGTTACAGATAAAATAAAAAAGAAGTATGCCAAACTAGGAAATACAATAATGATGATAAAATTGGAACGAGGACAACAAGGCTTGGGATTAAGTCTTGCAGGACATAAGGATCGTAACTGTATGGCTGTGTTTGTGTGCGGTCTCAATCCAAACGGTGCAGCTTATAAAACAGGAGGAATAGAAGTGGGCGATGAAATTTTGGAGGTAAGCCAACAACTTAAGTATCCGTCTGCAGGCTATTACACCGCGATATCTAGTAAAAAGTTTTTTGCTTACAATCTGTTTATTTATGCATCGCAAATATTGTAAAAGTTATATTAACCCGATTTTTTTCAATTTCAGGTTAATGGGGTTGTGTTGCACGGTCGCTGTCATCTCAATGCGTCTGCTATTATTAAAGGCCTAGCTGGACCAGTATTTAAAATTTTAGTTCTTAGGTGAGTCGATTTTTATTTCTTCTTACTTTACTTTAAGAAAACACAGTTGTTGAAAACTATGTTTGTGTTTCTAAAAAACTCAATGATACCACCGGCTACTTTTAAAACATTCTATCTGAAAATATTTTGCAGATGCTAAATGTAATGGAAAAAAAGATAATTAAGAAAATTAAGTTGATTTATTACTAGTTTAAAAAGAATTTAATCGAAATAAATGTTGGATTCAATTTGAGTTATATTCAGGCGATACAAAAGGGGTTCAAAAAGGCTTGAATTTTTAAAAATTTCTATGCATTTCATTATTTTAGGGATTTCATTAATTCGCACTAACTGATAAAACCAAAATCGTTAGTTTTTAATTAAAAAATGGAGATTTTAATTTCATTCTACTATACTAAAGGAGAGAGTTAACCCCTTTTTTCTTATTTGCATCCCGAAACTTCCAATATTTCTCACAATCCGTAACTTTATCGTTAATCAATATGCCTGGTGTGGTTTCGGATCAAACTGATTACTACAGAAACATTCTTTTCTATTAAAACAAACTTTTGTTTTCGTTTGACTTGGCAGCAAATATAAATTGTGCGATCCTAATGTAAGTCGTAATAATTTTATCTGATAAGTTCACGGTTCATTCTTACCAAATCTGCAATTGGCGATGTGTAATATTTCTAATATCCCTTGGATGAGCTCGCGCAGCTGGTATCGCTCTTTAATTCTTTCAGTTGTTTCGTTTTACGCCATCTTCAAATGTAATTATCATTCCAAGTTTATAGTTTTTTGACACACAAAAAGAAAAACTATTGAATATGATTTCTAGCACTAACTTAAAAATAAAACCATCCCTTGTCTTGAACGGCAAGCCGTTGTTTCAGGATAAATTAAGACAAAAGTCATGTAGGCATTTTTCAGAATTTTCAGAAGGTGCCTACCCTAATACTTTTTGGAGCTCAATAATTGACTTTGATAACGAATGAAGAGACTTTAAAACTACAGTATATTGCCCTACAATACACAAATAGTCTTTTTAATAAATATAAGCTTGAAACTTCACTTATTTTAGACCGTTATTTGGGTAGTTTTGTCTACCACTTCCATTGTAGAACTATTGTAGATTTTACATTTCATAAACTATTTACTTGCATCCCTCATCTTAACAGCACTATGTCGACTAAGAAAGTCGTTGTTGGAGAAACTCTCGTTAATTCATTATAATGTTTACTTACCCCTAAACTCGTACGAAGCTAATTCAATGGCCAAACTTTAGTCAAATAACAAATATAACAATTACTAATTGGCTTTGTTTAAATTAAGTGTAGCGAGCTAAACTAAGGTTTCAAATAATTGAAATTCTTTTAACTCTAACCAAGAAGGGCGTAGTTCAACGTGAAAGCTTGAAGACTCTATTTTTACGTTCATTGTCACGTTTTTACTCAGTATTTTGGAGCACGGCAAATAATTACGTACGATTTTGTAAGCCAAAAACATTTTAGTGGTATTCGATAAGCACGTGGCTTGGCAAGTGAACGAGAATGCCATTTGGGTGGCCACTTGTCAGATTTACATTGCTGCGTTGAACGTGGACGTGAAAAACGTAAACTTATCGTTTCAGTAGTTCCGAAAAATACAACAAACTGGCCTTTGTTAATGTTTGTATTCAATTTTATATTTCCACTGAAAATTATTTTAAGCGTTTATTTTTATTTTTTCAGTTTAGCGACTTTTATTTTGAAATATATTGCGAAAACAAGCACACTGCTTTCGCCAGATTTGTGTAAACTTTCTTTGTTGAAATTGCTGGTCTTTGAAAGTGCATTAGAATAACTCAATAATTGAAGGAGATAATACCTTTGTGAATGTGTGGTGCCCTCTTTACCCTTATCATTAATGTCACTTAGCTTTAAAGATGCTAAGGTGTGAAGAACCATTTCTGAAGTTCAATAAAATCCACGTAACTCTTTTTCACGTAATGACAGAAGTAAGCCAAAAATAATTTTGTTATCAATATCGATGACTCATTGCTTATGTACAAAAGCACTTACATAAGTCACAAAATGCTATACGATATCCAATAAGGCAAGAAAGAAAAAACGCAGATATAGCGACACTACATCAAATCCTGTTTCAAAAACTCTCCACTACTTCGATTACAGACTGAAAGATGGACAAGAAACGTAAGCTGTCGCCAAAGCAAAAGAATTTATATCGGCTTCTTCTAAAAAGGTGTCAAAATATTGCCTAAAGCTACGAACAATTGCTGGGACACTCAGGGGAGTCATGCAAACTAGAAGACAAAACTGTTGAACATGTGCTTTGTCACCCTCCACTGTCCAGCCCTAACGTCGATAGGAACATTTGTGTTGGGGGACTTCTGGCTTGACATGGCCGGAATAAGCACCACCACTCTCTTCAGTATCTTGGAGTGCATCATGCAAGTAGGATGGCTCGAGATCTGATGAGCACGGGAAGACCGCTTTGAGGAAGTGGGCCCGATTAAGTGACCTAAGTGCAGGGTGCTAGCTACCCTTCTCTAAATGATCTAGATTCAGACTCTTCACTAGTACTATAACAGACATTTTTATTTACGCGTAGATCTCCCCTACGATGAGTGTCATGTTTTTGTAAATCGAGTGGAGTTGATACCTGGGAAAATTTGGCATGGCATAGCAGACGACGTTGTAGATGTATAAGTATGCCAGGAAAATTCGGAATCCTGAGTCGAACAAAAACCTCCCTACATCAGTCCTTATAACAAAAACCTGCCACAGCAAGAACTGCCCTTAGCTGGATGCTTGAGGCAGATTGTAGCCACACGCTAAAACTATACAATTTAGATGGCTGTAGTAGCATTGGGCAAAATAGTAGCACTTCAGCACAGTCGAAGACACGCCATCAGCCAACCGTCGGAGCACGAAAATGCTATCATTAAGTTGGGTAGCCAACCTACCAGCATGGCCATTGTATTTGAGACGAGGGTCTAAAGATATGTCCAAAAACCTTATCGACTCTGGATTCGTAAAATTGAAACTCCTCATGGACATTAACGTTTTTTCCGTTTTAGCGGCGTATATATACCCAATTGATTGTTAGTGAACCATTCTCTGAGTCTCAAAAAGGCCTGGTTTGAATATCTAATATAGACCATATCAAAATCGGCACTAAAGTAGGATGGGTACGCCACCAATTCAATATTTCAGGAGCCTAACGCTAGGTTTTCAATCACCGATAGATGGCAACGATTGACTGTCATAGTCAGGAATTAGAGAGCAAAGTTCATAATTAGACTGAACATTATCATTTCGGTTTGACTTTTGTTATCGTTACACATTTAAATATTCTCAAACTTTCTGACATCGATATCGTGACTTACTATTTTATTGAAATGGGGAAGTTATAAAGATATTCTGCAAATACAAAAAATGCAATTTTGTCATTGCAACGCGTTAATATGCGAAAAAATTAAGATACTAAACAAAACAAGAGATAAAAAGCTTATTCCCTCTAGGCTGTTGCTTGACTGCTTCTCAAGTTCACGTATAGTAAAAAATCTTTTTAAGCTTTTCCCTAATAGCCCACGAACGTCTGTTTTACTTAAAGATTATGAGAAAGGGTTTTTCATAAACATTTACACTTAATTTCTATCAGCAAGGGTTGTTGGTGAAGAAATCAGTTCGTGGTTTTTATCCAAACTAAACCAGGAATTAAATAGTCTTAAACTTTAGTTCCTGCCTTTATTTTTGTCATTTGGAATGGTAAGAGTCTTAGCTATTCGCTTTTGGATAATTCGTGGGTCTTGTGTGGTGTTTTCTTGTGAGCTATGCTGATCGTTTTTGGGGGTTCGACACAGAACTCGGTCTCCCAATTCCTTTCTTGCCATCGACGGCAAATTTACTTTTCTTGTGACTTGAAAATCAATTCTGTACTGATGTCACTTATCACATACAGAGCACATGGAGTGCTAAAGTGCTATAATTAGTTATTTGTAAATTTTTAATAGTCTAGTAAATATCCTCTTTGAGAGGTTTGTCACAATTTCTGAAAAGAAATTTCAGTGTCACTTTAAGGTGGCACTTTTATGGTCACAGATTTTGATTTTGTGTATTAGGGTTATATCCATTCGTAACTGATTTCGTAATTCTTATAAAACTAAATTTTGTTGTAAATTTACTACTTACTTGTTTGAGCAAACTGTCTGAAGCGTTCTTTTATAATAATATATTATAACTGAACCCATAAGAAACTTCTTTTAGCTAGTAAATAATTTTTTTTCTACCTACTACAAAAGTGGTCCAATTTATTACAAAAATAGACTAAAGGCAATTACGGAATTTTGTAACAAATTGGTCCATCTAACCAATTAATGGTAACTGTCATCTTTACACGAAACTTAAAATGCTGACAGAAACGTATAGAATAAAAATAAAAATCGACAGTTTTCACACTGCATAATGCAACAGAAAACGTGGGCAAACTCACAAATAATGTCGAATACAACAAACTCATTCTAGTTGGAAAAACTCTATACCTACGGTTTTTATTTTTTTGCTATTTTTTAAAAGTGCACTTCATGTTTACCAACTCGAAAACTTCCCCCACACAGCAGCGTTTCTTATTCTAGTCCTGTCCGATTTTAACAAAAGATAATTTCGTCAAGAAAATGGTTTGTGTGGAAAACATGTAAACGATGTTTGTATCGTTTTGTTCAAAATGCATTTATGCATCGACCTACAGGTTCAAAGTATGGCTTTTATTAAAAATTAAAATTTTTGGGTCATTTTATAACAATCCGACTACCCACACACAAGTGTTATAAACTTTATAACCCACAATAACAGTTACATCATAAAAAAAGAATTAATTAAAATGGATTTTTATTACCAAATTAGTTTATTATTTTAACACTCTACTCTAAAAACAAATTAAAAGTCTCCCTTAAACAGATTTATATTAAAAGCGTTTTAAAATGACGATAACGTAGCAAAAGTATCGGTAAATATATTTTTTTCTGTTACAGGCGGAAAACTGCTATTGATGATATTGCTGTACGACCTCTCACCCATTTTCCAGTTTATTTAGAAGATGAGGTGAGTAAAACGATGTTAGATAACTAATTTTCCACTTATAAACTTTAACGTTGAGATCGATTTCTTGATAATTGAAATTATACTTCTTATCTTTAATTTTTTTAGATTGACTATTAAGATTTAAGATAAATTGTCGTGCTTCGATTAATTTCGTATTCACGTCTTTAAAGGGGATTTAAATTACAAAGTGAAATGAGTGTGTGTGACATTCGAGGAAGATCGCCATTAAATAATTCACTGCATACGGCATGCAAAATACAAAGATCCAAAGATGTAGTAACCTATTTGGACAAAAACGGTAAATAATATATTATCTGGTTTATAAAATATCCGGAAAAACTCAATTTTTACTTGCATTTGGTCAGTTATCACTTTACAATCATGAGCTATGGTTTTATTGTACGTATATAAACGGAAGCTAAGAAATAAATTATTCTTATTACACCTTACTAAAATCCATTAATTTTTTATAGACATACTAAATATTTTTAATTGTCTAAGCTGCCTTTTTCAAAAGAAATGACCTACCTAGGGTCACATTAATTTTTTCGCGTTAATTGGACGAAATTATTTCAAATGGCACGTGTAATACCGTACCGAGCTCTTCCTTTATTTTAGCTGTTCGTAAAAATTTTATGTAATGGTTGTAAAACCGTCCAAGAAACTCTTCTTGAAAGTGCCTAACTCGATTATTAACAAAATTGGTAAAAACTTAATTTGCCAAAACTATTAACAATTATCTTACCTACAACTTCAATTTAAACAATTATTGGTTTAGTTCAACTATTTCTTTTTAACGTTAAAAAATTTATTAGACGGTTGCAATATCACTGCTGTACGACTCCGTGACTAAACAAACTTTGGAAAAATTTTATTGTTCACTAATAATGAAAATTTCTTCACCTATCACTCTGATTCGAATATTTTTCGTTGATTATAACTTTTTCTTTATAACGCGTGGGCCATTTGTTGGTTTCTTTTTGAAGTGAGTAAAGTGCCATTATGAGAATTTCTTTTAACCTGTAAATCTGGAATTATAACAATTATAAAATAAGTTGACTGGCGTCTATGTTTCGAGAATTTATTTTCAGTGTAGTGATCAACTACACAACTACACTGTTTTTTGAGTGACGAACTCAAAAAACTAATACACCACAACAAGAATGAGACCACTTTTGAGCACGACATAAACAAACAACTACAAAAACAAATCAACATAAAAATCAAAAAACCAATGACAAAACAAGACACAGAGACAATACAAAGACTAATAACGAATATCAAACAAAACAAGACGTTCAAAATAATACCTTGACAATAAAACAAGCAAACATTAACTTAACAAAAACTTAATAAAAATATGGACACAACGATGGTGCAACACAACAAACGGAAAATATACCAAACAATTCATTAAACACCCTCGACTAATACAAGAAACCGACAACTGCCACGTGACACAAATACTAACAGGACACGGAAACTTTGGACAATACCTCCACAAACTTAAAATAAAAGACAACGACAGATGCATAAATTGCGGCGGACAACAGGACACAGGACGACCCAACACACAAACTGGAGACATGCCCAAACTTAAACACTGAACGAACAGCCCTTATAGAAAACGCTGACACACTAGAAGACCTACTGAAAAACGACAACATGGACAGACTCAAAACATTCTGCAAAGCAGCTATGAAAACCTAGCCATAGCTACAACAAACAAAAAGACCCCTCTCCTGGCATATGGCGACTGTCCAGGGGAGGTTAAGCTTCGACAGAGGACAGGGTTTAGTTGGTAGGCGGTAGGAATATCTTCCCTACTGAATCCAACACTCCCCTCTGGTAATACAGGGGGCGTTTTTCGAAGATTCCTCAATCTCTATAAAAAACTACCTCCTCCCAGTACTTTCATATTGCTTGTGTACGACGCCCTAATACTACAAGGTCAGAGACGATGAACAAGGGTTGCTGGCCCAGCTGCGTTATCTCCAATATTTTGGGCTTCGTGACGGATGTTATATCAAAATGGTTACACACTATACGGTTGGGGGGGCCAACGTAGCGACCTCGTAAAGTCATTGGACCGATCGTCTACAGTGTCTACATAATGGCAACGACTTTCTATGCATGGGTCCAACTAAAATACTGACCTTTAAGTACAGCTTATATAAAAACCAACACCAAAAACTTAATTGTAGAAGTCTTTAGAGAGTCCTTTAAATCTCTTTTACTAGGCACTAGATTACAGTTTTTCTTTTATCGGGGATATTTACTTTTGTATTGGTCTTCCAAGTGCAGTTTTTGCTTCTACTAGGTACGTTTTCGATAGTAGGTACTTGTTTATCAAATACTTCTATGTTTCAGCATACCTATGTTCGCTTAAAGGTGTGATTTCGTTGCGACGTCCAGCGGTCGCGGCCGGACGCGACGTCCAGCAGTCGAGCACACGGGCGAGCCGCACTGCTTCACTGTCACTTTACATTAAAGTGCATTGTAACAGTGCTTGACCGTGTGCTCGACTGCTGGACGTCGCAATGAAATAACACCTTAAAGCGTTTTTTATTTCGATCCTATCATTTTTCTTAAAATTGTAAATTGTATTAGCATCTATAGAAGAAGCTCTGATTACCGCGTAATCAGTAGCTAATCAGCAGAAACTGATCAGAACTCATATTATTAATTTTAGGTAGTACCTACTATGAAAGTTAAACAAGTCGGATCCGATCTAAAAGATTCAGTTATACAATCGCTTAAAATTTTAGCTAAAGTTTCTGAGCGGACAGTCCCATTAACCCGAACTTTAATTTTAGGCTCTACTACTCGAGCTGCACAATTGTTTCAAATTTGAGCTTTCTATTTTTCCCTCGTAGTTTGAGCTGTGGAAGTTGCCCACGGACAGACGAATTCCATGGTCGTAATCTGCAAGGGAACTTTTCTCGATGTATAAAACTACGATTTTGACATTGTTCAAAATCCAATTTTATGGGCGTTTCTTATTGGAAAGTACAAAATTAAACCTGGGCGTTAATTCTTTGAGACAATTAAAACACTGCTAATTGTCAAGTAATGTTTATCCCTTTATCCGTGACCCCGTTCTGCAAATTATATATTTTTCACGCGATTTTGAGAGTAGGTATCTTGATTAAGTTCCATATACATAACAGCCAGACCTGACTAGCGATGTTAAAAGGCCCTCTTGGATCGTAAAGTGAAATGTACGATTTTGAGGTTGCGGGCGGTTTTGGGACAATTTGTTTCGTCGTGCACACAGAGAAGGTCCGATAAGAAAATTGGAACGTTCCGAGGGGTGGATTCGGGTGGTAGAGTAGTGCGGCCGCAACCTGCCAGTATCACCAATCTAGTAGCTTTAGCGAAGACGCAATTTTAGCTGTTAAGGTAGCTACAGACTATTCACGTTTCGTGTTTCATCTTTTCGTGAATAGTCGTGTGTACGACTTTTTTACGACTTTTATAGCACAAAATATACGGTAATTGAGCTTATGGACGGGAATTGAGTGGACCTTGCTCGGGCTAGTAGTGGCAAGCAGAGGACCTAAGGGTCGGCATAGAGCTTATCAATGCGGAGCGCTGATAAACTATATAGTTCTTTATAAATTTACACTTGACAGACACACACTTGAAGAACTTGCGCTTCTTAACTTTAAATGTGTTATTTTGCGCGTATTTAATTGTAGACAACACTCATTTATAAGTATAGGAAATTAATCATAATGTCTAATTACTAACCTAGCGGATAGCCGAGGCTGGTCCGAGATTGTCCACATTAGTTAACTCCATTATTTGAGACTATTAGTAGCTAGAGAAATGACGGGAAGGGTTGCTGGTTTAACATCTATCTAATTGAAAGAAATTTGTGAAATTTTTTTTAAATCGTTTTGTATAATTTTCGCGCAATACATCTTATCCTAATCATTATAATGAGAAACGAAGCCGAAACGCCCTGTATATAGTTTTGAGAAATTGACTGCAAACAAACTTCACATTGCAACATCGCAACTTTTTCTTAAATTTCGAAAAAATAATTTGATTAAATGTGGTTATGTTGGAAATAATAAATTAATTTGCTTGTTTTTTTATCAAATTTTAATTAAGTGGGGTACTCTAGGGAAATGTGTCACAACTAATTAAGATAATTTAATTGACTATCTGATAATTAGGTCAGTCATATTTGCGAGTTACAAATGTATAGTTCGTCAAATTGTACATTTACATAAAATTTAATTAATAATCTAATAATATCATTAATTATTTTAATGAGGAAAAATTTCTAATGAAATGAATTTTAAAAATTTTTTTATCAGAATGATTACTAAACTTACTGATAAAAGTATGGTATTAATTTATTTAAAACATGGTAGAACTGATAATGATAATTTTTGTTTATTTCAGGTGTTTGAAGATAGGTTCACTAATTATCCGAACGTGCACACCGTCGTTATTAAAAAGGTGAGTTTTCTCCTTAATTTTTCGTCTATTAATTGCTCGTAAAGGGTAAAAAATATCAGTTTTTAGCTATTTACTTAATTATTTATGTGGGCTAACCAAACAAGTGCGAGTATAGGAAGCACATTCAACTCATTAAGTATTTCGCGTTTTAAGTCGAGTACATCGATCCATAAACTTTTTATCTTATGTAAACAGTTTTATTATTTTGCTTTCATATTATTGGCTATTATTGCCATTCTTAAACAATTCGGAAGTGGTCTACGATTTTATTAACGGTGCATTTGTTACGTTTTGCACCTATATAAATTCTGGGCTTTGACTGGAAAACGCGGAAACTTATCTACCAATTACGTGATTCATTAGGCGATTAGTGAAATGGAACTGATTCAGCATATTGTGTCAAGTTTAGAACCCAAATATAACGAGTAAGCTCAATTTACTTTAAAAAGGGAAAGGGCCAAATTAAAAAGGACGATTCACGATTAATTGAATAAGTTTGTTTTACTCATCGAGCCGTCTCCAGGATGGGACTGTTTCGACTATTTTTATTAAGTAATTTCTAGTCACAAAGTCTATTACTTTTCGTTCAAAAATGTACTTTGATGTGTCAGTAGTAGTTCCTCGAAACAACGAAACATTAACACCTTCTCTTACAAGTGCAGGAGCGGATTTAAGACTCACCAAGCTGCGAGTGCAGCTTTTGGATCCGTAAATTGAGCGTTTTAGAATTGATTAGCAAGAAGTGCCTACAATAATCAATAATAGATAAAATAATGCTGGAACTTACAATAGGGCGACTTTTTTTCAGTAATCATTAACTCGCACAAATTACAGCGCTGAAGAGCTGGCCTACAATTTTTATGGGATCATCAACATTTTTATTTGTGATAAAATGACTACCGTATTTTGCAGAATGAAAGATGAGAGGTAATTCTTTATTTGTTACGTTTTCTATACACCAACTCAAGTTGTAAAATTGGAAAGAAGCGTCAAATCAGCTTAACCCAAGCTGGGATAAATATCCTTTATTCCATTCCTTTTGACAGAGTTGTTTAATGCGACGAGTGCTTGGAGCTTGTACACAAAAAATAACAAATACAAGAAGAAGAAATCTTAGTGTTCTAAAACCGATAAACTAAAAATGGTATTTGTGTCAAAACCAATGTAGGTACTTACTTATGGTGAATTTAAATGCTCCGAACTTCGGAACCGCACTAAAGGCGCACCGATACATTCTCCACAGCTCTTGCATACTTGCAAGTTGGGACAAAACTTAATTATTAATGTATTGGAATTTAATGGCTTGTTATAGCATAGCCATTATAAGATGAGAGGATTGAATTATTAGAAATTTAAACTCTTATTCGGCCTGTTGAGATGAAATTAAATTTCTTCAATATTTCACGTGTTTAAAGAGAAGACGAATAGTTTTTCAGGATTACTTGTTTGTTACCTTCTACGTGTAATAGCGCGTTAGCATGGAAATCCTCAAAACTTTTGACGATTTTACAATATTCCGAGTTTAAATGTATTTTTATTGGCATACAATTTACTTTTAATTATTTTTTGCTATACGTATTGACGTACTCAATCGGTAATTTCGAATTGGGAATACAAATCGAATCCGGAAAGCGAAAGGTATAAAAATGCTCCCGCTGGTATTAATTAGAGGGTGGGATGAAAGTACTAGTTTAATACCTACCAAACCTAACTATACTGTCTACCAACGCATCAAATTAATTAAATAAAGCAACAAATTGATTTTATTTTTTAAGGTTTATAGATTAACCAGCAGGGCTCTCGCGTCGATTCAATTTAACTTGGATTAGCAGTTTTACTTGTTTTTCGAAGCACGACGTTCTTTTATACAAATTGCGATTTCAAATCCATTGACCTCCTATAATATGGTAGCCTCAAGAGTCTAGACTACATAGTTCTTTAAACGTGTGAAAAACGAGACTTGGGGGATTTTACATATTTCTTGTCTTTCACCTACGGAGTCCAAATGTGCACTTTAAACTTGAAGAGAAGCCATTTGCTGTTTGAACCGTAAATAGATAGTATTGCGTACTTTTATACTGTGCATTTGCACTTTAATACCAAGTAGGAAAATTGTTCAATCTAATCTAGTGTTTTTGGCTATTTGGATTCACATTTACAGGGTAGTAATTACTTAAATCTTTGTTAATCCGGATTATTCGTTAGTGAGTGTGCAATTCAATTAATTGCAATGGGATCTAATAAAGTCGTCGTATAGGGTTACTAGCTGCTATACTATTCGCGTTTATATGTATACATACAGGGTGGCCCACAAAAACAACGCTGGAGCAACTTTATTTGCGGGGGGACCAAAAACTAATTTTGGAAAAATAGTCCAGTCAAATTAGACACAAATATGGCATTTGAGGGAAAAACTGAAAGAGGTTGAAAATTAGTATGGTGCAGTATAACATACTAAAAGTCCTGGATAGTGGGAGAGAGTTGTTTAGAGGTGACTTCCAAGTTTTTTGCAAATAACTCACTTCCTATAGATCGTACGTTGATGAAGCTTCTTATAAAAGTTATAGAAAATATTATTAGCTACAAGATTGGTTATATGAATTTTTTTATAAGTTTAACCATTTTCGAGATATAGCGCGTAGAAGCAGGTTACAGTGGACTCGTCTACGCGATGACGGTGTACAAACTGCGGAGTAAGACGCGTAAGTTTCATGACAGGAATAATTCGCCAAAGTTATCTACTTATGAATAATCCGGCACTGCGTGAGGTAGACTAACGATGTAATTAAAGATATTTTAAAACAAAAGTCGCGCGAGGTGAAGAGAACAGTTTTGTTCGAAATTGTAAAATTGAGGAGAGCTCTATGGAACTTTAGAAGCTTCTAATTCACAACTTGGTGGTAGAAATCTAAGAGACATAATCTGTGGGAAATTTACTAAAAGTTCATAAACGTACGATCGATAGGAGGCCAGTTATTTGCAAAAAAACTGGAGAGAGTCGCCTTTAAACGGCTCTCCCTACTCCCGCTGATCACCTACCATTCAGAACTTTTAGTATGTTATACTGCAGGTTCTAGTGAACAACCATTCTAATTTTCAAAACTCTTGAATTTTTCCCTCAGTTTCCTGTCCATAAACTTAGCAGATCAATGTCAAATTCACTATTTTTCTCCAATTTTGAAAATGATACCAGTAATGGCGAACCGAACTGAAAATACTCAGTTTTGAACTTTTTCAGCTGATACAAATTTCGAGATGAAAAAGTTTATTCCTTAACCTCTTTAGGGCGTGGAAAATTATTTTACAATGAATGGAACTTATTAGTATTTATAACGTCACTTGGAAACAAATTGTCCAAATTAAAAAACTAAAACGTTGTGAATTGAATTTAACAGCCTTTAAAACGATCGCTATTGTGGTGTGTATAATTTCATTTTGTAGGACGAGCGTCACCCCCTCTTGAAAATTAAATTGACCTGTCTAAGCGGGGCTATCCTGTATGTTTAGTCTAATTAACAAATTATAAAATTATAACAAGGTATAGAATTTTACATCTCAACTTGTTCGCACTTCATCATAGGGACTTCGCAAGGGATTATTATTAAAATTTTGAGTTTACTTCTTCCTCACTCAATTTAAAAGTTATTAATATTAAACAACTAAGGTCGTTTTAGTTTCAAGTAATTGTACTGGAACGCGTTCTAGTTTCGGTTATATAACAATCAGACCTTTGGCACTAGGAAACTTTATTTAGGGTTTAGTCAAACTTCGAGAGTAGTGTCTGTGTAAAAAAAATTTTTTTATTAAAAAATGTGATAAAATCTGTTCGAGACAACAAAAATTTCTTATTTCATATTGTTTCGAGTAGGTATCGTTTTAAGGAAGTATTTTTTGATTTAAAAAATGAAGTGGTAGTGGTTTATAGGTTTATAGTTTATAGTTTATACCTTCGTAGTCCTTTGTTTGAAGTCAACTTGGGTGAGGAAGACAACATTATATTTTTGAACAAGAAAGGCACAAATTTATTGCCGCGTTGCCGAAGACGTTTTCATCGATGCCTTTTTATTTGTTGCTAAATTATTTTTGTAGCGAAGCTTTTGAGTTGGAAAATTTAAGCACCAATGACTGGCATTACCATATCAACTTCATATAAATTTGCATAATGTATAATTATACGTCAAGTTTAAAAAAAATGGTATGAAATGTTAAAATTGTTGTCTTTATATTCTCTTAATTAAAGCTTAATTCTGTTTGAACAAAAAGAGGATTTTGAATTTGAATTAATGATATGTTGATTTAGGTCCCCGTCCTCTCTAGGATTAAATGAAATAAACGATTTTTGCATAATGTATAAACGCTCGACGATTGAAAAATTCTATACGCGTTCTTTAACTACCGAGCTATATATTTTTACGACGTTCTTTCTTTCATAATCTTTTAGCATACTTCTAGAGTAATAATCGTAGCTTTAAACAGCTTCTATTGTGCATAGAAAATACAGTGTTGTCCAATAGGTCGGAAAAGTCGAATAATATTAATTTAGTTAGGAAAAATGGCACCTGCAAGCAATTGGATTAAAAGCTACTTATTAAACCTCGATCTGTGTAACTCGCGAAACCTAAACGAATGAACCAGAAATGTAAAAAGTGGAGTAATGAATAATATTATACTCGTCTACTTATAGTATACCAATGCGGCTAATTTGAATTTAAATAAAAAAATATTTTAAAACGCACACGCCATTCATCAATCTCGTCATTAATAAAAGTAACCGTGAAAATATTTATTCACGGCATCCACGGTTGAGCACGCTCAAATAAAACACCTAAAAGACTTGTAGAACTGGCAAATGCATAAACTAAGAAAATGTAAATAGTTAATTAATAATTAAACTAAAGAAGGCTAATTCGATAAATGGGCTTTTGATAGTATTTCATTGGTCTAGTCAAAGTATACGTAAACCGGAAGTTTATGTGCTTTGGTCTAGCTCTAGTGGCTTCACGAGTACTAAATTACTGAAAACCTAATCCTGCTAAAAAAATTTTGCTCTCAACTCAAGGGCGTAAATGTGTACAGATTGATTTATTTTTTATAGCAATGGACTTTACCTTGCCTGTTTGTCTGATACACACTGTGCGTATTTCTTATGTTGTGCTTAAATTTGGTATTTTACTTTATTGTACTAATATTAGGCCACCCTGTATATCGAACGCATGTTTAATTTAAAATTCATCAAATAAAATAGTACATAAATATAATAATATATACATTATACGCTATACAGTATACACAGGTATTAAAAATTTATGAGACTGCTTTGGGAATTGTCAAACTAAACAGGAATTCTATTGGAAGCAGTATGTATTTTATTCACCACTATATCATTTTGTTTGTCGTATTTCAGCTCCATATAAAGACTTATACATGCAAGTTTCTCGTAAAAAATAGAAAAATGTTTTGTAAGTCGATTCAAAACAGCGCTACCTACTATCTGATTCTGACTTGATGTTTTATTTTAATCTTTTGGTGATCCAACGAGCTTGGTTAATCTTAACTGTTGGTTTACTAAAAAAATTCTTCAGGAAAATAGTTGCGTTGGCCTTTTTTTTTATAACATTCCATTTTATTAATTAAAATTGTTCGTTTTGGACTGTGTAACACTAAATGATATTGTAAGGTTACAGTTTTCAAGGATAAAACAATAAAATTTTATGTTAGTAATTTAATTACAATTATACAATTATTGTTATTAGTCTTTATTTATAGTAATTTAATTTAACTTATTTGATAAAGCAGATAATTATTAGGTTATAGCAATTTGAAATAGAAACTTGAAGCCGTTATTTTTAATTTTATAGGTAGCGCTGTTTTTAATCAGACTTATAATGCATTTTTGGCAGGAGATACACAAATAAATAGAAAATTTACGGCCGTGGAAAGCCCTTGACTTTTAGAACTACGCTTTTGCTACAATTAGTGGCCTAACCTAACCTACGGTGCTGGAGCATCAGGCCCACGATTATTGGGGGCCCCGGAGCGGCTCTTAGGACCCCATTTCATTTATGCACTTTCAAATTAATTTATTATGTCTTTCATCTATTATAATACATTATTTCAGTCCACCGTACATTATTATTACATTATACATTATTTCGGCCTAGACGCGCACCTTGGGTCCTAACACGGTTCATTTTATAAGAATTATGTTCAATAAAATTTTCTTACACAGAAAATACGTAAGATAGCTAACTATCACAGGCGGGTTTGTCATTTATATAGATGTAAACTAACTGATATGATATCAATTAAAGTTGATACCTAATAAAGCAAACGGGGTCCAAGCCAGGAATCAAGCTGGCTAAAGGCTAGCATCCTGAGTTCAAAGGGGCCCCGTAAATCTCCAAACATATTGTTTGTTTATCCAAAATAGTATTTTAATTTAATTCTTGATTTTTATTATGTGAAACATCTTTGTCAAAAACACTATCAATCGTTACTAAAAGTCCCGAACTTAATTTTAAGCCATTTTGACCTGGAACAATCCAAAACTTTCGCGCTGTGGCACTATAACCTCTTTTCTCCTCAATAATATGATATTAGGCGTATCTGATGTAATTAGCATCAGGCCCCAAAAAGTCACCATCCATCACTGCCTAGTGTCAGCACGGTGAGCCGAGGTTGCGCTTTTAAAAAAGTTAGTGGATAGCTATTAACTATTTATACGCGCTATGAACCTATGGAGTAACATCGAGTATATTACTCCATAGGTTCATATAGCAGGTTGATGGAAAGACGGACTTCATCAACCTGATGTATAGTTTATGCTCAGTACAGGGTTGGGACTAAGAGAGCCTAGTTCAAAAGTAAGACTTTGCGCATTACTCAGTGACCCTATCTGACATCTGGGCAGCTATTAACCCCCGGAACAGAACATAGTAATTCTGATGTGAGTCCCAGAATACTCTGATAACCCCCCTTTCCTCTCAATAATATGCTACTAGGGGCCTCTGAAATGTAATTAGCACCAGGCCCAAAAAGTCACCATCCGCTCCCTTCATGGCTACAATTTCTATTATTATTTTTTTATTATAAAAAAAATCAACTACAACAGTCCAACAATATGACAAAACCAACCACTAAAGAGAACAACGTTATGTATCGTATTTGATTGGCTACTTACAGCGCTTTCAATATTATGTGAAGTTTGGCACTGGTCGTCAAAGTTGCTCAGCTCATGGAGTTTACTTAAACTTGAAGAATGCCAACCAAGAAGCAATTGTTTCAAGCCAACTTTTGTGAAAATAGAACGTGAATGGAGAGTTTGTGAATAGAACTGGCTACGCATCAAAAACCGTATAAAGCCAGACCACAGCAACAGATAGACACATGAGAGGATAAGAAGTTTGGATAGTTTAATATTTGTCAAAAAAATGATGTAACGCCCCTTAGTCAAATGACTCTATGCTACGTGGTACACTTTAGAAAGCAAGTTTCATAAGGCTGTTCGAGTACGAAAAACGTTAATTTAAAACAAACGACAGCTCCGAGCAATTAACTGCTTGCGATTTCTAATGAGAGACGCAAAAACATTACTTGATTCGGAACGCTAATTCTGTTCGAGCCGCCCCTGCACACTAGCTTTCGTGTGTTTTATTTATTTTTTATTTAATTTTTTTCTAGTTGATTGTCTTTTAATTTTAAAAATATGCCAAATAGTCGCAAAATGTATTTGATAGAGATCTAATAGGTGCTTTTTTTCTTTTAGGAAAGTCACAGTCTAGGAATAATGATAATAGAAGGCAAACATACCGAGCTGGGACAGGGAATTTTTATATCGGACATACAAGAAGAGAGTCCTGCGGATAAGGTAAACTAATTCTATAAACTATTCATATTTTAATATATCTCGATGGCACGATGGCACCATCAAACTCTACTAAAATACTATATTTTTCATAAACCAAGAAACGCACACGTAGTAATAAAAAAAAAATTATTTTAGGCCACTAGATGTAGGTTTCATCTTAGTAGTTTAAAACCGTCTAGTTTTAGTATTTTTCTTAAATTAACTTTTGGACCCATTACTTCATCGGATTTTTCCCCAAACAAGTTTTTTTTTTCTAAACAAATTTCATATACTTACTCATCGTGCAATTTTATATATTAGTAAATCAATTATAAAATATCGTATAAATAAAAACGAGTTTGTAACTTGTAACAACACAAACTCGACTTTGCATTAGAATAATTTGTAATTAACGTTTTATAAATGAAAGAGGATGTATTTGTGTTGTTTATTTTTAACAGGCTGGGCTTGAAGTTGGTGAAATGATTTTAGCAGTTAACAAGGAATCTCTTCTTGGATCAAGTTATGATAATGTGAGTATTCAATTAACTTTAATTATACTTTTTAACTAACATTAATCGGAAGTGCTTTGAAATGTACGCCGGATTTTATAAATGCATGGGTTTTAATTTTTTCTCACCTTCAAAATTATTTATACATTTTCAGTTTTTTTATTTTTTTAAATATACCGAGTCTTAAACTAATATATGCAATACTTTATATTTCGTTCCACATTCAACCCTCTAGAAATACGCATTTTTACTTTTATGCGTTATAAATTATTTTTAATTTAGGAAATTTGTATCGAGTCGGTAGTTAAAAAGTAATATAATATGCTTCAATTATTTTTTTTATATTATAACTTAAATTGAATTAATTTGGATCCTAATATAATTTTTTCGATAGTGTAATTTTTAAAGAAATACGCCTAGGATATAGGCAACCTTAATAACTTTAATATTGAATTTTTGATTGGAAATTTGTTCTTTTATTGTTTCAAGAATTTCTGAAATAACTTTTAACTAATTATTATTGTCTAAAAACTGCGATATAACTACTGTCTTGTTATCTGAACTTACCAATCTTGCTCCATTGTTTACACGAGCAATTTAAATTATGTTGATATAGTGTCAAATTTGTAGAATTGTGTTGTGAAAGTGTGCCTCGAGCAAATTGAAACTATTTGAAAACAATCTAATTTGGCACCTTCTCCTGCACCCAGGGCAATTTATGGGAAAATTATGTCTTTAAAAACAGATATTTTTTATAATTTGATTACGAATTAATAATATTAAGCCACGCATTTAGTTAAAACAGATGAAGTTTACACGCAAGTCTTGAAACTACTTAAAAAGATCAACCGAAAACATCGCATCAACAAAGCAACTGGGGTAGCCACTGTAGGCAGTTCAAATTGTTTTGAAATTACTACATTGCATGCCCTGAAATCCAATAGTTTCGAAACTTCACATGTATATTCTAAAATTCATGAATCAGAGACAAGTTTTAACGGTAGCACTTTTTTCGATTTTTCGATTTTTTTTATTCCGCCCCAGACATTTCGGTATTTGATGAACCCCGCAAAGGACTTATTTCTAAATTCGCCTTGGAGTGCAGATTCTGCAAAGTCAAGCACACCAAACATTACAAAAAGAAAACGGGAAACTAAATTAATGTAAATGGAGCAGTCAGTATCGGATGTGGCTACTCGCAGTTAGCAGAATTTTCCAGTTGTCTTAATATTTCTTGTATGTCTCGGAACTTGTATAAAAAAGTAGAGGATAGGTTCAACGAGCTTTTAAGAGAGTCCTGCAAGGAAACGATGCAGGTGCTGAAGAAACTAAGTTATCTGAAGAAGCCGATGAAGTAGATGTAGATGAAATTCTTATCCGTAACAACAGATGGCGCGTGTGTAAGCGGTCTTATTGATCTAATTACAACTCCAGATCTAGAGCCGCGTGCATCGTTTGCCAAAGAGCTGGGATGTTATTATTTCTTGGAATAAAATACAAATATTGCTCAATGTGTGAAACTAAATATAAAGCAGCAGTTACTGGGGCAGTCAGTATCGGATGTGGCTACTCGCAGCTAGCAGAATGTTCCAGCTGTCTTAATACTCCTTCTATGTCTTGAAATGTGCGTGTAAAAAAGTAGAGGTTCCACGAGCTTTTAAGAGAGCTCTGCTGTGAATCGATGCAGGTGCTGAAGAAAGTAAGTTAGCTGAAGCCAGTGTAGACGGAATTTCTATAATCACCGTAATAGCAGATGACGCGTGGTGTAAGCGGCCTTACCGCTCTAACTCCGGATCTGGAGCCGCGTGCATCGTTGGCCAAAGAACTGGGTAGTTATTATTTATTAGAATAAAAAACAAATATTGCTCAATGCCGGAGAAAAATCCCGATTGTCAACATTTTTGTTTTAAGAATTGGAAGGGCACATAGACTTCATTGAAAACAGCGATAGTTAGTACTCGAAGGCTTTAAACTAACAGAGCATTGAGTTAAATACGGGCATTTAGTTAGAGATCATGACAGTAGTGTGCTCTAATCATTTATTGCGTAATTATTCCACTAAAATGGCCTGGAAGTGACACCTTAGGCAAGCCTTGAAAAATAATTTGAAACGTTTTTGAGTGACCGTAGAATGTGCTACAAGATATAGAGGAAATGAAATTCCACAACAGTAAATAACAAAATTTTTGAATTCAAAAAGGAGATGGAAAAGAGCATCAACCACGTCTTTGGAGGCCACAGAAAATGTGAAAAATATTATTGTAAAGGGATTGAAACCAGGGGAACTAATAATCCACTAAATGAAATGAAGGAATGTGAACTGTATATATAATGATATTTTGTCAACTACTCCAAACAGGCTCATGCTTCACTGTAGCGGTCTCATAAAAAAAATGACCAATAACAGTGCTGAGAGTTACAATTCCATTTTGGCCAAGTTTGTTTGTGGTAAGCGCATGGCTTATAGTACAAGAAGAGGCTATGAAATACGCTGCCAGGTCCCCGCTCAGGCTTATAACAGCGATGGATGCTATCTTATACGTAATTGCATCAAGCGCTTATTAGCAGAAGTCCAGGCCTTTATAGGTACACCAAAATTTTCGTTAACCGTAAGACAAAAGACGGCTGTATCGTGCATCTCATATAATAACTAAAGTAAACAGAAAGCAACAGTAATTTCAGGAGAGTCTGACGCAGATTACGGGCCAGAAGCTCCAATTTTAGAAATGGGCGAAGTTGAAGCACAAACTTCGTCGAGAAATTGCATAAAACCAAAGATCAAATTCTTCAATAATTGTCAGAGTCAATTGCTTTCTAGTCTGATTGTTCTCTGTGGATGGAGGAGCGTAGAAAAAGATTAACGGCGCCGTGGTTTTGAAAAATGTGTAAAATGCGCTTTTAATAAAGGAATTTTTTTCAATCTCTGATTGAAACGTAACTTTGAAAACTACAATTAACACTAAATCGCGTTAAAGTCGGAGTTATACATAATATATTATTTATGTTGATTGCTTCGCTTTCTAAAACGCAATACGAGGTTCTCGTGGCTCGTGGTGGTGTTTTTAATAAAAAATAAGTATATAGACCAAAGCGTTAAACGTTTTAATTTAAAACGAGGAATTCAACATTTGCATTATTATGTAAAGAACAAACAACTCGAGCATCAGGAATTTTCGAGCACTTCTCACTACTTGATATGATAAACGCGCAAATAATTTGCGCAAAATTTGAAAAATTCACGTCGAAACTAATTTTGTCACTTTTACAGGCGGCAACTTTATTGAAACGTACCGAAGGAGTTGTAACATTAATATTATCCAATCCAAAGAAAACTACTGAAACCATCGAAACTGAAACGTCAACCGGCTTAAAAACTTCTGGTCCGCCTTCACGAGCAGTAACTCCTGTCCCAGGTGAGTAATAATAAAACGGGAAGAGTAAAAAAATAATTTATTTTCCAAGTTTTATTTCGAAGCGGGTTTTAATTTAACAATAAATGCAATAAATAAGATTACAACTCGCCTATTATTGGAATAATGCAAATTTCAATTAATCCTTCGGAAGTGAAAGCTTTGAAATTATTGTCCTGGCGATTAAAAGCCATTTCAAATTAAACTACTTTATTCAAATTTATGGCATTTTTGCCAACATGTTCTTTAATTAAAATTAAATTATTGTTTTGCAAGTAGATTAAAGATTAAATTTGAGGAATTTGTTTTATTAAAGCATTTAGGAGTAATTACGAATTGTATTAAATTTTAGAACCACCTGCCGATCCTAGTACGTGCAGTATTATATCAGGAAGAAACACTTCTATAGAAATAATGACCAATAATCAAGGATTAGGCCTATTTTTTGTAGGTGGAAAAGATACTTTAATTGGGGTAAGTTATTAAATAGTATGGTAGGTACGCTCCGTAAAGTTGTCGGTAACTTTACCACCAGCAGAGAGGTACAATAATGAATAATCTCTTTCTATTCTATTCTTCTATTGATTGTATAGAACCTCTCTGCTGGTGGCGTAAGTCAAAAAGAACTTTACGGAGCGTACCTACTTTAACTATGTCCGTATAACATAATTTTTGCGAGGTTCATAATAATGCAGAAGTTAGTTGAGCGGTCTTAGGTACCAAATTCTATTTTTTTTCTCTTATGGGGGTATATGGGGCAAAACCAGAGCCAGTAGATAACATAGAGGGTACCTCATGGCTTTGATCTGACAAATTCCGACAGGCCAGCCATGTTTTATCCATATAAGCACTTATAAGTAAACGGTAGAAACAGAGTCGTTAACTAGATAAAAAGTGGCGGCACTATGCGCTACTCTATATCTGCTGGCTCTGGATGAAACGAGTTACTAGCTCCAAAAACTGCGAGGAGAGTGACGTGACGTTCTGAATCTCGATATATTTAGGCCAGTCAGTAGAGGGTTTCTATGATGCAATAAATGGGGTGGAAGCTTTTATTTTTTTAAATTGTTTATATGGGTGTAAACATGTATAAAACAAAAATGCTGCGGGGACCTGGTACCACTTTGTTTCTAAAAAACCTTTAACTACGTCCTTATTCTATCAGATGTGATATGGGAAATCTTTATCGTGGCTCTAAGTTGTGAATAAGAAGCTCTTGAAGTTGAATAGCGCGCTTACTAAGTGTCACAATTTCGAACTATCTGTTTTTTAAATTTCTTTGCAATATGTCAAGACGAGACCTAACACCATTTTTACTTTCATAAATCTTTAATTACATCCTTTATTCAACTTCATACAGTGCCACATTATTTATCAGTCGGTAAGTTTAGTGGCTGACTCCTTTATAAGACTTACGCGTCTTACTTCGGAGTTTATCCATAACCAGAATTCGACCTTTCTCCGCGCTATATCTCGAAAAGGGTTAAACTTATCAAAAAAATGTGTATGACCAATCTTGTAGCTAATAATGTTTTCTATAATTTTTATAATAACCTTCATCAACGTACGATCTATAGAAGGCGAGTCATTTGCCAAAAACAATTTTTGTAGCCTTTGACCTTGAATATCTCAAATTGCTCCGCCAAAACTTTGCTGATTTTGTGATATACTTATTTGGAACATCTTAATGTACGTGTAAACCAATATCCAGCCTCGTAGGAATTATTCTGATCAAAAATCCTTATTCGACTGGACTATTTTCTTACTATACCAACTGCCGGACATCAGAATATTGCCAATTTGGGAGAGGTATGCTTGACCGAATTTAAAAATTTTAATACACATGAACGCAGAATTAGATGCTCTACAACTTTTATTTAAAAAGTTTTTCTGTAAAAGTACTAATTTCTAAACAGCAGACTCATATATAATGCAATATGTCAGTTTTTGAAAAAGTTGGGAAAAATCGTCGTTTTTTGACCGCGGTTGGCGACCATACCGCTTGACCAAATTATTAAATGTTGGTACTCATTCGACGCAGAGTTTAATGCTCTTTAATTTGTTATAGAGATACTTTTTCGTGAAGATGCTCCATTTAGGAGTTATAGGCAAAAAAACAAAGCAAGTCCTAAAATTTTGAGATTTTTGGCTGCCAAAAAGTCTCCCGAGGTCGCTGGTGTTAGCATTTTTGTTTTATACATGTTAACACCCATATAAACAATTAAAAAAACAAAAGCTTCTACCCCATTTACTGCATCATAGAAGGGTGTTTTGGAGCTCTACTGACTGGCCTAATTGTCAAATTTATTAATTTAACGGCTCTTGTTACAAAATTACGAAATTTAGAATTTTAATTCGTTTCGGTGCTTTAACCTTGTTAATTTTAACAATTCCGAACTATTTGTGGGTTACTTATGCTCTTGCTTTTAACAGGGTGGCATTATTATAGTAGAAGTATTTTCTGGAGGCGCTGCAGAGAAAGATGGACGTCTACAGCCTGGTGATCAAATTATCGAAGCAAATGGAGTGTCTTTTAAGGATATTAATAATGACATTGCTATACAAACACTTCGCCAAACACTGCCAAAGGTGCGCTCTATAAATAGGCATTCAATAATACCTACCCATTTAATAATGACGTTTGTTTAGATTAAGCTAGTAATATTCCGACCAGATAAAATTGAATATACTACGGTTGACGTGGATCTCATAAAAAAGCCAGGAAAAGGATTAGGATTAAGTGTTATAGGCACTAAATGCGGTAAAGGTGTCTATATTTCGGACGTTGTAAGTTATTGATTGAAATTTAATTGTAATTTCCGTTTTTAATTTTCATTTTTCTTTAGCTAAATGGCGGAAATGCCGATATAGACGGTAAGGTTACGAGAGGTGACTTTTTGATATCTGTGAACGAGGAGAAGACGGAAAATTTGAATGTAGAACAAATTGGAGTTTTGCTGAAAACTATCACCGGCAAAGCTGTTTTAAAATTTCATAGATATAAATCTACATCTAGATAGAAACTTTAGTCCTGTATTAAATTAGAATTCATTTATTAGAATGTTAATAAATAAATAAATTCTTAGTTGTCAAATTAAACTGTTAAACATAATATTTGTTGATAAAATAATAATATTGTTTTCTATAACTTTCTGATAGTTTTTAGTGTGCATATTGCATACTTTCTGTAAATGTAACATAATTCACGTACCTGCTACACCAAAATATAGTTAAGTAGGTATGCAATATTTATATATATTTTCTTAGGATCATTAATTACGATTAAATTTATTCTAGATTGTGTGTAAATCGAATAATAAATTATTTACCGTGTACTACGTCGGATATTTTAATTAATTTTTATAGATTTACAACCTTTCTATTAGATATACATATAATGACTAGTAAAAGCTATTACCTATTAATATAATTAACATTTAAAAAGTTTCAATTTTGATGATTAACTTATTGTATTTTTGTAAAACGAAGTTCATAATTCCATAAGTCGTCATTTAGAGAGAAGAATTTAGCTTAAAATTAAAAAATCGCCAAAAAGTTATTTAAAATACGAAACAAGTAGGTAATAATAAAAGTAGTCAATAAAAATGATAAATGATAATGGTAAGGGGTTGACGCGAAAGATGTTTCTTAATAATTTAGAGAATTTAACCAAAGAAAGAATGACCTATTTTGCATCGACTGACAAGTTAATATATCAAATTGTTCTCGTTTACTTTTAACTAATTTTAATAATAGATTAATACCAATTAACATGCATGTCATGTAGAAAAGTCAACTTAACTGTTTTAGTAATTATCTAATTTATTATTTAATGTGTAAAGTAAATTTTAAACAAAATTGTTTTCTTGTATACATTCTTAATAAATATTTAAACTGCAGTTAGTTACTTCCATCTACTTATGATCGTGTACTACCTACTTATACTTGGCAAATCCTATTCAAAACCTAACTCGTTGAAAGGTTGTGGTATACAATGTAGGCAAAACATCAGAAGGTGCTTCGCAAAAACACAATTCCCGAATGAACAAATTTCAATGTCTTGGCCACCGCTTTCATCATCAAGTGATTAAAGAAGCGAATGATTGAAAACAAAACATCGTAGCACGCAACAACAACACTGTACTTAATTTAATCTTCAAATTTTAAACTGTTAGTATTTGAATGCTTCTGAACTTTGAATTGCGAGCTTACAACAAACGAGAACAATAGTTTTGAAATTTGCAGTGCGTATAGAAAACCATTGTACACCAGAACAGATACTTTGTAAGAGACAAATCCTCTCCTGCTTGTGGAGATTTAATTTGTTCCTAATTTAAATTTTTACCGCACTTCACTCGGCCGTGAAGGCCAGAAATCGGACAATTCTCCGTGCTTTACACCTTTACAGCTCTTAACAAACACATAAATTCAAATTGTTACAATTACAACAAAAATGTTATTTTGCCCAAATGGAAAAGTCATTAGCTGCTTGGTTTTGTAATTTTTTTAATTTACTCTTTACCTGTGTTCAGTTACTGAATGTAATATATGTAGAAGTGTAATTTCAAAATATAAGAGTGAATTACGTTTGCGGGGAAATTTACGCCTACGTCTACGTAGGCAACACTTCATACGTGCGTGAATAATAGTCGTTTGTTGAAGCGAAGTATAATATTAGTAATCATGTTCAGAAATGCTTAATTCTGATTGGTTGATTTAGGGTTGGTGGTAGGGAAAAGGTAGGGACGAGTTAATATAAGGCCGAGTTTCGTCATTATTTTAGATTGTTATCAACGCTTGAAATCTTGCTCCGAGACCGAATTTTTGGTTTACTCGTGTGAAAAATCAACTTCCAATTTTGAAATTTTTTTCGATCAGAAGTTGTTCTTTGTAGTACTCTGAATAAGTAAAAGCATATTTTAAACGATTTGTTTTATTAATAAGGTTTAATTATTAAATTATAATTTTCATTTCTGCCTTATAGTAATTGGCAATTTAGCTTTAGCATTCTCCGAACTTTATAAAACTCTAAATGCTTTCAATAAGCAAATAAGTAATTAATTTTATTAAAATTAAACTAAAATTCCATTTTTGTTACAGGCACTAGGCACATTCTTGCGAGTTGTGCTTCACCAGGCATCTTAACTGAAGAGTACCTACGCAAAACAAGAAGATTAAGGATAAATGTAAATTTTCATTCGCAAACTTATTTCAGTCTCCAAAACCGCAAATGGACATCCACAAGATAAATCAAGCTCAGTTAATACTTCTTTTTCTTCAGAAGAAATTGTAAAATATGTAATTACTAATTAATGAGAAGTATTACTTAGTGAAAATGCGATTGAATTATATAGATTGAAGTGTAAAAAATTATCTTAGTTAATGAAGTTCGATTAATTATTAATTGTAAATAACATTTAAAACAAAATAAAGAGCGTCGAAATTATAATTAAGAGTTGTTTTATTTTCATGAAGTCCTCTAGTTTAGAAGATATTCGACTTTAAAGTTATTTTGAATAGAATTTCTATCAAATTTTACATTTTTCGGACAAGGTAGTAGGAGAGCAGAAGGGCGATAAGATAATCGAAATAAATTAAAGAGAAATATTTATTTAAAGTACCTGCCATTATGTTATGAAACTAGGCCTTATCGCTTATATCATAAGCGTGCGATATTAAATTCATTTAAATAAATATTTCTCTTTAATTTATTTCCAACATCTTATCGCCCTTCTGCTCTCCTACTACCTTGCCCGAAAAATGTAAAATGTGAAGAAAATTTTTAAAAACTTAATTCAAAAAAATTGGAATTACGCCAATCTGAGGGTGCGAATCTTTAGTCCTACTATCGGGGAATATGCTTGTTAAATTTGGACGCTGCTGGTCCTCTAGTTTAAAAGATATTCGACTTTAAAGTTATTTTGAATAGTTTAATTTTTAAAATTTTATGCTTTATGTCGAATATCTTCTAAACTAGAGGACCAGCAGCCCCCAAATTTAACAAGTATATTCCCTAATAGTAGGACTAAAGATTCGCACCCTCAGATTGGCGTAATTCCGATTTTTTTAAATTAAGTTTTTAAAAATTTCTTTCAAATTTTACATTTTTCGGACAAGGTAGTAGGAGAGCAGAAGGGCGATAAGATAATCGAAATAAATTAAAGAGAAATATTTATTTAAAGTACCTGCCATTATGTTATGAAACTAGGCCTTATCGCTTATATCATAAGCGTGCGATATTAAATTCATTTAAATAAATATTTCTCTTTAATTTATTTCCAACATCTTATCGCCCTTCTGCTCTCCTACTACCTTGCCCGAAAAATGTAAAATGTGAAGAAAATTTTTAAAAACTTAATTCAAAAAAATTGGAATTACGCCAATCTGAGGGTGCGAATCTTTAGTCCTACTATCGGGGAATATGCTTGTTAAATTTGGACGCTGCTGGTCCTCTAGTTTAAAAGATATTCGACTTTAAAGTTATTTTGAATAGTTTAATTTTTAAAATTTTATGCTTTATGTCGAATATCTTCTAAACTAGAGGACCAGCAGCCCCCAAATTTAACAAGTATATTCCCTAATAGTAGGACTAAAGATTCGCACCCTCAGATTGGCGTAATTCCGATTTTTTTAAATTAAGTTTTTAAAAATTTCTTTCAAATTTTACATTTTTCGGACAAGGTAGTAGGAGAGCAGAAGGGCGATAAGATAATCGAAATAAATTAAAGAGAAATATTTATTTAAAGTACCTGCCATTATGTTATGAAACTAGGCCTTATCGCTTATATCATAAGCGTGCGATATTAAATTCATTTAAATAAATATTTCTCTTTAATTTATTTCCAACATCTTATCGCCCTTCTGCTCTCCTACTACCTTGCCCGAAAAATGTAAAATGTGAAGAAAATTTTTAAAAACTTAATTCAAAAAAATTGGAATTACGCCAATCTGAGGGTGCGAATCTTTAGTCCTACTATCGGGGAATATGCTTGTTAAATTTGGACGCTGCTGGTCCTCTAGTTTAAAAGATATTCGACTTTAAAGTTATTTTGAATAGTTTAATTTTTAAAATTTTATGCTTTATGTCGAATATCTTCTAAACTAGAGGACCAGCAGCCCCCAAATTTAACAAGTATATTCCCTAATAGTAGGACTAAAGATTCGCACCCTCAGATTGGCGTAATTCCGATTTTTTTAAATTAAGTTTTTAAAAATTTCTTTCAAATTTTACATTTTTCGAACAAGGTAGTAGGAGAGCAGAAGGGCGATAAGATAATCGAAATAAATTAAAGAAAAATATTTATTCAAAAAGCATCTGTTGTGTTGCCTTATAAGAGCAAGTGTTTAGACGGTTGCTTATATTTTAGGCGTAATCTGTGCGTATCTTTTTTATTTATCGCCCATCGCAACGTTATACGTTAATTGCGTAAGATTATGACTTACGGCATTTTTAAATCACTTTGTAAAAATAAAACAACTCTTAATTATAATTTCGATACTCTTTATTTCGTTTTAAATATTATTTACAATAATTACCAATTGAACTTGATAAGAAATTTTTTTACACCTCAATCTATTTAATTAAATTTCATTTTCACTAATACATGGCATTACTTTTTAATTACATTTTAATTTTAATTTTCTTCAAATGTAGACGATGTATTTGCTTTGGCTCTTTTGTAGGGGTCCATTTTTGGGTTTTGGAGACTGAAAGCAGTTTCTGGATGAAAATTTGCATTACTTCTTAATCTTCTTGTTCTGGGTTGATACTCTTCACTTAAGTTGACCAATAGATTGCGACTTGCAATGTGTAGTAGTACGAGTACCTGAAACACAAATTTTATTGTAGTTTTAATTGTAATTACTATAAATCAAATTACATGTTTTGCTAATTTTTGATTTTTAACACCTTTTAGAGCTTTAGAAAGTTTAAAATATGTAAGCAAAAAGAAAAATTATAATTTAATAATTAAGCCTTAATAATAAAACAATTTGTATAAAATATGCTTTAACTTATTCAGAATTCTGTAAAGAACAACTTCTGATCGAAAAAAATTTCAAAATCGAAAGCTGATTTTTCACACGAGGAACCCAAAATTTCCGTCTCGGACGTAGATTTTAAGCGTTGATAAGAATCTAAAATAATGACAAAACTCGGCCTTATATTAACTCGTCCCTACCTTTTCCCTATCACAAACTCTAAATCAACCAATTACAATTCGGTATTTCGGAGCATGATCAATATAATACACGTCAACAATCCGCTACTATTATTAAAGATTAATTATCGATGCGTGTATAAAGTGTTGCCGACATATTAGGCGTAAATTATACCGCAAACTTATTACACTTTCTTGCAATAATTATTATTGCTCTCATATATTTTGAAATTATGTTGCTACATTCACAAAATTTATGTGTGAAAGTAATGTAATGAGCCCCCTTATTGTTTATTTTTCTTGAGGTTTGACGAAACTGAAAACGAGGAGGGTCAATGTCAATGCAGATCACAGACATACAGATAATCGAGGTAACCTTTATTGAAGGAATTATTAATTTATAGACGTAGAATACAATAGTGTTTTAAGATTTAGCAGATATACTGTACGCCCAAAACAAGATGCAATTGTTATGTACTTGAGTAACAAGAACTGTTAGTTGTTTTCGTTTTTGAACTCAAAACTGTGAATAATTGTCACCACATTAAACAAATAAAAATATTACATGGTGTTTTTTTAAATCAAAATCCTTTTAACCAATAAACTGAGAGAGGCGTCCCTTCTGCGAGACCTTTCTTCCTTCTCTGTGAAACTTTTAATGTTTCACACCCCTGGTTGACCACCCCTCCCTAATTAAGACAAATAACGACAATATGTTCCACAACAAAATTAATTAATAAGCAAAGGAACATCTTACTGAATAATGTTGGCAATGCTTTGCTGTTGTTACAAAATATTTCATTAGTGCTCTTATTACTACACACAGATTCGATGTTAGAACTCCAAAGAGTAGATTTTTATCCTTTTCATTTTTTATAAAATAAAATTTCAATGCAACAGTCAAAAACTAAAATTTAACAAAAAAACAGTCTGGACTAATTTACAATAAAATGGTTATTACATACATTTGAAATAACTTCCGCTTAAATTAAAATTTTGATCGTGTGATCTGTAGTTCTTTCGTTTTAAATAGCGTAAGTTATTATACTGTCAAAAATACAAATAATTTCAGTGTCAGTTCTCAATCCATAAATTAAGTTAATTCTCCGAGGATTTTTAGCTCGATTTAACCCTAACATTAAAAAACTAGAGGTTTTCTCTGGAGACAATATCCACTGTTCAAAAATCTTGAAGCGAGAAACATTACATCTGCTCAAAGGCGATTTAGACGGTTGATCAGTTAAGTAGGTCTTATTACGAATTCAGTTCTCAGATCGTTTTTCAGGCCATATTCGATTTCCATGATGTCCTTGTATTTACTGGTATCTAAAAGCATAAAACTATTTAATTATAGGTTTCCCACTTGTAAAAATGAAAGTGCAGCAAAGTACAGGTCCCGCAATATAAATTGGCGAGAGCTGTGGATGCGCATTCGCTTTTATGTGGCGCCAAGTTCCAATATTACGAGTGGTAGAGTGCATTCTATTCAATGATAAAACTTTGTACAAATGCAGTTAACCAAAATTGTAATGTAATTTTTTTTATAAAATAATAAAATTAATTGTCAATAATTGACTAAAATTAATGTTAACATGTTAACCTTTTGTATACTTTTCAATGTTTTTTTACTTAAGTTATAAAAGACCATAACAACAAGGATTGAAATATGCAAATTAACAAAGAAATGCCAAATTCAGAACCATTATAATCTCGGTAAAAATTTCGATTAGCAATAATATGCTATTCGTGGAAGGGTTTATTTAGTTAACAATATACATCAATCTTTTTACTTGTTGTAAGAGTCAAAAATCAGTAAGTTAGTTTGTTTAATGCAAGTGAACCTAACAGTTCTGTTTAAACAAAATTACACCTCGGTATTCAATATTGTTTATTAGCAACTATGTTGTCAACTTTAGGTCAAAAAGTTCTTCACAGTCAAGTGCGTGAGATAGTTTTTAATGTTTTTAAAAAACGTTGTCAACACGCTATTGAAGTCGAAGACGAATATTTAAAAAACGAGATAATAATTGATGTTAGAACTGAAGATATTATAATTAACTTAAATGATAATGGTTCTGATGACTCTGAATTCGGGTTTGAAAGCAAAAGTGATTAGTAAATACTTCATAGATTTTATTAGTAATTTTTCTAAAACATTTTTTTTTAACGCCTATATAAAATAGCGTTTATTTCTTATCGCATATAACTAAAAAATTTTTTTCAATTTAAAATTTTTTTTGAACATTTAAAAAATAAAATATTATGCTCGATAAGTACGCTACTGCAGGCATATAGAATTCACGGAGTACGACGAAGTGCCGTCTATCCTTTCTGTCGGCTTGCGCCGGCTCTCGCCAACTTATAACGCGGGACCTGTACCTATCACAATGTTTCATATATCTACCAACTACATTTTGAATAACATAAGTAGACAACTACCAGGCTAAAGCCCTAACAACAACAAAATGTAGGAAATTACCTTTTGTTAACATGGAATTTTCTTTAACAAAATGCTGGTATGTTGTTATATTTTTTTATTCAGTCATCTCGTTTTAGTATACTAGTAAATGTGTTTTCCTCAAATTTCCATTGGAACATTCGGTACTTCCTCCAATTTCCGATTAGCACAAAATGAGACTGCTACAACAAGAATGACTAGAATCACCAAAATATACTAAAATGAATATAAATATAGTCAGGTCCGGTTATAACGAGCACGTATAGGAGTGCTACCGCCTACCGCGAAATGATCTTTTATTAAATAGTTTATGAGTAGTGGCCACCGCGAGGAATACCTAATCTAATAATAAGTAAGCAACGAGTGAATGTAAAGTAACGTGTCCGTATAGAAATCTCAATCTGGTTCGTCTACTCGATTTCAACTTGTTCGCATGTCAAATGTCGAAGCCGAAGTCGTTCTCGTTCTCATATCCCGGAGACTCGAATTCGCCGACTCGTTTGTTCGATTTCATGAACTAGCTCATTTTGTCGCGTAAAAGAATCGTTCTTTTTATTAGTTCGATAGCGAACTACCCATATCTAGGTACAGATATAGCAAGCACATTTTGTTTGCACCAACGCTGACCCAATTGTACCAAACGTAATTTAAAATTCAAAAGCACAGACGACAAAATGTTAACAAATTCAAAAATCGAACAATCTTCTCCTATGGATCTGGAGTAAAAACTATTATAATGATACTGTTCTGCAGTTAACACGTTCCACGTGCAACGTATTCTTCGTCTAATTGACTGTACCAGCTAAAGCTTACATAAATTTCGTAAAATTTTTGGCACCAATATGAGGCTGCTTTCAACTCTGTCTGTAGGTATTAGTAAGTATCCACTATACAATTTGTGCAAAAGTTTTCAAAATCTAACATGGCATTTCTTAAAAGTATTGAAATTAAAAGTGACCATTCCAAACAGCTTGCCTCCATAAACAATTGCAACAAATACCTGAAATTAACAAATATTTATCAATGACATTAAAAAAAAAAATTAACGAACCTTAACTGAATTTCGGATCTTTGAGACCCTTTTGTGTCTACGTAAGTTAACTGCTCCAAAACTTGAGAAGTCGGTACTTCCCAATTATCATTACAAGACGCCATATCCATATCTTTCAAGTCTCACCAAACTGAGCACACCGTACTTATCACAGATTCGTCAACAACATTAAATTGATTCGTCTCATCTTTAGTAAGTTTTTGGTTTTCTAAACCAACATTTTTATCAAAAACCACGAATTTATTATCAAATATGGATGTTTTGGAGTTTAGAACATCGCTTTTGGCACTTTTAGAGCTATATACGTTCCTAAGAACCACTCTATTCTACTATCGATTGTCTCAGTTTGAGTTATGTTACTTTGCTCTTCAATTTCACTTTCGGCAATTTGACTTGACAGCTCAACATTTTGAGTTACGATTCCAGTATACGGTAAACCGCCTGGAAAACTAACATAGCCACTGTCGCCCACTTGACTCGAAGTCGGATGTATGTAAGTGGTTGGATCGATATATAAAGCTTTAAATCGATCGCGATTGTCGGACTCGGTAGGCTTACACTTAAACTTAAATTGCTCGTTTTTGAAATTTCGCTAGCCATCGGATACAGCCAAGAAAACTCTTCGTGTAATGTAAATGCAACAAAATCGTCGATTTGAGCCGCTCTATCGCGTTCTTTAGCCAACCACGCAACCAAATGAAAATCTAAATGTGCGGTAAAATAATTCAAGTCGACCAATCGGTGAGAGAATAAGAGACGCTGTGCGTGCCTCTGCAATATTACATCTATAAAAAATTCTTCGGCCGTACTATCTTAACTTTCACTATTCTTATTTGTAACTGTTGGCACGGATTTTTTGCGGTGAACAGTTTCTGTGGATTCAGGCACTGTATTTAAGCTAATGTTAGTTATTAATTTGGTGTCCGGTAATTTAGGTGTTAATGTCGTACTGAAACTACGTCCTTAAAAAATTAATTAAAAATATATCCTTGGCATTTGGAGTAACAGGTGAAGTTTGTTGATTGAGACTTAATTTCCCCGGTAAAACAAAAGAAGTGCGAGGAGACTCGACGTCATTAGGATCTTTAAATAAAACAAAAATATAACGACGCTCTTCAATTTGAAATATTTACCTATTGCTCTTAGAAATCGAATTAGTTCCTTAGATAATTCCCATTTAGACTGATCTAAAGCTGTATCCAATAACAAGGTTGCATTCTGCCAGCTTACAGAAGACGTTTCAAGATTCTGTACAAAAACAATTATCATAATAATATGGAGTTTTTAGAGACTGTGTTTTTCAAATGTGTTTCCTATGCTATTTCCCTAGGTGTATTCTAAAACTAAGATACTGTTGTCACTGAGTATATGTGTCTTTTCTAATTTAATTCTAAGACTCTCGCGTCTAGATTGCCAATATAAGAATAATTTCCCAAAAAGTTAAAACTAAAACTAAAAATAACAACCTACAGTACGTTCCAGTACACTAAATGGTAATGAGAAAGGTGAGTTAGAATCGGTTGTGTATAGAACCGTATCATTTTCGGCTCCTAATATTATTGATTCTTCAAATAGTATTGCTCAAAATAAAAGAAATGTTGTTACAAATTAACACAATTCTGAATAATTACCTAAAGGATAAATGTGTAGAAAAAATGGTAACATAACTCTTTTCGACTAGGATTGTTTATAATCTTATGCCCAAAAATGCTGTTTATGTGAATTATATGTCCGTCAACTTTATTGGCTCTTATATCTTGAACGGCTTCACGTGTCGCAATGCAAAGAACAAGAGTCCACATCTGAGTAATGCCTTCTGTAAGATTAGTGGGTCGTAAAGTACCCGCGTTATTAATTAAAACGTGAATTGGGCCACAATTTTCTTTAACCCACTTGAAAAAGTCCAAAATTTCGAATTCCTTAGTCAAATCCGCTTTAAACGGATAGAGTTGTCCTTTTTTCCCACTAACGTTCAGTTTCAGTTCTTCGAGTTTTTGTTCGCGACGGCCAACAGCTACGACCTAAAAACAATTATTTTAACGATTTTAGATCTGCTTATTGGTAACGGACCTTAAAAGTTATTAAAATTTTGTAAATTACTCAAAGTCATTCCAGCATCAGCTAAAGTTACTGCGATTGCAACGTTCCATGGATCCCGCCATTTTTCTTATAGTAGTAAATTGATCGCTAACAGATATGCTTTATATTATTATAACTGCGTGAATAACTAAAATACTACTAACTTGTATTAATTCCAACCTGATTTCGAACGAGTTTGCTTAAAAAAATTATTTATTTATGAGAAGAATAGGTAAATATAATAAAATACTTCATAAGCCGTCCAACAATTAGCTTCGGTTACAACGGGTGATAATTGGCGTGTTTCATAATTGCACTCTTTGGTCGAGTACCGCACAGTCATACGAGCTTAAATCTGCTCGAACACAATCTATAATATGCACTATTGGGTTATTTTAACACGTGTGTACATTTGTTCGAACCAAATCGAATTGCAACGCAACTTACACGTTCATGTACTCAAACTGCTGTTAGTGAAATTATAAAACACACAAATTGATGAAATGAACAGAAATATGGTTACAACTGTTGTCACTAACCGTTTATGAGGCTTTTTTAACTCTGTCGGTATTTGTAAGTATCCAGTATGCAATTTGTGAACGAGCTGGAAGTTCTCAAAATCTAAGGTTAGAAACCGCTTACATGCGTCGTTGTCGTTGACAATCCTTTCAAATGGAAGTGGCTACCATGCTTTTCACTCGACGGTAAGATATGTTCATAATTGTTTCGTATGCAACCCATCGTACACGGCTGTAAACTCAACTTTTACGTTTGAGTACTCAAACTGCTGTTTGTGCAATTATAGTAACAATTAGGAACAATAAATTATAGGAACTAGGAACAAGGATGTTACTTGATGGTCTAAACAAACTGCCGCAAGCAAATTGCGATATATTAATTACAAAGGTAAATTTTCAACCCCTTGGAGCGGAATCTAAATCAATTAAAAAGGCACAGTTAATATTAACGTATTCTTATCAAACTTGGAACATGAATGCTACTTGATAGTCTAAACAAACAGCCGCAAGCAAATTGCGATATACCTATTAATTACAAGGGTGAATTTTCAACCCCTAGGTGCGGAATCTAAAACAACTAAAAAGGCACAGTTAATATCAACGTATTATCAATTACTGACTAATTACTTCTTGTCCAAGATCTAGAAAAAATTGGTTTCAGCCGTTTAAAAGGTATTCGCCGTCAAACTCGATAAACGAATTTTGAGTAAAATCGCGAGAATCTGCGGTTTCAAAAATGACGCTTAAAGCAAAATACATACAATGTTTGATAGCTGGTGGTTGGTTATATAGTTATGTCACTAGTTTTTGATGATACGAATGAAATACAAAAATGACCGAAAGACTTACCTTCTAGTTGATAATCCTAGGTGATTTCACTATAAGGAAAGGATAAAAAAGGAAGTGATGTATCACAGTATCACCAATCAGAAGGTGAAATAATGTTGGTTGATAATTTGATGATAACTAAATAATAACTACTAAATATTGATTACTATAACTATAATGGTGAAGGTGAAACTTGACACTAAACGAATGAATATTATTTTAATACTGAAGAATGACAAAACTAAAAATTAAAATACATTGGTTAAAACCCCACCTCGAACGCAAGTGCAGTTTCGATAAGTTAGAACTCAATATTAATAAATAATAACCCAAAACCAAACATACAATATGAGCTAAATTTTCAGACAAAATATTAATGTCTGCAATGTGTACTACAGATATATTATTTAAGTTTAAACATTTTGTAATTCTCAAAAATTGCTTACTTAGATTAAAAATAAAGACGAAATAAAGTTAGTCTTGCAATTCACACTTTTAAAGGTAAAACGAATAAATAAATATCGTTAAAATAAATGTAATTTAAAACGTGGTTCGATGAAATTTATAAAATTTTAAATTGGTGTAGTTTGGGTTGCCTGAGCAATAGGCGTATATTTCTAACAATTTCTAAATAATTCAACTGGTGTAGGTATAATGAAATAAATTGAAGTTATGTTTAAAAATCATATTCAGCAGCACTTAATACATTATATAGTATATTATAAAAGCCAGTTAATTATGTATCTTACAATTAAAAAATATAAAACAAAATCATTGCTAGAAATTCTATAATAGTAATTTTGGGCAATATTTATACGAGCTTCTAGTTCACTTTTCATTACCGTATGTACTGATGTAGATGTTAAGACTAGGTAGTCTTGGACGTAATATGTAGTGATTAAAATAATATGGAAGTGAAGACTAGTCAATCTGTAAGAAATTTTAATTATTTTACGATGTCGTCATACTAATTATTAAGGCCCGAGTTAAGAAAAAAGATCCTGTTATTATTCTTAGATTCGTCTATTCGGGAATTCGGGCGACATTTCCTTAGCTGTGAAACAGTAAACATTGTAAAATTTTCCGAGTGGCCGGGTGGCCCATTCTATAGGTATTCTAAACCAGAACCCATCTTCACTTACTATTAAAACCTCGATACTCGATCTCCGTTTAAATTGTTCTATAAATTAGTTATAAGTTATAACTTACTTTTATTACCACGCCATTTTCTTACAATGTAGACTAGAAGAAGCTTCTACACTTCTACTACCACCTTCTTCCTCAGATAGGTTTGAGAAGGCTGGCTAATATCATTACAATTTCTCTTATTGTTGCTGCTGCAAACTACAGCTCTGAATAATTCAGTGCAACACGACCGAGATACCGCTACTGCCTAATTTCAATTAAATTTTTTTTTCAATTGTTCTGTTTTGAAGTAGGTAGTATGTTACCTTTATCTATCCAGCTAATTTTTTTTCAACCAAGGGCTAATTCGTAACTGGCATCCACCAGTTGCACTGAAAATTGGAAATTAAAAAAGATAGTAATAGCATTGAAAATATAAATAATATACAATTTTCTTATAATACCTACAATAAAGTTGCAGGTTAAATTTAGTTTACATGGGCTAGTTCAATTGTCCTATTCTGGCTAATGCATATTTTGAATGTCTCAAAATTTGCAGCTGTTATTAAGCTTAAAACAGTTTATATTTCTATGTATGTATAAGCAACTTAAAACTTGAATAATAATTACGCGAAAATGTGCAAAACTTATTACATAACAAAGTTTTTACTGTAAAATATGAAAATAAAAAAGTTGTACTCCGTTTTAATTAATAATAACATTTCTTTCTTCTTGAAACGACTTCTGTTTCCTTATTGTAATTTGATTTTGTTCTTTCGAGACATGCTTTGGGTGAGATTATCTAATTACTCCCTGAAGTACATTACTATAATATTGTTGATTCGTAAAACATAAAAGCAAGTATCAATTTGAAGCAAAATGACGTCAAAACTCATTCAAATAAGTTTACAGCAAAGAGGTTCTCAAAAAGATGTTGAGATCGCAAATTGATTATTTGATTTCTTATTGCGTCGCTTGCTCGCAAAATTTATAAGAAATTATTTCGTTAGTAAATTTTTCCGTTACTTCCAAAAATTTAAAACAATTTAAATATTTTATTGTTTTATTTTCCACTTTGTCACACAAATTCCGCCAGTTCGATAGGCAACTTTTCATACACCAACAAATCGTACTAGCCAGAACGTACGTACAAGCCAGAAATGGAGATGTCAATCATTCTTAAGTTGCATATTTGTCACTACCTGGGGAGGGTAAAGACAACTTTCTTGTTGTAACCCCTTACAACTACCCCAAGGCAGTAAAATAAAAGCATAAAAGGCGACTTTAGAATAGTGAACAGTCTAATTTCTAGTTTGTATTTATACTAGCTGTAGGATTTCATACCTCACGCGGTAGATCCAGCAAGGTAAACTTCAGGCTCATAAATATCTGCCCGCTCGCGTGTGTGAACAACCATCAAAATAAACTAGCTATAAGAGCTAAACAGCTTAAATCAGAAACAATTGTACAGTTCGGATAATGGCGCCAGCAAATTAATATTCAGGCTCATAAGTCATTGTGGTCACGTCGTCACGTCACATTTCTGTATTCAAAATGTCTAGTTCGGACTCTATCTTGGGCCGTAATAATCGCTACGATTATCGATTCCGGGTGTTTTTTTGTCGAATTAGGGGCTAATAATCATTTCAGTCGTTTCAGAATCCCATTTTTACTATCTTCCATTGCTGCCATGCACAATCGTTTACAGTAACCATAAACAAATAATACCCTAGAACACGTATAGAAACTCTGTGAAAATTCTATTGAGGGGCATCTAGTAAATCGTGTCGTTAAGTCATTTTTTGAAGTGGGCGTTGTATTTAAAAGACGTTATCTTGAGCAATACATAATAGGTACCACTTCTCAAGTAAATATTTCGACCTAAAAACGCACATCAAATATTTTCTTTGCGTAATCCAATTTAAAAGGGTTCTTTTTTATATTAATAAGAAATTTATTATACCACCTGAATTACGGTGGAGTTAGTAGAAGATCGTGTTATATCACATTTTACGATCAATGCCAAACAATAAAGCAACACCACTCCAATTATTATTCTATAATGAATTAGGCATTGTGTAAGTTGAAGTTATTTTCTATCCGCATAGTCGCTTTTATTCGCTCGAATCACAAATATTTCTTATCGTGTTTTCTGCAACGTTAAATCAATTTTTTCCAACCCTCCAAATTCCCGATCGCGTTGCAAATTAGTTAAAACAGCACTTATTGGTAAATGTTTTTTAAACTTATGAATTTATTTTTCGGATGGTTAATCCTTTCTGAATACAGATGCGAAATAAGTGCACACACTTTACAGATAAATTAGGGTGCTTTGAGGTCAAGCCTGTGGTTTACAAAGCTGTGTATTGTGATGGTAGAATTTTCTCGGGTTTGCTATTGTTCGCAGGCGACATAAATAAATTAGAATATAAATGTATGAGATTAAGTTAGCCGGCCAACGAATAAACTCGACAGGTTACTAATGGCGAGGGGTCATAAGCTCTTTTTGGAGAGACGTACGTTAGATTTTCGGAATATTAAGTGTCCAAAGATATTGAGTCGGACTTGCGATAAATTTTCTCTCAATTGTTCTTATTTAATTTATAAAAAAAAGTTTCGGTAAAGTTTGTTAGTGGAAGGATAAAAAAAATCCAAATTGAAGATGTAGCTAATCGTAAGTAAAGCTACAGTTAGCAAAGACCTAAGTAATAGGATCACTTCTACCTACCCTTATAATCGGGTAATACATGATGAAATGACCAACGTACCCGTATAATTGTGTTTCTTCAGTTATACTTTTGAGTGACGTAGCGCCCTTTTATCAAATAAACGTTATGTTTTGTATGAAATACAGCGCTATTCCTTTATTCTTTCGGTATTTTCTGTTTTTTTTTTCAAGCAAAAATTCTGTGAAAAATTCATCACGGTGACATTTAAAGACATACGTGACAGAAGTTATTTGAGCAAGGAATTGCGGATTTTTGCACAGTTTATACAGTGTTTCAAATTTCAATAAATAATTTGACTCATTTATTATTTTGGTCGGAAATTTATTCAGTTTCACACAAAAGAAGCGATCAAATTGAAATTCGATAAATAGATTCTATTGTTTTATTTTTAAGATGATTTTCGTGTTTACATACGACTTGTAGTGCAAAATCAATTTCTGCTACATTTAGAAAGTTAAAACTTGAAAAAATTCGTTGTGAGAATTTTGTATGGTGGAAAATATTGGAGAAAAGCTGCAAATTTGCAAACCCTGCCTTAGAATGAGTTTAAATGCTGCTGTTAATAACGTCCATTTTCATAATCAACTTTAACTTAAAGTCGTCAATTACTTTAGCATATCCTTGGTTTCCTAGAGCAACTTTAGTAATTTTAAGGCTACTTTAAGGTAAAGTGTTCGGTGAGGTTCCTTAAAGTAGCCTTAAAAGTACTAAAGTTGCTGTAGGAAACCAAGGATATGCTAAAGTAAATGACGACTTTAAGTTAAAGTTGATTATGAAAATGGACGTAATTATTACTGTAGTAACGGCAAATTTGGCCTGTGGTCAAGCATAACCAACTTTGATCAAAATTGTCCAATTTGATACTTAGATGTTGTAAAACTTTAGTTAGGCAGTAATCATTAATCATTAATCATTAATCAGTAATCATTTATCATTAATTTCTTCGTCAATAACAAAGCCATGCAAATGTAAATAAACAGTCCGGGAGGCAACGAGCACTTTTACTAAACTATAAAGTCCAAACATTTTTTCCTATGCACGAGTAATACATAATACTGTCTGTCTGTCTCTTAAAAGTGGCAGCATTAAGTTGGAGATAACTCTAAAAATGTGGATTTTGGTTCTTTTTTCGGTTTTTCGCTTATAATTTGAAAACTAAACACTTTATGAGAAAAGTTCTTCTACACAAAAATAAATTACATTCAATTTTCTACAAACAATATTTCTTAGTTTTTTTCTCATATGAACGATTTACGCGCTATCGCGCGCTAAAGTTAAAAAAAACGCATTAACTTGGAGATAACTCGAGCAATGTGAATTTTGGCTCTTATCTCGGTTTTTCGCTTGTAATTAAAAAACTAAGCACTTTATAAGAAAAGTTCTTCTACACAAAAATAAATTACATTCAGTTTTCTACAAATTATATTTCTTAGTTTTTTTTCTCGCGTGAACTATTTACGCGCTATCATGCCCTAAAGTTAAAAAAAGCTGCCAAAATCAGCCAAAAACATTTTTAATGCACATCATTTTAAAATTACGTATTTTTGTAGAAAAGTGTATAGGTGTTGTATAGTATTTATACAACAATAAAGTACATTCAACTTCCTACAAATATGTCTCTTAAATTTTTGTCGTCAACAAACAGTTCAGATGGTAGGGGCGCGTTGAAGTTTAGAGTATACAGGGTGTTTCCCATAAGTGCGTCATAACTTCAGGGGCTGTTACAAGAACTCAAAAGAAGTCGTTTGACCCCAATTTTCTTATACCGAAAGTTCCCCCATTCAGAGTTACAGGGTGTTTTAGCTGAAATTTTCAAATTTTTGAAAATTTATTGTGCCGAAACGAAAGCAGTTGAGAAAATAATTTTTGTGGAGATGCCTTATGTATTTTTAACTCTATGAGATAGATGTGGTACTTTTGTTTTTCAACTGCTAATATAGCGGATTCAAGATGGCGCTAATCGAAATATTATTGAGATTGCAATAAAATTTTAGATACATGGGTTTCTTAAAAATTTGTCGACAAATCTAAAATTAGAATTTCAAAATTTAAAAAAAAAATAACAAACAGGTAACCTGAGAAAAAAAAATTTTTTTTTTAAATTTTATTAAAATAAATTATACTGTTAGGTACTTTCAAATATTGGCTTTCGAACTATCAAGTCAGATTTTCTAAATTTCATCTAGGAAAAAAAATACAGCTATTTGAGAATACTTATATCAGTACAAATACAAATAATAATAATAATAATATCATTTATTTCGCCAACAAGTACAATCCGAGTACAATCATCAACCACCACGACCGAAATAAATGATTAAGAGGGAAAATATTTTATAAAGTAGGCACTTGATTTTAAAATTTATAAATTAATTACTTTCAAATAGCTGTATTTTTTTTTCTAGATCGAATTTTGAAATTCTGGCTCGATAGTTCGAAAGCCAATATTCGAAAGTACCCACAGTGTAATTTTCATTCAATTGGGTACAAAGAATTTTTTTTCTCAGGTTACCTGTTTGTTATTTTTTTTTTTAATTTTGAAATTCTAATTTCAGATTTGTCGACAAATTTTTAAGAAACCCATGTATCTAAAATTTTATTGCAATCTCAATAATATTTCGATTAGCGCCATCTTGAATCCGCTATATTAGCAGTTGAAAAACAAAAGTACCACATCTATCTCATAGAGTTAAAAATACATAAGGCATCTCCACAAAAATTATTTTCTCAACTGCTTTCGTTTCGGCACAATAAATTTTCAAAAATTTGAAAATTTCAGCTAAAACACCCTGTAACTCTGAATGGGGGAACTTTCGGTATAAGAAAATTGGAGTCAAACGACTTCTTTTGAGTTCTTGTAACAGCCCCTGAAGTTATGACGCACTTATGGGAAACACCCTGTATAGGAGTGGCAGCATGAACTTGTGGGCAACTCGAAAAGGATGGGTTTTTGCTCTTTTCTCAGTTTTTTGCTTATAACTTCAAAACTGCACCCTTTTTGAGAAAATTGCTTTCATATAAAAGAAAACTAGATAAAATTTACTACAATCTGTGATCGAAAAGTTTTTTCCTCAGAGACGAACGGCTTAGGTGTTACAGTGCGTTAAAATTTAACCAAAATTAAACAAGAACTGTTTTTTAGTTTATCGCTTATAACTTGCTTATAGTTTGTTATACCCTAAATTTCAAAGCGTTCTACCACCTCAACTGCTTGTTTGACGAAAAAATTTACATACTTAACATAATTCGTAGGAAAAATGAATGTACCTACTTGTACCTTATGTACCTTATTGTTGTATAGGAACACTTTTCCCCAAAAATGCGTAGTTTTTGAATGATGAGCGTTAAACATTTTTTTGGCCGGTTCTGAAAGTTTTTTTAAGTTTAGCGCGCGCCAGCGCGTAAGTCGTTTACGTGAAGGACAAATCTAAAGCGATATAGTTTGTAGAAAAGCACTTTTCTCATAAAGTGCTTAGTTTTTAAGTTATAAGCAAAAAACTGAAAATAGAGTCAAATCCACCCTTCTCGAGCTTCCCCCAAATTAATGCTGCGACTTTTAAAAGGCACACAGTCGGTTTTATTACTCATTTGTAATGCTTTGTCATCCTGCATACTACTTTATGATTTAGTAGAAGTGTTCGCTGCCATCCGGACTAAAAGCTTTGAACAAGTAGGTGGTATGTCTTCTGTTAGTAGAACAAGCTCAAAGTAGTTTCAGTAAAGTTAAATGTGCGTATGTTATACATTTCTTTAGTAAACGGGCAAACGATTTAAGAATGTGCCGAAATTTGCGCACTACCTCTGAATAACATCTCGAACTTCAACTAAAGCTTGAAACTTGAAACATCCTCTGCATAAAAGCGTGTGCCGCGACACAAGTGCATTGTTCGAACCTGCCTTCGTATTTGATCCTTTAGAAGAGCCATTCTCCGATCTCTTAACTTTCATTTTTTAGTAGACTGAGCTAAATCAATCAATTAATTATTATACGACGCTTTCAGAATTTCTTGGACGATTTTTGAATTTTGTACTTCGGACTAAGTATGTGTGGGGTTACTAATATGCAATCTTACATCTACTAAGCAATAAATAGTTTATTCCAGTTATTTATTTATCTATTTGTTTCTTGTGAAGAAACAAGGGGGTGGAAATAAATATTTGGCCAACGTTAAAAAAAATCTTAATTTTGTTCAAAGGCGGTTAAAATGTGCGTCAATCGCAGTCAAATGAAGGAATCGGGTGTATATGCGCCAAATTAGTGAGTCAGTATTAGTAATGATCTATTTGCAAAGATTCTGAAATTATCAAAGAGAAGAGATTTATTTAGAAACGTTTCTGAAAACAAACTACGCCTAAGAGTGTTTGCCACTGTAGCCAGTGTAGCCACAATTGGCTAAAAAAATTAAATCTAATGGTTGCGTTTTGCGTTTGGTCCCTTAAACATCCGGCCTTGCATTGAGTGGGGTAGTTATATGATTTTTACTATATTGTCTATGACGAGGGCCTACTGATAAATCCAGATTTTTGACCTCGGCAGACCTTCGGATCTTCAATTCAAAGAACAACGAAATTTTTTATCTTTTTCACTTTTCTTAATTTTGACTTTTGACCCTTAAGGGGCAATTTTTTGGCAAATGCCGTTTTATGCTTTCTAAAAAACGACTCAATTTTCGACGAGTTGAGACCAGAACGGCCTCTGTAGAGCTACTGGTGTCCGAGATAAAACTGTATAAATGTCTGGAAATTTTTCATATTTTGTCTTTGTCATTTTTAGCGATACAGTCATGACATGAGATATGTAAAAGAAGTGTTTCAAGATTTTCAGGTAGTGGATAAATTCTAGTCAAACTACAATTGGGGGAGAGTTATTTTGTGCAATTCACATTAGATAATGCGGATTATCGTACGTTGGACGCGTTGAGGTGTATAATGATGGTGATAATGTGATGATGATTCGGTATAAATAGTTCAGTAATTTTGTCACCTAAATTAGTACCTTGTATCAAATGAGGTAGCTATTATTGCTGTCTAGTATGATGAAAGCCTATCGATAAATCCAAGTTTTAGATCTCAACCGATCTCCGGATCTTCGCATAAAAATTTTGGTCCTTACTGATCAAAATTTGCAAAAATTTTAAAAAGATTTCTTAAATTTTTGCCTAAGATTCGGAGGTCTGCCAGACTACAATGGATTGAAGATATTAGAAAAATGCGATGATGAACAATTATCCTAAAAATAGCATTTTTGTTTCAAGTAAATTAGCCCTGGGCACTGTTAAAATGATTTAGTTTAGTATAATGTGATTAATACGTCAGTTTATAATGGATGCAAGTGAAAAAGGTTTGAAATTTTGATGAATCGACACAATAATGTGTTATTAAGTCAAATTAATGGTTTATAGTCGCTTTGTTCTATTGTATTATTTCAAACTCACAACAGTGTGTCCACGAATTGTTGTCAGAATAGTGTAGGTGTGAACAATACAAAAAGTTTTCAGTTTAGATATTTATTTTAAACCCAGTTTCGGCTTGATTTGAAACGAAGTAGGTATAGATAAAATGAACAAAATCGGTTATTTTCCCGAGTACGCCAGGAAACTTATTACAATTGGAGATCTAGAGTATAAGCTATCCTTATAAGCAGTCAAAGCTCATAAACATAAAATCGTTGTTAAAATAAAAACGTAGGGCAGAACAGCAATGGTAATTCACTTATTTCTGTCTGAAAAGGTAGGTGTGAGTTGCATGAAAAAAGCAAACGTTCGAGCGTTTCAATAAATTTTAAAATCGTTGGTTAAGAGATTATTAACAAAAAAACATAAATTGTGTAAAAAATGCAAGTGCCTATCGGTCAAGTGAAGGTAGGCTCACCCAGGCTTAACAAACTTATCCCCATAAAGTTGGGAGTTAAATTAAGATAATTGAGCTAGTTACAAAAAGAAATAAAAGTGAGTTATAAACCGTAAAAAAGTAGAAGCGTTAAAGTGTGTTAAAAAGGGCACAAAAATATATAGCGGCGAATAGAGAAATAACGAGTCATTATAAGTAAAAGTAACAGTGTTAAGAGAAAGAGAGCGATTAGGGAAAGTTGGTGGTGAAGAGCATTGGAGGTGAGAGAGAAGATTAATTATTAACCATTTCGAAACTAAAAATCTCTAATTCACTTTGAATAATTTCAAGTATTTTTTAATTTATCCAATTTGTTTGTTTAATTGAAGGGTTAAATTTGTTTTCACATAAAACGGAGTTCGAAATTAGTTTTAAGTGGTTTATTAACCGTGTTGTTGAAAATGGCCTGTTGGATATTTTTGTTGTTTAATTCAAATTCGTGTGCTAATGTAGTTTCGTAAAGTACATCGATGAGTTTATTTCAACAAGAATTTCTTTAACATCGTAATTTTCTTTAAATAAGTTTGGCGTCAATTTAAAACAGAGGTGTATTCGAGCAATTTTTAATTTCCGCTATTTCATCAGTGTCGCTTAAGTGATTTTCACTATACGTTTTTAAGATCTACGACTAAAGTTGAGCGTAATAACGTAATAATCGCTTGTTCAAAACATTCAGCACCGATTTCAAACAGCTAAACGATCATTTTAATTTAACTTTTGAAGAGGGCCGCGGTTTTTTTATAACGCCACAGAAATATTTAGACTATTACAACTGCTATGAATGCTGTACCTTAGACGAAGTCAGAACGAGCTTTTTGGAGCTCCGGAAAATAATTGAGTTTCTCGCTAAAGAGAAAGGAAACTTACTAGAATGAAGTGTCTGTTGTTGTGTTTTGATTGTTTAATTGTAGTTGTTTTGCGAAAAAAGTTTCTTACGTTATTTACTTATTTTCTGTGATGTTCGTACAACATGAACACAGAACCGCCTTTATCTTAGGAGAACTAAATTTGCATTTTATTAAAAAATTGCAGGCAATACAAAGTACGGAAATACATCTTGAGGTCTCGATTTTTCATTAGCTCCAGAAAAGCCTCGTTAGTTTTCTGAAATGTTTTACAGCTAAAGATTAGTTACGAACACAGGTGGATCAGGTGTAATAACTTCTTTTCACGTACCTACTCTGTACTTATATTGGACATGTCATAAAATAAGATCACTTTGTCTGGAAAGAAAACTATTGTCTCGCGGAATATTAAAAAAAATTGGAATTTAATCCTAACAGACGTTTGTAAAAGAATAGCCAAATAAAACAATACCGCTGAAAAACAAAGTAATCGTTGGAAACTGTTCATTCAATAGAAAATCACCGAAAAAAAAAGAAAAATGAGCAATTCTACACAACAATAGAGTGAATCGTGAAATGTAACAAACACAAGAAGGCTAATCCATTTAAGTATTAAAAAAGATGGCAAATGACATCCCTAAAACCTAGCTTCGTTGCAAACGATAATTTTCAATGTAATGGATTTTTTTATAAATTTCACAAATAATGAGTTTTTAATTTAATTCCACATCTTCTACTCTACAAAAAAAGAAATTTTCTTTCAAGAGAATGTTTTTTTTCGTGAAATTATATAAAAAAATTTAACGTGGAAATAATTTAAAGAAAAAGTTCGAATTTCAGTTGTAATAATTTGAATAAAAATTCGTAGCGAGGGTGAGAAGGCCCCGTACGGGGTTATATTGTAAAAAATTTAGATATAAAATGATAAGTTACATTTGTGATGTGTTCGGTTATTTTATTTCGATTGATTTTAAAGCTTGTGTGTTATGCGATGAGATAAAACTGTATTGCTCACGTCGATTCTTTCATATATAAGTGGCTTACCCTCGCTCCCATCATTCCATTTACATACGTGATGTAATAAAAGCTATTTTCCGACACCCTTGTATGTTTTGTTTTTGCAATGATAGCTAGTGCGTGAACAAACTTTACAAGTTTTCATATTTGAAAACCTTTTTGTAACTCATAAATGCCCAAAAAATTATTTATCGGCTAAAAAAGATTTTGAAAGTTAAAACGAGAATTTTTATTCGTGGGATTAGGGTTATTAAAAGGAGGAGAAAATTGTTTAGTAGATATATTTTTTAAATATTCTTCAAAGATAATAAATTAAGTTTTCGAATTGATAGTTAATCGATAGACGATGCTCTCTCTCAAAACCAACTTTTAAAAGAATTTTTAATTAGAGATTAACTTGCGACTTTAATTAATTTTTGATCAATTTTAAACGAACTAGGGTAAGAAATTAAGTTTTTGCTAACTATTGATTCTGGTTAAATATTTATCAATTTGTGAATTTATTACTAGCATTATAGTCCAATCCACGAAGGGTTTTGCCTTTAAAAAAATCCAATAGTTTGGCAACTTCAATACTTATTATTTGCAGATGTCTAGTGATGAGTAACCCAAAAGTTCTGATCAATCAGAGATGATGGGCTTTAGCGGCAGTGGCCAAGATCAAAAACATGTCACTTTGTTCGGTTTTTCGTTAATATCTAGAAAACTATGGGTTGTAGCTCAAACATGATTATACATAAAATTAAAGCTGATTAAATTTTCTATAGAATTTAACATACACATCTTTTTTGTATTTCCACAGTTAACCAAGTTATAGAGCGGAGAAAGCCTTGTAAACGTCCGTCTTGTTTTGTCAAATGAAACCGTAAAAGCCTTAATTTTACTGCTATTGTAGAAATAAGCTTTTATTGCACATTTACTAAGGTATAAAATGTCTGTCAACCAAGTGACTAGGAGTCGTTTTTATATAGGGGAGAGTGGCAATGTATCTGACGTTTTTGAAAGGGACACTATCATTCACGATTCAATTATGCCTCTTAAATTTTTTTCGTCAAACAAACAGTTGAGGTGGTTGAGAAAAAAGATTTAGAGACATAATTTGTTGGAAATTGAAAGTTCTTTATTTCTGTATAAGAACACTTTTTTCTAAAAGTGCGCTGTTTTCGAGTTATGAGCGATAAAACAATGTTTTGGTAGATTTTGGAAATTTTTTTAACTTTAACGTGCGCTTGCGTCTAAATCGTCCATCTAAAGAAAAAAACTTAAGAGATATAATCTGTAGAAAATTTTATCTAGATTACTTTTACATAAATGCACTTTCCTCTAAAAAAGTGCACTTTTGAAGTTATAAACGAAAAACTAAAAAATAGGAAACACCTACCCTACTCGAGCCGCCCCCAAATTATTGCTTGGCACACAATCTACACCGAAAATGCAAGTTTTACTATAAAAAATTTTAATGTACCTACTCTTTATTTTACCCCCTCCTCCAAAACTACCCTTAAATAATTTATATTTCGTATTCTGCTTCCCGGACACGTTATGTCCTTAGCTTAACCTAGCTATACCCTAAACTTCAAAACACTCTACCACCTTAACTGCTTGTTTAACACAAAAAATGTAAGAGGCATAATTTGCAAGAAATAAACGCAGCTTATTTTTTATTAAGACACTTTTTACCAAAAGTGCGTTGTTTTTTAGTTATGAGCGATAAAACAGTTTTTTGGCCGATTTTGGAAACTTTTTAACTTAACACACGCGCTTGCGCCTAAATCGTTTACCTGAAGAAAAAACTTTACAGATATAATTTGTAGGAAATTTTATTTAGTTTACTTTTATGTAGATGCACTTTTCTTAAAGAGTGCAGTTTTAAAGTTGTAAACGAAAAACCGAGAAAAGAGGAAAAACCTACCTTACCCAAACCGCCTCCAAGTTAATGCTTGGCAGACATTTACACCAAAAATGCAATTTTTTAGTTTATAATTTTTTCATGTACTTTAGATTTTACCCCCCCCCCTCTCAAAACTACCCTTACATACTATATATTTCGGCATTCTGCTTCTCGGATACTTTATTATGTCCTTAACTTAGCCTAGCTATACCCTAAGCTTCAAAACGCTCTACCAACAAAAAAAGTTTAAGAGACATAATTTGTAGGAAATTGAATGTACATTATTTTTGTACACAAAAACTTTACTTTAAAGGTCGTAACTCACCTATCAGCACAGCATAGGAACGCCGACTGATCGTCACCGGCAAATTATATTTCTTTACCTGTATTTAAATGTAAGCGCGCTCACCTAACAGCATCGACACAGCACCGACAAGGCACCTCAACGCCTCAACCACCGGACATTCAGGTCGTAACTCACCTATCAGCACAGCATAAGAACGCCGACTGATCGTCACCGGCAAATTTTATTTCTTTACCTGTATTTAAATGTAAGCGCGCCCACCTAACAGCATCGACACAGCACCGACAAGGCACCTCAACGCCTCAACCACCGGACATTTCTCCGAAAGTATATTTTGCGGGTGACGTGCTTGTGATGTGCTGATACCGTGCTGATGTCGTACACTCACTTAACAGCACATTTCGCTTAGTTGCAACTTACAATCAGTGGAGTATATGCAGGAGCCGGGCTTGTGGCGCAAATTTTAATAATGCGCTAATTTTGGGAATTGCAAATACACATTTATGGTCGTAACTCACCTATCAGCACAGCATAGGAACGCCGACTGATCGTCACCGGCAAATTTTATTTCTTTACCTGTATTTAAATGTAAGCGCGCCCACCTAACAGCATCGACACAGCACCGACAAGGCACCTCAACGCCTCAACCACCGGACATTTCTCCGAAAGTATATTTTGCGGGTGACGTGCTTGTGATGTGCTGATACCGTGCTGATGTCGTACACTCACTTAACAGCACATTTCGCTTAGTTGCAACTTACAATCAGTGGAGTATATGCAGGAGCCGGGCTTGTGGCGCAAATTTTAATAATGCGCTAATTTTGGGAATTGCAAATACACATTTATGGTCGTAACTCACCTATCAGCACAGCATAGGAACGTCGACTGATCGTCACCGGCAAATTTTATTTCTTTACCTGTATTTAAATGTAAGCGCGCCCACCTAACAGCATCGACACAGCACCGACAAGGCACCTCAACGCCTCAACCACCGGACATTTCTCCGAAAGTATATTTTGCGGGTGACGTGCTTGTGATGTGCTGATACCGTGCTGATGTCGTACACTCACTTAACAGCACATTTCGCTTAGTTGCAACTTACAATCAGTGGAGTATATGCAGGAGCCGGGCTTGTGGCGCAAATTTTAATAATGCGCAAATTTTGGGAATTGCAAATACACATTTAAGGTCGTAACTCACCTATCAGCACAGCATAGGAACGCCGACTGATCGTCACCGGCAAATTTTATTTCTTTACCTGTATTTAAATGTAAGCGCGCCCACCTAACAGCATCGACACAGCACCGACAAGGCACCTCAACGCCTCAACCACCGGACATTTCTCCGAAAGTATATTTTGCGGGTGACGTGCTTGTGATGTGCTGATACCGTGCTGATGTCGTACACTCACTTAACAGCACATTTCGCTTAGTTGCAACTTACAATCAGTGGAGTATATGCAGGAGCCGGGCTTGTGGCGCAAATTTTAATAATGCGCAAATTTTGGGAATTGCAAATACACATTTAAGGTCGTAACTCACCTATCAGCACAGCATAGGAACGCCGACTGATCGTCACCGGCAAATTTTATTTCTTTACCTGTATTTAAATGTAAGCGCGCCCACCTAACAGCATCGACACAGCACCGACAAGGCACCTCAACGCCTCAACCACCGGACATTTCTCCCAAAGAATATTTTGCGGGTGGGGTGCTTGTGATGTGCTGATACCGTACCGATGTCGTACACTCACTTATCAGCACATTTCGCTTAGTTGCAACTTACAATCAGTGGAGTATATGCAGGAGCCGGGCTTGTGGCGCAAATTTTAATAATGCGCAAATTTTGGGAATTGCAAATACGCATTTAAAATTTAAGGGGTGTCGATAGGCACATCAAATCGTTTTTTTCTCTTTAGAACTTTATTTTTAAGCAAAAAATAACGTGTGATACATCATTCGATTCGTATCACTGTCCTCTAACTTCCGATCATAATCATTAAAACAAAAGAAATTAATTGTAAAGTTTATTAAAGAAAAGCTAGTTTTTAAATTTTGTTTTTCTCATAATTCGTTGAATTATTGAAATTTTTAATTGAAATTGCGTATAGTACATTAACTTATCATTATAATGCTGCCTATCATTTCTGTTGAATTATAAACTTATTAGATTGTCGGAAACGATTGTGTTTATTAAAAGCTTTCCAGGGGCCAAGTTTTTCAATGAATGCACGTTTATTTGTTTATACTGTAACTTGAAAGCATCATCAACATATATATAAATTTTGATTAGAAAAAATTTAAATTTGCTATAAGAATTTTAGAATATAAAACGTTACTCCTAGCGATAAATGAAGTACGGAAAATTATAATTTCTCTTTACTACTTTTTGAGTAGAATAGGCCGAGAATAACTTTATTTTTTTATTTATACTAATATTATAGCATTGTAATTCTTAATTATCCAATATCTTTTTTTTTGTCTAATGATAGAGCAATCATAGCTAGTTCTAAATTTGAAAACCGGAACATATTCTATGTCACACGAATCTACCTACTTCTACAAACAAAATGCAACTGTAATAAAGATGTGAGTGTGCGGGTACTGCGATGGTGCTGATCCCGTGCCGAGGCGTTAGATGAACGCACGCACGACCGTCGAGTTGACCACTCGGCGGTGCTGTGACGATGCTTGTCGGGTGCTGTGCTGATAGGTGAGTTACGACCTTAAAAGTGCATATTTTTCGAATTATGAGCGATTTAAAATTTTTTTGGTCGATTTTGGATTCTTTTAAATTTTGCGCGCTCTAGCGCTTAAATGTTTACCCGAGGAAAAAAATTTAAGAGATATAATGTGTAGGAAATTTAATGCGCTTTGTGTTTATGTAGATAAACTTTTGTCATAAAGTGCTTAGTCTTTGAATTATATACGAAAAAGCGAAAAAGAACCAAAATCTGTCCTTTTCGAGCCTCTCTCAAGCCATTGGTATGTCATTAACACATTGGCTGCCATGTGTATCACCGGTGATACACAAAAATATTTTATCCTGGGGCCGTGTGTAACACCCGTGTTACACAGTCACTATACAATTAAAACCTACCATTTTCGATGTCTTCTTAGTAAAGACTTTATACTTTGCATTTGGCTTGGCACTAATACAACCTTCATAATTTAAAAAATTCCAAAAATTTTGGGACTTGCTAGGGGCTTTTATCTTAGCAATAAGTTGTATGTTATTTTTCACTTTGGCACCATGGGTTATGCAACGACTCTCTTATGGTGGCAGCCAACGTGTTAAGAAGGAACCTATTCGTACGGCACGAAAACATAGGTCGAATTTATGTTTTGTTCAGAAAATTCAACCATTTGAAAAACTGTCCGATTCATTGCAATTATCTCCTACGTACGACTACAGCAAGGAGCCAATATAGGAGAAAATAGAAAAAGTTAGGGATAACGAAGTTAACAAAATACCCAAATTATTCACCTTAACAGAAGTATTTTTTGAAAGTAGTACTGGTACTAGACACTACTGAGTCTGCTTGTCATTAAATTTTTGTTACATTTAGCAATTTTACAGTTTTTGTAAAGAAACTTGGTACAAATTTTAAGCTTCTGGCGGCAAGTTCAAAGCTTTCCTATTAATGAATAAAAACGTCATTCAGGCTAGTCTTTGCTTTAGGGGCAAAATATTTTAATAGTTCTTTTAGTAAATATTTGTTTTTCTCTGGATTGCAATTTTTTAAGAGATTAATTTTGATTATTAATCAGTGATTATGAAGACCGAATGAGCACAAGACAAGAGAGTTAAAAACAGCTTTTCAAAAGTTTGTTCCTATCGTGCTAATCAAGTTTGATGCTAACGAATGTATTGATTCAACGTATTCTGTTTTAATTATATGACAAGATCGGCATATTTCATCATCTGTATACAGGATTTTAATACGATATTGAATGAAATTACAATTGGCGTCATTTACATGATTGATTCGAATAATTTTGTTGCTTTGTTGATACTCGATACGCAAATGTAACAAAAGTTTCGAGTTTTCAGCTTGTAAATAATTTATTATCTTTTTTATTTAATTTTAATAAAAATAAATGCCGCGCGGAAAAATGGATAAAATTTCCAAATAAATCATCGTCAAGTAAAGGAGCTGTTTAAATACGGACGTAGTATGGTGTGAGTGCAGATGATACGATTTCTAAATCTAAAGAGATTCAGATTATCGATGCCATCTAGAGTCTTCAAAGTTCAGAATTGAATTTGATTACACGCTTCTTCAGTTGATAAGACCAATGTGGGCTTAGATGAATACCTTTAAGAGATACATTCAATTGAAGCTATTGAATAGACAGAAATAAATTCGCTTAAAAACCAATTCGTAGCACCCTCGGATATATATATTTTTTTGTATTGAAACTTAAACCCTCTTTTAATATTATATTATTTTACGAACTTTTAATAGACAATTCTTATAAAAATTCAATACAAATTTCAATTGTAATAAATGCTGTCTTTTTAGGTGGCTTCAGGAAGACCGCCCTGGATATTATTTTTACAGCTGAGTTCATTTTAATATTTCCAAGATTAATAGTCTGTTTTGAATGTGACACTTCAGTTCATCACTTATTTAATTTTTTCGCGTCCACCGCTTTATGCAGATGACAGATAATGTTTCCATGACAATTCAAGAATACTTAAAATTTTGACAAAATAAATATTGCATTTTTAACCAAATATTTTTGTTTAATAATAAAAACTAAATCCATCAATTCTAAACTTAAAAAGATTGAAAAAATAACGGCATTTGAAATCATCCACTTTTTTATTTTTTACCTAATATGTGCTACCTATTGTCGTATTGATGAAACAAACTTGAAGTTGAAAAACTCACTACTCGACTTTAAATTCCACAAATCTTTTCTAAATATTAACCGAGTGGAAAATTGGACGAACAAGCAGGATGGAAACTATTACTAAACGATAAAGTACAACATTTTTAACGATTCGGGCTAAAAAAACATTGGAAATGAGTAATAAAACCGACCGTCTGCCACTCCTAAGTGGCAGAATTAACTTAGGAGTGGCTTAAAAAGGACGTATTTTTCTTTCTTCTGTTTTTGGCTTGTAACTCAAAAACTACGCACTTTATGAGAAAAGTGTTTCTAAACAAAAATAAACTGTATCAAATTTTCTAAAAATTATATCTCTTATATTTTTTTCTGCGGATTGGCGTTTTAGGTGCTAGGCGGCGTTGAAGTTTAAAATTCCAAAATCGCTCAAAAACAAATTTAGGTTAGTTTAGGAGACTATAAAGGTTTCACAACTGTAGAATTCATTTCAAGAAGGTAGCATAGATGTCAGAACATCCAAGTAAATAATATAACGTGGTTGGAAAGTTATGTCTTTAATAGTATATCTAGAATCTAGAGCTATTAATTCGCCCTCGAGCAGATCGATTTCAATCAAAGACTAATAAGAGGTGCATGAGGTGAACATGATTATCCACAAAAGGCTGAAGTCTTTGCAAAATATACGCAGAAACGTTCTATTATACGTAAGCAGGCATAATCTCAAAAATTGTTACCTTTTTATAAGAAAAAATAAGATGAGGACGAAAACGAACGAAGGAGAAAATTAAAAATTCCATTTTGTCTAATTATAACTTTAATACATATAAATTTGTTAGTTGAAACTTTGGAAGTTTAGAGAAAAGTTAAGTAAAGCAATAGTTGATACGATCGAACATTCTTCTTCCCGAAATGAAACTGCTAGGCTGTAAATTCACTAGGTATAAAAGAAGGATTTGATTTTTCTTAGCTCACGTATTTTCTGACAGTATTTTCCTGTCAGTGAAGAACAATCTTTTATTTATTATAGACTTTATCCCTTTTCAAATATTTTTAGGCATATTTCGAGGCCAATTTGTTCTAAAATCCTCCCACTTATGTGTATAGAGTTTTAATTGCCAATTTAAATTTGTTAATATTTATTTAAGAGAACGATTTTAAATGTTAATTAAAATAACTTTAGGTACTACGTAAGGTTGTTTTATATCCAAAGTTTAACAGTTCAATATAAATCTAATTTATCCTTGTTGTAAATTGAGATGGTCTAAGAAAATGAACTAACATCAAGTTTGTTCAACCACGTTACAAGTTTTCGTCTCTAAATTTCTTAACTACTATAACATTCAATTTTGCACTAGCGGTGCATCAAAATTGCAAAGCTGCAAAATTTATAATCAAAATAGAAGAAAACGAGAGTCGCCGTTAAAGCAAAAAACTGTTCTTTAGTTATTAATTATTAAGTTTATATGCGCAATTGAACCGAGAAGGGTGCATAATATTAGTAATTTTTTTGGCTCAAACAAATAATGCACCACGCATAACACGTGTATGTAGAGTAATGAAATTATAGTCTGAAAACTGTCGAGTAGTACCTACATTATCAATATTATCTACTCTTTAATGCTTCACAGCGATTAACATCAAAAAAATGTCATTTTTTTACCTTCGACCTTTCTTAGAACTCAACTAACTGAGGCATTAAGTAATAAAGAATGGAAATTGGAAATTCTTAATGAATTTTTTAATTTCACGTTTACGTATTAGTACGTTGGGTACACCAAAAGCTGCACTTTTTGATTTAGATGTGCCACCTTCTGTGGTCTTAGTTGATGCCAAAAGGTAACTTTCCTGATAGGGAGCTACTTGAAAATCTGCGTAGAACACCATCATAATGGGCATTAAAGAGGGCCCTCATTAGTCGAATACATTTTTTATATCTCAGCTAATAATGGTCCGAATTCGATTCTATTTTTTTCGTTTGAAAGCTCTTGTGAAGGGGAAACTTTTTTGTGCCTTACATTTATCTTTGGTTTTAGATATTTTACAAAGATTTGGAGGTCCACCAAGATCTATAACTTTGATTTATGATTACTTCATCATGTACCAAGAAAGTAGAAAAAGTCATATCGAAATCGGACTATTAGTAGCCGAAATACAAAATAGTTATTCGACTAATGAGAGTCATCTTTAATGACCGTTATGATGGTGTTTTACACAAATTTTCAAGTGGCTCCTTATCTGGAGAGTTACCTTTTGGCATCAACTATGACCAGCGAAAGTGGCATATTCCAATCAAAAAGTGAGCTTTCTTTACAAATCACAGAATGAAACTTTTGCAAAAATTCGACCTTTCCTCTAAAAATGGCTAATGTAGCCATAATATAGCACGATATTTCAGCTCTAATGACCGCTTTGGTCTTAGTGTATTTAATGCATTCATTAATAATGCTTTTTGGGGGTCGCGACCACTAGACAAATTTGAGCTAAGGATTAGACGCGAAACTCGACGTATACCCACTGCAAATTTACTGTAGGGTTATCTAGTCGCCGCGACCCCCAAAAAGCATTACCCGCTTCCCTTGGGATAAGCGACTCCCAGACTGAAAAATGCTACTCCAAATAATAGCAATAACTCAATCGAATCAAACCTCAAAACCATATTCGTAGAAGAAGTCATAGAGGAAGAGGTTTATAATGTGGTAATGGGCCTTAAAAATAAATGAGTGCCGGGGACCGGGGATGACGAATTTCCGGTTAGAATAATTAAGCTAGTGGTGCAACCGTTTTTACCCCATTTGATGTATTATACAGGGAGTGCATTGTACATACTAAGTGGGTACACCCGAAAATTGCAGTTCAACTTACAACTCATCGAAATAACCAACTTTCGTTGATTGCAATTTCTTATTTAGAGCTCCAGTTCTTAGTTATTCAACTTCTTAGATTTTTCTAACAATCGTCATAACTTCCTTATTGAAAAGACCATTGAGAAAAATCAAAGGTTTTCCGAATTACCATTTGTTTCTCTAAAACATTTCTATTTGCAACTATTTCGAAATTTTTGCAACAACAAAATGGCGGTCGATCAAAAATTTAAAACGAACAAAAGTTGCTAATTTCGATGAGTTGTAACTGTCATTTTCGGGTGTACCCACTTAGTATTTAAACCCTGTATATCGTAATAAACAATTCGTTACAAGACGCAGTTTTCCCTGAGAATCTTAAAGTGGCTTGTAGAACGCTGGTGTATAAAAATGGTGGTAAGTTAAAAATTTTTCCAAACAATTGTGTGTGAAAGAGTGAAGAGCTTTTTTAATAGTTGTAGACTATTAAAGAAAACCCAGCATCGTTTTCTTAGAAAGTCAACTGACACGGTTCTAGCCGAGTGCATAGGTACTACAAACAGTTCTCTCGTGTCTGAAGCAAAACAAGGAGTAATCAATTCGCAATTTAAATTAATTTTATGTGGCATGCTTCAAGGAAGTGTGATAGGACCGTTGCTCCTTATAATTTACATAATGACACAATCGCTTTATAATAATCCAGTGCATTTTCGAAAATTCTGTACGTGTGACCTAAAAGTTTTAGGCACTGTCATTTTTAATTTTTTTATCTGATCGAGGGTTGGTCGGAGACCTTAACTCTGATATTGATTTCGCCGCCATCTTGAGAAGAAAACTGCAAACGCTGCGAGACGAGCCGTGCTCGATTTAATGTTTTCAAAGTTCCGCTGATAATATGGGCAGCGCAACTTTGAGCTGGGATTGGTCGGTAACCAATGGACCAATTAGATTAATTTGTATATCAAATTACGCATAATTGAGTTTTCTTTAATAAACAGTATATTCATCAAGGACTGCAAAGCACTATAAGAAAACGACTCACAAAAAAACCCCGAAGGGAAAATTTTCAACTTTGAACTTGAAGAACTTTTTTCTTGTCATCGGAGCGCTTACTGTGACATAAATGCATTTGAAGTAAATATAGTAACGAGTCCAACGACTCCAAAACCGTTGAGTTGCAATAGACAGAACGCGAGATATGGACCACAACGCATTTTCCAAGATGGCGGCGAAAGGGCTAATTTTGGGCAAAATCAGAGTTAAGGTCTCCGACCAACCCTCTATCGAATAAAAAATGACAGTGCCTAAAACTTTTAGACCGATTCGTAAATGCACTGGACTATTAGTAGTTTTTCTTTGACGGCGTCACGCGTCACTTACACGTACACTCGTACACGCAGCCACAGACAGGCCGACATTTTCTAAGAGCTTTATCTTTTTAGCGTTTTGGATTCAGGGGGGCCCGTAACGTCGAGAAATTAAATAAACCTTTTTTTTCGATCTCATTATTATTACAAAGTAATAAGCGAAAAAGTAAAATTCTAATGAGAATATTCTCGCACTAAAATTGCCTAACCGTGCAATTTTATTGAAAGGAAAACTAGCCGTTTGTTAATAATTTAGGTAAAAAACAGAAACGAAAGAAACGGATTTCCGTATGTTAAGCACCTCAATCGCTCTGCGCAATTTGTCTCCATTATTCATAGAATTTTTACAACCAAAATTGATGTAAATTTTCATTTTATTTCTAAGAGGTTTTGTTTTATGCACAATGCACTTGTGGAAAATTAGAATGAGTTATGTACCTTGAAGCTATTTTCTTGAGAAACAATAGCACCTAAATGAAAAATTTAAATTACGGGTCTTTATTCTGTTTTTGAAATAAGAAAGCAAATTGGCAGAAAATATGAAAAAATTTATTGTTTTTAATTTCTTCAAATAAATGTAGGTAGCAAAAAATGTAAAATATGAGCAGCCTCGTGAGATGATGAGTCGTTATCATCTTATCATTAATTCGTGGACAATAATTCTTTTATTCTTATGGACATCTAATATTTTATGCGGAGCTATTAACACTCTCTGAAAAGCAAACGAAAGCATAAAATTTTATCAATCCTCATCTCCAATTGAAAGATATTTCCATGATGAATCCACACTTTCGCCCAATGACCCCATTAATATATTACTACTAGTATATTAATTGAATTGGCTGCGTGAAGTAAAAAGTAAAAAAAAAGAACCTAAGCAAAGAAAAATGAACAAGTACAAAAAGTTGGAGGTTAGTTGAAAAGTGAATATCGAATTTTTCAGTTTTTGCAATTTTCTAGAAAATGAATTTAATCTATGTTCTATCTCGTAGGATAAGCAAACTTAAATCGCCTCGTGTAAAAATATTTTAGACTTCACAGATGTAATAATTAAGCACGGGCATCCAAAGCCCGGCTTAGGTGATCTGCAATGTACAAATCCGAAAAGTTATGATTTGCTTCTCTCAGCGTAACCTTCTAGTCAAAAAATCGTTTCATTACAGAAGGCCAGTTACTCAAAAATTTATTCAATAGATTTGAAATTTTTAATCGACAGTTGTTAATTCAAATTTATTTCATTATTCCCAAAAGAGAAATTCGTTTTAACTGTATTTCCAAAGCCTACTTAACGTGCAAAAATCAGAACGACTTTAAAATTAGTTTCAACTCAAGCGAAAATGGGGCGCGTACTATACAGAGTGTCTGTAAAAACACCTTATTGTGCTAAAAGTTTTGTTCACTTTGAAGAACTGTACCTTTGTAATGATGCACTTTTGCATTAGATCGGTCTAATAATCTCTCACTAGTTTAAGCTAACACATCGCCAGGTGTTTTACATACACCGTATATTAATTTAAAAAAAAAAGTTTTTAGTTAGAAAAGCATATTATGGTCCAATTTTAATAATAGTCAAGACACGTATAAATAATAACCATAGTCCAGTCATTATAAACATTTGAAAATGCAAGTGAACCGAGAAAGCTGATTTTTGGATATGTTGTAGAGGGGGCTCAAAAAAGCTTAACTTCAAATTTTCCACCAAGATTTCTTATAAGCTTTCGCCGCCATCTTGAAAAAGGGTCAAATTTGTTTTTTTCTCCATAACTCGGCTCTACTTCACGATACGAAAATTGTGCTCATGTACTTTTTTGTTGCTTTTTTACGCTCTACAATTAAGGTTATATAAATTTTTTACCTACCGTTGATCGTTGTTGAGATATCGAGCGCGTAAGTGAAAAATTGAGAGATCGAGATTTGTTTTTATCAGTTTTATTCTTTCTGGGGATAGAAAGATAGTATTGGAGATAGAGAAAAAATGTATGGAAGCTTTTTAATAGTAAATTTAATAAGCTACGGTTTTTATCTAAACCATTTCTTTGATATCATTAATAGTACCTGAGATATAGGCGAAAAACTAAAAAAGTGTATTTTTTTTCCAAGATAGCGGTCCAAGCGCAATAGTTATCGATTGAGCATTGTTTATCCGGAAGCCATAATGAGCTTCTATACCAAAATCTAGATTTTTACCGGTTAATGTTTTTATTTTTTCTAATTTGACCGGAGTACAAGCTAATATTATGAAATCGAAACTTCGCGCGAACTTGCTGACTTTGCGGCGTGTTACGAGACGTAATTTTTGCCTAAAAAAATAAACAAAACACATTGTAGGTATTAAGATACTCTACAAGTTTGATTTCAAACACTTTTTCGATATCTATCACCAGAAAGAAGAAAACTGAAAAGACAAATCTCGATCTCTCAATTTTTCACTTTCGCGCTCGATATCTCAACAACGATCAACGGTAGGTGAAAAAATCATATAACCTTAATTGTAGAGCGTAAAAAAGAAACAAAAAAGTACATGAGCACAATTTTCGTATCGTAAAGTAAAGCCGAGTTATAGAGAAAAAAATATAAAAATAAAAAAATTTGACCCTTTTTTCAAGATGGCGGCGAAAGCTCATAGGAAATCTTGGTCAAAAATTTGAAGTTAAGCTTTTTTGAGCCCCCTTTACAACATATCCAAAAGTCAGCTTTCTCGGTTCACTTGCATTTATATATCTCTTTTTCCGACGTAAATGACTGGACTACTACTACTTTTCATAAATGCCATAATTTAGAAAAATACATAGAGCTTGTCAATCACATGTTCGAACGGTATGTAAAGGTAATAAAAAATCTCGTGAATTGTGCCCTTGAAAATCAGTTATTAGAGAAAATTCACGCAATTGCGTAAAACGAAATTATTAGAAACGTAATTCTTGTTGAAAAACGATTTAATTTCCGCGCAATTCACGAGATTTTTCATTACCTTTACGTTATACCTACTAACTAAAACATAATCATGGCGTACTTGCTTATAAGTAATAATAACTAATTCAACTAACCTTCGAGATTTTCTTTTTTTGTATCCAATACGCTTGAACATGACAAATCCTCCGGCTTGTGTTTCCAAGTTTGACTTCTTAATTCCTTTACTGCACCACGGCAAACAAAACGATTAAACTAATAATCCAAAACTACCGAGTACAAAATGCAAATTACAAACACTAAACTAACATTTTAAAATAACTCAAGCTACAGCTTTTTGAAAACAGGTGCTTTATCGCAGGGCCGACGTAAACTTCTACTGATAACCAAATTGTATTGTATTGTAGTATATTTATAAGTTAAATAAAAGATGTTAACCTTGTAAAATTGAATTTTATATTACTGATATATAAATGAAAATATTGAAAAATTTTATATTAAAGAAATGTAATTAAACGAATTTTAAACAGCCCAAAATTTTACAGTGGGTTCAGCTGGAGTGAAAATTGTATGTAAGGAAACCAATGAAATAACACGAATAGTTAATGATATACTAAATTGGAAAATAAAATATTTTAAAATAGGTATACGTAGCGATGACTGATAGATAAAAAACTGCACTCCTATTTTCAAAATGACTATCAACTATCAACATTGAACAACCGTAAATCCGTTTAGTTATAATAGCATTACTCGCTCTCGTTATCACATGAATAATACTTGTATAGGCAACTCTCGCGATAAATACATCTTGCAGACAGTTCAGTCGAATTTAAAACTATTACATAAATGTACTAGGTACGTACTATTAAGGCGTTTTTCATTATGAGCGAACTTAATACTAATTTAATAGTTGTTGGTTGCTGAAATAAATTTTTTCAAACGTTGAATAATCAAGTAAATCCAATAAAATCCAAGTAAAGCTAAAACCAATTACTCCAAATCCTCTCTAAAAGCTTTGAAAACGGCGTGTTAATGGAAGTATTTTCTTCAGTTTTAACAAGTAGGTAAACCACACACGGTGCATAGCAAAAGTTTACTCTTTTTGATATCTATGGCGTGTTTCGCTGTTTCGGTCCAAATTGTTTATTTATAGGTATAGGGAGCAGCCACAGCGTAGCCGGATGTAATACACCGACAGGCAAAAAAACGGCCTTAAAATTCATTATTTTAAATAGAAATTGGTATTTTATATTTAAATAGAGAACTAAAGTTCTCATTCTGTACAAAAATGCCACCAGTTTTGATTTTAACTAGCCAAATTCATTGAATGAGTTAAATTCGCGAAGATCTGCCACAGGACCGCAATTGTTAGGTACCTAGGCATCGTAGATCACGTCTTAAATTTGCGCGATTATAAGAAAATTGAACTCTGCGACAATTGAGTAAAGTTCTCTTCACCGATAAGTCTCGCTTTTGTCTACGATCACTTTATGGTAGAGAAAGGATGTGGAGGAGACGAAACAAACGATATGCGGAATGTACCATCTTGGGGATCATTTAACGGAGGTTCTGTGGCGTGGGGAGGTATTTTCATACCGACCTCAAATTTGTCGCAAATGGTGCATTAAATGCCCATAGATATGTAACAGAAGTCCTTCAAGAAGCTGTTGTCTCATAACGCCAGAACACACATTGCAAGAGTTGACTTGAGAGAAGACTTATTTGGCCAGCACGCTGCCCGGATCTTAATCCAACTGAACATCTTTGGGATCAACTTAAGAGACGTATTCGTCGTCATCCAGCCATATTAGAGACACTTCTAGAACTACAATTGGCCCTTCAAGAAGAATTTGAAGCATTTCTTCAAATTTGATTAACAAATTTGATCAACTCTCTGCCAGGGCAGTTTAACGATTTAATTCGGGCTCGAGGAGGGCATACGCGCTATTAACAAGTTGCAGAATAGTAATTAAAAACAAAAACTTGTAGTTCCTTTTTAGAATAATTAGAATATAAAATTTTTACTGAATATGTTCCTTTTTTGAAAATAAATTTTTTGGCGTTTACTTGTTCTTTTGTTGACTATTTTGTGCATTCATATCAAAAACGAATAGTTCTTCAACTTAAAACCCATTTCTAGTTGATTTAGAAACTTTTGAGGTATTTTCATAACACATTTCATGGTGGCCGTTTTTTCCTATTTTCCAAGGTACAACTGCAATAATTTTAATAAAAAAGAGACAAAATTAATTAATTACAATCATTTCTAAAATTTTATAATGAAATAATAAATGTTGGTGTAGTGGTAGGTATGCCTTTTTAGCTTTTTTTTAAATGATTTTGATCTCACAATGTTAGCCTAAGCTTACCTTATCTGTGTAATCGGTAGCCTCACCTTCAGTGAAAGCACTGAATGATTTTCTTATATTACACTAATGACTAATGACCTGCATGTTAAATAATGTATACGATTCATTTGGTTCATGGGTACGTTTGGTATTTAAATTTCTTCTAAAATGCACGTCTGATAAGTGCCACATTTTTATTTATTCATTTCGAAATCTTTTTTCTTATTTATAAAAATAATGTATGTATTGAGGAATAAGAAGAAACATTCCGAAACGTCAAAGTGGGCAAATTAAAAAACCCATGAACCAAAACAAATTATTAATTATTATAAATAAAATAAGTTTGGTAAGGAAGAAACAAAATTAAAATGCTAAATATTGTTTCTAATCCAAAACATGGTAATACCTGGCAACATAAACTGCAGCTCTATAAAAAGATTGCATTGCACTCTTCAGAAAATTAACCATTAACTCTCCATCCATAACCAATAATCAGGTAATAGTCACAAATGAATAAATTTTAGATGTCGAGTTAATTCAAAAAATTTCAACTAATAGACGAAAAGTATGCAACCAGTATTCTCTCTTTTTTGGCTTTGAGCCAAATTCAATCACATGTCATTCAACCGTTCAACACAAATACGAAAGCTGTTACACGACATTCTTCAAGTTTTCAATTTTAAATATTAATATTTTAAATGCAAATTGAAAACTGAAAAAAAAATTTTTACGGAATATTTTGAAAAAAAGCCCTATATTAAAACTAAACGACTTAAATTTTAATTTATTTGTAAATACATTAACATAATACATAATAAAAACAATACATTTATATGCAACTTTCTTGTATACGATTTGAAGTCGTAACAACTTCGGGGCCTCTGTATTTATGGTTGAGAGTTTGCGAACCATGTAATCCAGAGATGGGCGATCGTATAGGTCGCTGCAAACTCCGATAAACCTATTTAAAAGTTGGCTAATTTAAGGACCAAGTTGGTTTAATTTTAAAACTTACGGTTTGATTAGGTATGTGAGTTTCTTTGGCAACATGTTTAAAATTATATTCACGTTCTTCGTCGTTTTCTTCTTCTTCTTTCGAACCTGGAGGAAAATAAACTTTTGTACATCCTAATCCAGTTCTTCTTTCTATAATTTTTTTTAAATAAAAAACAAGTTTTTAAAATTGTAAGGAGTGCTAACCGTATTGATTTCTTATAATGTCGGGATCGGTGACTTCTATGGATGTGCCATTTCTGATCGATTCCGTGAGAGCGGTATCCGGAGTCGCGGGACTCCGGATACCTGTGACGGAGCCGTCAATTATGAGGTCGTCGGCGGCTATCACCGCTTCCATAGGGACGTGCTTTGTGGCGCCTCCCGTTTGGTGGCAATGCTTAGCGTAATGCTTTCTGCACAAAGCCGCCAAAACTAAACAAATACTAGCGATAAAGATGCCCGTCGCTCCCAAAAGACCCAAAAGCAACGGATTTATCGACATCGTTGCAGAAGTTCCTACGAGAAAATCAAATTACGCATTAAAAAATGTATATATATAAACGGTTTGGGGAAAATTTTACCCTTCGCCAATTATGTGTACGTGCTCTCGTTGTTTATTTAATAAAATTGATAGCACTTTATTCTTTCATTCAATACTTTTATAAAAGTGTAACGGTAATAAAATAAAAGTTAGATGAACTAGAAAGTGTATGTTTTCTCGGATTAAAGGGGCAATTGAGCACGTTTCCAAATCGAATAAAGTAAAACGGCAAAAAAATAAGTAAAACCGCAACGTGGCGCAGGATCCCAGCCTCGATTATATTAATCAACATTCATTATCGCTGCGCCTTATGCCGGCTCTACGGCCTCGTCCCTTGATATCCCACTTTATTCTCATTTCTGCGTATCGCGACCGTCTCTCAGTGTCGTTCTTCATTTCCATATTTTATTCAGACTCATGTTTAATTCATTTTTGTCGTCGTCTTTGGTTTTTGAGTCTTTTCTTGCCAATTTCTAACGTTACAAGTGGGCTTAGGGCTATTCGCTCGGGATTGTCCGATACAAGGTCTTGTTTAGCTTTTAGTCTGTTAGCCAGTATCTCAAACCATGCACTGAATTTCAATGTTGCGAAGCTACGCTCGGGGTATTTACGTGAAAAAAGAAACACGACGTTCTAACACATTGACCACCAGCCAACATCTTTACCTCATATCGAACTCGGGTCACATGCAAATTTACTGGAAAACTACCGTATACGCGAGTTCCCCAGGGATGTACATTTTATTTGACTTCATATCTTTTTAAAAACGCCTTTATAAATCGTTATTGCATCCCTCACTTTTTGAAATTTTAAAGTAAAATGCTTTTTAATATTACCTGTATATTTTGCCACTCCTTTGAATGTTATTGCGTCTATGACGGTCGGGTCGCTTCTTCCTTTTGCGTTAACGGCGTATAGTAAAATTTTGTAACTAACGCCCGGTTCTAATCCTTCCGCGCTAAACGTCGGCGGAGTCTTGTACGTCGTCGAATTATATCTCAATTCTAACGAGGGCAATTCTAAAATTTCCATGAGAAAACTCTGAGGCAATCCGCCGTCGAAACTTTCGATGCACTCGACTTGAATGGAATCGGAAGTTTGGTTCATCACGGTACAATTTAACAGAGGAAATGGCCGTCCTGAAATATAGAGTAAACAATAAAACGGTAAGTATACACAAATTTTGTTACGTTGTAAATTATAAATATTACGTAGAATGTAAATTTTGATTAATTTAATGTACGTTTTTGTGGTTGTTACGCACGAATAAATTTAATAATGAAATAGAAATTTTAGTAATCGTTTAAACCAAAAGTTTCGTTTACTTTACCAATAATAACTTTTGCCAAAATATGAACGAGAACGAATTTTGATTATATTATTAAATTTATTTCAGTTAAAACTATAGTTATAATAACATCAATTAGGCTTTTATATTTTCAAAGTGTCTGTTTCTATTCACATTATGGTTAAATAATTTTAATCTTCCGTTTGCTTATATTACAAATCTCCATTTATATTAGGTAAAACCCTAAATTTAGTAAATTTTAATTAAAGAAAAGCGTCACTAGCGCTTTAAGGCTATACAAAAATTTAAAAAAAATTTGGGAGCCTTAAATCGATTTATATTAGCGCGTCCCAATATGATTCAGACGGATTGGTATTTGATGCATCATACACTTCCATTAAGCAAAATTTCCTTCGCTAAAATATTTTAAGTGGTGTCATAAAGAAATAAAAAAACGGCCTAAGTAAAAGTAGGTACCTATACATGGTTGTCAAACACTTATTACGCCCGGTTTAAAATGAAAATCAATAGAAAAAATATTTTTAGAATAAATAATATCTTTATGAACATGAAGATGTTCTAGTGTAGTGCAAAGCCGCATCAAAGCCGTTTAGTAATGATTTCAGTTTTCACCTCGTGATTAAAAATACCAAAAGGGATACCAAAATTCGATGGTCGTCTAAATGTCGTCCGGTACGGGATAGCTCAAAAATCCAAGAAACTTTACCTTTTTTCAGTTTCTGTCAATTTTGACCCAGAAGGACTAATTTTTCGGCAAAAAAAGTTTCATACTTTCTAAAAGTAGACTAAATTTTCTACAATTTGTGACTAGAATGGTCTCTCTGGACTTAAAGGGGTCCGAGATGCAAGGGTACAAAAGTTTGCAAATCAGGAGGCTCGCCAAGGGCCAAAACTTGGATTTAATACTTATACTATACTAAGATACCTGGCTGCCATTAGATCTACAGAGACCATAACGACCTCAAATGGTATAAAAGTGTCTTTGCCGAAAAATTAGTCCTTTTGGGTCAAAATTGACAAAAACTGGAAAACGGTAAATTATTTCGCGTTTCTACCTAACAACATCAAAATTTACAATATGTACAGGAAGAGTTTGAATCTAGTTGTACAAGGAATTCAAGAAAACTGTTTAAATAAGATTCAGCATTCAGGGCAGGGTCCTCTAACATCTACCATAAAAATGTCTTAAAATATACTGATTCTTCTGTTTCAGGGAGACATATATAATCTAACATTGTTACGATAAGTAAAGCACTACATTTTCTAATTCAGGAATTCAGGCAAATTGAGAAGGTCATAGTTCTAAATTAACAAAATTGAAGTATTGAAAATTAGAAACTCAAATCAGATAAATATTTAATCTGGCATTTAACAAACAAATAGGAATAATAAATTAATGTTAAAATGTATCGAGTGTTTAATTGAAACCCTTGTCAAGTGGGCACATGTCAAAATGAAAATAAGAACACTCGAGAAGCTTTTATTAATAATTATTCGTCTGCTTAAAAACGTTAAAATATCCCAAAAATAGTTTATTTTATGAACGGTTCCGATTAAAAAAACGAGAGATGAGACTTCGCAATTTTAAATGTAAAACATTGCAGTTGTAGAGCCTTTATTTAAAAAAATTTCACTGAACATGAGTTTTTTACTTTTCAAAGAAATTTGCATAATACCTATCGATTTTTAATGGACGCCTGCATTTTAAAAGTTTTCCCATAAATCGCGATTTTCTAGAGAAGGGATAAATTTGCGCTTGGCTTTCTTAAATACTTCTAGACGGAAAACCAGTTGCATCATAAAATATATTTTATAATAAGAAATCGGGTATTGTGTTCAACATAAAAAAGTCAGGTTATGTATTTCATAAATAAAACACCCTGTATAAGTAAATTTGTTGTAACATGGGTATTGTAAATAACAGCTTTTCCCCACATGATTTTTTTCTGATTTTTAATTATAATATAAAACTTGTATAGCGACTTCTACTGTAAGCTGCCCAAATCATCAAAGCTGTGAAAGTCGCTGTCTTTATTTACTTACACTTGTAACTAACTCATTCTACAATTCTAATACATGTCGATGCACCCAATTTTTTTTCCAATCGCTTGAGGCTATTTTAGCAAGTTCCGTCTAGGTTAGTTTTTGTACGTCATCCAATTTACGAGCGCGAGCTAGAAAATTTTGCTCTATTGTGGCACATATAAATGCTATTGGATTTAAATCCGGATGAATGGCGGAAATATAAGCAAGCTAAGCACTCTACGTCCGTATTGCTATAATAAATTTAAATGTTTTTAACGTATCCGCTTGTTTTTTTATTAAATCCTATAAGCGCGATTTAAACACGTGAGTGTCAAATGGTATATTTTTAGTGATAACCATTCTATGATGACTGCTTTTGTAGAAGTGTAAGTTGGAGCTGAATTAAGGAAAGTGGATTTTATCTGTAACAAGAATTACCGACAGTAGATCTCCTAATGTTTGTTATTCATGCCATCATAGTCACAGCGCTATAATAGGTCTCTGATTTAAAAATGGGTAGCGCATTATTTGTATAAATTTTGTTTTCTTTAGCCGAAACCTTAATCAGCCTTTGTCTTTTGGAAAAAATGAATATAAGCCATTTAGAACTGGATCATTTAGGGAAGGGGAGCTAGCTTTCTGCAATTAGATCATTTAATTGGACCCATTGTACTTCCTCCAAGTGGCCTCCCTGTGCCCAATAGTTCTCGAACCATCTTACTTGTAGGATGAGCTCCACACTTCTAGCAGCAGGGGTAGTGCTTATTATTCTGGCCATGTCGAGCCAGAAGTTCCCCAACACGGATCTTCTTATAGGTGTTAGGGCTGGACAGTAACAGACATGCTCAACCAAGCCCAGTGTGTGAAAATGTTTGTGTAGCCGAGTGTCCCGTGAGTGTCCCTGCAATTGTTTGTAGATTAGTTCGGGACAGATGAAGACAATATTTGCCAAGTTTTTTAAAAAGAAGCCGGTATAGTTCCTTTGCGTTGGCAACAGCTTACGTCTCTTGTCCATCTTTCAGTGTGAAGTTAATGGGTGATATTTTAAGAAGGATATTAACAGTAGTTACGACTGGTTTGATGTGTAGTTCAGGACTACATGGAAGGCTGTTGAACCTTTTTTTGCCAGTTCGCTTCTTTTATCCTTACATCCTTACCCTCATTTCCTTGATGTACTTTGGCCCAACGGAGTATAAGAACATTGTTTTTGGATATTATCTGATTCATCAGCTTTACGCACTCCAACAGAAGACCATAGACTTACAAGGCAGCTTTACTGTCCGTCAATAGTAGCGGTAAGCAAGCAAGCTCAGGTGAGTGCAAACCTGCACCAGATCCCTTTTGACATTTAGATCCATCGGTAAAGACAGTTATTCCTGCTTCGATGTTCTCAGTTGAATCCATAAGAGTGTGGAGACTTTCCATATCTATACGACAGGGCTCCGCTGACTTCTAAAAGACTTTAGTCATTTATTCCGAGAGCACTTAGAGTTTACACCCTAGTATTTTCTATTCTTTAAAATTTAAAGGTCAATTGCCCACTTTTGCTTCATGTTGATTTTTTAAAGTTAGCGAAGTTTTCTGTACGGGATGTAGTGAAACTAGATTGGTCTTTATTTACCATCGTTTCGTAGTCGTCTTGCTCACAATGAGTTCCACATTTCTTGAAGAAATTTGGAAGACCTTGCTTAGTTTTCTTTTTACGCCCTTTACATTTTTAAATAAAAAAAAAACAGTTTGAACTTATGGGTTATGTTGCGTATAGGCTACAATATTAAAAATGCTTTCTTGATAAGAAGATGCATAGTCCCTACCTCGCCAGTTCCCGTTCTTCTTTATTATCGTCATCCGTCATCCGTCAGAACTAAAAGTATACGATTCGACTTGAAAGTCTCTAGATATTACACTTTCAATAATATAAAATGAAATGAGAATGGCTCTGAGCCTATTCAAAACATTTACATTGGTTACCCAGCCGAAAATCTTTTCAACAGATCTTTTCTTCGAAGTTATTAACAAAAAATTTATACATTTAAAAACGTAAACTTTTAGACGTAAAATGAGATAGTTCACAATGTTTTCCAATAAGAAAATGAGGTATTTTACTTAACAAAATAAAGTTATACCTATTATTGCAAGCCCGTGAATTATAATTTATGCACATAAACAGATTTCTCTCTTCAAATTTTTGCACAGCTAGATTTAGATTTAGCATGCCCTCTAGTCAGGCTCATCCTGTAGAGTTCTAAATAAACAACCAATGACATAATCACCGTCACGAGAGTACGGCCAAAAACAAAAAAGAAAAATATATAAAAAAGTGACATAGCAAATCAATTTAAGCTTCCGGCGTTTTTCCGAAATTTTTTTAATAACAATTTTATCGGATTACTTTCGGACATGGTATGAAAAACTTAAAAAAGATCGTTTTAAGAGTTAATTTTTAAAAAATAATTTAAGTTTAAACGTATATAAATTGAAATTAATTTACGTTAAATATATTATACACGTTTTTAAGTTCAAAGGACATTTTAAATAAGCGTTGTAATTCTGTTCACGATTGCGTAAAGTCCAAAGCTCTACGAGGATTTGTCTCTCGATTTGTAAAAACAGAGCACAAGTTTAATTGTGATCGATTAGTTCATTTGTGTCGAGCTCGTCACGCCACAGAAGGTCCCGAACGAATACTAAATAGGTCGTCCTATTTTCCTAATGATTGTCCCCATCTGGTTAGTAACCAGCTAACCAGTGGTTACTTAGCTATATCAATCTACCTATACACTATTAATTTTTATTAAATAAATTTCAATAATAAAATACCTGCAGCGACGATTTGAAACATGCACGGAATACGTTGATATCCAACTTCGTTACTACCCCAACACGATAGCGTACCATATTCCATATCCGATACAGGTGTGTAGCTTAAATTTGAAGTTGTGAGTTCGCTGGTAAATCTATTTGCAGGAACTTCGGTCAAATCCCCCGAGTTGTTAAAAGTCCAATGGAAGGTCACGATTGCGGGGTTTGCGTCAACTTGGCACTTTAACATTACGGTCTCTTGTTTTAAAGCACCGTACAATTCTTCTCGGTCTTGTACACATATGGGGGCATCTGCGTAATAAAAGAATATTGTTAAAGTCGAGTCGTAATTGGATAAAATACACACGCTTAAAAAATACCATTTGCACCACAATTTGGTGAGAATGTAAATAAATTTCCCCTTGTTTTTATAATTAGAGCACACTCTAACCAATTAAAGCTTTACATATAGGAATACTAAAATAACAACATATGCATTTTTACAGACTCATTAATGCACGAAGTATCGATATACTATTTACTATGTCGTAGTCACATAGTGAAATACAGATTTTTAGAAAAAGTCTAGGCATTTCGTGAGGTGCGTCGAGATAGTGAAATAACCTCTACTAAAATACTGAGTGTTTAAGATTTTTAGTCATTTTAAGAAATGCAAACGCCAAACAAGTAATTTATTATCGCTCTCAGCAGGTTAGATCAGGGGTCACAGAGATTTTTGAGAAACGGTATAACTAAGTATCTCTATAAAAAATATCAAAAACAAATTTCCAAACACAAAGACACTTGAGGGTAAACTTTCAAATTTTCATTTCATTTACTTGATTTTAGCCCATTTTTTGTTTTTGCATTTTATCAGTTGGGGAGTGATAGCATTCGAAACGTGCATTTTTTTGCTAAAGTCAACATGAAATCAAGAAACAAAGTTTGTTTACCATCACAATGGACGAATATGTAACTGTTACTGTTACTTTAAAAGGACGTATTTTCAGTTTACGATAAATCAAGACTCAACCCTAAATTACTTACAACTCATAACCTCCTAAGTTTACAAAACAATTTAAATACGGATTCGGGATCCATTCTAAACGACTTCCGTAGTAAACACCAGGGAGCAGACAGTTTAAATATTTTTCTTCTTCTACGAGTTTAAGATTAGTTTAAAACAAAAACTCGTGATGTATTGACAAAAAGCTCCAAAAATTGCTACTTTGATGATTAACAAATTAAAAAACTTTTCAGTCTAATTTCTTTTCTACCACTACATTAATTTAATACCACGTCAGTTTTTCTAATTTGACAGAAATTTAGTACGTTAAAGCCACATATCGCAATTTATTGATGTAGACAAGGTAAACTTTTTTATTAAAAACTTATTATTTTTCCATCAAACCAAAAAGTAATAATCTAATTTGCCCTAGAACCTTCTTCGTACAAATTGCTAATCCAACTCCATTTTAAATAAGAAAAGTAGTGTGTCGCAACAAATGTAAAGCCGCTTTATACGGATGAAGAGTCTTTTTGTAAAGTACAAACTGGGAAACGACTTAGGAAGGAAATTGTTAATTATGAAAAACTTTTTCAGTAAAACCACAGCAATTAATAATTTCTGCACTTTTTAAACTAAATTAATAATTTAATTTTCTCTACAATGCACAACTTCAATTTGTAATTTATTTTTACTCTGTGGGACTTCCGAGTTTAACAAAAAAGATTGTCTTACAACCCTTTCTACTTATAAAATTAGTTTTACAGTATTAAAGATAGAATAAGTTGTGCTAAGGGGCGTATACATATAGCAAGTTATGACGAACGAAAGGTAATAACTAATTCGGGCAAGTTCATTAGACGTTTAGGGTATAATTTCGCCTTACAGTCCTTGCAAATTATTTTATCAAAAAATTTACTTAGTCAATTTTTTTCTTCATGGCAGGTGTTGAAGTAGCTCACAAGATACGTGTACCAAAGGGGTCGGAGCAAGCTTCAATTCGTCTATTACAGGTATGCAAATCTGGGATTGAAGCAAGCTTCAATTCGTCTACTACAGATCTGCAAATCTGAGGTTGGTAATCGATTGAGTTCGCTGTACTTCATCCCCATCCTTGATAGATGGCATTGATAAAGGTCATCACGTGTAACATCTCTATCTGGCGGTGACTAGAAGTCACGTGGTCCAGACAATTTTAAAAGGTACAAAACTGTGACCACGATGGACTCTAGGAACCCTAGACGTTCAATGCTGATCGTGATTCTCTCGCGATATGGATTGCAACGCAATGAATAAAAGTGAGACCTTAGACGATTAATATAAATCTGTGGATCCCGCATCTGTTCGTTGTGGTTTTGCCTGCAGTGAACATCAACCGGAACCCCAAAACAAAGTAAACAATGACACTTCTCCAAAACAATTTTCCCCAACCATTTCCAATATTATCGCTATAGATTTCGTATTGAAGCTGAATCTATGTTGCCATCTGTCTCACCCTACAAGTTCAATATTAATCACGATACTGTATCATAATATTTACTTGGATACTTATACATAAGTAAGGTACCAGAAACAAAGATACAAAACATTAGCAATAAAATGTCAGCCACGAATAAACTGAAAAAACTTTTTAGAAAATTTCCAAATTCGCCTATTTACGACTGTCTGAGATATGAACTAATCTGCTCGTCACTCGAAATAGTCCACCTAAAAAATTAGTCCACTTCGATGGATTTTAACATTTGAACGAATCAGTGAGTCGTGAAATTTCTTTCAATACTAGCAATATCTTTTCTTCACCAAGAATAGTTTCTAATCGAATTCATATCTAACGATTTGTTGATTTTTACGCCAACTTTACAGAGGTTCGCGGTGGTTAGTGTTCTTACCGATTTTAGGCTTTATTTTACACATTACAAAAAAGTGTCTATAGACGTTCTACGTTATAAATTCGTCGCTGACACGTCCCAGACGGCCATTGGACTGCAGAATTTTGCAAAATTATACTATCAGGAAATTTTGTTTGCAATAAAGTAAATGTTTCAGTGGCAGTGTGGCATGTGGCGCCGTCCTGCTAAAACCACATATCACTCACGTCGATATCATCAATAATAGGAAAAAACAATTGCAAACATATCCTAATAACGCAATTCATGGACAGTAACAGCGTTTCAGCCTCATTTTCAATAAAATACGGTCCAATCACTCCTCCAGACTAAAAAACGTATCAAAAAGTAACACAAACGGAATGTAAAGGCTACTCAACAACTACTCTTAGATTTTCTGAAGCCCAAATGCGGAAATTTTGGTTATTAACATAATCATTTAAATGAAAATGAGCTTCGTCTGAAAAGATGACTTTTTTAGAGAAACCATCACCTTGTTCAATGATGAAATTAGCAAATTTTTGACTCACTGCATGGTCAGCTGGCTTCAATTCTTGCACTAACTGAACCTTATAAGGTTTAGAGTCAAATCTTAACGCAAAATTCGCCATGTGATGGTCTTGGATAAGTCCAATTGCTGCGAACGCCGTAGAATTGGATTTTTCTAAACATTTTCGCTTACAGCAGCGTTAGCAGCTCAACCTGGACGAACATGTATTGTTGTTGGCATGCCATGCCCCAAACCACTTGACTTAAATTTAACACCAACTTTTTAATAGCGGTCTCAGAAGGACGATTTTAACCTTCCGGAACCCGCACCTGATCTGACAGATCAGCCGTTGATATATTTCGTTAATGATCGGAAACCAATGAATATTACGGATGCTAATTCACGGTAGCTGTAGCTACTTAATGTGTCATTCTTATGCGTATTTTCGATTTGCTGAGAAGTGTTTAGTCTGGGAGATAAAAGAAAAAGAGATCAGAGAGATACAGTGCGTTTGCGTGGGATTTTTATGAAATATACACTAACGTCTGAAATATGCATTTATATGCACTATAAAATTAAATAATTGAATCTGTTTATGTGTAATTCGTAAAGATATTCAAAATAGTATATTATTCAACACGCGGGTTATGGATATTATTACTCACGAAAATGAGAATTGCGACACGAGCCGAAGGCGAGTGTCGTAATCATTTGAGTGAGTAATAATCATTACCCGCAAGTTGAATACTATACTTTATCCACGACCGTAAAATTTAAAAATTTTTAAAAATTTAAAAATAAAAAAAATCAAGATTAAAATTATATTAGTTTTTGCTTGGCAAGTATTGCATTTGTTTTTTGAATTTGACGTTCAAGGAGTAAGTACCTATACTTATATATAGAGGGCGCTATATTGATGTCATTTATAACAATATTTATTTTTAATAGTATTATGAAAAGTTAATTAGTTGATTTACAATTTACATTGAATATTAATTTATATTTTGTTCGTAGTTATTAAATATTAAAAAAAAGCAGAATAATAAATATGTTTTAATCAAAATTGTATGCAAAAGTAAGTTGACAGAAACTGTCAATTGTCAACACAGTGGGTAATGAAAAAATCCGTGGGTAATGAAAAATCCGTGGGTAATGATGTACATTACTCGTAAAAAAGATCATATGTAATTAACGTATTATTGGACGGTCGTGGATAAAATATTTAGGTGCATACCCGTAAACAAAACATGCATTTGCATATAATTCCGAGCTATTATTTGGAATACTTCTCAAATTGAATGAATTTAAGGGTTTTTACTATTAAAACTTGAAAAAAGACGGAAGTTTTATTTTTTTAAGATAATAGTTATAAAAAAGATTATAAACAAGTTTCGTCGATTATTTTGTTTATTATATTATATTCATTAATATACATAATGATCTGACAGATACGGTGCGTGTACTGATGTAAGAAAAAAAGGTGCGTGTTCCGGAAGGTTAAGAGGGGCCATTCAAATTATCAAAGTCAATAGATGGCAGCACGTGCTATTTCAGCTTATTTTTATTTACCACACCATTATTATTCCGTCGAGCGAATCGATTAATAATACACACCTACTAAATAAGAACTTGGTGCTCTATAGCCTAACGCAATTTTGAGAGGCGTAAATTGTAAAATACGGATGCAATTCACTTATTAAAATTCACGTAATTCAAAAAAAATACAAATATAATTAAACTTTGAGATGGCTAACCTGTACTTTGGATGTTATTTTAGAATACGCAGAGGTGCAAAACTGAAAATTACCAACCCTAAGTGCACAGTGCGATTTAAACACAAGACATTGACAGACAATAGGTGAGATGTTGACTGTCCGCCACAACATAAAAAGTGCAGTGACGCACTCGTCTAAAGTTTGAATGTTATCCATTGTTAACGTTTGCTGGTACGCCACTGCACTGTTTATGTTGTGGCAGAAAGTCAACATCTAACCTATTGTCTGTCAATGTCTTGTGTTTAAGTCACACTGTGCACTTAGGGTTGGTAATTTTCAGTTTTGCACCTCTACGTATTCTAAAATAACATTCAAAGTACAGGTTAGCCATCTCAAAGTTTAATTATATTTGTATTTTTTTTTGAATTACGTGAATTTTAATAAGTGAGTTGCGTCCGTATTTTACCATTTACGCCTCTCAAAATTGCGTTAGGCTATAGAGCACCAAGTTCTTATTTAGTAGGTGTGTATTATTAATCGATTCGCTCGACGGAATAATAATGGTGTGGTAAATAAAAATAAGCTGAAATAGCACGTGCTGCCATCTATTGACTTTGATAATTTGAATGTCCCCTCTTAACGACCGAAAATATCCAAAATGTTACGATACGTAGTTTTCACAGGTCTACTATTTTCGTAGTAAATTTTAATTAGTGAGACCCCAATAATCCAGACCACCCTGTACCTACTACCTACTAGCCTGCCGTGTAAAAAATTTTAATGCCTGCACTTTGTTACGCGTTGTTTATAACAGAAGTTTATATTCAAAGTAAAATAAGTCTAGTCTGTATAAGACACTATAAATTATACTAAATCCACCTATCAATTTCAAAAAACACTGGCGAAACTCAAGCATCTTGCATATAGATAAATAGAAACGATTTATGTACGATAGAAGGTAGATTAACAGGATTAATGTATACCGGACCCACAAAGGCAATTCACGCTATTTATTTGTGCATTTATTGGCAGCCCCTTAAAAGAGGAAAAAAACCTTGATACTTTTAACTTCTTGAGTTAACTATGTAGTCTTTTTTTGCTTTTATATCCTTCCAACGCCTTTCAGTAATAAATCGCTTCAGTCAGTTTCCGTTTGTTGTCTAACATATTCCGAAAAGTATTTTCTAGCGTGGTTACTCCAATTCGATCGAGTTCATTTATTCTATGAGTCGATTTACTTTGAGATAATATAAATGAAAAACTTAATGCAACTAGACGAATATCGTTTGAGTAAAATTAGAATTTGGCTCGAAGTTAATGGTTGGAAACGCAACTTGTTTCGAACCTTTTGTAATTGTGTAATCTTGGTATTTTGGGGGGGATTTGCATTTTACGAGGTCAGATGGTTATTTATTTACACGATGTTTGTTTAACGTATACGCAATTAATAGATTTGAGTGTCCCTCGAGGGGAAGCGAAATTGTAATTTTTTACTAAAAACACCGCATAAATTGTGCCCACGCAGAATAAGAATGGATACCATCGAAATTAATCTTACTTGTATGGGAAGAGAGAAAAATTTTGAATAAAATGTAGCGCGATACAGATACTGTAATTTTACGAACGTCCTAAAATGTGATTTGTAAGCTACGGAGGTTTCCTTTTTATATTTTAAAATTATCGACCCTTTGTATAGAAGTGCAAGGATGAAAGAGCGAAGACTATAGCATGAATTTTATGCATCAAATTTTAATATTTAAAATTTTTTGTTTAGCTTTCCGAGTTACTTTATTTATGCATACATTAAAATTTTCCTTCTTTCCCGATTGGAACGATAAGAAATAATGCAACACAGTTTTAATCTCGACATCTTAAAATGTTAGCATACTTTTCTTCCAGTTTATGTCGTTATACATTTGTTGTGGCGTGTTTAACTTCACGAAATAATAGCAAAGAGATAGTAATGATAATTTGATAATAATATAATGAAGGAAGCAAGTTCCGGAATTTTAGTATTGGTATGTGGCAGTAGTTTGATCGAAATACGAGTCTAGTGGCCGGTCCAAACTCGTACTTCATAGGTAATTGGCAATAACGCAATCGTTAAATTCGATGTAAGTATTAAGATCGGGGAAGTTACAATTTGTCATTTTGCACAACGAAAATCAAAGTGATAGATATTTTCTTTATTACATCGTAGTCTTTTATTAACCAAACATTTTATTTCTTTGTGTGCTCTCTTTCCAAGATACAAAAATTACGTAATTTGTTGGTAAATACACAATAGCTTGGGCTATACGTCTACGTATGGTATACAAAGCAAATTTTTGCACAAAAGAAAGAATTTATTATGTCCCAGTTATCTCCATTCTCTAAAGACCGGCTTTTTTCCACAACAATCAATTAGTTCTTAAAACTAAAGTAATTTGGGATTTCGCCTACTGGAACTGATGTAATTTACTTGCTATTAAACTTTACCATGTAGAATATTAGTTATAAACTTTACATAAGTTTTTAAACCCATTCGAAAATTAACAAACATTATATTAGAACTGTGTTTTTTATAACCCTTTGTTGGAAATATTTTTTTCCCTTAAAATAAAATTCCAATTACAGGACAAAACTGAATTGTTCAATACAGCATTTTTAACTTGCGATTTACAAAATAAAATAACAGGGTAGTTTAGATGTTTCGAAGAAATCAGTTACTACTAACTTGGGTGGGGTGTGTTTCTCACAAACACCTCCTTTTTATCCGGCAATTTTGTATTACAGAAAATGCTAAAAAACTACTCGCTCGTTCTCTAAACGCCAAGTCGCTCTTTAGTTAGCCGTGCACCCGAGAGGCCTTCTTAGAATTTCGCTTAGAGGTCTCTGAATAAAATATACGGCCAAATTGATTCATTTACTTACTGTTGCATTACCTAAGATAAATTTAGATGTTAGATAGAGGTTGACAATCGGTAAAAAATAATAGCTTCTGATGTAGGTAATTGGAAAAAAGTTTTTTACATTGACCCTCTTGGTGTACACGCCCGGATTTTAATTTGGAAATTTATATTTGTATTAAAATTTGAAATGCAAAGTTTTCATATTACCACTATTTACATTTGTCTTTATTTTGTAATTCGGGCACGAAATAGGTAATATGAATATTAATATCCTACAGTATAGCAAGGTTGCTAGTAATAAAAGCAAAAAATCTGATGTGGTCATCTGCATGACTTTCCAAACCTCGTTGTCCATTAAAATGTAGGTACGTTTAATAGCCGTAAATTAAAGAGCAAAACTCGCGAAAGTTTTATAGCGTTTATTTTTTGTAATTAGATAAATATTTCTACCTATTTTATTTAGTTTTGAAGTTATGATAAATTTGGCCATTATTGCTTCAAAAACTTATTTAAGTTCGGCAATTTCGTTGCTGCGTTTAGACGCTGCCGTGTTTACATCAGACATTCATATCTCCCAAAGACTTTAGAATAAATTTCGAAGGACCTCAAATCACAAAACTTCGTCAAAAAATTACAGGGTCCAGTTTGGCCTGATAACCGTTTTTCTGAGCTAAGGGGTCGGAAAGTAAAAGATGTTCTTGATCAGGTTCCTATATTATTTAAACCAGGCAGGTAAAATATAAGAATAGAAATACTATAGAAACCAGACGAATTTGTACAAGAGAAATAATGATCACAATACGGCCGTACGGATCTAGTGAAATCTGACAATCAAAGCTACGGAATGTTAGGACAGTCCGCGGTTGGCTGCCGAATTCGGTGAAGTTAGGCAGACTGTCAGTTAGAAACTAGATTCACGTCAACTGGACTGTAGTGCAAAAAATTTTAGAAAGTATGTAGAGGTCGCTTGCAATATGTGCATTGGAAGCGACTTCTGCAAGACTTTCTAGAGTTTGCTTGCACTTACAGTAAAGTTTTCATTATCTAGTTTCTATCTGACTGTATTTCTGACATTTCTCGCCAAATGTCGTGCGAGAAAACTCTAAAAAGTCTTGCAGAAATCGCTTCCAATGCACGTTTAGAGTATTGCAAGCGACTTCTGCAAGATTTCTTAGATTTCTCTCGCACTTACATCAGTCTAGTTTAAACTATCTAAGTTTATATCTGCCAGTCTGCCTAACTTTACCGAATTCGGCAGTCCGCCGCGGACTGTATAACGAGAAACGAAATAATAGAGAAAGCTATAAAGAATGCTATTACCAATCCCTCAAAACACTAAGGTACTTAAGCTGAATAAGGCCCAGCTAAATACCCACCTTTAAATTTACCGCTTAAAAACACATATTACACGCTAAAATTTGCTATAATAATGTGCCAGGTTTGATAAGAGCTACAAGCGATTGCAACCGACATCAACACGCGTGTTTAGTATTATAACAAAATCTTTGTTAGTAAATTGGGCGAACTTGACTGCGTATAGATGCACTAGAAGTTTATATTTAACTTTTGCTGTCAGTGATATTATCGCTTAAATTTGAAAAAATGAACGTGCTAAGAATTGGAATTGCGAATCAATGGGAGCTACTCTTAGAGTTGTTTCAAGAGGCAAGCTGTCCAAACGAGTTATTGGTAAAAAATTTGGAGCACCGAGTAGAACTCTATGGAATCATAATATTGAAACCAGTATAATATCTTCAAAACGTTTAATACGAAAAACTACGCTGACCGTAAACCAAGAGAAAGATCTTGTACAACTCTTAGAAGCCTTCTGACAGAGTTAAAAATAAAATATAATCCAGAAAAAATATTTAACATGGGCGAAACGGGCTTTAGATTAACAGTTCATCATCAGACTGCCGTTTTAGCTCAAAAAGGTGCTAAACGCTCTCATTTCATCGCAAACAAACATGCTGAAAATGCGAATAAATATTGTCGGCGGTGCTGTTTCAGCTATTATTGGTATCGCTATCCCACCTATGATCATTTTTAAGAGTCATTTTGCCATTTAACACAACCCACAAATTACAACTGATTGACAAATCAGTTTACCGGTCTTTTGAACACCAATGGAACCAGAAACTTCTAAAATAACAAGAGAAAAATCCGCATAGACAGTTTAACAAAACACGCTTCAACATTGTATTGTCAGAAGTGTGGTCAAAACGCATGAGCAACTCTAATAATATAATAAACGGGTTTTAGGTTGTGAGGATGCATCCATTTGATCCGGAAGTTATTCCAGATGCTGCATTCGCTCCATCCATTGTAACAGAGCGCCTATCAAAAGAGAATCAAGCTTCGAACATCGCGGATTTTCTAAACGAATGGGACCACAGGATGACGACATTTCATTAGCACAAGAGGGTAAAACAAAGTTCAAAATGTACCACACCACGCAGCAACACCGTTAGCCATATGGTTTTGCAGAACATGTAAAGAGAGCAGAATGAAGACATGAGACAGCGTTCTAAGTGCGGAAAATGATACCACGAGTTATATCGTGTAAGACTGACTGCAGGAGACAGTGATTTTGCACGTTCTCAACTTTATAAACCTAATATTCGGGCTATACGGCTCGATATTTATGAGAAACTCAGCCAATTTTCTTTCAGTAAATTTTCAACTATTAATACAGTGGAACCTGGGTGGCAAGGAGTTGTAGGGCTTAAAACACATATAATGAGGGTTACTCTCCGTACCATGCAGACAATGGATGTATTGGATAAATATAATATTATAGATAAGTTCTGGTAGGATAGAAGTTCGTTTTCATATTTTCTTAAAACAAACATTGGCGATTAAACAAAAACATTACACATTTGTTTACTTAGAGATCAAATTAATAAAGTCAAAAAATTAGACTTCCTGAACAGTCCTTTGCAGGACGAACGACGAGGAAGCTAAAACATTGTTCCTCAAACTAACTTTTGTAGTATAAAAATCTCGTGCGTTAAAGAGCTACCACTCCAGAGAACAATACCGAACCTCATCAACGACGAGGGCACCATTCTAAAGAACTTCTAGACGCCGGCAGCTGTCCGAAACCGTTAACTGGTTACTGCCATCATAAATGGTCTCCGGTGAGGCAACTCCACAACGGTTCATCCTAAATATGACACTCTGTTTTCCCAGAATTAAGGCACAACCTGTTTATGTTCAACCATTTTCTTATTATTTAGAAGGAAAACCAAACCTGTTTCTAGATCAAGAAAACCATCAGAACACATCAGAAGAGTGCAGTCATCCGCGGAATTAAAAATCTTGTGTAGAAAGTCCCCCAAGATCAGAGGTAAGTAGTTAAAGTATAGAAGAAATAAAAAATCCCCATGATGCTACCTTGGGGAACATCCAACTTCGCGGTCAGACAAACCAAGACAAAGAAGAAATCCCCCTGATACCATACTTTTGACGACTTAAGAACAGAATATTGTGATTCACACAATTAAAAGCTATCGAAAGATCTTGTCTTCCAGACACAGTGATATCGACCACATCAGCTCAAAAATAGCTGTTTCAACCGATTTATTTTCCAAAAACCCATGCTGGGAACTGTTGAACACGTAAAATCTGCAGAAAAACTGAACATCTCCACCAAAGCGAACGTTATTTCTAGACCAGACAGGGGTAACTGACATAATAATAATTAAATTAGATTCATTATTTTTGTTGTGGTTGGTTTTGTTTTGTATTGCTCTTTAAGTTCACCACCATAAGTGCTAAAAACCTAGCCATTGTGAACCTTTCCAATCAATTTTCTTTAAAAAAACTTGCACAATTGGAAATACATATTTTTCAGGTGTATAATTTGTTGTGATAATATTGCAAATGAAACATAATCATAATATTGTCTACTAGCTACTAGTCGATGTTTTTTCCAAAAAATGAATTCAACACTTATCCGTATGAATTGCGAACAAATATTTTGATCGCCGAATTGTATTAGGAAAATAAATGAAAAAGCAAAAACACGCGAATAAAAGACTAAACTTTTCGTATACACCCACACCTGCAGACTATAAATCGCGTATACATTTTCCAAACGTGTTTGACAGTGTTGGGGTATTGTGAATTACGGTGGTCTATAATGATTAAGATAAAAAAGAGGCAAAAAATCATTTTCCAGAAAATTTTTGTGTAAAAGCAGTTCAAACTTTGCTCCAATATTTTTAAAAGTAATATTAACATCAAAAGTAAATTGTTATACGTATACTATTTTTTAGAAATATCGTAAACTAGTTGCTCATGATAGCGCCTTTAAGCTCCCTCTTCTAGTAAGTTTGTTATAAGTTGTATCAATTTTTATCGACAAGATATCGAGAGCTGTTCTGTTGAGACGCTCTGAATTATTCCAAGATGTAAACTTTAAAAAGTTTTTTAAACCGACCACATTTTAATAAAAGTAAATAAAGTAAGTAAGAAAAAGAAAAGAGTAATATAGGAAATTTATTTATTTAAATTGATTACTTACACTCTTACACCCTACACGGTTTATTTTTATATGCTTACTAGCTTATTTGTATTTGGTATAGAGCAAAACTTTGCGCTCTTTAATTTTCGTGTTAAGCATTTTTCTAAAATGTCAAACTTTTTAAGCACAAGTTTTATTTTTATAACCTTTATAATGTTATTTTTCAGTTTAAGTTTATGACATTCTACATGCATTGTGTTTAAATACATTTGCCTTTGCGAAAATTTTGAAAGTTGTTTTTGGGCACCGTTGAATGTTATTACAATGTTAGAAGTTAATGTATTTGTTAGAAAAGGAATTAAACGCCCAATTCTCGAGCCGCCACCTGACAACTTTAAAACTTCAGTCTATTGAAGATGTTTGTATTTTATATAAGTAAACTCTGTATTTATTGTTTTGTTGGTGCTAACTGTAAATTTAGTTAATTACTAAAAGGTTTGTTTTCGATATACCTAATAAACACTTTTTAACTGCACGGCGTTCTAACCTTCCATCTAAAGGGTTTTTTTTAGAGGTGTAGAACTTTCGATTGAGACAGCTTTGATATCAGTTATCCTGTGTCGAAGTTGAGTGGTTATTTTTATAAAGTAATGTTTGACATTTCATCATGCAAAGATTGAAATCAGAGCAACGATTGTAAATCGTGCAAATTTATTTCGAAAGTTGTGATTCTATTCTCGAAACGTATATAGATCATTTTACGATCCGACATAATCGAGCATCCGAACCAATAATTCGGCAAACCATGGATCGATTTTGCACTTGGTTTACGCTACTTCATGTTAGCTTACCCTGTGGCACAAAAAAAGTGCATAACAATAAAAATATAACCGCTCTTAAGAAAAGTACCGAAGAAGATCCAAACACCTCGATTCTGCACCGTGCGCAACAATTGGACCTCTGACAGACTACTTTTTTGGAAAATTTTTAAGTGAAGATCTTGGCTTAAGGCCGTATCCAGCTCGCGTAAGAATTGAAGTCGCGAGACCATCGTTTTCGGCGTCTATTTGGCAAATGAGCTGAAAATTAAGCCACCCCATTATTTTATCGCAAAATTTTGTTTAGTGATGGGGCTCATTTTTGGCTCAATAGCCGTGTCAATAAGTAAAATTGTTGCATTTGTAGTGAAGAGAATCCACAAGCAAATTCTCAAAAGCCATTACAACCAACATTTTGTGTTTTATTGGCGAAATCAGACGACTAATGCTTGAAAAATGGTCGAAAATTGGACCTCCAAGATACACCATATTAGAGCCAGTAGCGGGGGTCATATGTGCTCAAAATAATTTTCAAACTCTAAATGACAAAAGATTTTCTATTAAATTAAGCCAAAATTTCGTTCATTTGATCAAATTATACATGTTTTATTCCAATTTAAAGTTCTGTACCTCCAAAAAAAGCACCCTCTATTACTTTAAAAGCGTAAAAACATACAGGGTGGTTTTAAGTACAGACAAAAAACCCTGACAGATGATTGTTGGTCATAAACTAAACTTTTTCGCATAAACATAAATATCTCTGTGGACTGTGGAGTTATAGGTAAAACTACCCATCGAAAAAGTGAGCTAAAAGCTAAAACTCAGATTTTTCAAGTTGTAGATAAGATAACTAAAATGTAGGTTGTAACTTATCAGAACTTTGTGGAAAATGTGTACGAGTTTCTTCGGTTTGCAGCTGTAACATTCGTTTCCCCGCGTCTCTTTACCACATACACAATTTGCTTGTAGTTATCTTCTTATCAGAGCTTCTGCTTGTTTTAATTTTAACTCATTTTCTTTTAGAACCGAATTTATTATTATTATTATTACTATTCATTGTTTTTATACGCTTAAATTTCAATTGTCTGCTATTAAATATAAGAATCAAAAATTGTAACAGGTTCAATAGTATGTAGAAATGTACAATTAAAGATCAAAAGCTCCAATTAATTCTTTTCTATGCAGACTAACGTGTTTACTAATTATCCTATAAAATATGTAAAGCAATTCCTTTTTCCCTTCGCAGTTGAATTTTCTTTTCCTAGGGCATCTAAAAATATTTTCAGATTATAAGTGGTACAACATTTATCGAACGTTACTTTTTAATTAAAGCTCTAATGGGTTAGAGTAAAAACTGGTTATTTAATAACAAGCTTTAAGTGCCTAAATTACGGTGTTGCTATACTGATGATGAACCGAAGTTGTAAGTATTAATGAGTATACGGCACTAATGAAACTAAAGTAAGTTTAAGTTTGCTTTGTTTGGATAATAGATAGTTTCTACAGAGTCTGTAATTATATTGAAATCTTTATAAATTATGCAAATGAGTTTAATGTCGAGAAGGAAGGAACTTCGCTGTTGTTAAAAACTAAATTAGGGTGAAAATGTACGAGTTTCCTTTGTATATTTTTTGGGGTTTAAAGTGCCGTAAAATGACTACAAAAACAAACAGACAAATTTCGCGATAGAGTTATACAAGTTGAAGCTTGGGGACTTCGATTGTTTTAGTATAGGTCGGCTTGTATTTACAGGGGGGGCAAAACTCGATAGTTCTTATGGAGAAATCAATAACAACTATAAGATATATAGAAAAATGGATGGCGCATCCCTGTTCCATTTTTTGAGAGAGACTCATTGGCAAAAACCGAAATTCGCGATCTTATTTTGTTTTGAAGCTATAACCAAAAGTTCGATTTTTCAATTTTTCGCTAAAAGTCGATATCTCGGTTGTTGTAAAGGTACAGAAAAAAATATTAGCAAGTTCTTCATGCACTTTTTTAAGGCCAATAAAATGAGCCGAAGAGATTTTAAATATTTTCGTTAGTTTTCGAGCAAGAACAAGAAAACCATTAATGACTTTGCATTAATTTTCGCAAATTAAAAAAATGCATTTTTTTCCGATCAAAAATTAAAACAATAGTAGATAGTATGAAAACTTAAAGCTTTTAGTAGTTTTCATGCAAAAGCTTGAAAATTTTCCCCAGAGTGTATACCCGGAGCGCAGGTCGAAATAAACGATTATACTTTGCGAACGCGCAAAAGACATAAAATGAGTGCTGTAAATAAAATTTACCAGAGGAGCACGTCTTCTTACTATCCTTTTATTAAAGTTATTTCATATTAATCAAACCAGGCATGGGTACTACGTTTTACGTTTAAAAGGTCAGAAGAAAACGTAGCACAATAATTTCTTTTTCAAACGATAAAAAAAATATAGGGGAGAACGACGTTAACCTAGGATGATACAAATTCTGACTGTAATTGTTTGAAATTGGCAAAATTAGCCTCAACAAAGAGCGTTAATGATTTTAAAAATGTTAAGTCGAAATTATAATTGAAATTTTAAATTTATTAAAATTTACGCAGTACAGGGAAGAGTGCCCTTTTATTATCACCCTTAAAAGGTCGTCGTTTCTAAACTTTTATATTAAAATGAAACTTTATTACAAAAAATCGTAAATTCAATTTACAAGTAATTTTAGTCCAAAATTTTTGTACCCCAAACATTACTAATGAGTTACTTATGGGTAAACGAACACGAGAGTATTATAACTAACTCACACAGGAGTAATACATGTAGAGAAAATAACGTCGAGCCTTTTATCTCTTTATACATGTTATGAAATTACATCCTTGCCACTCGTTTCTATATTCGGTCGTATCCTCTTGTTATATAAAATTCTGGGCAAAATTGTCACGGTCCCTTAAACGCAACCAACTGATCTCATCTTTATCTATTCACAATGAAACCCATATCTGCGCGCGACGTCAAAGGGTAAAACATGAGAGGGATACTTAAATTTAATTTGGTAGACTTTGTACTGTACTTTGAGCAAAGCCGTGTCCACTTTGCATGACCACTAAAGTTGAAGTTTTAATTTTGTTCGTTTTACTTCAAAGAGCACTATTGAAGTTAACATTTTTCCCCATCGACAATGAACATATTAAACGAATTCCACTGTAGCGAGCACAGCGACCGATACAAATAATATAATTCACTTACCTAGACGCCGAAGTTACTACCATCAGTTACAATTTCGTTTGAGAGCATTTTTGGCGAATTTATGTCTATAATATGGGTAGTGTTGCAGTTAACACTAAATTTACGAAATATTGGAAACTGCCTTCGCTTTTTGTGTGACAGTTGTTGTCTTACGAATAGGCGGTTTATTGTTTATTGTAAAGTAATAAAAGTGTTTTATTGTCTTTATTTTGAAGATATGTTTAAAGGGCTGTTAAAAAAGTAATTTCTGTATGAATTACTGAAGAGTGCAGAACAATAAAATGTAGCGTTATGGTGTAGTTACTCACGAAATATACGAACACTGCTGCAATGCGGCGATAAAAAATGAGTTTAAATTATTATCTAAACAGAACCGAACTAAGGACTAGATGAACGAGCTCAAATAAGGGTGTAATTAATTGTAGTTTAATGTTTGCAATCATCAAACACTTTAGTGTGTAAAAAGGGTTCATAGAATCTGCTGAGATATAATATAAACTAACTAACTTTCACTGAAGCACCGATATTAAATTCAGTTAAACTTCTTGTGAAATTTTAGAAAAAGTGACTACGTGAGTACCGATTAAAAAAAGAAGAAAAATTATACGGTTGGTTGCTATCTGCCTAATTTTATTTCTGACAAGCTTTATTTGCATATCTATTTCCCAAGTTGGAATTTGAAAAATTAAGCTGTGGACGAAATGAGAATATGGTGACTCTGCTGAATGCGTTCACACGTAATAAGCTGCAGCACTGCGTTCTACAACGGAAAATTTACGTAACGTCGTATTAATAGGATTTCACCTTCAAAAAAACTCAGCAGTGACTAGTGATTAGTGATGAAGATGAATATCCTGTAAGTCCTAATATATTAGATGTGAACCGAAGACGTGCCACTTGTCTCGGTTTTTCGTAAATATCTCGAAAATGGTGGGTTGAAGCTGCAAGGTAATTTATACAAAATTAAAGCTCACAAAATTTTCTACAAAATTTAATATGTGGATAATTTTTGTATTCTTAAAGTTTACCAAGTTATAAGACGCTGAAAATTGGTGTTTTTTGCCAAACCAACGTTAGGCAGTTACATTTGTGATTTTGCCAAAAAACACCAATTTTCAACGCTCTGTAACTCGGTAAATTTTGGGAATGCAAAAAATATGTATATATTCAATTTTATAGAAAATTTTATCAGTTTTAATTTTATTTATAGTCACGTTTCAGCTCCAATCCATAGTTTTCGAGATATTAACGAAAAACCGAAAAAAGTGACGTGTCTTCTGCGACTGTCGTTAAAGAACGCACCTTTGATTCATCACGACTTTTACGATTTCATCACTAGACACCTACAAATCAGGACGCAAAGTTTTAAAACTATTGGATTTTTTTTAAGATCAAATAGACGATAGGAGAGAGAATACTTCACTGTATGGAACACTTAACCTAACTTTTCAGTTTTCTATTAGCTCTAAATTTATCACCTGTAAATTTTTTTAAAATTCGTGGATATCATTTAAAAGATAATGAAAAAGCACAAAAATATGGTACTCTCAGTTCATGAGTGTAAATACAGCCGTTTGACTTAAATGCCGTATCAAACTTTTAGGTTGTCTTAAGTAGACATGATCACAAAAACAATAATATTTTAGTTCAGTAAATTGGCACACACTTTAGTTAGTATTCCCAATTCCAATCAGCCGCTATAAAGATTCTCAAAGGTTTCATTAGCATCTCTATGAGCTCAAATTGTAGAACAAAGTAAGACTCTACATTCTACAAGCTTGTTAAGTGACTCATTACACCGTGAGTACTACAAAAGCAAGTGGCCAAATCAAGTTAGCAGTACGTTAAAATTACGTAAAATTGATTGTTTTTTATTAAAATCTAAGAATACACACAAATATAAACAACACCGATGGTAGTGTTTCTAATTAAAAAAATTATTTCAATATGAAACATTCATCAAACGGCGAGACAACAAAAGACAGCAATTTACTAGAGCATATCAAAGGCTCGTCATTAATGGCTTTATTCACAATAACTCTGTTGCTGTTACTACTTCAAAGGTAACATTTGTAAACTTGACTATACGCTCAAACGCTACTCGAAGTTGCATTTTGTTATATCAGGTCGTATAATCAACCAAAATTTAGTTTTTATAATACCTAGGTCTAGTTAGCTCAAGGCGTATTCAATGTTCAGTTATTTCGAATATCAAACTGATGAGATGTATCCTAAGCATTTTGAAGCTCAAGAGAAAGTTACTATACCTATACGCGCTTTCCGAGACTACGCAATCGAGTCTATGTGACGATGTTCGAATCTGAATTTTTTTTCAAAGCTGTTAAGAATCCCGAATTTTATTGCGAGAAACACCAAACCTTTTGTGTCTGTCGGTTAACCCGTCTGTGTGCGTACGCAAAATAACTTGCAAAAGTTAATGGATGTATTGATTTCAAGTTTCGCATACGTGCTCGGTACGAACAAGATTCTAATTATACGTATTTGAGCAAAATTACCCCACTATAAGATGGTGAAAAGTGTATTGAAACTTGTTATAAAACAGGAGAAGTTAAAAAATGGCTAATCTTCCTTTCTTTGAAACAGAACGAGAAAATTAATCCCGCAAGTACCTATCACTCAACTTTTGTGTGCCTTATAATTAAGAGGCAAATTATTTTCAACTCCCACTACTTACTACCTCCTTTCACAATTTGAAAACAGAAACGCGAGCACGTGAACATGAAATTGCAATCTTCTTCAAGGTTTGAAACAAACACGAGAACGATATATTTCAGTATTTCAGTAGTAGACTGTTGTAGTCGGGGAGGAGCTGGATAGTAATACTTTACAGTTGTCGGTTTTTTGGATTGAAGGTTAGAAATCAATTTGATAGATTGATGGACAATTGAGTGGCGTACTTAAAAACCCCGTTGTTAAACGACTCTAGTGAAAGCTAAATTAAAGCAGGCGTCGATTTCGCCGTACCTTTCATCTTATATTCGATCTACCTCACAAACTTCACGAATGCAGAAGACGGGAATTTTGGAAAGCGTCATTAAAGCTTAGCGTGTTTCATTTTATTCTATTTAATACACTAAGAAGAAATAATATTCTTTTCATTAAGGCTTTTTATGGTCATTTAAGATACCCAATCTTAGTGTTATCTATATGGCACCAATTTATCGTAAAAGTAATTTCGCAACTCTCTTAAAAAGATTAAGATTCTTTAATATGAAAATTTTGAAAGCAACTCACGAAGTACGCTTTTTAAAACAAATGGCCAAAATTATTAAATTAGTTTAATTTTTATGATTTACCTTGTAAGATTCTAATTTCGTTTTCAACTTCTTTTTTAAAAAGCTATTAATCTTCGGACGTAATCAAGAAGCAAAGTAATTTGTACTAAATTAATTACATTTTTTGTGTCGAAAATATAAATAAAAATATTACTTACATTTGACTCTTAGAATTACTGGATTACTCGTTCCTCTTCCTTCCGCGTTAGCTGCCATGCACGTAAACTCCCCTGCAGTTGCCCGAGTAACACTTTGAAGAACCAAGCTCTGGTCGCTTAGAATTACTCCCGCAGCTACATTGTGATGTATTTCTACGCCCTAAACAAGAAAGTAATTTACTTAATTATTTTAATTACACTTTCTTGTTGCATAACTTTTATTCGTATAAAAATGTTTCCCCTCTTTCATATTACAGTAGTAAAAAGAACAGAAAGAAGAACAAAAAAAAGAAAAGCAATTTGATCAAATATTTATCAGTCAACTTTTGTTGATTTTAACACCAAACTTTAAAAGTAAATAGCCCGTATAAGTTATAACAAAACTAACTAAAAATCAATAAAACGTTTATTTGATTAGAGTCATTCCACTTACGTTGTGAAACCACGAAAGTTTGTAAGCTTTTGGATTGGAGCGTATGTTACACTCGAAGTAAACATCGTCGCCTTCTTTTATATCTTCTGGATTCAAACTAGATCCCATTTTCAGCATAACAACGGGCATATCTGAAAATGCAAAAAAGTCGTTTAGTTTTATTTAAATTAACTCTCGGAGTGATCTTGGAGTAAGTTAAAAAACAATATTTCATTTCTCGTTCCCTTATAAATTTCTACCAATTAAGTTATGAATAATGAATCATTCGAACTGGCAAAATTCGTTTTTAATGATTATTTAAGTTGAAATTAACAATGTTAACTGTGTGGAGAAGAAGTTTAATACTGGTTTAATTTAAAAAAAGCCCTATTAACTTTATCACAGAAATAACGATATCAGATGCTTCTTTTATAAGCTTTTCTCATCACACCAGGTCAAGTATAATATCGATATTTTTTTAAGCAGGCATTTAAATGTATTTGGTATAAAATTTTTGTTGAGTTTCTTTTTTCTAGTTTGTTATCATAAAAAGTTAAAACAAAACATTTTATAGATAAGTCTCCAAGTAATTAAAAGAAAGCGGAAAAGTGTGATTACTTTAAACATAAAGAAGGGCGTGAAAGAAATTTACGTACTATGCGTTTCCACTCTTCAAAAGTACTAAATGCTTTGGGCCGTAAAAATTCTTTTGTACCGGTAAATTTGAAGTAAAGTCCCAGGCTTCAAAGTTATCCTAATAAATAAAGTCTGAAATCGTTTGATTTTTTCTTTCATTGCATTTTCATGAGTAGGTACTACAAAAGGTGCGTATCTAATACGAAAAAGTTAAATACAAAAGGTAAAAAAATCCATTATAGTAAAACAACAGATAGCAATAGCCTCTTACAGAAATTGTGAATTTAGTGAATAGTGTTTGTTTAACGTTATGGAAAGAGCACGGGCAAATAAACATAAAATTGGAAAAAGGACCAAAAAATATCAAAAAGTGAAAAGAAGTAAAAATTTTTTTCTTGCTGGGGTAACTCTCAAACTCTCAGAACAAACAGTACAAGAAGTCTATGCTAGGCAAACTGGTTTTGCACTAGGACACTGCCTTTTGGAAGAATTAAACGGTTTTTAAAGAAGAGCGACGCGTTTTGAAATTGAAGGTGTTAGTGTTTTCTTTTTATTCTACGACATGTGTTTGCCAAAGTCTACCATTTCATTATAGAGCAGTACACGATTCCAAAACGATTTCAGATTGTTATGATTTATTATAGTCAGTCAAATTAGACAAAAATATGGTATTAACAAACAATAAAATGCAATAATTTTGAAAACTGTACGATTGTCCGTTATAATCTGCAGTATAGAACTTAAAGTTATACTAAAAGTCCTGGAGGGTGGGGGCGAGCAGAGAGAGGAACAGCTGAGAAGATGAGCTATTATGAAAGTTATATAGAAAACATTATTAGCTTGGTTATACGCATTTTCTCCAATAAGTTGAACCCTTTTCGAGACATTGCGCGGAGAAGGGATTACAGTGAATTCATTTACGGGATGACCCCACACAAACTGAGAAGTATGACGCATAGAAAGAAATCCGCCACCATGTAAGGCTGTTTTTCCCCGGAGGATGAAGCTCCCAACGAGTTTAACGAGTTCTGTTAAAATTTACCCATCGTTTGTGTTTTTATTGGTAAACAAAGAGTCTCGAGAGTAAAAGCAATTCAAGAATCCTGGTCACGACTGCAGCGAAAGCGTGGCACACCATCGGTAGATAAAATTACAACCAAAATTATCCACTTATGGATAAATCCGGACTGCATAAGGTAGAATAACGATGTAAATTTCTAAAAACAAAAGCTACGTTAGGTTTCGTCTTCACCTATTGAGAAGAAATTAAACAAAAAATTTTGTTAGAAATTGTAATATTCGTGCGCGAGCTATTGAACTTCAGAAGTTCCTTATTCACAACTTGTAGGTATCATAAAGATCACCCCGCTCGCCCCTATCATCCAGGACTTTTCGTATGCTATACTGCAGGTTCTAACAAACAACCACGCCAACTTTCAAAACTCTTTAATGTTTTCCCTCAGTTTGTCTTATTTGACTGGGCTATTATTATGAAAAGAACGTCGTTCAGTCGCGGCAACTTCGCGTGCTCTAATAGTAATTTTCAGTCGATATAATCGACCAATTCGAAAAACTGTTGAATAATTGATGCAGAAATTGAAGTTCAATCAAGTCTTCGTAATGTCCCTACCCCAACTAGACGAAGAAATGTACAAAGCGTAAAAAATAGCGCTGCTGTACGAGAGAACGTTAGGACAGACGAAAATGTATCGATTCCTTGTCGTGCTCAACAATAGGATCTTTCGAAATCGACTTTTCGGCGAATTTTGCTAAAAGGTCTGGGTCTTTACAAGATTGCTTTGACACAAGAACTTAAGCCACTTGCCACATTTCCAATGCAAAAAAAAAGTTCGGCAAGTCGATTATGTCTTGAAATGGGTGAGTCGATTAGCCACCTCAATCATGCGATCACGCTCTTTTTAGACTCGTTCTTGTGGGGCTATGCTAAGTCGTTTGTTTACAGTAACAAATCAGCAATAATAGATGCTTTCAGGATGAACATTGAACGTGAAATTGCTGATACTCGGGAATTTGGGTCGATTTGTGCCTTAAAAGAAATGGAAAATTGGGCTCAACGAATTAATTCGTGCAGACACTTTCGTGAAGGACATTTGAACGATGCTGCGTGCATTGACTGATTGTGATTGCTAATAAGTAATTTTTGAGAGGATGTACATTTTTTACGTAATATGTCATCCTAATAGCTTTTTAAATCTTTCTTGTAAAGGGTAGAGGGTTGATGGATTTGAAAGCGCCGAGAATTAACAAAATAGAGGTAATCTGAAGGTATTTTACAAATATGATAAGTTAAAAGGACTGTTTGCACCAAAAAGTTTTGCTTTTATAATCTCTTTGTTCTGTTAAATTGTCGGTCTTTTTGACAAGGCTTAAAAAAGACACCGCCGCTGCAGTTAACAAGAAAGACGTCACTTCGGGTGAATCTGAAACGATGTACATATTATGCATTTATTTCATTTCAACGTTCGTACCTATAGGTAATTATCTTCATTAGACATAAGTTAAATAAGTAGCGGGTGTTGTCAATTTTTTTGTTTTGTTGTAAATATTTAAATAAAGTAATGAACAAAGGAATGTAATAAAAGGTAAAGTTCATTTACAACCGCTTAACACACACGCATATTACAAAATATAATATATTTACATAAACTACTATTATGCCCATTCTCTTAATCATTAGCATTTCTGACGATCGAAAATCACTAAAGCGTAGTTCTAAAATAAATTACAAATACACATTAAATTAAAAAAGAAACTATACAAATGGTTACAAGCAAAAAAACACGTCACAGGGTTGGCAAGCAAATCAGCCAACTTTGCCTATACAACTTCTTATGCTGAAAACTCAAATATCTGAAAACGCCAACGCACGTTATATGCAAATTAAAAACACTACAGAAATGAAGTTGATATAGAAACTTTTACCTAATGAGTAAAAGTCAATGTGTAATTCCGTAAAAAATTATCGCATCACCCGATTTTTGGCTTTATTTTTTTAATGAAACGGGTATTACAATTTTCATCAATACCATCATTGGATAGAACATTTTATTTGCCGTGTTCTTTAACACGTTTATTTTAATTTATCTTTTTCTACAGAAATTTTGTAGCAATTAAGTAGTTATTTGACGTATCCTTCGCACAGTACGTATACCTACCTAATGGTTATAAGCAATATAAGCCATACTTTTCTATGGTTTCGATATTGTCAAATTGTTTACTCAACAATGAAACTCCTTACAAGAAATTTAATTCACGATGTATGTAAAAGTTGCAACTTTGTCTGCTGTTATGAGTTACAAATGGAAAACTCGGCAGGAGTGCCTCATACCACGATTGCTAGATTGCTACAATGTTATAGTTACTCAAGAAGAGCAGGGCAAGTCAGACCATGAGCGACAAACGTTGTCAAAGACCTTTTCGTAAAGTTTTGGGCTGTTAGAGAACAAGAGAACTGTTTACTGCAGCAAGAGGTTTTTAAATACAGCTCATCATTTCATCAATTTTATTTTTATTTTCATTACATTTTTTCTTATATGTAACCTGTCATTGGTTCTTGTAACTGTTGGTTGCACAAATAAATAAATAAATCAATGTCCATATCGATACCATCAGACGACGATTTGCCGAACAAAATTATTACCCTGGAGTGGCAGCAACCTGCCCGAGATTGCCTGTAAAGCACCATAGAGTCAGATTAGTTGCATATTCCATGGGGAAGGGAATATGTCACAGTTCCGATCATTGTCCTAGGACCAGTGTACCGAAGGCAAAGGCCAAATAAACGATACTCTGCATGTAACATTTAGACTTTAGACAAATCACATATGGTGCAGTTTCAGTGATAGTTTGGGGAGGCATATCTTTGAGAGCACAGAGGCGTTATTCACGGATGTAGCCTAACTTACTGTTGTACGCTATTATATTCCTTGCACCATATGTTAGTCCTTTTTGCACCTTTTCATCGAAGATGGGTTCCTTGTAATCCAGGATAATGCTGGATCACATTCAGCTCGAATAGTATAAAACGAATATTTAAATGAAGTTGATATTTGAGCAGTATTAGCTAGTCGATGGTCCACATCTAACCACATCGAACATTTATGGCAAATGATGGAACAGAGAAGAGTTAATGATTTGCTCCTATATATGTGGTAAGAAATTCCACAAAATGGTGTTGGAATATTAGTTATGAGCATGGGAAGACGTTGTTAAGCCGTATTAAAAGCAGAAGTGGCAAAACACGTTAATAAATTACATTAATTTGCATGGTCTATAATTTGTTAATTTTGCATTATTTTGTTATTTCTTCCTTTTTTACTCGATACTTAACTACAGTTGTTGAAATGCGTACAATATAGATTTTATTTACTAATATTTAGCTCTGCAGAATAAAATTTATTTCTATTAATCGCTAAATGAAACGGAAAGCAGGTGATGCGATAGCTTTTTTCCGGAGTGTGTTAATCTGATCCGAAACTTACTTTTTCGCTCTGAAATTACACTAATTGCTATACGTGGTCACACAAAAATAAGACCACACCGCTAAAAAATCATTTTCTTTAAAGTTTTGTAAAAGCTGTAACCTGTAAGTAAAGCGAGCTTTTAATTATTTAAATTGCAAACTTTGATCTTTTGTTAGAAAACGTTCCTTATGAATTGAAATTTCTTATATTACGACACGTTACAAAGAATAGAATAAAAAGAAGAAAGAATATACTTTTTCCAAACTTTGCTCATTACTTATAAATAAAAAAGAATCGAATATGGAAAAAAACGTTCGCAATTATTTTGCTTTTAAGTAAAATTTTTTTTTTACTTTTTGCCTCTATTTAAATGTTCTCGAAATAAAAACATTTTTAGTTGAGAAAAGAAAATCAGAGAAAGCAATGTTATTTCTATTTGAGTTAAAAAGCACAAAGATTAAATCTAGAGTAGATTCTGATTAAGATACACTTACAGTGGACGTTAAGCCTCCACTTGTCCTCCAAGGCGCTGTCAGGGATGGACGGGTTTTCAGCACGACAGGTCAAGTACTTGCCGTCATCATCGATCACAGGTACAAAAGTCAGGATACTCAAACTTTGATTGTTTTGCTCTGAAAACTAAAATAACGTTTTTAATTACTTTTAGCATCACGTATTGTTAATTCAACGTACAAATTGCAAAAAAAAGATTTTTAATGAATGAGATTTTAATGAATATAAGGGGGATACTTTTGTTTCTAGAGAGTTTGATATTAAAATGCGCCGCTAAACCTAACACAACTCAAAATACAAACAATATGTTGTGTCTTGAATACGCAATTCTTAATTTAAGTCTTCTCCGTAGTATAACAAAATGCTTTGAATTGTTGTCAAGTGCTTAACATTAAAAGTCTGTAAAAGCTGCTGAACTTGCAATTTTTAATTATTATGTTCGAATGTTGTTTTTCTTCCTTAATTAACAAATTTGGATCGTTGTTCTCCGACTCATTGCGTTTTAAATAACGAGCAAGAAATAACCCTTCTGTTGGGCTCAAAAGTATACAGAGTGTACCAAAACGAAGCGGTAAAGCTTCGTTCAATTTCAAATCGCCCATTTCGTGGGCTTTGCAAATAAAATTTTCAGTGTCGTTAAATAATGCATGGAGATTGAAATAAAAAAATGTTCAATTCTTGCAGATTAGCTGAAAGATGAGTAAAACAGAAAAGTTAGATTTTTTGATTTTTTTAAAAGAAAGTACTACACATCGCGTAGGGTTTACTAACAACTTTATTACCAACACATTGATTTTGTGAAAAGAAAAAAATTTTACACTATTACCTCACAAAAGCACCAACTGATTTACATTTTTTTAATGTTGAAAGATGAAAAGTTTAATACCCTTTAAAATGATATATCCCAACAGAGGGAGTGTCATTTAAAAATTCAAAATTTGAGTAGCTGGAGTTTAAGAGGGTGGCACATAAAATTTAGTAGGTTACGTTTTTATATCTATTTTTTAATATTTCAATCAAACTATGCTCGCTCATTTGCGCATGTTCTAGAGTTGTGCAAGGGATGAATTTCGAAATGAACCGTAACACTTACCAATAACTAAAAATACATTTTTCGGGGTTCCGTAGTTAAACCTACCTGCTAACCCTATCTGCTAACAGATTGTACGTTTCACAATAAAGTAGGTAGGCACATAAATATTAATGATTCAATTAGACGTGGCACCCTCTCATCCCAAAGTAAAGTATAATTTTACTGATTCTCAGAAGCCTAGGTTAAGCATCCCAATTCCCAGCCCGACAAAATTTCATAAAAGACTTCCTTCCCAACATAATTTTTGTAAATTTAGATAGAAAAATTGTTATGATTGGTGAAGTGTCATGTGCAGGCGTTTGAAATAAAAAACTAATTTCGAAGCTCGAAAACTTATTTTGTTTGAATTTTTGAGCACCCCCATCGTGAAGTATTTGTATACACTTTTTTCTAATTTTTATGCATTATAATTCAATAAATTGGCCTTAATGCGAAGAGCATAAATTTTTCGTCTTTGCAATAAATTTATTTGATATTAAGCACTTAGAATGTTATTGAAAAACAAAAACAATAATTTAAGCCTTAAAGGTATCCACGGTTGATTTATCGTCGAAATCCAATTTGTTTAATAAATAACAAAAAAAGAAGTCGACGGAAATTTATTTATCAATAAAACATTTCTCTCTTTCAATAAAAGGAAAATAAAATTACTCACGTTCTTTGCTAATCGTTTGATAGGTCTGCTACCTTTCCACCACGTAATTACTGCTTCGGGTCGGGATCCAACAGTTCTACATTCAACTTCATACCTTTTGTCTGCCGATACTTGTTTCTCTTTTGTTAGAATATTCACAGTTTGCGGTTTTACTGAAAAAGCAATATTTATGTAATCAAATTCTATCAAGTTAAAGCGATAGCGGTGTTCTTAAATATTTAACCTTTCGAACGACACAAATTACGTAATTAATTTTTTTACGCGAACAGCGCTCGTTAAATAATTAAACCCCCCAAAACTCGAAAGTAGAGAAAAATAAAAACCAAACTTAGGTATATACCTACATTACACTTGATAAAAACCGTTTAAGCCGCTTAAGCTAGATTTGCAATTTGTGGAAACGGTAAACCTATTAATTTCCTCCACTTGAAGTAAACTTTCATTGAAAAAAACAAATTGTAGTTTTTTTCGTAAGCACTTGAGCTTGTTAATATTTTTCTAATATAATCATAAATCTTTTTTTCCACAATACATTTTCTCGAAAGTAACGTCTCGAGTAGAAGAAACGACTCGAGGGTACTTAGCTGCTTAACTTGGCGTCATAGCTGATTGATGATACAGAAATTTAGTTTTATTATACTTCAAATAATATTGAATTGCGAAAAAGTAAACTTTACGAAAATGAATGAATCGGTTTTAGAGCAGAAAAACACAAATAAAATAAAAACTAAACAAAGGATATATCGATTTACGTTTTATTAAATAAAGAGTAAGAGCTTACAGTTTCACTAGTGTCTAATTTTGGAAGTATTTAAAAGTATTTTGTATAATGTCGTTTAAATTCAAATTTCAATTGTTTGTTATAAAAATCTTGTAGCCGATTAGTTGGTTGAAAGGAAGATCAAAGTAGCTTTCAAAGAGCTTTCAGTTGGCTTTAAATATTCCGATAAGAATGTCCCTTTTTATTTAATAATGAAGACATTTTTGAATTTAGAGGAAAGCGAGAAAGCTAAGAAGATGTAAAAAATGAAATTAGCATGTTACCTTATTACACTATGAGAAGACGAACACTTGTCTACTCCAAAATCGACTTTTATCAAAGCAAACAGCCAAAATTATTAATTTGCATGTATGATAGGACGTATACGTTTTAGGATATTTAGCATTTTCGAAATAAAATAATTGATTATAAGCTACCTGCTTCTTAATATAAATATTTAAAAAAAATTAACTTCCACGTTTGGAGACGCAAAAGAGTGGCATCCGGATGATAGGTACAAATCGTAAAAGAAAATCCCCAATGAACTACAGCAAGCAGACAGTTAGGAAGCATAACATTAACCAACAATCGGTTTTAATAAAGGTAAAAGATGCAAATGTTGTACTCATAAAATCAGCTTGAACTACTTTAATACGAGATCTCTGTTTTGTGAGAAGATAGTGAAAACTTGTAATAGCGCCCTTTCATCGATAAGTAGAACTTGGCTAAAAAACATTATAAAAGGATAAATATGCTACCTACTAAGTCTTTTGTGCTTTTCATAAACATGTTACTGAATAGTCGCATTTTATTGGAGCCGCGCTCTAAGTACCTACGCGTATGAAATGTAAAATAATGGTCTCTTCAGATTCAGACGTTTATAGTCTCTCTCTCTCTCTCTGCATATAAAAATGTATTGGAAAACAATAACAAATAAGTAAGTAGGTAATTAATTATTCATTAGAGGTGAGCTTTAGCAACAGTGGCCGATAGCCGACCCTTCCGAAAACTGTTAGATAGTGGGTATCTCAAGCAAATAAACTTTGCAGCATCTTACAGCCAAACCGCTGAACGCCTGTAAGGTCGGGTCCGGACTGGTAACGGACTGCTTCCGCAGACTGAAAGAGCTAGGGAGGAAAATTTTTGTCAGCTTGGTATAATGGGTGCCAGAGCTCATGCCGATATATCAGGGAACGAGAAAGCGGGCGGTCTGGCTAAAGAGGAAAACAAAATAAGACATATTGGACCAGAACCAGCCTTTGGCATTTTCTATAAAATGGCAAAGAGAGAAATAAAATCACTTTTGATGAAGTAGCATATTAGACACTGGACAGGGAGAGGTTGCTATGTAAGGAACCACTGGTGACCAGTCTTCCGAGACTGGAAACCGCAATATTAATCAACAGTGGCCGAAGACAGGTTTCTCGTATTTTTAAAGTTTGTCGCGTTGTAGGGTATTGAGAATTGGTGTTTCTTGTGCCAAAACCACCATTGCAACTGTCTGCTTCAATGACGTTCGATTTAAAATCGCGATCTCTAGGTAATACAATAGAAAATTAGATGAAAGTGATTAAAAATCGTAAAAACAGCTGCAGAAATAGTCAGAATAGTCAGGATATCCAGAAATATTTTTACGATTCCACGTACCCTCCAGGCAATAACTTGTTCAAAGAAGCGGCTGGTTGTATACCACAACCCTTTACGTTTTACTGGGCACTTTGATTATGAAAAAAGCAAATATTGATAACAGAAAGAGAAAATACATTGCAATTTCCGACAGTACTATTTCTGGGACTTGATTAGTTCCCATTAAGGTCGTTCATATCCTCCATAATTAACTTTTTTCATATACTATTGGAATAATTTTTTTTAAACGACTTTCAACACCCTATAACTCGGTAAACTTTAGGAATACCTCAAACATACATATATTCAATTTTGTAGGAAATTCTATCAGCTTTAATTTTGTATATAGTCACATTTTAGCTTCAACCTATGTTTTTCGAGATATTAACCAAAAACCGAAAAAGATGACATGTCTTTGGCCACTGCAGCTGAAGCTTACCTCTGATTCATTACAACTTTTACGATAGATTTGAAGTTGCAAAACAAACCCTTAGTTAACTGGGCTATAGATTTTTTGAAAAATGTAATACATTACAAAAATCCGTCAAGAAATTTGAAAAGATTTAAAAAGCTACCACCCTTTATCTTAAACTCCTGATAAAGTTGCCGAATTCCAATCTGTCAAGCTAAGGCAGCACCGATATTTCCTCAAACTACTTTGATAAGGTTGCTCGAGGTGAGCTTTTTAACAATATTTTAATTGTTTATTTGTGGTTAGTGCTTCTAGATTTGACCTTTAAAAGTCAGCGTCTGTTTTTGAAAACCTCCTGTAAGCGAATTTAAAAATAAACAATAGTTCAAACTAAATTGCGTATACTCTGATGCTTTTAAGCCCAGAACCTTTCTAATTCTACATGCAAATTTTTCTTACTACTCCCGGCTTTGTTGTCTTTTATTGTTGCTCGTCATCTAACCATATTAGATACGAAGAAGCAAATAGTAAATGATCGACGTTTTTCATTTCGTTTGACAATACCAAATTGATGTAATTTCCTATTAAATTAGACGTGAACAAATAAGTGTAATTTTCTAAATTAGTCAGTACTCGGTAAAGCTTTTAAAACGATCTTAATGTAATTCTCAGTTTTAAAAATAATGACCGTTTGCAGTAGAGAAAAGTGGAAAGCCCTAATTAATTAAAAATTACAAAAGCAACTAATTTACCAGGTTTTCGCGACGAATCAAACAAGAAATTATAATGGGAGGAGATGCTATAAAGCTCTCCTATTCTATTATTCCATTATTCTATTACGAACTAATTATTCAGTTCTAAAGGTTGTCACAGTAAAATAGATTCCATTAGAAATAAATTAATAATTAAAGCGACTGAAAATTTATCAACAATCTCGCTGATAGCCCGACTTTATTTATGAACAAAAACACAAACTGTGTGGTGGAGAAAACGGAAGTCAGAGATACAAGAAATTAAATGAATTGCATGTCTCGCGCAATTACTTTTCACAAATTATTTTTAAATAAGAAAAAGTGACGGAAATAAATTTTATATAACATAAATTCTTTAATTACAGTTTTACAATTACGTGGTGCTATTTGCACAAAATTAAATAGTAGTGTAACCTCATTTAGACTCTGAAGTTTACTAATTCGGTAGATAATTGATATTTTCTTCTTTTTCTATTTGGCTAAAATTTCAGCCGAAACTATTTTGTAGTTAAATAAGTAATTTAAATCAAATAGTAAATTAATGCTGGATGTTTGAGGCAAGTTTAATAGATGTATTAATTTGTTTAAATTGCGGTTTTGATATCTAGTATCGAGTGCTTCGTTCGGTGTAATGGATTTACTTCCTATTCGTACTCTATCTGAATGATTATGATTATACTGTTTTTGAAACATATATAAGATGGCACAAGTGCATCTGCATCATTTACCTACACAACATATTATTATTTTAGATACATAATTTTTAGCTAGTAGGAAGTACATCGAAAAGCGGCAGAAATAGTGTTCATATAATATTAACAAACTCCTTCCATGAAAACAGACCTGATGAACATTGCATAAGGTTAAGCCAGATACTAGACATTAAACAGGAAGAAATAATATGGGTCGTAATAGTCCGGGAAGCAGAGAATTTTACTAAACGATAAAGTACGAAATTTTTAAGGAGTAGCAAGTAAGTATTAAAACTGGCCGTTTGCCCAAAGTGGTAGCGTTAACTTAGGGATGGCTCGAAAAGGTTGGATTTTTACCCTTTTAAAGTTTTTCGCTTATAACACAAAAACTACGCAGTTTATGAGAGAAGTGCTTCTATATGAAAATAAATAACATCAAATTTGCAACAAACTATATGTCTTATAGGTTTTTTCCTAACACAAACGGTTAGGAGGTAGAAAGAGCGGGTTAAAGTTTGACAAAAATTCAAAAATCAAACAAACAAACTGTTTTTTGTTTATTATCACTTATAATCAGGCATATTCTGCATCATAACCTTTAAGAATAGTGGGAAACTTTTACGTTAAACTGACGTTCTTTTTATTTATCTGTGACATATTAAACACTGGGAGGAAAACTCCTGGACAGGGCGTTCTAAAGTCTTACTGGAGAAACCTTCTGACAAAAGAACCCACTCTCTACTCAGAATGAGCAGAAGGGAGCTACAACTGGCAACGGCATTAATAACGGGCCATTGCCAGCTTACAAAGCATCTGTTTACGATGGTATTAGAAGAAAATCCACTATGCAGAGGAAGACGAAACTGAAGCAGAAAGAAGAAGGAAAAATAAATTCATCTTCTGCTACACTGCAAGACTTTTACGAGAAGTCGTCACAACATCCTCGGAAAGGAGAAGATGCTCCAAAGAGACTTACATAAAGGAAGATTACATCCGAGGCGCACAATAGATCCAACAAGTTGTCAATATCGCTGCGATAATTTATGGAATTTTGATGTTTTTTAATCTCAATCATTTCTAGGTGCGATAAAGTTTAACAAAAGTTCCAAAATCGGACAATAAACTGTTTTTTACGCGCTTTTAGAGAAGAGTGCCTGTCTCTATAAAATAAGGCACATTCAATTATTTCTCTTAAATTTTTTTTGTTATAATATAGTTTACGTCTAGCTAGATCGGATTGAAGTATAGAGTTTTGAGAGGGGAGGTTTTTGGGAGTCAAGCAAAGCTTTTTTGTTTAATAAAAGTTAAAACTGCATGCTGCCTGTGAAAGCGCGAAGGTCAGATCCAATAAAGCTAGTGAAAGAAGAAGCTTTTTACAGAGCTTTTTCAATTTAGTCATTAAGAGCAGAGTAATAAATATCTTACCAATTTGGGCATCTTTTAAAACCTCACCGACCCTATATGCGCAGATGTAGAAGAGAGAAAGCGGCAAAAAATGACGCCCAATCCGTGTGTTCAGGTTAGTGTGACAATATTGTACGAAATTTGGCCTACCAATTGGCTAAAATCCATGTTTGTGACTTAAACGATGACTTCTTCTACCCCAAGTTTCAATAATATCTTTGAAAAAGAGCGTTGAATAATAGGTGGATCACTTTATTTGAGTCAAGGACTCGTTTGTAACGCTATTTTGACGTATCTTAGAGACATCAGATACTACTACAATGTTACGTCAGATTTAACCCTACAATGACTGGTTTATTGCCATACAGGCTTCTTCCAAAAAGCTTGCAAAATATTGTCTACGGCTGTCCCGCACTAATCCACGAACAATTGCAAGGACACTCGCGGGACTCTGTCGACTACATAAGGACATAAGCATCGCTACAAGCTAGGTTTAGTGAATATTTTCATATAATATGTCGTGTATGTAAACTAGACGACAAAACAGTTGAACATGTGCTTTTAAAAGATCCGTGTAGAATTCTGGAGTTTATCTCACAAGTGGGAAGTCTCGTGATCTGCACGGAGAGGCTGCTTGGAACTTAGAGGTAATAGTAGAATAGGTCAGATAAGTGGCTTAAGTGCAGAGACCTAACTCCTCCTTCCCAAAAATCCAGAATTCAGACGCTAGGTCTGTTTAATTAAATTAATTAAAATTAAAGGTAAAACCTTTAATTTTGGAATATAAAAATTCAACAATTTACTGTCTATCGCGAATGCAGCAATTGTTTGGAGAAAATTATCAATGCAAATCTTCGATAATACTGTACGTAAACCTTTTGAATCAGATCAACCGATTTATCATAAAATCTATGATAAATAACGCCGTTAGAGGTAGAGCGCTTTTCATACTGAAAGTTTGCATAATGTATTACGTAACGTGACGTGCAATTAAATGTAATATTACTAGCAGATTTAATTACTGACTCCATAGTTTGAATTTAATTTAACAAAACTAAAAGCATTAACCTCCAATTAAATTAAAATTTTTGCGATACTTACAATTGATATTTAATATAACTACGTTTGTTGTGGGAGAAGTGAGAATAGTGTTAGACGCCTGGCAAATCAGTCTTGTGTTTAGGTGTTGGCGCCCAACCTTTGGAAATGTGAGATGATTGACTACAACGTCATTAGGTCGAAATTCGTAAGAATCGTCTATAAGTGTATTTTCTAAGTACCACGTAACGTTCGGCCTAGGTCGACCTGCAATTGGAAATAAAAATGTAAAAAAGTTATATAATATTATCAAGTTTTTAATTTTAACATGTAATTACGTTATAAGTAGTATGACAAGCGCTTTAACTAAAAAGCTGGACAAATTGGATTTAAATGTATCGGCTGCAAAATTGTTTTGTGCCAATGTAGCCAGTTTTAATGGATACGTTGTTAAATTTAGGCGATTTTTAAAAAAGTGAAATGCCCTGCAGTTAAATTTAAAAAAGTTAAATTATTCGCAAAAACACAAAACGAATAGAAAGTGGTTGTGGAAAATTTAAAAATAATTTTTCGAGTTGCGCATCGTAAGTAGCCCCGAAATATTCAAATTTTTAACTTCATTTAAAAAATTTACTTTGAAACTAGAGTATGATGCGTTTTTGAAGTTTTCGTTAGGATTTTCATGATTTTCTTACCTCCGTTAGATTCGCATATAAGATTAACGTCCGTTCCTTCATTATAAGCTTCTAATAATGTCGTTCTATCTCTTCTTCTACCGTCGTATATAACTGGGCGATTTGGGGGAACTGAAAAGAAAAAAAAGTGTCATAATAATATATTTGGCATCATTTTTATTACAAATTGTAATCTTAAATTGAACAAATATAAACTGAAATATCAAAAAGATTTAGTGTCTTTCTAACGTGAGGTAGTTGACGCGAACGTCTTAGAAATTGATAAAACTAAGACGAGTGGGTGGAGTGAAGTGATATGAAAAGGAAACTGGCAGGAAGCGAACGAGCTAACTTGTATATCTCCGGTTTTCCCTGCGGTTCGTCTTCACTATAGCTTCCCTTTATCCCACAATTTCCAGTGTCATCATTCTTCCAACTTAAACTGGTCATATACTATACATCTAAAGTCTACCTACGTAGCTATTACCTTATACTCGTGCCCGTTTTATGTTTTCCTCCCGAACCACTTTATTTCTTAAAACTTAGAAATTTCCTACTGTACGAAATGATAAAATTGAAACAATTACTACTTAATTTACTATTTTTATATTTCTTTCAAATAAAGTATTTTCTTAATTGCGTTCTATAAGTAATTACAGGATTTTGTACAAATAATAAAAGAAGTATCTAATAGAAAAATTATGAAATATTTGAAAGCCTGGCGTAGGTTTGGAACGTTCTAAAAGCCCCATACCCACTACTCTTTCCAAAATGGCTTGAAAAAAAAAATAATTTAGATGAATTGAGGCGACGAATAGAAAATTCCTACCGGACTATTACTGACAACTGCTTGACATGATGACCTAAGCTTACAATATTACTTTGTTATTGTCAAGCAGTTTGCAATCATACAGAGTGGGGACATTTGATCCGTTATGCTCAGTGAACGAGCCCATTTCTTCCTCTTTTTTTTAAGTGTCGTCCGAGGCGGTTGAAGGCGATTGATTAATTTATTAAATTCGCGCCCTACTTATAAAATTTGCTGAAGCAACCCTGTATTTTCTTTGAAAAGTGTTTTAAGTACCTAGAAGGTACGTACTACGTTTGAGGAATTTATAAAGAGCTTAGTATCAACCGTTATTTCGAGTAATGCTTCTATTGTTTAATTAAAAATTGATACTTATTTTGTTCAAGGTTTAATAAACAATGCTTCATTAAATAACTAATTTCCATAAAAGAAAATTAATTAATGAATCCAAATAAAATGAAAAGTGTAAGTAGTGTACTTTTGAGAAGAAGGCGAGCTAGCTTAATAGGGTACAGTACAAGTATTTTCAATTTTCATCACTCCTTATTAATTACCAACAAAGGAGCTCTTAAAGTTTGTAATTTAAAACATTTAGTACATACGTAAGATAATTATCTTAAGATTTCATTCTCTCCTAAGTGGTGCATTTAGGAATCATTTATTTAATGCACTACAAACTTGCATTAAGCTTATTCGTTTAGCTCGAATTATTAAAGAAATTAATAATTTTTAATGGAGGCTTAAATTTCTGCTTATTGTTATTGCTTATTGCTACATCCAAATGCGCAAAAGTAATATGCGTTAGGTATTCGGGACGAGAAGAGCGAATGTGTGTTTAGTTAATTTATTCGACTATATTTATTTGTACAAAACATACTAATTCAAAATGAAACATATCTTGGGCGTTGAAAGCAAATATACATACAAGATTTTCTAGTCAGAAATCTGCAACATATTACACTGCACCGAAGCTACCACCATAGGTAATTTATGCTTGTGTTATAGTGTGTACATTTATTCCTACTGCAGTCAAATTGCATAATAAATAAAATGTTATTCCAGCTTGCAAATATACTTTAGTCTTTAGTAGCTTTATATCAAATTAAAATATAAACTCCGCATTAAATGTATATTTGACGTTAGTTTTAACGATTTTACCATCAAGTATTTTACATAACAAATTGTTCTTAATTATTAAATAATCTCAGTTACTGTTTTTGTTCTTTTAAAGTCAAAATATTATTTTGAAAGAAAAATTCGGCTCTTGTACACGCGATAAAATACAGTTTAATTTCTTCCAAGGATTGCCTTGACACGCAACTGCTGTGGAAAGTGTAAATGTGTATATACAGGCTGCTTCATAATAATTCGCATCTACGCATTTGAATCTCGTAATCAAAGTAACAAAGATTACACCACGCAAATAAACGAAAATCTCCAAGTTCACCAATCTATTTCTACCCAATAGTATCGAAGATGAAACGATAAAGAAAATAACAATGAATTCGACAATAAAAAAGGATGATAGTGCCGATAATATGGTGAGTAATTACTTAATTATTTTACAATAAAAAAAATTAATTTATTTTGCCATTTAACAAAATGGCAAGTTGCTTTGTTTGTATAACGATTATAAACAATTCGTCTAGGAGTACGTCTTTACATATCCGAATTTGCATCCGAGTACTCGTAAATGTAAACGACGCTTTACAATAATTACGAAATTAATAAAATGATAAAATTCAAGTTTTCGTTTTAAATAAACCTCGACGATTAAACTCTTTATCGAAATGATAAAAGAATTAAATTAAATTTTTCGAATTGTTCAAACACATGAATACGTTTCGATTTATCTGATGGATGTCATCTGGGCAAAATCTTGCGTTACCTCAGATGTGATGAATGAATAATACCAAATTAACATACAGCTGTGTGTAATGTCAACGACTGTTACCATATACAAACTAAGTACAAAACTATGTACCAAAATTTTTATATAACAATTAACTCCCATAAAAAAATAGTAGACATACCTCTTGACAACCGGTACAATCCTTCTGCACAATAAATCCCAATAAGGAATGGAACAATTTCACAAAAATCAAAAATTCTTAAAAATAGTCCCACAAGGGTGTAAAACTATATAAATTTTAAAAATGTATGGACCATAATTTTATATACAGCACTTAAGAACACCGTACAAGTACTAACGTTGTTACTAGAATTCAACCTCTTATGAGCATTTTTCTAAAATTGTATTTTATCTTATCAAAAGGTTCTGAGGAAGAAAGAAATACATAAAATATCTCTCTCACAATTAAAGTACAAAAGACAAATCACAGAGGGCGCGAAATTGCAAATTGTGGAAAAATAAATCAAAGCAACTAAAACCATCTTCATTTAATATTATATTATTTACATCACAATATAATTTTCCATTCTCGGAATCTTGGATGTATCTTCAGTTTCATCATTTTCTTTAAGAATGTCATCATTCCAATTTCTCATTGTTCATTGACCACAATCTAAAGACTATTTAGTTGTTCACTGTAATATTGATAGGTCATTGTACATGATAGGCAAACTTGGACTGACTGTTGAAAAATACTTTTAGGGTTTTCATCTTTTTTAACTGTTACAACACAAAGAAAATACCGAGTGCATTTTAATGTTGCAATAGCTCCCAGTGCAAACATAATTTAGAAGCTTAATTAGCCCATTTGAGGAACGTGGTACCTACAGTATGTGATGAAGCACGACTAAATGTTCATCGACCTGCTCGAAATGAAGAAGCTGTGGTGACTGCACGACAGTGTCTACGATGATCCATCTGTGCCTACTCTTCCACGTGCTGGTCAGTTTGGCATGTCCAGAACATCGCCAAGACGAATATTGAAACTTGATTTGAAGTTTCCGTACACAATTAGCCCAACAATTATTATCACAGGATTCAGAACAACGCCTTAGGGCTACCGCACACTACAGACAGTCGGTGACCGTCTGTTTTGTAGCGAAGTGACCGCACACGACAGACAGTCGGTCAGACATCGGCGCCTACATCTACACCATCGCACACGCTACCGACTATCGTTAGGAAGTCGGTGGTTGTTGCATTGTTTGTCCGTGATTTTAGCTATAGGAGATGTACAACTACAGCGACAATTTTGTAGTTCGTGTGCGAGCCCCTACTTAATTACGTTATTCCCATCTACCGCCGTCTAGTCACAGACAATCGTGTCGGTTGATAGTCGGTGGAATAATAGAACACGTTAGGCTTACCGCACACTACAGACAGTCGGTGACCGTCAAAATAGTCGGTTACAATGCTCAGTACAGATTCTTATGTAGCACCGCACACAACCGACTAAAATGACGGACCTACATAAAAAATGTAACGTGTTCTATTTTTCCACCGACTCTCAACCGACACGATTGTCTGTGACTAGACGGCGGTAGATGGGAATAACATAATTAAGTAGGGGCGCGCACACGAACTACAAAATTGTCGTTGTAGTTGTGCATCTCCTATAGCTAAAATCACGGACAAACAATGCAACAACCACCGACTTCCCAACGATAGTCGGTAGCGTGTGCGATGGTGTAGATGTAGGCGCCGATGTCTGACCGACTGTATGTAGGTCCGTCATTTTAGTCGGTTGTGTGCGGTGCTACATAAGAATCTGTACTGAGCATTGTAACCGACTATTTTGACGGTCACCGACTGTCTGTAGTGTGCGGTAAGCCTTAGATGCAAATTCTTTTAATACTTTAATTTTGTGTGATGAAACACATTTTTATTTAAATGGATATGAGTAAGCAGAACTGTCGAATTTGGGGTACAGAGAATTCATGAGCGTTGCATCAGCGTCAATTGCATCTTCTTAGATGATGTAGTTTGGTGTTGAATGGACATTTACAAACCGTTTCAGGGGTGGTGTGGCGAACCATAATAGAGAATGTTTACGTTCGGTGGTAATGAATACTCCTGAGATATGGTTCCAACAGAATGGAGCCACGGTGCACACCGCGAGAGCCCTTCTTCGAGAATTTTTCGGCAACATAATTATTTCGAGAAATTCGAATTTCGCTTCGCCTCTCCGTTTCCCAGATTTCGCCTGATTTCTTTTTGTGAGGCTACTTAAAGGGACGGGCTTACCTAAATGAACCACAAACCCTAAACCAGCATAAGCAAAATATTCGTAAAGAAATAGCAAATTTGAAGAATGAAACGTTCAGTGCTGTAATGAAAAATGCATTAAAATAAAGATCTTACAGACGCAAAATATAAAAAGAGCTATTATGTGTCAACGAGTAATTGGAGGCCATTTAAATGATATTGTTTTCCACACTTGGATAATAACAAACTTATTGTCGTACTATAAAAAAAATAAAGTAAACTTTAAAATTACAAAAGTTAGACGTATTTTAAATCAGTCACTCCAAGTTGGCCCACTTTGTATTGACTGTGCAACTGTGCATGACCAAGAAAACGCAGTTATCTTGATTAATTTAAATAATACGTTAAAAACTTTATATTTTAAAATTTCAAATAGATTGTTTGCGACTTTATCAAAAGAATTAAAATTTAGTTCAAAGTTGCCCTACACGCAGAATTTAAATTGTCGACTTTAGGGAGTGTTCTACTAAGAAAGGGGATAGTAGAGTTTGGTGCAAAATCTCATAAGGGACGTATTAAAAATTTCCTATGCTCAAAGGAACGATTAATCACGCCCCCCACCATTTTCGGTCAAAATGCAATTTTGAACTTTTGTTAAATAAAAGACAGAAATTAAAGTGTCTCAACTCTTAATAAAAACAGAAGGACCAGAAAATGATGTCATAGTTACTACCCAAGTATCAGCAAAAAAATAATTCCCATTCTCTTAGACGCTTTTCTATGCGGTATGTCCAAGATAGTCACCTTAGAGATTAAAAAAAAGAAAGAATAAGCTTCCTTGGTGTCATTCCTGTTAATATTTGGTCGGAAAAATTTTCCTTATATTTTCCTAATACAAGCTTTTTAAAAATGGTTGACATCAAAATATACGCGATTTCCCAAATTTAACTATTTTTGCATCTCTCACTCTTTACGAAATGCCTGTGCATAGACGCGAATTTAAAGCAGCCTGCATAGTTTATTTATCTATTTTTTTCTTCTCTTGTATAATAAAAGAGAGTACCTTATTTGATTTCGTCGCTATATACTTACTCGAGTCACGTGTTGGTTGAAAGATACCCGTGACAAGATGAGAACCCTTTTTACTGATTATCTACAAAGACATTTTCAGCTAAATATTACTTTACGTGAACTTTTTGACGCATATGTTATTTATTTGAACTTAAAGCTTATAGAAGAGTATATACACAGGGTGATATAATGAGATATGGTCGACGAATATTCATTATATATCTTGTTTTCCAAATACACTTTTGGCTAAGTTTTAGCGCATAATATAAATAAAAATGCAAAAATGATATAGTATCCTTAAAAATTGCATCGTAAACACGTACGCGCATCTTTCTTGTTAAAACTGTAGGAAATTTTCCACCGTTACGGCCATAGTACCTACTTTTTAGAAACTTTCTTTAATAATTAGATTTTACAACGAAAGTTTAAAAAGTATATAAGTCAAATTCAAGTTTCTCTTATTTCTATTACGTTATCAACCACTCCTTAGGAACTGGGGTGGCAAATTTTAATTTATTTCAGCATTGGAAACTGTACAATAATAATAATTATGGTATGGTAATTCCCAATTCAAGTTCTGTCAAGGAGAGGATTTAAAACAGTATCTTCTGTTGTAAGTATTTATGAAAAAAATTATAATTCTCCCACCAATCCGCTTTGATACCTATACAACTATGCTTTGATTTTTGATACTGAAAATATGAACAAAACTAAAATAAAATAAAATAAAAATATTTGTCTGTCCTATGAACGAGCGTCTATATTGGGCGTAGTTTTATGGACAGTCGATGAAAGTTTAACTGGCACAAAAATGAACCACGTTCGACTACTGTTGACAGAAGCAAACTGTGCCCCTGGGAAGGCGTGACCGGTGTCGCTTTAGTTTCGAAATGTGTAATAACTTTCTCCCCTTCTACCACCGACTGTACATACTTTCTTGACGTGATTGGATAAAACTTTTACCCCCCCAAGTTTTTAAATTTAGTTGGCATATTTTCCGGGGGAACAATTTGCTTCTGAGCGCTGTATTGTGAGCAAATCGGTAACAATTTGGACTCAGGCGGCCTTGGTGTTGTTTGAGAGCTCGTGCGCAACTCATCTGGTTAATTTTTACACCTTTCCGAGTTTTCGGAGATAACGAACTGATCGATGTTGAAGTTCTCGGCCCTGGTGGTGCAACTTTCGTCCTCTGCTACAACCGCCAGAAAGACCTGGTCATCAAAATCCGACCTATTCTTGACTTGTCCTGTAAGCTAATATATCACTATCTTTGAAGCGAACAAACCACTCTCGGCATGCCCTTTCGTTTATCGTTCATTCGCCGAAAAGTTCGTTGAGATTGCGAAATGAGCCAGCAGCTTTCCATCTTTTCTCGAAATAGTACAACATAACATTATGGCTTATATGGGTATGGTTTTTGTGCGCTTTTTAATTAACTAACCGTATTAAAGAATTATATTACATAAAATGCTAATTAAACGTCAAAATTCAAAGAACAAAACGACGCAGAAAAAGCAGCTAATAATTATGCATCAACTTATAAACAATTTCTGGGCCGAATTGAGCATCATGAACGACTTAGGAAGCCTTTATACTTTATAGAGTTATATGAGCAAGAACTCGCCCAAAATGGTTTTTAATGAAATATTTAAGAGGTACTTATGGCTGATATTCTATAAATTGAAAATTAAAAACACCGAAAATTTCTTCTGAAGGACCTGGGGACCGTTGGAAGAACATAGCCAGCCTGTAGCCGACTTAAGAACAATCGCGGTTTTGACTCTCTACATCTAAAAGAAATTTAATTTTAGAATTGCAGGTCTTTATTTCATTCCGAAAAGCAAATCACAGGTTGAAAAAGACTAGAATTAAAAAGTCAATAGATGGTTTTATTATTATCAAGAAATTGTATTTCATCCCTCAGGTGATTTCTTCTACATTCTACCGTGTATAGATGTAGTAGGATTAAATTCGATAAATTAGAATAAAAAACGAGACTTTCCAAGGATTTAACAGGTTTAACTTTGATAAAAAAAGTATTAAAACTTCCCACAACACTTAAAATTTTTAAACAGCTTTTAATATAGAAAGTTAGTATCTTCTAATAAATTTTAAATCGTACGTTCCTGCCCTAAAACTTTGAATTTTATTTTCCTCGAGAAACCTTAGTTTTTTGTTAACTTAGCGTTTCTCATCAAATTTGCAAAATACTTTATTCTATGTAGGAGCTTTACCAAGCGTTAAAACAAGACTTTAAACTTCTCGAGCAACTTATTACGAAATGCTAGTCTAGTCAATGAACATAAACTTACTCCATTGGCTAGAAAGCAAAGAGATGGGAGAAGATTTTTGTTAATTTACTAAACAATTTTTTAATTAATAAAATAAATTTTGTCTAGACAAAACTTTTTTGAAGTTCTTTTAAGTTAGTGGTTCAACGAAAGATTCTTTAGGTTAGAAGTTTTCAAAAGGATCAAGATCAACTGGGTCAACTCGCCTTATCTATAACGTCTTTAGAAATAGCGAGGTCTTGAATGAGCCATCTTCTAAAGCTTAGATTATTGCATTAAGAAAACAAATCGTTTAACTTGAAAAATACACCAAATTTATTTTATAATTATTATTTTGTGGAATTTTACTTTTAGTAACTTGAGAAAATCATTTTCAAATTATTTTAGCATCGTATAATTGAACATTTTTAAGATTTTCAATTTTCTTTATTAAGCTTTTCTCGAATTTTGTAAAAAAAGTTACTTTTATTGCTTTTTCAAATTCTAGAATGTTTAATACTGTCTTATAGAATTTTTAATTACACGAAGACGTTTAGTCTCAAACACTATTAACTTTTGTCGTTTTTATAAAAGGCGAGTCTTCTATTACTTTATTTTAGATTTTAAAATTTATAATAAACTATGTAGGTACTTGAATTATTGGAATTTAGCATTTAAATTTTAACAAAAGTTTAAGTTTAATATGATTATGCAAGAAATTTGGAGGGAGGGTTTTTGTTCTTTTTTCAGTTTTTCGCTTATCTCTTCCAAACTACTCACTTTTTGAGAAAAATGCTTCGATTAAAAAACTACATTAAATTTTCTACAAATTATATCTCAAAAGTTTTTTCCTAAAACAAACGGGTTAGGTGCTAGAGCGCGTTAAAGTTTGACAAAAATTTAAAAATCTGCAAAAAAAGTGTTTTTGTGTTTATTGCTTATAACTCAAAAACTACCGACTTTTAGAGAAAAGTGGTAATAAATAAAACTAAAGCACATTAAATTATCTACAAATTATGTTTAGTAGATTTTTTTTGTCAAACGAACAGTTTAGGTGCTAAAGCGCGTTGAAGTATAGCAACTCGAGAAGCGTAGGTTTTTGAGAGCCCAACAAAAAAGTTTATGTACTAAAAAATTGCATTTTTTTGTATAGATTTCAAATATATTGTGGCAGACGTTTTTAAGTACAGTCTTAGTGATGGCAGACGCTTTTTAAGTCCAAAAATCGCTGCCTTCCGGACTCTCCGTTCAACTTGCCGCATCTTCGGGGCAAAGCTCGTTGAGAACTTCTAGTCCTATTATCACAATTTTCATTATTGTTCAGTGAATGACTATTTAAAATGACACTTATGTACCTACAAATTTATTAACATCAAGATGAGTCTTTTGTATGCTGTGGAAACTAAACGGAACCTACAAAGGAATGGATTACTTAAATAAGGGAATTATTTTGTAATACTTTACTAGTCATATTACAGTTTTAAAATGTATTCATTTATTAATGTAGTATCGTAATTGTTTCCTAATATGCTAAAAGTAACATTAGCGTTTAAACAATTTAAATTGAATTGTTGCTTTTAATTTTAAATCGATGTTCAAAAATGAATAATAAACACATAATAAAAAACCAGTTAAAAACGTAAAAATACGATACAAACAAATTTATTTATAATTCCATTATCTGTGCAAATATAAAATACCGTTACTTACTAATAAAATTTTCCATTATTTGATGAACTTTATTTGAAATCCTAGAGAATTAATTAGAGGGGAGTACTTTCGGTTTATAACTAAATCAATTAAATTTACTATTGCCCATTATTGCGAAATAAACTGGCGTTATTAAATTTCGTTTAGGCATTATATTGTCATTGATCAAAACTTCTAAAGCGCTATAGCCCATGAGTAAATTACACAATACCTGCGAGATGATTCAGAAAATGTTTCATTACTTTCCAACGAGCGGTTGGTTTGAAGTTTTCAAGAAGTTGAAAAGTCTACAAATTTCATTTTAGTTTTAATAATTAACACGAATTTCCAACAAGTAACGACTAATCTATTATCAGGTATATTTTCAGGAGCGCCGAGAGAAGTGTTGGAGAGTGGCAAATTCTTACTTTCAGCATCTCAGAGCGTGGAAAGCTGGTCTGTTATTTTAGCTGGTATACCTTAGAAAGCCTTCACAATGTCCTGCATTAAAATGAACCATTTAAGAATCAAGTTTAGTAGATGGCCAACATTTTCTAAACCACTTACGTACCACAGTAGTACGTCTAGTACCAGTATAAAAATAATTCTAAAATTATAAATTTTTACCTCAGCTCATTTTAAAAATAAAATACAACAGCAACTTTTGAGAAAACCAATTTTCTAACTTGGTGTTGTTCGAGGAGTATTATAAGCCGCCTTTTAGAGATAGGTATAGATACTAGTTTTATAGTTCAGCAAGGTTTGTCTAGTTAAATTCGAAATATTTTTGTTGTAGGGATGCTAAACTAACACAAGACATCTAATTCAGCATACTAGCTAGTTGTAACCACAACTCTCAGGCAGTTAAATGATTTTAAAACAATATTATGACAAAGAGTACTTATACAATGTTGTGTAGTAAGTATATAATTGTTTAACTTATTACTTATATCGGAAGTTTCTTTTTAGCTTCATATACCATTTTCGAAACTTAAAAATAATATCAATAGAATAAAATAATAAAAACTACCTGCTGCAAAAGAAAAGTTGATACCATCGATAACAAGAGAAAGGTTACAACAATATACTACTTCCTGTTAGTATCGCAAAAATATTTTATTGAGTTCGATAGAAAAATATGTTACGAAATAGAAACAAAAGGATTGTTATTTTGCAAGTTGAATTTTCGCGTAATGCAGTTGCATGATTTTATTTTTCGGTTGATAAGAGCTCGGACTAAAATTCATTGTTTTCTTTCTAAAATACACTCGAACAATTTTCTCAAACTTTTTTATTTGTTTTACCCTCGAGGATGAAACTTGGCCAAACGTTTGGAAATAAACTATTTTAAGGTTGAAAAGTGCAAGTTGTCAAGCTACTTTTGTTATACCTATACCTACAAGTTCTAAAATTTTTAGACGATTTTCTTGAGATTGACTTCCTTTAAGTAGCTTTTGAAAGGGCCAGTGAAGAAAATTGAAGTTATTCATTTATTTATGGCCTCATTTATGAAAAAATTATTGATACTTTGTTAGATATTTTTTCCACGGCAACAACGGCTCTTAGATGAGAATATATCACGTAAGTTTTTACAGATATAGAGGGTGTGTCTAAATAATAAAGAAAATAGAAAACGAGAGCGTTATGTGCTTAAAGTAAGTCGATTGGACATAATTATGCTACTTCGTTTTGCTGCTAAGTGGTTCCAAAGAGAGAAGGGTAAAAATCGAAAGAAAGAGAAAGAAAAGGAGAATCTATCAGAGAGCACGACAAGAGTGCGCAAGAACAGAATATCATAACTCATAACGTTAAAACGCCAGAAATGGCTAGAACTGGTAGACTAGCTGAATACGAATAAATTCGGCGATGAAGGCCACATTCCCCGGAGTAAAAATGAACATTAAGGAAACGGTACGGATCTTTAAACAAATGTTTATAACAAACAAAATAACATCAGGACATCAAGAAAAAACCAGCGCGATAGTGAAGAACAAAGAAATTCCGCTATTCTGTGATGAAGAAATCATGACAGTAAGCGAAAAGATCGAGACGAGAAAAGCATGCCATCGCTCCATAGACAGCAAAGTCGATCACTGGAGGAAAAAATAAACTTCTTTTTGGGAATAGGAACGTAATAAGTTCCTAAGTAAGAGCTTCTTCCCAGATGCCTAAAAGGAGGCGCAAGCTTGCCTTCCTGGTAGTAGATACAAAACAAGAGAAAATAGTCTGAAAGGTTGAAGACGGCCTCTCTAAAATAAAAGAATGGAGGAATACCCACAAAGTAGAAATAGCTGCGGAAAAGACGGAAGCGGTAGTCTTTAACTGGGTCAAAAAGCCAAAAGTATTAAATTTAATTTTAAGGGCTGCTCGATCAGGCCGACAAAGAATGCTAAATACCTGGGAGTTGAGTACGGGTTAACCTTTGTGGCACATGCGTATACAGCCTGAGAAAAAGCAAACATAACAATGAGGGCTATTGCAACAATAATGCCCAACTTAAAGGGCCCAGGCGCAAAGAAGAGACAAATACTAAAGCTTACAGTGCGTGCTGTACGCCGCCCCGGTATAAAATAGGGCATTGCACATTAAAGGGGTTAAATAAAACTTGCTAAAAACACAAAGATCGGGTGCCCTGTATATATGAGTATGCAATGCATACTGTACAGTCTCGACAGATGCTTCTCTCGTCATAGGAGGTTCAATCCCCATTGACGATCTAATTAATTAAAGGGAAGAAATATACAGAAGACGGGAGGAAAGACTGAACCCAGACGCAAAGCATATTGATAAGGAAGCTAGAGAAGAAGCGATAATGGATTGGCAAAAATGATAGGTATGAGGGACCAAAGGAAGGTGGGAAGAAATGAGGGTCTTTCCAAGATTTCTAAACCTTTTAAAAAAGGGTTCGGTTGGGTTAGTGAGCATACTCAATATACTCGTAATATACTCGACTGATTACTATCATTTCCGTAATATGCTTTTAATTATCAAAATCGCACTACAAATAACAAACCTATTGGTGTTTTATATCAAACATCCTGTATACAGAAATGGCGTTGCTTGAAGATTAGAAGCTCGACAGAGGTAGAGAAACAAATATAATATCTATTTCTTCAAATGTTTCTTCTTAATAACATAATAAGCTTGCTAGGAAAACAATTCGCACGAAGGAATCTCGGGTTGTTCATTATCTAATAGTTACATAATTTTTGGTGCGAAACTCTTTAACAGAATAGAAGAGCAAAAAGTAGCTTAGAAGTATTTAAACATTCTTAATCAAGGAAGACTAATTTATAAAGAACTTGTGAAGTAGTAAAGCGCTGTAAAAATTAAAACAGTAGTATAAAAGAAGTGAAACAATTAGCTAATTAAAACATATTTTACAAAACCGCAAGGTGGTAGTTTTCATCTTGCCAATGTAGGATGTTCTTCAAATGAGATTAGAATTTACAATATTATTATCCAACAAATTTAAGACCTAATTAAACAAAATAACAAGCGATGAACTAATAATAAGAAAATTTAATTAATTAAGTTTCACTAAATTGTTATTAGTAATCCCTAGTTTAAGCTAAAATGTTCGATAAAAGCTTTCCAGCTTATTTAAAACTAATTTTATAAAAGTTAATTACGTCGATTTTTTCCTTCACTATTATTGAAAATTTTATGAGATTCAGACAAAAAAAATAAAAAATACCGATCAGTATTATAGATGTAAAATGTCAGAAATTTAATAGAGAAATAAGAATAAACATCTCACGACACCTACGAAAGGGAAACTCGTAAAGTGGAGTTGTACGATGTACGTGTAGTAGCTAGTCCTGAAAATTATTCTTAGCTGGGGATCATTCACTTAAATATTACGCCGAAAGTGGTGGACAGAAAAGAGAGCACGTTACATTAACTTTTATAGCTGGTCAATGTCGGAGCTAACAGTAATTTTACAACTCAATATCGATTAAAGCCATTTCTTATTTTCTCATTTGCATAATCTCTAAAATAGCCAAACAGATTTTATCACAAATGGTATAGGGTCTAGACATATAAATTACAAAATAGATATATCCGGTGGTATTTCTAGCTTTTTACTACGTGCACAATAGTTTTCACTGACGTTTTTAAAGAAAACGAGCAGTCTAGATGGGTAGTGTACCCAAAGAGGAGTTGTTAGGAAGGCAAATGGAAGAAAATGGGTTTTTGGCTAAAATATCAAAAAATAATAGTTTTCAGACTTAGAATAGTTCAAAGTGGCCGAGAGAACTTTTTGAAATGACTACCACTTCATACCTGTCAAATGCCAGATATTTTTTAAATGTTTAAACATAAGCTGGACATTAAATACTCCGTTCAACTCTATACAGGGTGTCCCGGAATAACACCGACGACGCTCTACAGTGAGTTCGCAGGACCAAATAACTTTTAAGAGGTGCATTTTAGGGTCTAATTTCAAGAGGGGAAAATGTCTTTATTTGGTCCTGAGAACTCACTGTGTATAACTTAAGAAAAATGAAATTAATATTTGATGAAGTGAACTGCAATTTGTAGATTATTAATTTTGTAGCAAGATATAGGGGAGCTTTAAATGTTTCGTTTCTATAATACACATAATATCACTTAAAACGACCCTACTGACTGAGTAGTCCTTTTGTAGTACGTTCATTGTTCACTGACCAGATAATGTAAAGAAGAAACAAAGTAGAAGCAAACAATAGAAATTATTACTATGAATTGCTACAATTTGTAGTCTCAATAAAAGAAAAAAGTGTACCCAGTAACCATGAAATTGTTTCCTGGGAAAAAGCAATGAAGTGTCAGTAAAGATATTCAAATACGTAGTAGATACTAAAATACAATTACAATATTCGAAAAAAAGTAGATTTAACGGTTGAAATTTTTATGATTCTTAAACAGGCATTGACTGACCTACAACCTTCATCAATCTTAAGTATTTAAAAATATACAATAAGAATAGCGTAGAAGATGAGATAGGGATGGTCGAAAATAGTAGAAATGATCATTCGAGTCACTACAAATCAGAAACAAATAATAATCCGTTACCATAGCAATAAAAAATCGCTTATTTAAACTGTCGTGGATAAATTTCGCTACAGAAAGTCGCACACATACGCTCCTATTTACCTTTCGTTTTACTTATGCATATCTAAACGCAAGAAGGTACATGTGTGTGGACGCAAGTTCTCGTCTGCCCACACACGTTTTGTCTTGCACGAGAGGTAAATAGGAGCGTCTGTGGCAGCCTTTAAAAGGGGTCAAAAGCAACAAATATAGGAATGCACGTTACATAATGTATGTAATGTATGTATGAACTGGTTAGTTCTAGATCAATGAAAAGAGACATGCTGAGTGATCATTCCAACCTACCAACCTTTCTTTGTATAAAACTAAGTTTTCCATCAGTTGTAGGTGGAAACATAATTTTATAAGTTTAACCGTTTACAAACCCAAGAAACCGAGCTTCAGATCTTCACACTAGCGGAAGCTTGCGCGTTATCTATTAAATCAAGGACTAGCTAAGACAGTCTCGCACGTTACAAAAATCATGTAAAATTATTATTGGCTTAATAGCCATAAAAGTAAAGCATAAAATTTTAACTGCATACTTTGAATAGATTATTTGTAATTTAATTAAAGTACTATACTATCTATCTACGAAAAAAATTCCATCGAAAATGCAATAATCAAACCAAATTGTGGATCAATATTCTATAATTACACACTTTACTTAATTGATTTTTCTCTTGCAGTTGAAAGAAATTAATACACTAATAGAATGTCGGAGAACTGTGCTACGTAATTAAAGAAGTTAATCTTCGAAGCACGCTTTTTAAAATATTATTACCTACCGCCGAATAAAAAACTACTTAAATGCGGTGCATTTGAGTATTAAAATGAGTTTTTGTAAAAAAAAATTACTGATTGGATCGTTCAGTCCGTTTCATCTTTTCAGAGATATAAAATTTTCATTTCATGGTATTCAGAAACCTTTTTCTACTGGTAGGGAAAAAATTTAAATTCTAAATTAATTTTGCTGCTTCGATTTAGTTATTTTGAGGCACACTTAATTGCGCATCATTATAAATACTTATATTAAAATTATTTACGGTTATTAAGGCGCTCTTATTTTTTTAAGCAAGGAGTTTAAGGAGTTTGCTAAATTTTGCATAACAAAACTGCATCACATGCTTCCGTTTCCGATTATATATAACTATGTGAATTCGCAGCATCTGAGACCGCTTCTGGCGCATTGAGACAAGTAAAGAAGTACTTATACGCTATGTTTTAGTTGTTTCTGTTTCTAGTAACATAGTACTTTTAATATTGCACTACTTACAATGTATACATTCATTCTATATACAATGCAAAATATTCCCCCTTACGCAAAAAACAGAAGAAAAATATTCGTTCTTTCTTCGAACACGACTATTCCAACAAATTTTTCTACTCCACTATTACAAATGGGGGAGTTTATAAAGAGGTTTGAATCCTTTGGATATCTTTAAGTGATGGTTATTGTGGCGAAGTGGAAAAAGATGATAAAAGTCGAAAGTTCGGTATACACAAGCATAAAATTTCTCGCTTAAACTTACGTTTTTGAAACATTAAAGTTAACTTGAGAAAAAAATTAACTGAAATATTTTTGTACATTTTTATGAAAAGCAAATAACGTAAAGTTCGGCCTTAATTGCGCTTTCATTAATACAGACCTCAACAATTTTATAATAAAAGCGTGATATGTGTGTATTCAAGGGCTGTTTCAAAAAGCACTTCTCCACACGAGACTATAATCAAAATATAAATTTAATAACCCCCTCACCCCCAAGGTATAACTCACTGAAACGAGTACTTATGCTTCATTTCTTTTATATCCACACTGCAACTTTACAGTTTCTCATGGAAAATATTTGTGATTGTACTGCTGGCTATTATGTTTTTTTCTATTGGATGTTATAAAAATTAACGAACAAAATTATATTTGAACATTTTTGTGTTAAAAACAGAAATTAAAATACACCGTAGTACATACTGTTAAAAGAACTACCTTACACTAGATAAATGTAGGTATATAAAGCATTTTGCACGATCAAATAATAAACGGGGCGAAATATTTCGATTAAGTTAAGTGCGTTAGTTGCGCCAAATTTCCCAGCCGTCTTGCCATCTTGAAAAGATATTCTACGCAACCACTAAACATGTAAACTGTGCTTTAATGGTTAATTGAAATAAAAATGAGATAAAATTGATGAAAGAAATTTATAAAAATTTTGAATATAGAAAAATGTAAAACAAATTAAGAAAAATAAGAGAAAAACGACTGATGTGGCCATAACAGGACTTTTTCGTCCTGTGTGTGCGATGAAAATATTTAAAAAGATATCAAAGATAGTACCTAACAACAGTATGCTCAGATTCTGAGCCTTGAAAGCTCTCCCCGATTTAAAAAACTTAAATTATACGAGGCGTTCTATTTGAAATCGGAAGTTAAACTTATTTGCAGTCAAAATAACAAATGTTAAATATCACTAAATAGACAATTTTACAATCATTCCAAACCACTTAAAATATACAGGGCGTTGTATTTAAAATAAAAAAACTAACCCCATTTCCTGTTACACCGTAAGTTAAGATTTAGAAGGTTTGCTACCACCTTGTATTGAAGGTGCTGGGAACAGCAATACGCTTTTAACTGCCCATTATTACAACCGAAAAACGCTACGACGAAGACACCACCACAATCGGAAATAAATAAATAAATAATAACTTTATTATCAGAAGACAAATCAAAATCAAGACACCATGAGGTATTCATACATGTAATATACATATTAGTCGACCGTATAGAATAAAGTTACATATTATCTCCCTTTCAATTGGAGGTTTCGTGGTGCACTGAAAATAAATGAGAGAGATACGACCACTTAAACTGCTAAACAGTTTGTGCGTGGTTTTTAATTTTTCTTTTTTGTCGCATGCAAAGATTAGTACACGTATAAAACAGCATGGAGAAAACAGAACTCCCCAAATCCACAGTACTAACATGTTACTCCTGCACACACACCATCCGCTCCAAGTCCTCCCCTGATAAATTTAGAAGCCAGTTCTTAGCGTGCATATTAAAACCACCTTATGTTATTAAGCAATATACAACAATTAAACTTGTTGTATACTTTGGGACAAAGATAAATAAAAGAATGCTGTCCCAATCGCTTGTTCATTCAGGTCAGCTGAGCAGAACCCTGTTCATTATAGCGTGTGTTGTGCGGGTGGCTAATTGGAGAAATGCACTCCGGATTTTTATATAAGTATTTGAGAATAGCTAACACGTAGAGCTTGGAAACCGGCAACAGCCTAAGGCCAGCCAGCACCAAATCGGTCGGGTATCTCATAGGCCTCCTCAACATTATCTAAAGACAATCCTCTGAGCCGCCAAAAGACCCTGCGTATGGATTCTCGAAGTGCCCCCCCCCCACCCTATTATGCCATAACTAAGAAGCGATTCCACCAAAGCATAGTAAAAAACATATAACGTTCTAAGAGGTGCAATGTCACGCAATTTTTTAAGTATGTAAAATGTTTTTCTTACTCTGTTTAACAGCTTATTTACGTGAACATCCCACCTCAAAAACTCGTCAATTATTATGCCAAGATATCTTGTTGAACCCGACGAACTACTATGATACTACTACAGCCGCAGTTCAATTTTACGCACTTACTTTGGTGAATTTTTAATCTCGAGAAGGCCTTCCTGGGTGTATTTATGCTAAATGATACGAATGTGACTTTTTTGTGGTTAAGCGTTAATATATTAGCATCCAACCAAGTTTTGATACTTGCAAGATCCCGCTCAGCCTCCTCTTCCACCTCTAGTCAGGAAGATCCCTCAAGGAACAGCACCGTGTCGTCGGGGTATGAAATAATTTTGCCGGTTAGGTTTAGTCTCAAAAGATCGTTAATATATAGCAGAAAAAGGACCGGACCTAGTACCGTTCCCTGGGGCACCCCACACCCAACCACCGTCTCTTTACTTTTAACTTTGTTAATTACTACCGATTGGGTTCGGTTCGAAAGAAACGACCGAAACAGGCCCTGCGCGTGCCCCCTAATTCCAAGAATATCAAGCTTCCTAGATGATTTATTACAGTATCGAATGCCTTTTTTAGGTCCAGGAATATGGCCAAGCAGGGCCTCGAGTCGTCAAGCGCTGCATAAATATTTTTTGTTAAAAGAGCGATTGCATCATCTGTGCTTTTACCTTCGGTGAAGCCGAACTGATGCGTGGATAAAATCTCGTTAGCTCGAAGAAAGGACAACAGTCTATCCTTAATTAATCTTTTGAATAACTTGGCAATGCTTGTAGTCAATGATATCGGACGATAATTGTCTATGTCCTCCCGAGAACCCCCTTTTGGAAAAGGTGTTATTATAGACTTTTTAGACAATCCAGAAAATAGCTCTGAGAGAAACACTCGTTAAACAATCGACAGAGAGGGAGGGAGACACTATCCACAAGATTTTTTAATAGCTCGGAAGAAATTCCGTCACATCCGGGGGCCTTTCCGCCTCTTAAATTTAAAATGTTTTTTTTATTTCGATCGTAGTGGTAATAGGCGCCAGAAAAATAGTATTCTTAACCGGACTTATATTTTTTAACATTTTGGCTTGATCACCTTTATCGACATTAATTTTGTTGGCAAGACTCTGCCCAATATTTCTGAAAAAATCAATAAATATATCCGGTGAGATATGATTAGGGGGCCCTGCTTTAGATTGAACGGAATTAAGAGACAATCTGACCAGTTTCCAAATATTTTTTATGTCCGACTTAGCACTTTCAATTTTTTTTAAAAGTACGATGTCTTCAGCTGCCGTATCAATGTAGGTATGAGGTCCCTATAAGTCTCATATGCTAACTTTATTGTAATGTTGTGGGGGCTCAAAATTGATTGTTTATATAAACGATCTCGTGCATTGATTGCGTTGATGACGCCACGAGTAATCAGTACAAAATTTGAATAAAGTACTTACCAATTATTGTAAAATTGACTTTACTGTTTCTTGTGGGCGAATTTCTAAAATCGACTCGACATCTGTAAATGCCTTCGTCCGACAATTGTATTTCGCTAATTAAAAGAGTAGCTGGATTTGTTGTGGATCGAAAATATGCTCTGTGTCCGAAAGCTGTTGGTGAAGACCATAACTTGGCTTGATTGAATTGACGACTTCTCACATCGAAGCTAAAAAGCAAAAATAATATATAAATAAATAAATAAAAAGAAAACTGTAAAAATTTTATACTTTATATCAACAATATATTGTGTTATAAACAAGATAAATTTATGTTATTCCTGAAACTGGGTTGTCATCCGTATAGAAAATATTTATACGAAATAGCCAGTCTAAAACCAAATCGAGCAGAACAAAAGCTTCTATTGGAACGCAGAAAACGTTGAATTTCATGTCGGTATTGTATTGATTGATCCGCCAAAATTTAAAAATGTTTCGAGAGTCGTAATAACTGTTGCTTCGGCGTCGCTTTGCTTTCAAATGTAAAAATTAAACATAGTATCGGTTGTGATATGTGATATACATACATCTACGTACCTACTAAATTCAAACTGATATGGAAAATTAAAGATTTCTCCAGAGAGCGGAGAGAATCGATGAATAATAGATGATTTTTGATGGTGTAGTATCGCAGCGTAACGTAAGTATGGTATGCTTTAAAATTACTTCGTTTCGGTAAAAAAGTACTTTTTTACTTTATTTTATTTTGATTATATTACCATCGTTAGTATTATACCCGAGCGTGGGCGTTTTTGGTGTTATATACACCTCAATGTTATAGATTAAACAATTGTTCTTGTAAAACTGTTATTTTACATTTTCACATGAGCAGCCTAATTTAAAAAAAAAACATTTTGATAAATACAGTCTACTAAAGCCTTATACGATAGATCTCCTTGTTAATTTGAACGTCCCAGGTGTCTATCAGATTTGCTAGTGGTAGTTTCTCAAACGTTAATTATTCCTGCCCATGCACACATATGTTCAATTATTAGTCAATAGTGGCATGTGAGATTTCAGGAAGCTTTGATGCTGATAGATAGATGTATTCAAGAATTGTAATGCCTCCCTAGCTAAAGACCTGTTGTCAAAGCTATAATATTATTAAACTTAAACAAGAAAAATTTGAGTGTAAATTACAAGGTGGCCACCCGCTCGAAAGACTTGAGAATAATAATTGGCGCCGGGGTTTATAGGTAACAGATAATAATATTTACAGACAAGACGACCCTGTTGTAAGGCATTGCAATATTTTGAGCACTCCTAAGAGAGTGAAAATCGCCAACAGTTTTCGAAAATGAATTTGCTACACCTAAGCGTAAAATGTACTTTTAACATTCTAATCGAATAAATAAATTACACTCACAAATGGTATGGTACTATAAATTAAACGGTGCACAATTCCTTCGTGTTTTACGACTGTTATTGGCTTAAGCAAGTTTCAATGATACAAATTAAGCCGAAAAATAGAACACAAAAATGTGTCGTCTACTTATTTCAAATTTGGAGGTAGAAAGTAGAACAAGGTTAAAAATAAAAAGCCAACCAAATGAACATCATCATTTACAACAATAATAAATTTCAACTTTACTTCGGTCCACAAATTATGGAGTTTTATGTTATATCATAACGAAAAAGAAGAATTCTTGCTTGGGCTCTCTTTATATAAACTTTAGCAAATACAAAAACTTGAAATTAAATAAAAATAATTAGAAAGGTAGATAAAATTTTTAACTTTTGATATATATCTTCAAAGTTGTTATTTAAACTTAGCTATACACGTAACTGCTTATAGCCGACAGACGAAGCCGGTAACCTTTACAGCTTTGTTTAAAATTTGAAAAGAGTTTTGTCGAAGTTTTCCCAAATTTTCACTTTTGTAGTAGAAATTTCAATTTCATAATTTGAGAATTCTTAAATAATGATTTGTATTTTAGCATGGCTGGTGTTCCAATGGCCTTCCTGAATGAAATTAGATGGCCCAAGATTTGAAGAATGGCCACAAAATGTTTTGGAGGAGCTTGATGTTGAGGATTTTGATAAATTGGAGAGTGAAGACGAATAAAATTATAAGATGTTGATTGCGTAAAAAGTGATCACGACTCCAAAGTGACGAAGAAATTGTGGAGAAAGAAGAATATTATCTAGGAAAAAATAAATTTAAATGGTAAGTTATTCTTTTTATAGCTTATTTGGGCTGTTATATTAATTTTATATCATGAATTTAGGTCAAAAAATAACCTCCTGTCAATGCGCGAACAAGGCTACATAATATTATCGTAAACTCTCCGGTCTCAAAGCTGGTGCAAAACAACTTGGAAATAATCCAGAATCCAGACCTTTAAGAAGTATTTTCGGATGACATTATTGCTGAAATCATTTTCCGTAATAAAAAAATTACTGTAGCAAAAAAAAGAATCAGTCACATGCTACACTTCATCTTTTAGATTAAGTTGAAATGAAATTGTATTTGAGTCTACTCATGTACACTGCAGTTTTCAAATCCGGGAATGAAAACCTAGATTGCCTCTTTACCACTGATGGACTAGACAGAGACATATTTCGCTATAAAATGTCCAAAAGACGTTTTGAGTTTTTGCTTGTCTGTCTAAAGCGTCGTCCAGGCTAGGGCTGCAACGTGCACGCGCGCACCTTCTCTAACGTCGAAGGTTCGTGAGTTGCACCGTTGCACGTTGCAGCTGTAGTAATCCACAAATGTGGCTGAAGGTTATGTGGATGCTTCCATCGAAAATCATAAAAAAATTAGGTGCGACCTACCACATTGTCTGCACTGCTGCTGCAACCTGCAACTGATGCTTCGTTAGCGAGCTCTGGATCAAAAATTAAAAATATAAACCCATTAGAGTAATTGCGCGTGTCTTCATTACGTTTTTCACATTTGCCGAATTGTAATATTAACTTTATATTATGTAAATCTTTGGAAATCTACAGATTACTTCATTTTAACACTAGTGCTAAAATAGCAGTCAGATTGACACTTAAAATAGTGTTAAAAAGTCGCCATAGTATGCCAAAATTACAAAAACATCTGTATATGCATTTCGATAAGATAATATTACGCTTTTGTCGCACGTTAAAGAAATATTTAAAGTGTTGTATTACTTGTATCGCCCATGCATTACACTAGTCAAATAACACTGAAGGCACAAAGCCTGAAATCATCGAGTATTACAAGAGCACCAAGGGGGTGTTGACTCCTTGGATAAAAATGTTCATGTGCGAGCAGAAGAACTCGCCGATGGTCAATGACCATATTCTTTCAAATGCTAGATGTTAGCACAATTAATGAGAATTAATCGAAAAGGTATCAAAATGCTTCTAAAATGGAAAGCATAGAGTGGAGTTTAAAAATTCGGCGCTTATGCCATATTTGCCCTTCAAACTTAAAAAGAAAAACTCAATATTTATGTATTGATTGTACAAAACCTATTTGTTTACAATGTATTATAGTCCAGTACACTTACGAATCGACCTAAAAGTTTTAGGCACTGTCATTTTTTATTTTTTTATTCGATAGAGGGTTGTTCGGAGACCCTAACTCTAATTTTGCGTATCCGCGAAATTACCCCTTTCGCCGCCATTTTGGAAAATGCGTTGTTACCCATATGTCGCGTTCTATATATTGCAACTCGATGATTTAAGAATCGTTTGACTCGTTATTGTTTTTCCTTCAAATTCATCAATGTCATAGTAAGCGCTCCGATGACGAGAAAAAAAGTTATTCGTGTTCAAAGTTGAAAATTTTTTGGAAAATTTTCTCTTCGGGCGGTTTTTAGCGAGTAGTTTTCTTATGCTGCTTTGGAGGTGTTGATGACTCTAATGATTTAAAGAAGACTCAATTATACGTATTTGCGTATAAAAATTAATCCGATTGGTCTCCGACCAACCCAAGCTCAAAGTTACGTTGCCCATGTCGCACGCAACTTTGAAAACTTCTTATCGATCATGTTGCGTCTCGCAGTGCTTGCAGTTTTCTTCTCCTCATCAATATTTGTCAATCGATCAACTATCGAGTATTTTTTTATATTTTTATTCGTAATAGTTCATGATTTTGGTAAGTCATAATAAAGTCAGTGATTCAACATGTTTAAACTGATCTCAAATTTGGACATGTTTGAAAAGTACCGCAAATTTAAAACACTTTTCTTCTTTTTGAATAGTTATCATTTCTAAAATTTTGGTCGAATTGTCTCAAACTTCTAGAGACCAAGTTTTCCCACGAAATATTTGGTTATACCCAAAAGAATCGTTTAAAATTTTCAACTTCTTACCTTTTTCTCTGTATTTTTGGTTTCTCGTATTCCGTCTCGTCGTCGCACTCGTCTCCGCCTTAGGAGGGCGAAGGTAAGAGGTAAGGGTAAGGTACGAAGAAGAAGATACGTTGCATCGATTTTTAAACACCTACCAGATTACCTACAATATGAAGATACATGCGATTGTATAAAATAATGACGAATATTGATGAGGAGAAGAAAACTGCAAGCGCTGTGGGGCGCATCGTGCTCGATTAGAAGTTTTCAAAGTTGCGTGCGACATGGGCAGCGTAACTTTGGGCTTGGATTGGTCGGCGACCGATGGACCAATAGGATTAATTTTTATACGCAAATACGCATAATTGAGTCTTCTTTAAGAACCATTAGAGTCATCAACAGCTCCAAAGCAGCATAAGAAAACTACTCGCTAAAAACCGCCCGAAGAGAAAATTTTCGAAAAAATTTGCAACTTTGAACACGAATAACTTTTTTTCTCATCATCGGGGCGCTTACTATGACATTGATGAATTTGAAGGAAAAACAATAACGAGTCAAACGATTCTTAAATCACCGAGTTGCAATATATAGAACGCGACATATGGGTAACAACGCATTTTCCAAAATGGCGGCGAATGGGGTAATTTCGCGGATACGCAAAATCAGAGTTAGGGTCTCCGAACAACCCTCTATCGAATAAAAAAATAACAAATGACAGTGCCTAAAACTTTTAGGTCACACGTATGGAATTTTCGTAAGTGCACTGGACTATTAGTGTAATACGAGGTTAATTTGAATTAAACTACGTATTTTAACAATAGGTCTGAGAGGCCACACTGTAGTGGTTAAAGAAAATTTATTGACCGTAGCCGTTAAAGGTTAAAGCATACAAATTTTTGATATTTGTCTTTATGTTTGTCTGCCCGTATCCTGTATGTGTAATGTGTAACTATATGTGCGAACGCGATAACTTGAGAACGAATGGCTATTAGGTATTTATTTTAAATGGAGCATACGTGTTCAGTAAAATAAGATAGAAGTTTGAACTGTATTTGAATAATATGGCCTCACTAGAAAAGGACGAAAATTGGGGTTGAAACTTAAAAAGGCTGAAATTCCCCAAAAAACGTTTTTCTCGAATAACGTGTTAATGTTGCTTTTTATTATTGAAACACCAAGACAAACGGTTTCATCTCAAACTACCATCTCGTTTAGGGGTTCAATATACGTTCTTTCTTGCAAAAAAAAACTTCCGTTTTATTGCTCTCGCGTTATTAAAATGCCGCCTTCTTCGGGGATGAAAACAAAAAATAATAAAACAATATTTTAGAGGCACCTTACACTATAGTAACCAAGGAAGCAATGCTAGTAATACCTTGTAGCGTTTTTCTTCGTAAATAACGTTTTGAAAATTTTTGTATGTGTGAGATAACAAAATTTGATAAACAAAATTATAAAGTTGTCAAATTTTTAATTTAAGAACTGCCGTAACTAAAATGTAAAAAAATTCAGGTAATCGCCCATTCTTAAAATAAAGCTTAAAAATATGAAGTATGCGAAAATTTGGCTTGAAAAGATTTTTAAAATAAAATTTATAGGTAGGATCACCCTACCTACACTGTTTTTATTCCTTGCTTGCACACTTAATTCTGCCTTAGCATCCTTTAGCTTGATTTAAGAATTCTATTAAAACAATTTACGTAGTTTTAGACACGAAGATTGAATTTTATTTTAATGAATATTCATTACTCGACTGTAATGAATTCTAAGTATTAGAAAGAAAAGACGGCTTAGGCTCACCAAATCGATAACGATAAAGTAAAATCAACAAATACTAACCAAAACATTAATTACAAATTAAATTTATTGCTTCGTCGACAAGCAATTAGTTTTCTACTTTACTTCTAAAAAAACCTAATTACCTAAACAACATCCCATAGAAAGGGTTTTATTTAAAAGGCACTTAAGTGGGCTATGAATAACTGAGGCGCTTTCAGTATATAAAATAGCATATAAAGTTAGAACGGTGGAAAATTCAAAAGAATAATAAAAATTGACTTGAAAAATTAACTAATAAATAAAATTTGCATTTAATAAATAACTGCCGCTACGAAATTCATAACAAGCGCCAAAATTTACATATAAAAAATTTATTTCGGAACGCTATAAAAAGCCATCGTTGTCATTACCAATCAACTGCTTAAAGGCAAGAGTAAAGTAAGCCTCCATTAATTTTTCTAGTTTTGTTCTACTCGTATTCAGTTTCCTTCAACTGTTCGTTTAATTTATTGCAGGTCGGCATTGTTATGCTACTAACATTTTTTGTCCTCTTGTAGCTTTTTCCACCAGTTGTCTTTCAAAAGAGGGCATTGCATTAATTGTTGCAGTACAATACAAATAAGTAAAAGCAAAATTTACTATCGTGTAATATAAAACACTACCCTCTGAACAATGTGGCCTTGAATATAAACGAAAAATTGCCATTAAAAGAAAATTAGTAAGAAATTCGCTTAGATAAAAGTGATTTAATTTCTCGTCTGAAACCGTTTTCATTAGTTTTTTACGCTGAAAAAATATTGTATGCAGTGTTTTCCTCTAAATTAATTAGGGAAGTCAATATTTGCAACTATAGATGTTAATTATCCTGCAATGCAACTAAAATGAATCGACTTCAACAAAAAACGCGAAACATGGGAGGTTGAATACTTACTTTGAGATGTAAAACGTTGACACTATAGGTATGGTAGGTACGCTCCGTAAAGTTCTTTTTGACTTACGCCACCAGGAGAGAGGTTCAATACAATCAATAGAAGAATAGAATAGAAAGAGATTATTCATTATTGTACCTCTCTGCTGGTGGTAAAGTTACCGACAACTTTACGGAGCGTACCTACCATACCTAGTGATAATAAATGTAAAAGCACTAAAAAGCTTATTGGAACTGCAGGTGCAGTGAGTGTTTCGGTACAATATTTGAAGATTTAAAACTTTTACATCTAGAAAATGCCAAAAACGTTATTGAAGTGCAGAATATAAAGTAGGCGAGTTATAATATGATGGATCAACTCATTATAATACGCCATAAATGTAAGTAAACGGTCGTCATAAGTCGTCTTTAAAATAACTTCTTAAGATGTATTTATCTTTCATAGCAGCTTGCATATAAAAGCAGTTATAAGTTTTGTTAGTGCAATTCAAACGAGCAATGAACGTTTAATATTTGCGGAAGGAACTTGAAGATGGGGTTGAACAAGTTTCAACAGTAAAAGTTAAATTTGGAATAGAAACTCCTATATAGAATGAGAATAACTAAATGAAAATACAGTGTTTTATAAAATTAACACATAATGCACCTTAAGATTAAGTTTACGAACTTTAACGAAATTAAAATTATTATTGAGATAATTCGTACGAAAAATTTACGATAATGGTAGTTCTATCCATTTTAATATACGACTCAAGTTCTTTCGAGTTCGATTCAGCAATATAAACGAGCAAAATTTAAATTGTTCACCTGCACAACGAATTCCTCTGCACAATATGTTACGATATAATACGATACGAAATGCATAAAAAGAGTAGTACGGTTTTGTAAGCTCAAATTATTTTCATTCGATCTAGGAAAAAATTTACTAACAATAGAGTAATTCTTTAAGAGCTAGAAATTAAATTCTTTGTAAGACCAGAAGTTTTCAACAAAACTTATTTATACGTCGTTTATTTCAGTAATGAAATTTCTTACAGGAAGGAAACTCTTTTGACATAAAATTATTATTTATATAATAAAACAAAAGGAGTAATGGGTATTTCTCAAAATGCTGTGTATTTTAAATGAAAAGTAGTAAAAAATGCCATTCTAACGATAATGGCCCAATTTTCTAACCTTTTACAGCGCCGTTAAAATTTTACTAACATTAGTCCGTAATAATTCACCCCATTACTATTTAGTTAGTTGTGATTTTTTCGAATGTTATGGGATAATAAAGTAGACAGGGTTCTGGTATCATTTATCATTGTTTTATAGATGTTAATACAAAAATCTTCTGGCATTGTCTTTAAAATATCTTTGATGTTACCAATAGTTAAATTAAAGGCGCGTGCGCATACAGCCAAGTGTACCTACTAAAGAACGCCATGCAGCGTATTCGTTCGCCTTCGTCAAGTTTCATTAACTGGGCAAGTACATTTTAACTGCAGTGTCCCAAATACTCATACATTTATCATTTCTCATGAACAAAATTCTGATTCTCTGATCTCCAAATCCGGCTATTTTTGGTGTTCACGTTCAAGTGGAAGTGCCTCTGATCGCCGAAGACAATTTTTCTAACAAAATTAGCGTCCTTTCGTTGGTTTTCAAACACTCAATTGACGAATGTGTAGCGTTGCACATGATCACCTGGCTTAAGCTCTTGAGTCAATTGAACTTTATATGGATGCAGATGGAGATGTTTCTTTGTAATTCCCTTCAAACTGTTTGAGTAAATATTCAGTTGCTGCGAACGACGACGAACCGTGGTGCGTGGACTCTCGCCAACACTCACTAAGGCAATATTTTTAATCGACCGGCCTGACTAAAAACGGCCTGATATTTTCTCATCGACAACCAAGCCAGTTCGATCCATAATTCTCTTACACTCGCACTGCGGACTATTTCCGCCAAACTTTCAACATATTTGAAGCCGACTCTTATTGTTATAATGCGCTGTTCGCTTGGGTAGAGTTTCATAACTGATAATTGTGAAGCGTCTACTTTATATTTTATATCTTACGTTCCTTTTAAACCACCCTTTGGTTTTCAAGATTCCTGAAAAGCTGCAATTACGCAGACAGGATAGGAGTAGAATATTCAGTACAACTTTTAGTTGATCAATGCGGCCCTCCAAATTTGTTCTCAAAATCGTATTTTTTCTAATTTAACTATAGCTAACAAATACTTGCCATTTAAACGTAGGAGGCATAGCATTTAATATAATAATTAGATTTTTCTGTTTTGTTCCAGAAGTCATTAAAAAGAAAGGTTTTTTTGCAAATGGAATAAATGATATTGAAATTGAAGTTGACAGACTCGAAAAGACTACAAAGTGCTAAAAGTAACCAACAATATAAACTACGTCAGACTGAAGTAGGTAAAAGAAATGTAAAAATATTGAGTAATAATGAAAAAAGGTAAAACAAAAATAAAAAAATCAATGTTATGCAGTGAATAGAAAAGCCGTCGTTATTACGTATTTTGCACTTTAGACTTTGGTTACAAAACGCATCGTGAAATAGACAATTTAAAAGTAAACGGAAGAAATTGTAATTTAATGCCCTTCTTGTTATAAAATATAACTTTGATAAAACCTTAACAAAAACATACAGTTACAGAGGTAAATAAATTATTCATTAGGCCATTAATTTATGGAATAATTGATGAAAGAGAAAACAGCCATATAATGAAAGAAAAACTTAAGACGAAAAGCTTATTAAGAAGTAAAAAGAAAATACAGACAGCTTCCATTGTACCCAACCACTAAAAAGTAATGAATTAAAAAAGGATAAAAAATAATCCGACGAAACAGAAGTTAGGCAACTTTCATTTTTCTAATGGCAAATGTTATAAACCAACATCAAATAGCTGCGGTAAGTTTTCATGCTATGGTTAATGGAAATGGATATCTACTGCAAAAATGAAAACTGCACACTAGCCTAGCAGTAAATTAATTTGAATAAACTTTATAAGGAGCTTAAATTAATTTTAATTGTTTGCTCTGAAAAACAAGAAATAATTTAGTAGCAAAAACTATGGAGACTAGAGTAAGAGACTAGAGCTAGAGTAAGTATAGTATTATAGTAGGGAACGGATGAATTCGACATAGCAATATTAAACAATATTTTTTTTCATAATATCACTTTGTAGAAAGTGATCATCAGTTACCACCATGCACCTTAAACAGTTGATTCTTTCGACCAATGACAGAGACCGAGATTATTAGTACTATCAAAGGGCTAAAAAATCTAAAATCGATCGGTAACGATGAGATACCCATTGGTTACCTTGTTACATTCATGTTCTATGAGCTGGCAACCCCTATCAGGCATAGAATTAATTTATGCCTACTGAATGACAAACTACCGTTCGATGGCACTATTGTCAAAAGTGTCAAAAGTAATCGACAAATGACTGCTCGTTAATAGTTTATATTAGTAATATTAGCTCACTAATAGAGATACTCCTCAATTTATTTCAATCTTTAAAGAATCTTACAAAGTACAGTCAGCACCCATTTGGACTTGTCAAAAGCCTTCGATAGTCTATTCCAAAACGGAAATCATGGGTATAAGAGGAGTAGCGGGAGAATCGTTAAGCCCTATCTCTCGGGACGCAGACAAATAATCAGGATTTCTGACCCTGCCGACACATTAAAAGAATCCAATTGGCTTTTTATCAAAAAGGGCGACCCACAAAGCTCTATTGTGGATTCCTATTTGTATCTACTCTATACAAACGATCTGCCCCCCTCCTTTGACTGTTTCATAACTCTTTGTGCAGACGACACGACGATAGTATCATATGGCAGTACAATCGAGATAGTACTATGAAATGATCAGCAAGCGATCTCAAAGGCTTCGCTAATTGATTTACTAAAAAAACAAACAGAACTAACAACCACACAGTCAACTTCAATCGTTGGCATTTATTTGTATTCCTAGCTCAACTGAAAGCAACGCGTCTTAATATGTGTTGCGAGTGATAAAGAGCGAAATAAGTGAAAAAGTTGGGCTTAGTGCCCATTATGTATATTTATGTTCATTCTAAGCTCAAATATGGTGCACTGTTTTGAACCAACTCCAACATTCAGACATATTCTGTATCATAGCCTCTAAAATAGTGGCCAATTTAACGTTAAAGTAACGTTCTATCTAGTCCCTTCTCAGCCAAATAAAAAGGATAGAACGTTACTTTAAACGTTAAATTGGCCACTATTTTAAAGGTTATGATACAGAATAGGCCTGATTAGCAGGGTTGTGCGTCTGCAAAAGTGTTGTATTCGAAATATTTTTGGTATATCTACAAGATTGTTGTTGGTTGTTGATACCAGTTTTCAGTGGTCACGGGATACCAACGTTAGTCAAAATTTATATACTTAGTGGAATGTGCTGCATTTTACAAAAATTTTTGTACAGTACATGCGTGTCTCCACCATTTCCATCAAATCTATAGGAGTTATTTGAAACAGAAAATTTTAGAAATGCATGTTTTGGGCTCTAGTTGAAACGCCGGTTATACGCCTTTCTATCAAACCACCGAAAACCGCGCCTACGTCGTTTTAAAGTTTTCTTCGTTCAATCTAAGCTCAGGGATTCTATCCAAAACAATAAATCCCCAAATACTAGCTTGAGTACTTAAACAAACATTTGATGTAATTAATTGCTAAGTAATTGTAGACAATCACACGTACACAAACAATTCTGAGGTTAAATGACGGCAAACAAAATTTGTAGAGGGGATGAATTACGATTTCCTTCACCGCTATCTACTGAGCCTCATCGGAAAATCGCGAGAACACACAATATTATCATTATTATCAAAATTGTTTTACTAATACTGTTATGTTCGTGGAGTTCTGAATAATCAACTTGGCTATTTACACGCATGTGAGTTGCCTACAATTAGTTCATCGAATAACATTGTTAAATGTGGAGGGTATGAAATTTCGGTTTATATTTTTAATGAAGAAAAGAGTGAAAAATTTTTGCGAAAACTTGTAACTAGGTTAACCAACTTAAAATGAAGTTGTTTAAGTATTTTGTAAATAAGTCTAGCAGAAACCAAACTGTTCATACACTAAATCCATAGATTGCGGTTTTACAAATGTTGAAAATCTGTGAGTGAATTATTTTGTGGGGAGTTCCACAACCGTGCGGTGCAGCCATGATGTGAACTCGTGAAGTTGAACTGTTTGCAGTATTTACTTAATAATTTGTCTCTGACACAATGTATAATACATTAATCAATAATATTTGTGTTTCGCTACAAATACAAAGATATAATATAACATCTGTCCGTACGTAATTGAGTGAAGGAAATACGTATCGTTAATCCGTAAATTTTCTTCCGATACCCTCCCATTCGGGTGACACGTACACACGTAGCCATCCTTCCTCTAGTAGATGCAACCCATAGGTGATTTTTAGGTAAAATAAATTAATTGTTAAATTACTTTCGGTAGACACCTTGTATTTTTGGTTAAGGGATCAATTTTTTTTGAATAAACTTTATTTATAATTACATTATTCTTTACGCTCGATTTAAAAATGAGTCTGCCGTTGGAAACTTATGCCGTTATCGTGGCTTTTTCGTGATTCATTAATGCTACTAAAACTCGCAGCAATTTCACGTTTCTTTATACATGGATTTACAATGCTTACAGACTTTGAAAAATTGTTAGCACTCCGGTATGTTGATTCGATGTTAAAAAGCGCTATTTCATCGAATAAGTTATTTACTACTTTTACAACCATTCTTCAAGTGGAAATATTCATTCGTTTTTACATATTATCTAAACACAGGCAGTTTTTAAAAGTTAAAACTACACAGGGTGTTTGGAAATATACTAAATCGGTAAAAAAGTTTAATATGGCGTTTCCAAGTTATTTGTCAGCACTGAATTGAGCAACTTTGCCAAATTTAAACCTATTATCTAGGTCTTCCGATAAGGGCAATCCCCATGTTGCACAACTAATTTTAATCACCCTGTATAATACTGTTGTAGAATGTAGATTCAGGTCGCTCAGATTCAACTGAGATATACGACGCTGTACAGTGCGTAGATGGGAACAGTACTATTAATTAAGAGAGAGATAAACCTATTCACCACTACTAATGCGCACCCGGTCGTATACCTCAGTTGAATCTGAGCGACCTGTATACAGGGTGCCCCGGATAAGTATACTTCTAACAGACCATCATTGTGTCTCTTAAAGGTTCCGATATCTTTATGCTGAACATGGTCTGTTACGGATATACTGGACTGAATTAAATAAAAACAAAGCACTTGTACTTATTTGACAATCGACGTGGCATTTGTTTTTAAAAACAAATTTCATAGCTGACTGCTTAAAAAAATAAATTTTGCATTTTTTGGCAATATCTTTGCAAATTTTTATTGAAACACGTAAGTATTTTACATATTTGGAATCAGCGTTGAAATCTTTATCGATCTAATTAAAAATCTAACATGACGACCATAAGAAAAACTAAAGTTGATGATGCGTGCGCGGAAATGGAAAAGTGAACGAAAAATCTAAGTACATATTCAAACTCAGCATAAAAAGTTGCTTAAAGAGTGTTTTCACAAACTAAACAAAAATTCACAAATAAAGAAGTTATGACTAAAATTAGAATTTGACGTTTTTGACACATTTTGGCATATCTCAAAAACCACAAGAGATAATTGAAATTTCTTTTCACATTTTTGTTTCTGAATCCCATACGTAACTTTCATCTCAGTTAACCATCATTGTATCTCTTATAGTTTCAGAGATCCCCATGCTTATCAAGCTTATCCAAGACACCCTGTATACCTGTTTTTTGTTAAGCGTAGTGTAATTTAAAAAATGTTTGGATATAGAAAAGATTTACCTGTAAAGAGGTTCTCCAATGCTCTCCTTGAACCAAAGAACCATGGCGACGGCGTCGTCTCGATCTTTGGGAGTGATGTCACAAGGGAGGCCCTGCTTCTTGCCCAAGACTCCCTGCACGTCTTTCATCGGAACTGCAACAATTACTCGTGTTACCATTGTACAAATGCCTCTTGTTAGCAAACTTTAAAGTTTAAGAGCAAGAGTCTCTAGCGATGAACTTTGTCGATTAGAATAGTTATAATGTAAGCCGCGTTCAAATTATTTGAACATAATAAATTGGGGGAAGTTGAAACCGTATTCATATAAAGTTTGTTTTGTAAATTTACTAACGTAAACGGCTGTATGATTAAGTAAAATTAGCGGAAAGTAAATATTTCTTTCGTAGCTGAAATGAAATTGAACGTATATTAGCGCAGAAGGAAAACAAACATCCGGCAGATTCGATTCAAAATTGAAGTTTGTAATTACGAAATTTAATATTCTCAAAAGCTAACACCTAACCTTCATATCGATCGACAAACAGATTATCTAAATTGCTTACTTTATAAACATTGTAATTGGAAAAGTTTATCTTTCGTTCGCGAAAGCAACCCTTTCGACCCGGAGCGACATTGTTATATTCGAGACGATTGCCGGTGGTGCGTACATAAATCGTCGCGTGCTGCGTGAATTAATAACACAATAATTTTACTTATTTGTTCGATGTTTAAGGTGGAGCCCGCTTCGAGGACCGCAATTTTATAGCGATTATTACTTTATACTTTAAGCCATTTTCGAGATTAATAAACTGTATAAGGGCTCGTAAAATCTTTTAAGGAATTGTATCAACATGTTAACAATTTAACGCAATTATAAATTAATTTAAAAGTAACAGCTGAGCCGAAAATCGACCCTTTTTACTTTGCTAAATAAATTTCTCGTAACAAAATTAGAAAAAGTATCAAAAAAGCTCCTTCATTAAGGTAAAAAGTCTGACAGAAAAACGTGTAGCACTTAAGCTGTGAAGTTGTGAACTTGATTAAATTCTGCACTTTTCCGACAGCTTTTAGTGATTGATGCGTTACTAAGATAAGCAAACAGACAAGGGCAAAACAATAGAATAAGAAAATGATATAAAATAAGGAGGCCGCGTGGGGGAGTAAAGGATCTTTTATTAAAACTTTTTGCGGCATAGAGTTTTTTAATAAACGCCGTTTTTGTTGTTCACTTAGAGCTCGACGACATCTCATGACTAATAATGAGAGCGATCTGTTGACACCAGAGTTGAGGCTCGACACAACACTCTTTTAATGACAACAAAATCTTAACACTTTTTATTCAAAACAGCACGTAACGGCTAGAATCTCCTAACCCCTTATTGTAATTCAAAAGGGTTAAATTTTATTATAACTTTACACAAAAGGTGATTTACGCGTAACCGAATATGCAAAAGTCTTTTTTGATGTAAATGAACAATAAAAATTTGCACAAAGCAATTAATTTTTCTTTAGTTTTTACTTAATTTTTTGTCTCGGCATTAAATTAAGTGAAAGCGTTAAAACTCGAATCGAATTTTAACTAGTTTACCAACAAAATTATAATTTTCTCCTAAACATAATTCACCAAATTAACTTATACGTCGACGTCCTAACTTTTCTTTCTCGCTGAGCCCGACCTAAAGTTTTCTTTTTCGCAACCTACAAAAATTGTTTTGTCTTTTCAAATATAATGAAGCACATAAAAAAATGTACAGGAAGAAAACTTTCTTATACAATTCAATTAAGTGCGCCTTGGACTCTCTAGAGTAAAGGAGTTATCATATTTTATCCTAATATATTCTTTACGAATAAAAGAGAAACTCGAAATTTTTCAACGAAATCCAATAGACATTTGATTTTTATAATACAAATTACGTTATATACAGATTTTATATGCAGTACATTCCATAGACGCCTACGAAAAGTTCTTTTAAAAAATTAATTTTGGAATTTGAAGGTTGCGGAAATGCCGCAGCTAAAGAAATGTCGAAAGAATAGATACCAGATACAGTGGACTGTAATTGAAATTCCAGATATTAAGGAATCAGCAATTGAGAGGGTGGGATATAAATTGTAGTCGGTACAAACGAATTGGGACCAAACGGTGATACTGTCGTTTCAAATATAAGTTAAAAGTAGCAATCACCATTGCCTTAAGGCTGCGAAATGGAAACAGGTAACATGTATGTATACTTCTATACCCACGAAGAATAAAATAAGTGGAATGCTTATGTTTATAAGCTAGTTTGAGGATCTAAAAGTGAAGCACCCAGTAACGTAAGGGAGTATCAATCAGTACTCTACGGGTACTCTAAAGTTTCACTCTACAATCTTCTTTATGCAACAGACAGCTTGTTCGTAACCTGAACGTTCTTGTTCATGTTCTTACCTCGTCCAGCACTTATTTTATTCTTCCATGGTATAGCTACGGTAATATAAATGTAAAATTTAGAATAAAAATCGCGAGTAGTGCCACGTAATGCCGATGCAGTAGTGCTAAAAGATTTCAAAAAGCTTGAACGAGTTTAGGAGTGAAATGGTTGCTCAAAATGAAACAGTTGCCCATTTCCCGAAGCTTTATAAAAATTTATGCCAGCGGAACAGGTACCTTAATCAGGGGCTACTTAGACACCCAGGAGTAACTTTTAGAATGATGTTTGTTAATTTTATAGAATAACAGAGATATCTCAAGAGTTATTTAACTTTAAAATAGAAGAAAATTACTTTAAAAACTGCTTAGTGGCGAGCTTTTTTTATTTGTACTCAATCTAGGGTAACACTGTCTTAAAACGTGTTTTAAAGACCATTTCTTGGGCTTTTAATAAGGCCACCAAGTAGTCCCAATTACGGGGTAACAAGTGGTAAAAAGGTGTCCATGTAGTCCCCGATTACAGGTCGCATCTGTTAAGTAGTGAGGAGGATATTCATTGTGGTAATAAAATGGTTTCTGTGTTCACGGAGATTGATAAAGATGTAACTAATCGATTACAAAATAATTTAGTTACAGCAGCCCTTACATCAGTAGAATTAAAATTTTGGAAAATATCGCTTGGTAGGATGCAAAGGCGACCATCCTGAGAAATAAAATGATGGTAATGTGTATGAATTGAGAAGACTTCTTAAAGGCCTCCCAGATACTTTATCTTCAACTTAAAATTGTGCAGAGTACAGACCAACACTAGCACGAACAGATATTTTTACAATCTTTATAGATATGTTATTGTGCTGCAAGCTGGAGGGTGCAGTTTATTTATTTCTAAATGATTATGCATCTGAAAAACGATTTGAAAATAAAGTTGAAAATTTTAAGAATTAAAAGATAAAAATAAAATCGATTTAAACAAATTTAACTTCGTTTCATAAGTATTTTGTTGAAATAGAAAATGCTTTTAAAAGTCAAAAAACTAATTGAGTTCAAACTATGAGCTTCTAGCTCCTTAAAAAGTTTAAATAAAATAAAACAAAGCCATCAGAGAAAAAGAAATCGTGCTTTTACAACTTTTTGAGTCTTCTCAAGTAAAGGAATATTTGAAACCGCTAATATACTACTGCCTGGTATATAAAGGAAATGATCATCACTAACTTGGCAGTTTTGTACTAAATTATGGATACGCATAATTTTATTTTAAACTTTAAAATTTGTTAAGGGTTGAAGTTGAAATATTATTCAAAATTATCGCATTACCCGCCCGTTTTAATCTTGTTGGTGTTATCAGTCACCTAAAAAAACATCAATTATAAATTTGATATGTGTAATGAACAGGGTGACATTTCATTTATTTGAACAATTAATTCAATTTTTAGCACTAATGACCGCAACCTCCAATAAAAGAAGCTACACAAAAGACTTTAATTTGAAAAATATTACTCTAAAACCTTAAGTGTTTTGTGATGAACCAATATAACTCATTTTCATTAATGACTTTAATGGTTCACCATTTTTAATTCTGCTTTTTATAGACAAATTGAATACCGAGGGATTCATAAAAGATTATATCAAAGAGAATGATTGCATATGTCAAATTTTTTTGTTATATTTTATCATTTATTGCACACCGTTCATAATATAAAGCCTTCCTGATACATTATTTTCAGTCGCTTTTTACAATAAGAGGTTCTTTACAAACGCAAATATTTATTCTGTTAATGTTGGCGAGTGCACTCCTACTAATGGCCTTGCATATTATATTAGCCCAATTTCATACCTGTTACCGATCTAAAAATTGTAAAGCCCTTAATAACACTCTTAACATGAACATTACAAAGGAAACTCGCTATTTTCGGCATGACCGTGGTTTAGCGCCCCTCCCCTTTTCAACATCACCAGAACTATACTCAAGGAAGTGCCAAGCGAAATACATAAAAATGAGATGAAGCTAAAAAGAGACACTCAGAATAATAGGTCACACATGAACCATATCTATCTATTAGCTAGTGATGTAATGATAATTTGGAAAAAGTAGTAAGCTTATGCAACTGCCCTCGGCGTGTATGTGGGTTAAGCTTTTGCTCAATAATAAGAACGCAAGTTTATGGCGCTACTTTAAAAATAGTTTTAGTACCTATACAGTTCTAGTTAAAAAAAACTACGTTAGTCTTACTATTAAGCTTAAGGATTAAGCTGCATTGTTACGAAACGAGGTACCAGACTAAGCCGAAACTGAACTTATCTGAACAATTTGAGAATTGCACATTAATTCTAATCATCCTTGTGTTTGTGGATTAAAACGAAACGGAAACTCACCAACACTTAGAGTGATAGTAGGAGTCTCATTTTCCACCGAATATGAAAAATAAGTAATTAACTTGATTATAATTTATAAAAGAAAATGAGATATATCTGTGATGGTAAAATATTTTTACGTCGTCGTATATTTTTAATTAATTATTTATACGTAGGTAGTTAACTTTAGTCACAGCATTAGTTTTTAGTATACGAGTTTCAAAGCATTCAAATCCAATTAAGGTTTTATATTTTTTTGTGTTTAACATCGTAGAATGCTTATCCTTATTGGCTTCACTCTAACGATCTTTAACTTGATCAAAATTCAAACTTGAGAAATTAAGTTAGAGGAGCATAGTAAATACAAATTACGCCGATGGCGACTTACAGATAAATTTAAGAGATTACAAAGTTACGTAATGGCAAAGAAGTTATTTAAATGCGATTTTTTTTATTAAGTTGGCGAAACTTATTTAAATAAGAATAAAATATTTATATTTTTGTTAAACTATTATTTCAAAGTATTTTCATTTTATTTTTCGTGATCTGTAAAATAGAAAACTGATTTTCGCTCACTTTCCTTTTTTGAAAATTAGTACTGATATGATTACTGACTTCCAAATTTTCCTGCCAGTCTGTCAGTAACCATCCTTACAAAGAAACGACGTAATTGAAACAGTAGAAAATTTTCTGACGACGCAGTCTTGCCTTCATACACGTAATAGTACTGCGAACAGAACAAATTATGTGTAGGTATTTCAAACAATGGCTTTACAGTGTCAGAGTTTTACATTTTATCAAAGTGTCCCGAAGTTAATATTTACCTGCAAATTCCAATGAAGCGACTTACAAGGGTAATAAATTTATATTTAAATACAAATCCAATAAGCACAACAAAGCTTTACCCTACTAAGCCAACGAGTTACCCCTACTAATGAGCAATTAATTGCTTTCAATTACGTTTAAAATGCTATTTATATCAAACTATTGAAATATTCTTCAAGATGGATTCCAACTTCTGGTTTCGTTGTTAATAATTTGTAAGAGCAAAATTTAGTTATTATGAGTACTTATTACAATAATTACATGCAGTAAAGTTTTATTTTGTGCGAGGGGAATTTATGAAGTAGGTGCTTATTTAAAAATAGCGATTCACAAATATTTGATTATAATAATAAAAAAAAAACTTAATAACCGTAATTCACATAAACGTGGAGAAGATGACTCAACATGGGGTTAAATTAAAAATTGTTAGTGTCCATTACCTACCTACTATTACCATTAAAATATTTTTATTAAGTGCTCGATAGTTAAGAAATACTTGTGCATGGAATGGTAAGTAGTGTTTATTACCGTAGGAGTAGTAATAAAAATAATATACGTGTAGTTATAAAAAGTACTTATTAAATAAAACTATGCTATTACCACAGGTTGTAGTTATTTAATTTGAAATCTGAACTAAACGTTTTCCTTGAAATAAAATAAACTCCCTACCTCACATAAGAAGCAATAACGTTATACATTCACTTTAATTTCAAACAGTTTTTCGTATAGAAACAAACACACATCTGACAATGTGTTCCATGAGTTATGATGAACCATTACCAAGATAGGAATTTTTTAAATATTAAAAGATCCCGTAAGTACAATAATTTTTATGGATGACTGTCTCCTTCTCCAGAGGATATATTTCTGATATTTCCATGCCATAGTATTATTAACATTATTACTAATAAATGTGATCCTGTGCTGGTTCAAACACGTGAAAAAATGGCGTCTGGCGGATAGTAGAACAACTAACTAACGCATAACGAGGTAAGACTAATAAAGAAGAAAACGATAGATAGACGTACAAACACTTTGACGAGATGAAGTGAGTGAAGAAGCAGTGAAAAGATGGAGAAATAGTCAATGCAGGAGAGGAGAGCTGATCGGGATATAACACAGTTCCAACGAAATTCTAACCAAGAAAATACTAATATCGACGGGCGGTACAGCTGCCTTGCAAGCCTTAGACACTTGCAAGGTAACCTCTGGTCTTTTGTTGGAGTGCATGGAGCTGCTGAATCAAATATTCAAAAACAGTGTTCTTATACTCTGCTGGGTCAAAAGAAAGCAAGGAAATGAGGGAACCATAAAGCCGGCGAGCTAGTCAAAAAAGGTTCAAACAGTCTTCTCTGTGGCCCTGCGCCAATCAGCAAACCAGCCGTATCTATTATTAATACCCTCCTTAAAAAAGGGCTAAAGAGCAAACGAGCTATACCTGCCCCTGCTAAAAATTTGGCAAAATACTCTCTACAGTTGTCCCGAATTAATCTAAAAAAAATTACAGAAATACTCACGGGACACTGTCGATTATACAAATATATCCACACACTGGGCTTGGTAGATAATTCCACATGTCGTGGATGCAAACTAGAAGACGAGACGGTTGACTGTCCAGTCCCAACGTAGATTTGAAGATCCGTGTTGGGGACTTCTGACTAGACATGGCCAAGATAATACAAGTAGATGGCTCAAGATCTAATCGATACGGGGAGACCGCATGGAGAATGTGCAATGGGCCCGATTAAGTGGCCAAAGTGCAGAGAGCTTGCCCCCCTCCCTAAGCGATCCAGGTCCAGACAACTAATAGTTACTAGATATTTCACAGTGAAGGTAAATAGACTTACTCCTGTCAAATGTCTTTTATGCTGCCTATACACCAACTATTTACAGGCGACCCCACAGCGTGGTTCTAGCTAGGGTTAATTCACCAAAGCACTTTCGATGACCAAGTTTCAAGTTAATGTTTAAATAAGTTTTAAACATTCCTTGCCATATTTATATTAGATATCAATTCAATAAATCGCATAACTACATTAAAATTTGATATTGATTTATTATTGCTGAAAAGTTTTTACAGCTAAAAATAGTAAAAGTTGTAAAATCATTGAAAAACCTTGGAATTGAATAACACATGAACTGATTGTGGGGGCGTTGAACGAACGTTATACGTACAATTGAATTTACGATAGTTCAATTATCTCATTATTTTCTAATTTAAAAAGGAATTCGAATCTCTTTAAAGTAAAAACCTTTTTATCGACTCGCCTTACGGTTTAAAACATATTTAGACCCTTACGAGTAGGTAGTTTCCAGCACATTTTAAATACAAGCAGACTTCTGAAACTAACTTTGAAACTTTTAGTAATCTAAACTAGGAATTCTTTTAAATTGTTTTTCTTAACTTACTGATTAGTGAAAATTGAAAATTTAACTTTTTTTCGAATGTTGGAATAATAAATAATTATGAGGCAAATAAAAACTAACGATTTAAAGCATACACATCGATTAATACATACTTAAATAGAATTGAGTTCAACATGACTTTAGAGACAATTTGAACAAATTCGGAAAAATAATCAAAAACTTTGTTTATACGAGAATATAATCTTAAAATTACGTGCTTAGTCGCTAACGATAAAATATTGAAACTTTCGAGAACACTTTCTTCAGATTTTTATTAAATTATTTATTAAATAAAACTCGGGAGTTTCCAATAGCTGGATGTGACAACACATGATTTAAAAACTCGGGAATTCTTTCTAACTTTTTTTCTAATAATCGAGAGCTATTGTATTAAATATTAAGAAATACAAGATCAAAACTCGACAGATCGAAGTTTCTTTAGAGGCTTGAATCAATAATCTTACGCGTTAGCGAACTCACAAAAACATCGTTGTTCAATACAGTTCCAAATCTTTTCAACTTTACTTAAAGAATTGTTTATTTTTTCTTGCCCAAGCTCCTAGCACTGATGAATTTGGGAATTGAAGAGAACTGCGCCTTGTTCTTTTTAAAAGCACGTAAATTTAGTAAAAGCATTTGTCACTTTTAGGAGTTGTCGCAAATTTTTTGTTAATTTTAATTCCTTATTTGGGCTGAAAACTTGAATATGTCACCTATAATAGTTATTAATCGATAGAATGCTTAAGTTGGTGTTATAGTGGCTTACTAATTTAAAAAGTGTTCTAATACTTCTTACAAATAGTATTGAAAAGGCAACCAGGCGAACTACAGTGTAATGCGATACCTCTCGGGTATAAATTTTGGGTTTATACCACCAAGAATAAATTTATTCATCAGCTAAAGCATAGAATTGGGCTTTAGTGGCTTACACCTGTTATAGTTATCTGTCTCCATGCTTAATGTCCTGTAGTCTCTCTAATGGTATAATGACATCAGTTGCGACTTGTCATCGTAAGCATTCCTAAAGTCTACGTTTTTATATATTTATTCTCCAGTACACACGAAAAAATTCAATTATTTTTCAATTTATATCGTCTTTGGTTCTGCTTTCCATATAGCTATGATTTTTGTAGATAACTTGGCATTTTAAAACTGAATCAAAACACACGATTTAATATCTGGTAATTTGTACGTAAGTTGAGTAGTAATTACAGTTTTTTCGTTTGTATGCGTTCATGTTTGTCTTTTTTAGGCAATTTTAAAGAATAGCGACGGCATGTTTCACAGGCCTAAAATAAATCATTCTAAGGGCATCGTCAGTTTAAAGTCACAATGGGTTGTACCTTGCCAACACTGTGGTGTCATAAATTATTTATGGAGGTATCTAAAATCTCCTTTTTATGAAATTCTATTACAAAAAACATGAGACAAATATTTTTGTGTAGCAACTATAATTAATGAACTACGAATTTAATATTTAATGCCATACAAGAAATTCACCTCAAAGTTAAAAGTTCACCGAGAGGAAATAAAAGTTACAAGTTATAATATTAAAGAAAACTAACGGCACTTCATAATTCTTGAAATTGTAAGCGAACTTTAATGTTATAAGGTTTTAAAGACGCTCTTGTAAAATTTAATTAAGACAAATCTTAAAAATCAAAATAACAATTTCGCTTAACTTAAAAAATCATACTACTAGAACTGAAGCTTCTAAAATATGCAATGAAAATAGCATTACTGTATAATTAGAGTTTTCACATAGTTTGAATTGTTTCTGAATTTAATTAAATCCATCGAACATTTAATTTTGTTTATAGGCACCTCAGTAAAATATTTAAAAATATTGTTAAGAATTTCTAAGTATACTTAGATACAATATTATATATAGGGCATCGAAATTTGATTTTCCGTGGAGCAACATGCTTCCACTTTATTTTTATAAGTAGTCGTAAAATTTTAGGTAAGGTAAATCTTTAGTTTTTCCCAATTTTATTTCGAGTTAAGGCCAATCCCGTAGAAAGGTATTTTAAAATGAAAAACATATCATTATCTAACGTATTCTTAAACGCCACTTGAAGACAGCACCCTGTATATTTAGAGGCACTGATGCAGAAGAAAGCGTTTCCAATTAATATTAAATTTATAAAATACTCTGTAATCCTCGACAAGTTGAACACCTTTCAAAATTTAATTAAATTTTGTAATTTGTGTGTTGGTATAGGTATTTGTTTACACTAGTCATAGAATATAATTGGTGCCCTAAAATTATTTTCCAGATAAATTAATAATTACCCAAGATTATTACATTGATTATTGTTTTATACCGTATGTAAATGGTCAAAGCTGGCCATAGGTAATTAAATAATTTTCAGTATTTAAATAAGTTACTGCACATAAAGAGATGTGTTTCACCAGACGGCATTTCAAGTGTCGAAAAAGTATCGATATCACCCATTTTAAACTGCAGTGCCCTCAAGAGATATTTCCTGTTGACGAAGAGATCGGGATTACATTTTTCAAAGAAATGCAAAGTTGTGCAAATGCCGATCCCTTATTCTTATCGTCAATTTGTTTTACTGACGAATGTACGTTTACGCTAAACAACGAACCGAATGTTCAAAATACGCGAATAATAACCCCCACATTAATATTTCTTCGAGGTCTCAATATTCTCAAAAAATTCTTATTTCGGCTAGGATTTTTAACAACAAAATGATCTGTTCTTTGAATTTGAAGATAATTTAAATTCGGAAAGGTATTAAATCTGTTAATTTCTAAGGCGTTGGAAGAAGTTACAATGGAAAATCATGAGATCTGGTTCCTACAAGACAGCTGTGCTGCTCATTTTGGCTTAGACGTTAAAAATTGGGTGAATAATTCATTTCCAAACCATTGGATAGTCGAGGAACCACCATATCAATTGACCGGTCAGATCTCCGGATCTAGCACCTTGTGAATTCTTTTTGTGAAGCCACCTTAAGAATAAGATTTACAGAAACCGCCACCCAAATATTAATTCTTTGAGAATGCGGATTAATTAACGTGAGGTTGAATTGGAAAAGACAACATCTTGGGTTGTCAGGCAGGTAAATATTTTCTGTAGACCATCTGGCCACCCCTATATGTTTTCTTGCATAAATGCACTATCGACCTTTAGCGGATTTAGTTTTCGTAAATAAGCGGCAAAAATCCTTAAAAGGTCTAACCAGATTTCAACAATTACCTACCTACTTAACTTAACTAACTAAGAGAGACATCTATTCACGTAACCTCTCTGCTGGTGGCGTAAGTCAATAACAACTTTAAGAAGTGGCCTCACTATACCTATGGCCAGCTTTGAACGTTTACACGCGGTATATTATTTAGTATATATTTAAATAGAAATTTCAAATCTAAATTTGAATTGTACTCTAAAAAGCTTTTCTCATAATTTTAAATGTCACAAGTTTGTTTACTATTACCCTTAACAACCCTTACCCTTTAAATGAAAAAAATTTGAGTTAGAAATGACAAGTTCAGCTACAAAAGTATTGTGCAATTTCTTTTAAAAATATTAAATTAAATCATTCAAAAAACACAATTTATTTTTCGTGAATTTGATTTAAACTAAAAAATATGTTTTTTTCATATCTTACAATAAAATGTTTTAGTAGAAATTTGTTACAAGTTATGCAGATAGACGTCTACTCGCATTGCTCGTTTTAATTTCTCGGATCGCTGGGCATCTCGCATATATAAGTCACGAGAAAAATATCTTTTCCTCTTTTTTTTTTTTTTAGTTAAAATAAAATGGCTAATTCGAAACGTTAGTTAGAAAACAAAAGATAATTTTATTTGTTGAAAACGAAGGAAAACTTTGACCGATACACGAGGTGAATGAGAGGATTCGACATTTATATGTTTCAATCACGAACGCAGTACCGTGGATTACCGTTTGAAACCGGTAACCCGTTGGCCTGCTGTTTGCTGGATCAATTGTGTTTCCTGCTTTATGTTCTGAGGTTTGAATTTCCGCAACATCCGCTTATGTGTTCCGTATATATCATCTTACTACAAATACGGTTTCCAAATTATAGATTTACTAGTATTTCGTGCCAGCTTATTAATTGTTACATCGTGTAATTATGACAAGTCGGTAATCTTGGTTGTCGTTCTAATAATGAACGCTTAATGTACCTTAAAATTTTCGAGATAAATTCTCTCTCTGTATACGAGTATATATATCGTGACTTGTAAGCTTGTACAAAGAACAAAACTAAGAAATTAAGTGACATTACTGCTTTACCGGGATTAACAATTTATCCACAAAATTGAACATGTTTCTAACTGCATGGCATTTCCTTAGTCAATTACAATTATTTCAAACACGAGAACGTATACGAAAATAATTTACGTGTGTAAAATTTTTATTTAGTTTACGTAACTTAAATCAAATAATTAAGAACTTTCTTTATAAAAAAGAAAAAAAATTATCTCACTCAAGTAACACTGGTACATGTTTCGCAGAGAGGACTTGGAGGGAGGCTCTTATACGACTTCCTAACAGTCTCCTGTGATGAACTCCCATACTCTAACGAGAACAGACCCTTCTGAGGAAACCTAAACTGTTTTATAAATAATATGTTGCTTCAGTTGTAAAAACGTAAAAAAAGTTCATTTTGGTACGTTAAGAAATGCAGCTGCATTAGTTTATTTGACTTAGATTCCCCTAGCAAAGGCGCCTGGATGACATTAAAGATGCGTACTTAATAGTTTCTCCCTGAGGCAATAAACAAACTTTTTACCTACTTACAACAAAGTCGATAGTATGTGCAAAGAAGATACACGTTTTTGTAAGAATTTTTATATTAAAAAAACATTATTTTTGTATTTGAGTAAGAGTTGCATTAACTTAATTTTTTTGTGGTTAACGTTAACCCCTACACGAATTTAATTTACTACTAGTTTATTACATTTTTGTTTTCCTTTTATTCCTTATTATTCTGTTTTGCAATAAAACACGCTAGCGATTCGAGAAAGACTGAAATGAATTTTCAGATTTTCCCTACGGTACTACCTGAAGGTTTAGATCTTAAAGCTGTTTATCCTGTTCGTTTATTGATATTTTAAAGGAAATAAACATTTTTAAAAATAAAAGAATTTTGTGCGCAATAAACGAATAAAAAATAAGAGGCGAAGATTTTTAGCTCTTGTAACAATAAAATTATTAGAAATACAAAGGAGTTGGTTTTAAAAATGACAATTTTAAATAGGTGCTCGAATTAGGTAAATAACATCAAGTTATTTCATATAAAATAAAGTTTTCTTTAACAAAGCTTGACGGCTTAAACAAAGCTGCAAATGAATAATTTGTAGGGAACATAAAATATAATTAATTAATACAGAGAGTACACGACTTCCTCACATTATACTGTAATTAAATAATTAATTAAACAAACTCCTAAATTAACATTTTATTCTTTTACAAATGTATAATATGTAATTACTTATAAGTACACCTTCATGCTGTGGCTATATATGTACAGCAAGGCTTAGATCTGAGAACGAAGGCTTAATGTGCCCCAACCAAGTTCAGTTAAGCGATAAGAATTGCTTGAAGAGTAGCACATCTCGCCCATTTGCCTTCTGAAAAGTTCTTGTCTAACATCAGATGCTGAATATTAGGAAACCAACAAAAGGGTGTCTAATAACTGACATTTCGGATACTTAATTGATTTTTTCTTCGACCCAAACGTATAAATACACCGAATGTAAACTGAATTGAGTCATCTCAATCCCAACACCTTATTTTTTGAGCTAACAATCTAAAATAATTTCAGGAAGTTCCATTTCCCATACCCACGACAGTTTTTCGGATATAAATTTAAAGCTATTTCAGCAGGTTGGGAAGAGTTCACCCCGAAGAGCTCTTTCTGTAGCTATAGAATATCTACGCCTACAGCTGACGCGCTTTTAATTTTACCAAAGATTATAATTATAATTTGTTCAACTAAGGGGTTCCTCGGTTGAAGGTAGTAGGAATAAAAGGGACACACTTTTAAATTCGCTCTTCTTAATAAACCAATTCAAGAAATCACCACCTTCATTTCTGAAAAACGACTTAGAGGCCGCCCTGTATAATACTCTAATCAATCGCCTAATCTAAGAAACATCGTCTCAAGACGCAATGTACTCGTAAAAGCTTGCTAAAGTTTCGGGAGTTTCCTCTGCCCTATATGTCATATTAATTGACTTTAATTGAAAAGCTGAGGTATATTTGAATTATTAATAACTAGAAGCAAATAATGCAGTTTCTACATATTGAAGCTATTTCTACCAATTATAAAGTTTTAAATCGTCGAATCAGACGCAGAAGTAAAATTATTTGAAACCCACTCACTCAACTACCGTCAATTTTAATAAGCAATTGGTAATTCATATTGCGAGATGACAAAATTTTGCACTCAAAAAACATTGTCAGTCTTAATATAATGCATTGTGTTTAGTAAAGGCACTTTGAAGTGGTATAATGAAACCCCAAGCTATAAGTTTGTTTCGAAACAATTATTGGAATCTTCTTCAGCCATCGATCGCTATAATTTTAATTTCTCAGCTGTAAAACAGCTTCTTAAGTCACGTAACTAATTTAACCATCTATTTCAAAACGCTTTCGATAAATGCATCAATCTACATACGTAGATTTTTCCATCCAAATGTTTAAATGGGCAAAACATATCTATAAGACCGACGTTTACGGTTTAATTGTTTTTCCTTCCCGACTCCGGAGATTCCTTTAAAAGACCACGTGCATTTAGGCCAGTTGGTTCTTCCGTTCATGTTGTGGGTCCGTCAATAAATACTCAAAAAACGCGGCAAGCCTTTCCGGATGAACAGAACCCAAGGTAGACTGTCTCAGTGTCTGAATAGATGGGCATCTGCTTACGATGTGTTGGAAAAATTCATTCTCTTCTTTGCATCCGCTAAGGGTCCTCTCGGATGCACATATGACACCTTCAAGAATTGATGGTTCACCCCCTTAAGGTCGGGGGTCACTTGGTGCTCCGAAGAAGGTTTTAATGGTAGTTTTTTTATATAGTCCAGGTGATTAAGCCATTATTCTCTAAATCTACGGGGTCATAGCACGGTCAAACGGCTCACGAAGTATTGATCATTCTTTTTAGATACAATTTCTGTAGGTCCAAGATAGGGCTATTCTCATCTCGACTCTATACAGGATACGTTTACTGACGTGTCAAAAAGCACTCCGTGGATTCTGTTTTTAGGGCACTTAGCATTATAACTAACTAGTGAAAATAGTTTAGAAAAACGCGGGAAAGACTGAATTAAATGAGCCAATTGTGCAGTCTGTATTAGATTATTATGGCATTAAATGGGCCCTCGAGTAGAAAGAGTGTAAATAAAGCTAACAAATTTTGCTTCTGCCAAGCTCCAGTTTAGTGGATGTCCCAACTTGCCTGCTTAAAATCGGTTTTTAAATTTGCTTTTAAAAAAGTTCCGTGTGATGGTTTCTAGTTAAATTTAAACGTTTGTAGTAAATTAAAAAATGCAATTAACTTGTGCTTTAAACTAACATGGCAAAAAACGAGTAATTTTTGAAAGTGCAGTCTATAATTAAACGTTGAAAGTTGCTAATATACTAATTAGTCGAAAAACTGTATTTTTAAGGGCGGTTTATTAATTGTTTTACTATGCTGTAAAGTACTCAGGCTTGAATTTGAGGTATTAAATTAGCATTAGAAATTTCAACTAGAAAATTTTTAATAGTATGGTTAATCCAGTAGTATTTGAACGTTATACAGGATATATCTAGGAGCTGAATAATAAATCATTAAATTACTCCCGTACAAAATTTTCCATTAAATCTCTCATTTATTTATGAATTTCAAAGAGTGAAACGATTAATAATAATAACATCGTATAGCTTGGTTTAAAAGTGATGTATGATATAAAAATCTAAATCTGTCACTAAATTATAACTTATAACAAAAATTCATATTTAAATAACCTTGATACTCAGGTTAGCAAAATAAATTATAAGCAGAAGATTTATGATGAATACACCAGTGTTTCATAGTTGAAAAGTTTGAAAATTAGCTGTTTAGAATCTTAAAAGGAAACCACAAAAGTCTTATAATTACGAGTTTTTAAGTAGCGTTTCGAGTTTTTATTCGCAATAACATTTAAAATTTTATTTAACGTTTTAATCAAACTTAAAAAGTACTTTACATTTGTGGGCTTTCACTCAAATTGTAACGTGAAAAACTTTCCTCTCTTCTCGATTGTAATTCGGTACCAAGCGTACCATTATAAAATAAATTCTTGAGTCGCGTGCAGACATTAAGGTTTTAAATGCGACAGAGCTGAGAGTGAACTGTTGTAAAGCGACACAAGATCCAACACGCGACTTGTTAAATTTTAAGCGATCTAAATCGTTCATCCAGATTTAATTTTTCCTAACTTACACAAATACCATATCTGGACTACGATATGTAAGACAAGTTATCGATTTTAGCGCAATACCAATACTAAAAATTGAGTGCTCGTTTGATAAACGGTGGTTATTTAATTTGAATAATGTTAAGTTTAGTAATAAATCAAAATTATTGCCAAGTTAATATTTGAGAATGCAAATTTCGGTTTCTACCTTAAGAAATTTTAATTTTAATATTTGTAGATAATACAAATTTTAATTACGGTTACATAATTTCAATTAAAATTCAACAGAAGGTTGCCGTTCCTTCGAATTATATATCAAATTACTTTTATAAACTTTTCTTCAGTTTTACTTGTCCGAAATTTGACCCTAATTCCGAATTTATTAATTTTCGTAAAGCTGTCTTTGTTTTTGAAGTTAAAACTAAGAAAGCATTGTAATCGAAAAATAAATTCCAAACAGCAAAATAAAGTGAAAGTTTTTGGTTAATAAATCTGGACTGTTGGGGACGGAGTCCGTGTGTGGGTTTTTGGTCTAGCAAAAGTATAACCTACTTTGATATAAAATTAAAATTTTGGAGCTACGCCTTTATCTGAAACGATTCGCTATTCGGAAAATCAAACGAGAAATAAGAGTGGGCATTAGTAGATAGTCTATGCGGGTTCTGTCGGATTTTGTATATTCTGCGGAATCAAAGTAAGTCGCGTTTTCTGTTTTCCGCGTAAGTTTCGCGGTTTTAATGGCAATGATTCGCTGTCGCGATAAAAAAATATTCAGTTTACGGCAGAACCCGCATAGACTACTACTAATGGTCAGGTTTATTTTCTTCGATATTAGTTATGTTTCTAGTGAAGACACGTGGCAGTGGATAAAGCCATTTTTTGTACATCCCCCCTCTCTTGTATGCCATTCTACTGCTTCTGAATTAGCAGCTCACCTAAAATCCCACAGGAGTCCCCGTATCAACGGCTTGACACGTTTTACAAAGAATTGTTGTTTGCAAAGCAAAAGTAATTATTTCAAAGATTACCCATCCAAGTAACGCCGGGTAGAGTGATATAGAATATATTATATAACAAATGCTTAGGCGTTTTTAGCTTTCGTATTACTCCAATGGGATTTTCGAAAATTAGTGTTTATTCAAGAATATTATAAAATTAAATGTGGCTTAGAAGTTGAAGGTGAAAGTGGTCGTATGTTATACAAACACAACTGGCTATAAGTTATACTTTTCGTTAATTTAAGAATATCCTTGTAGCTACTAAAGACTTGACAAAATAAACTCGAGTTTTCGAAAAAAAAGTTAATTTCCTTTATAAAAATATATCGGGCTGGCAATTTTAGGGAGAAAAATAAAGTCCAGGCCGAGAAAGTACCTCAAAATGCATTAGGTAATAATTAAAAACGTATAATAGAAGTTACAATTTTATAATGAATGTAAAATTTTATTAAAAAAGAAAGTATAAAGTAAAGTAAATAGAGAAGTTTTTAATGTTTTTATTATGTATACTCAAGACAGAGTATTCGACAGTATTTCAACCGTTGAACTTTCTGAAATAATTATGATAAAGTTACAATGTGAACTGTAAGTAATATCGTGGTTTCGTTACAAGAATTTCTTAATTATCCCTTGCCGGCTGTAAAAGTGAAATGACTCGACGCCGCCTGCTTTGTCTCATCTCAGGTAATGAAGGAAAAGCTGTGTCTAGAGAGCACTTCTAGTGTCGATCCGTGTCTACCATTTGTCAACTTTTAAACTATATATTACAACCGAGGGTTTTTTCATAATTTAATGAGACAAAAATTTTTTCTACCCCCAAAACGAAAAAGAAAGAAATGAGAAATTCTTTCGAGTAGCAAAATTAAAGTCTTCGTAAACTTACCTTAAATTAAAAAAAATTACTCGTTAAATGATAGCTGACATTTGAAGAAAACAAGCAATAAAACATTCCATGGTAGCAAATACAAAAACGGGCTCTAGACACTAATAAAAGTAAATTAAAGAATCCCCAACGATGTTAAAATCGAAAAATGCAATTACTTGCTTTCAAATAGAGTTATAGCAGCTACTTTTCCTTGCCTGTTTGCGTGACGATCGTTGGGGGTAATATTAATTTGTACATCGGCTTTAGGCAAGTTCCAAATTGGGATTAAACAATCAAATAAAAAATTAAGGGTAAAGCGAAAACAATTTATCTCGAAACGTTCAACGGTAAGAATTGATTTCAAACGCTTCTTGTTAAAAACGTTTCCGGTATCATTCTTAACTATATATTGCTATGTATACCCTATTCGTCTCTTCCGTCGAAAGCGAGGGTATTTTCTCGAACAATCAAAAAGTAAAAAAGAATTTTAGCGTGGTCAAAAATTGGAAGCGAAATAAGTTCGGTATTATTCCATAATATATTTTCTGCACCTTTGAATAAGTGAGTTGTGGGGAGTTCGGAATATTGGCGTCAATGGCTGAAATGGCAACCCGGACACAGATACGATTGAACGGAAATTGGAGAACCGTTGCAGTTTGTTATATTTATAGTTAAATTTATTCCGCTATATACCCCAATGGACCTCTTACTTTGATCGTAAATGTAAATAAGCAAATAAAGTTTTCCCAAACTACTTAGCATTTGATTGCTATAGATTTTTAGTGTTTATTATTCAATTGCTATCCGGTAGTAAGTACTTACTCGTTACTTACTTAAATAAAGAAAATTTAAATTGTTCTCGCGTTAGGTTGGTAGGTTGGAGTTTAATACCTAAAAGTGTGTGCTTACTAAAACATAAAGCTTTATCGTAAACCGTACGAGACGCAACAACGAGTTCTCGTAATCATTTATAAAAGCTTCGCCCTGCGTTTACTTACGGAAAATGCCTTCATCAAAATAGTGTATGCATACGCACGGAGCTCAATTTTTTTGAGCCGAAACTTGGAAAAGTTTAACTACTACATTATTCATAAAAAATTTGCTAACGAGTTTTGTGTTGAAAACATAGAAAAGCAAAAAATAGTTGTGGTATGTTTAAAACTTGGTAAAGTTTTAAATTAAGCATCAAATATGGAGTGGTCGTTTTACGATTCCTATAAATTTTACGTTTTTTTGTGAAAAAAATTGCAAGTTGCGCTGCTGAATTTTGTTTATAACTCGTAGAAAAACTAGGGAAGGTATATAAAAATACTTCTATAAATTTTGCACTAAAATTTTACAGTCAAAATGTAAGTTCAAAAAACTTTTTAACCCTGATTCGTAAGAAGGGATTTTCGTTTGTAGGTTTTGTTTAAAATTATGCTTAATACGATTGCAATAATCGATCAATTTTAAGATGGTTGAATTCGATCCGTCATTTGTAAGTTTTTTCCCCTCAACATCGTGTGAATGGATAATATCATTTCAAACGGCACTAATATCCCGTCAGTTAGGGTAAGAGCAATATTGTAAAAAACGTGCATCTTGTGCCAATTCTCGTTTCTCGAGTGATATTAGTTTTCGACATTCTTGACATTGCAAGAAGATGCTGCACTCGTTGCAAGTTTAAAAAGTACTTGTCGTAAAAACTTGTGTTAAACGTATATAATTTTTGTTTTATATTATGTAATAAAATAAAATACGGCGCGATGCTAAAGGGACGTTTCGCAAAATTTAATGTAAGAAGGCGCAAAAGGTTCTAGCTACTGGCTACACACTGCTCAAGTGCCTAAGTAAGCATATGGCCGTGCTGTAGACACCGTAGCGAAAAGGGTTTCTAGGCCTTCAGTGAGAAAAGTGGTAGGTAATAGTTTAAGTTTAGTGAAAATGGGTCATGTATGGGTGAAACCGATAAATGTACTACTAGAATACCTGAGTTTGGTAAATACTCAAATGGAACTGTAAGAAAACTAAACTGCGCACACATAAAGCATTTTTTCAACAATTAACTACCAATTAGTAGACCTCATTTTTTGATAAAAATCTAAATTTTAAACTGAAAGGTCGTATACTTTGAAATTACCAGGAAAAAGCTTCGCCGCATATTATACCAGAAAATTATTTATAGGCGATTTACTTTGGATTTAAGCACTGGTTCACGTAATACGTACGGACGATAAATTCAGTATAGATACGTTGGTCGTTGGTTAATGAAAGAAGCGCAATAAAGAAAGGAGAAAAACAGATCTATTGATTGATAACGCTTATCACTAAGAGCGAAACGTTTGTAATGTTTCTAGTTCAACGATGATCGTAGTAGGCGTAGGAGTAATGGCAGACTTTATTTGTATATAAAAATGACCATTCTTTATTAAGAAAGAGAAATAGAAAAGTCGATTAAAAGAATATTTCAGTCTTATTTCTGAATAGCGTTTAACCTTGCCCAAAACCCTAATATTTTTGATTTGAGTTGCAAGGCCAGTTTTTCGTACTAATGTCGAAGTCACTTCAAAGTACGTAAGTTCGAAAAGACGGTTTAAAACGGAGCGTTTAAAAATATTTCACTTGCCCTTGTGAATTTTATTTAAATCTAAATTAGTTAATTCTTAAAGTGTCTCGTCAAAGCATCTATTTACCTTAGTAAAACGTTTAAGTACATCCTGAATCAGCCTACATTGTTAAAATATTCTTTAAAAAACGATAAGGCGTGTCCCTGCGTAACCCCATTTTAATATTTAACGAATAATCTCTATTTTTTATATTTAAGTTCTTTCTACACGATATTTTAAGAAATTTTAAGTTTTTGATTCATAATTTAACTTTTTTTACATCTAAAGCCGATCCTACACAGCAGCTCCCATGCTCCCACGTCCCTTGCTCCCACACTACTCCTAGATCGGGCTGAAAATTGTATGCAATTGCATCTACAGTGTGTCCAAAAGGTATAGAATATGCCATACAGCTCAGTAAATATACACTTTTTTAGAAAAAAGTAGAAAAGCTTATCAAGTAGTTGTTTACAGCCATAAACTCAAATTTTTGTTAAAAATACTTCTAGATTTTTCAATGACAAGGCATGTCGTTATTACTATACTCATTCGATAGATGATGCATTTTTTCTCTTTTCAACTATGTAACTTTAGTGCCCTCGCCTAAGAAAATTTTCATGAAAAACAAAAAAGATTGTATTCTAGAAGAGATAATGTCAATTACACCTGAAATTGTTGCAAATGGTGTTAACAACTTATGCATAAACAGTGATAAAACTGTTAACATCACGTTTAGCACCAAAACGCATGTGGGCGAAGCGAAATTTCTTGGTGTGGTATTAGACCCTAAGCTCACGTGGTAAGTTCACATCGACAAACTAGCACAAAACCTAACAAAAAATATATTCGTTTTAAGACGCTTAATACCCCACGTGTCAACTCGCACAGGTCTCCTAGCTTTCCATGGGTTAATACAGTCCAGATTATCTTACGCAATACTCCTGTGGGGACCGTAGGCTCAACAACATAGAATTTTTTAAAAGACTTCAAAGACGCGCTATTTGGATAACGTCGGGGTTGTGCTATCGTGAGGATTGCCGTCGGGCTTTTTGAGTTACGCAGTATTGACTGTCCCGAGTCCCGAGCATTTATATCTTGGAGTGTGTGCTTTATGTGAAAAAAAATATTGACCAATACTCCTCACAGTCCAACGTACATGATCATTGCACCAGATCTGGGGGGATCTAGAGCGCCAATATGGTCGGATTTATAAAAGTCAAAGCAGGGTATAATATACCATACTTCCAAACCACATAAAAGGTTTAAATTTTAAAGCCCTCAAAAAACACGTTAAAAGCCTTTTGCTTTGGAAAGCTTGTTACTCCGTGGACGAGTTTTAATGTTCGGAACTTGGTGTGGTTCGGGTGTGTTTTGTTGTTGCTGTGGATTGAATTTAAGACGAAATTCGTATGTATGCCTTGTATAAGCGCTGTAATGCTTATTATTATTAAAAATTGTTTAAAAATCGAGTTGATTATTGCTAACTGTGAATGTTAACAGTTTGGGCATTTGTTGTAAATTTATTCTGAACAATAAAAAAATGTTGTAAACTTTTTTTTTGTTTTTCACCATTTTTTTTATGTGAGGTCACTAAAATTTTACATTGCCAAAAAAAGAAAAAATGCCTCTATCGAATGAGCATAATAACGACATATCTTGCGACTTAAAAATCATTAAATGTTATTCGTTGTGCTTTTGTTTTTAACAAAAAATCGGGTTTATGATTGTAACGTGGTAGATAACTACTTGATAAACAACTTTTATTTGAGGCTTTTTTGTCAAAATTGGATATTTACTGAGCTGTATATAAATATGTATAATATATTATATACCTTTTGGACACACTGTATATTGTATATGATTTGCTGGTATGCAGATTGTAAAAATAAAAATAACTGGACTTGTGTCCAGTACTCCTTTCGGATTTACCCGATTAAAATAAAGCTCAATTTGTATCACTCAAGGTTTTTAGATGATGTTTTAACAGATTCAATAAAATCTATAAACGAATTTAAGAAATTCTACAAGAAGTTCCAGATAATCCAGGGCAAAGAGTTAATTTAAAATACCAGAATGTGTGCTCTTTTTCAGTCGTCAGTCTGTTACACACAAAAACTTCAAAAAATATTTAATTTGTTATTGTAACAAATAAAAAATTGGAATGAAAATATTTCATTTTCTCAAATTATTTTTTTGGAAAAAATTTGTTTAATCGTTTTTTATAGAGTAGGTACCAATCTTTTTTTCGAGATTTTAAATGGCTGCCAAATATCGTCTATCACCGGTTAACTAAGCATTTTGAAGAACGTGCAGATAAAATTACTTTCCATGAAGGCCAGGAGGAAATTGTAAGTATATTTTTCCCTCATTTATACCACTTTTGCATCCACCATTTCCTTTTCTTTTCCTTCGCACAACAATCACGCTGCCACGTTTCCTCCATATCATTCAACATTTCGATACCAGCTAAGTTATTGTACAATATTGTCCTTAGGTTTGTTGAAGACACTATGCGTGTACGGGGTGTTAAAATATTGATTGCGTAGGGCCATTTGTGATATTTATTTAATCGTATGGGAGTACAATTCGCAAAGTAATAAAAAATATTGTTAGAATATGTTACTATTTTTATTTGTACTAAGGATATAAGAGTGCCCTGAAAAATATAGTGTAATAAATATACTTAAGCATGCCGTACTCGCACATATTACCCCGTTTTTATTTCATTATATTCCCTCAAGAATTTCAAGAACCATTTCAAATGAAAAGTACTACTTTAAAATCTGAAATGTTTAAAGCTTATTAATGTTACAATATTTTTCATTGTAAAACAGCAATTGGAAGTAGCTACCTATTTGTACAAACCAGTGAAAACTTGAAAATATTCTTACGTTTTGATTAATGTTTATGTACGTTATTATAGTTGAAATTTTCTCTTTCATTTGAAAAATAAAATTGAAATACTTGTTCGCCTATTTAACGTGCTGCTTTTACGGAAACAATTATTGCGAATTTAAATAAATAATTCCACTAAAAATACTCTACTCAAACTATTTATAGCTTAATTCGATGGCTAAGAAAGAGGATATATCAAGCTTCGAAGTCTTAAGTGAAAATAAATTTGGGATGTTCAATACAAATACGCACGTGCGTAGCGTAGGCGCGACTTTATTATTTGATGCAATTGTTTATTGACATATTATTGATTAGATGAGGAGTCATGTGATTTCAGTTGCCTGTTTGTGCAAACTCCTATAAAGCCCGAGTAACAACAAAACTTAGCAAAGCCACTAGTAGGCAATAGTTATTTTAAGACTTTAAGACTATTAAAATTTCTTATGGACATTTCAAAAAATACGCGTTCCCCCCTATTTATTGATCCGAAGGGTTTTGCACTTTATCCCAAACTGGGAAAAAATGGACTCACAAAGTTAGAGCTCGTCTCTGCTTTTGAAGGACTATTCAATTTGCGACAAAAAAAGTATGAAAATTCACCGATCTTTAGAAAACAAATATTTGAGCAAAGAGAGAAATTTTCTTGAAAATACATTAAAATATTTTTTCAATAAGCAACGAAAATACTAAAAAAGTGTAATTTTGCCTTAAAACAACCCACCTACGTTTAATTTCCCGTTAACAAATAATTTTTTCACTGAAGTCAGTCGAAAACGCTTTTCTACAAAAAAGTATATCTCAATTTTCAAATTCCAAATTAAATATTACTCGAATTGAAAAGCCTAAAAAGTTTTTAACAAACAAGCGAAATTAATTAAACCATTCTTTGCACATGATGAATTTTAAATTATAAAAATAGTTTATTTTTTAATGTTTCTTCGAGCTAATAATCAATATTATTTGTACGTTGTTCGTTTTTTAGTCCAAACAAAATTTTAGGGTTTGATGTAGAAATATGTAATTTAATGGAAAAGGGAAAAAATAATTTATTTTAATCCGATACGGTCCATTCAGTTTTAAAACAAATATTTTATCAACGCGTAATACCCAGCTTAATATAAATCTTCCTACGTTCCAGTTTGTTTTAAACTTAAAATTTGAATGCCACATAGTTTCGTTTTATTTTACAAGTAATAATGGAAGCCTAATGATATTACGAAAGCTTTAGGATTCCGACAAAAAACTGTCGACTATAAATTTCGAATTTAATAAAAAGGCACAAAGTATAAATCTTCGATCTATATCTACATAGATATACCCGAACAAATTTAGATCGCGCGCTTCTATTTGTAAACGATAAATGTTACGTGTTGAATTAATCGTATGTTTTAATACCTAATGGCGAATTTACTATGGATTACTAAGTAATGTATTTGTTTGGTATAAGTGTCATATTTACGTTATCTATTAGCGACTCCGTACAAGTTAATACAAACTTTCCAATTAGTTTAATTACAGTAACAGAAAGGTATTACTTGAAATGACGTCTGTGTGACTGCTCTAAATCACCATTCGTATTTGGACTCATCGGCCATTATTTTGCGTTAATCCGACCAAACATAAAACAATCTGAACATCCAAACATATGATTTACCTCAATTAATCTTACTTAAATTACTCTCCCCGGTCGAAGTTGTCAGGATTTTGTTTTCCGATTTACACTTTGAAGTTAATATTTTGCGTCTGATGTGACGTTTTTGCCACTTACGGTACATATACGTTTTAAATTTAAAAAAGTCTTAAGCATGTTGCAAAACATCCCTCTAAGGAAACTTACAAGTAGTAGCAGATGGAGTATAAGTTTTAGAGTCAGAGTTGCTATAAATATTCACAACAAGCAGCCGAGTTGTGGACCTTAACGCTAGTTGTCTAAAGATAACGCAAAACATGGCACGTTGTTTATCACTAAAACGTGATAAAGTGATTGCAATATCGTATTTTTTTATATAAACGAAATTGAACGCGCGTTTATTAGAAATTTATAAAAAATACGAAAAAGTCGAAGTTGCGTAGCACATGAAAAAGGATCAGAGTCACAATTGCTCTTTTTGCAATCGATGGAACTCATGGAGCGCATCATATCAATCCATGCTGTTCTTTTAAAACGAGCTCAAACTAAGGCCAGTAATTATTTTGGGACGCACACGGTGTTAAAAAAGAATTTGAGAGACTTGCCTGAAATTTTTAACACGTTTCGAGTTGTTCACTCGATTTCTTTTTCAATTTATAAACTTCTCAATAAGTTCAAACGATTTCATCACATTACTAGGATAATTTTAAGACCCGAATTCTTTCTTTGTAGGAAGTTACTATTTCTTTTCCTTTTATATAAAAAAAAATGTCACCAAAATGTATGTTTTTTTTAAATCCCACATCAAAATGTTTCATAAGTTATTTTCAACTACAAATTCTTTCTCATTGTGGTAAAAAGAAGTACCAACTACCCACCGAGTTTGGTAATATCTCAAACATGGTAACATGGATGACTTTATAAACACACAAATGGCGTCAAAACATTGGAAAAAGTTTAAATCAATTTAGCAGCCTGAGGATTTAGTCGAAAACGTCATAATATTTTCAGAGATATTGGATTTGTTCCTTTATCCGCACACTGTAAAATAACAGCTTACTAGAGAATCTTGTTCAGTTCGCTGCTCATATTGCAATGTAAAATATTGTATCTGTAGTATGGGCTTGCTGCTACTGCCTACTGCCTCCGCACTACTTGTAAATCTTACTTTATTCTTTTGGCAAATGTGGGGGTTTTAATTTAAATAAAATCAAGTTACCTTTGAAGAAAGTGTACAAACAGAATAGTATATTAAAGAACGAATTTCATAACACGACTCTGAGTTTAAAAATGGGGTTCGCGTAGCGAGGAGCGTTTTAATAGACGAGTGCTAGAAAAACTTATAAAATTAATTTTTTATAAAATTTTTTCTATTTTGCCCCTTTTAAACCCATTTTCGAAGAAATAGTTGCCAGCGGTTGGCAGTACCTACTAATTATTGCCAGTGACATTTCGAAATAGTGGTATGACAAACCGTGCTCGTGGGTAACGGTTAATTGATTTTAATTTTTCCATTAGAAAATAGAACCTGTTAATTAAAAAAATGATTGTTTTACCTTTCCCCGATTTGACATAATAAATATGTCAAACTAAATATTGCTACCAACTTCGAAACCGAAAATTTTACCAAAGCTATTACAGCACTCAAAAAGCTATTATAGCACTAATTTTTCTTACAAACGCAAAATATAAAAATTAGTTTTCTCCAAAAATAACCAATTTTATATTACGCAAAATCGACTGAATGGTAGTTTTGCTCAAGATTCACTAAAGTACTAACGATTTTAAGGATTATTGATGAAACTAGCGCAAATTAAACAGGTTATTCGCCATTCTGTACACTCAATATTGTTTCGTAACGATTTTCCCTTCGTCTTTTTCAAAAAGATCCTGGTCATCCACGAATTAAGAAGCAGTAAGAAGCGACTAGGATAAATAAAATTCACGTTATATTAACCGTACTAACTGCTCTTCTAGCAACGGAAGTACTTGCAACTTGTATCTCGTATTATATTTCCGCTCGCTTAGTGCATTGCCACTCAGCTTGCATTGCACGTCAAAACCTTAACAGTTAACTGTAACTAACGCTTTGGTGGTTACATTTTGGAGACATATATCAAAATATTATTCAATGTTTTTAAATTATGTAATCGCCTCTTTGCAATTTTATGTCTATGGCAAGATTATATCTTCAAAGGGATACTTAATACTTTAGGTAGACAGGCGGTGAAACTTTTAAAGTAGGATGAAAGAAGCAATTCAAAATAGACTGTTATCTAGGTTATATTTGTGAAAAAATTCGCTCATCGATCGTAGTGGAGAAAAGAGAAAGCTCACATTACTTCAAACTTTGTAATGCAGGCGTTTTTACAATCAAAACGTCTCTTTTAGTAAGTGGAACATCTTGATTATGAATCCGAAAAAAAAAACTTCTTTATGTTACGTATTCTGTACAATGAACACAAACGGTTTCTCGTTAAGCGCTCGGAGGCGTCTTATTATTATAAACTACCGTATTTAATTTAAATAAAGCTCGGTTTATTTTTGCTGAAACACTAAAATTGACTATAATATTTAGCAAAACGAATATTTCTTAAGAAAATGATAAAGTTGAGAAGTTTTATCACTCTAAAAACAACATTGTGCGTCGGAAACAGTAACCATATATCAGTTTTTGTATAAGCAATGTGGAATTTTAAAACGTCTAAAAACCTATTTTAGAAGCCAGTATAAAAATATATAAATTTTGATATATTTATACTGTGATTAATGATCCTAATCGTGATTTCTACCCTCATACCATATGTATTAGAAAAATAGAATAGGTTTTATTTTATTTAGTTTAGCATGGTTAAATATTATTCTACAATGAATAACAAATTTCAATAACTCTAGAGTTTGTTTTGTATCGAACTATTTATTTATGTTGCCCATTTCATATAAATTAAGTGATTTGAGGAAAACATATATCGGTTATTCTTAGGAAACCTACATTTCCACCCAAAAAATTTTTGGGGGAGAAATATACTACATACATATTATATACTAAATACTATTTCTCGGCGATAAATCTTCTAATGGACCTTTAAAAAGCTCCCAGCTATACGGATTTTTAGTCGAAAACATTTAAATTGAGAGATCAGGCTTGGTTGGCTCTACCAGCTCTACTAAGCCCTGATAATGTGAACGATAATTCACTTAAACCTAAGTGGGAAGATTATGAACACTATAAATTATATAAAAATTACGGCCGACGCTTTACAAAATATTTGAAAAAAATAGGACATGAAATTTACTTCGACAACTATTTCAATTCCGTTCATCGGTTACAAACGGGTATATGCGCTTTTAGAGACTGCAAGGAAAGGCAGAAAAGATGTATAAGGCAGGTACTATTGGAAAGTAAGTTGCGATGATATTTTAGCATATAAAGTTGATAGACAAAACCCAATATTATGCCTTAGTAATTAATCTATAGATAATCGTGCTCTATTTCCCGCGTGTGTATATTAAAAAATATATATTATAAAAAAGAAAAAAACAACAATAACTACATTAAATCCAATAAGAACGCACGCCCCACATGTACGCTTCAGGAAGTAAAAGTAAAAGATATTTTCCTGCATTAATAATCACTATAATAAATTGAGAAGTCAAACATCAAAATTCTAAAATAAGACACTTTTGACATTTTCTATATGACACTAATACAATTAATTTAAATGACTCATAACATTTGATTTTTATTTACTTTTACAGGAAAAGGATAGAAACAGCGAGCTGGAAGCTGAGATAGTAAGGCTGAAGAAGGGCCTGGCCGAACAGGACAAGATGGTAAGACTACGTAGCGACGGAAAATCTCCAGTGGAAGGATAATACATATCAAAAAACAGAAATAATCAAAGAGAACAAGGCAGGGGATCAAATGGTGCATCAAATTATGCTGCTGAACCCGAAAAACGCAGCAATGAGCGACATTCATAGTGGTCTGTTCAAAGTTCTGTTCCCTCAGCTAAGGTGGGTCTTAGACGAGAAGGCACTCGAGCCGGGAAAGCTTCTTCTGCTGGAGAATACTAAAGCAGTGGTCCACATCACGGAAAATGAAGAAGACGAAAGGACGGCGAGGGAGGCTATTACAACCCTCATGCTCGTAGGAATAGAAACACCAAATATTACAGATGCATTACTAGAACAAAAGGAGCGGGAGAAGCGTAGCTACAACTCTCTAATGGCGCTCAAAACGGTACTACAAAAAAAAAGGAATCTACAAAGGGTACATTCAAAACCATGGTGGCATCGAACCGAACAGGCTGCGTAAAATGGTGAAATGCTTACTCACAGGAACTAACATAAACCTCTCCCTAAATAGGGAAGGAGGCAACTATGCTCAGAGGGTGGCCGGGCAGAGACAGCGAACAGTGGCTAAGCAAAATAAAGCGGTGGAAATAACCACTAAGGAGCACGAAAACGCCTCTTTAGCCAGCATAATGGGAAAACTCGCAAAAGCAATCAAGGCAGAAGAGATAGGCGAAGAGATAGTTCAGGCTCGCAGAACAAACCGGGGGGCCTTGATATTGAAATGAAAGAAATTAAGGATGGAGGCCTGGGGGCCTTCCTCAACGAAGCAAAGAGGGTTCTCGCAGACTCGGCAGCAGCCAGGATAGCTGAAGCCCCCAAGAAAACAATTATACTGCGCGGCATACTAACGGGGACCTCAACAGAGAAAGTGGAAAATGCACTGAAAGGGCACGGGGTGAAAGAAGAGGAAGGAAAAATTACTTCGCTGAAGTCAAATATAAGGGGGGGGCGGAATGGTGGCTACCGTCTTACTGGTGAAAGCCCAGGCGGAGCGCATACTGGGAGCTCGTACCCTCAAGATTGGATGGACGTCGATAAGAGCCCACGAGCTGGTTAGACCCATTAAATGCAAAAAGTGCAAGGGCCATGGCATGGCCATCGAACAAAGGATTGCCAGTACGAAGCGAGAGACCTGGAGGACAGGTGCTTCAGGTGCATTAGACTGGGCCATGTGGCAGCTAGCTGCCCAAACGAGGCCGAATGTTATGAGGTTTTGGGTGTGTTTCATGAAAAATGCCTAGGCTAACTAAACTAGATTCTTTTAGACTATCGCTTCTTCCCTGCAATGAAAGAGCTGGTTAGCATTTATTTTCAACAATTTAAAAAAATCCATATCGATGGGGTGTTTTTATTCGGTGAAATATATGTAGCAATTAAATTTTGTGAGGACCTTAATTAACTTTTTATCAAGCATCATAAATTAATTGTGAAATACGCTAAAACTGATAATATTTCGTACAAACGCAATTTTAAAAAAATTAAAATTGTTAAAAAATATAAAAAGTAAAAAATTAATTGTCTGTGAAATATTTTTTCGATATAAAAAATACGCACTGTCCACTGTTAAAATCAGCCAAGTAATATAATATGTCAACCGTAAACGAACAATTCTACTCTAAATGCTAACTCGAGTAACAATCGATACTTTAATAATACAGCACGGTGCGGCGTATTTGTTGTAATGCAAACAAGTGAACAAAACAGCAAAAAGGCAAGCAGCGGTAATTTCGAATACAATACTCAAGCAATTAAAAGAGACTGCAAAAATTGGCTCACATATAAACACAATAAAATTATTTCAATTTAAAAAGTAAATCAAAAGACTGGATGATTTTACAAATTATAAATTATTGGCTGATGAAAAACCGCTATTGAAAACAAATTTATTTCCAGAATATAAAGGAAATGGAACGAAACAACGTGCAGGGTGATGACGAAACATCAACTTTTGCAGATAAAAAGCTTTTTAAAAAAAGTTTCAGTAAACCTAAATTAACCCTAATTTCTCAACAACCCACGAACAAGTTAATAGCCAAATGAAAGCCTGCCATTTAAAAACTAATAAAAAAAAATTGACGCCCCAAAAAGTAAAAATAAAAGTATCAAACAATAATTATACCGAGTACAAACAAAGATCGAATAAAATAAACATGACTTCTCGTATAAAGTTACTTGGGGCGCTTTCTACAGTTTGTTATTATTATTATTCTTAAAGAGAAATGAGATTTTCTATTGAATTTTAGGACGAAATATGCGCAGGGGGGTTAAAACGAAATTCATTAATGCGCCAATTTCACTCATAAAAATAACACTGGATGTTTTCGCAGTGTGCCGTAGAAACACGTGAAACAACAAAAAAAAACAATCTGTCAAAAATTACTATTATAAACTTCTGAATGGGAGCTTACTTTGTTTGTTGTTTTTGTACTTTTCGTGTCAAGATATAAACAATAAAATTATTTATTATTAATAAGCTAATTTTGTTCCCTTTTTAGTCGAAGCTCTACTATAATAGGTACTACCTACTAGACTAGACAGTTTCACAATTATTAAATGCAATTTGTTACATTGTTGATGCCACTGTGCTTAGTATTCTGAAATAAAATGGCAATTCAAGATACAATTACTGCTCCAGCTTCGGTTGTGTCTCGGTAAGAGTTACGTTTATTTCTGGTTAGACGATATTATGAATTGTTTCCGGAAGGCCCGAAACATGTTTCATGGCTTCTTGACTGCCACTCTTAAAGTACAAATTACGAGACTTTTGCCTGCTCTTTTAACTTTATAGTTGCAGCTACTATTAAATTGTTTTGCAAAAATTTGTTCGTTTTAATTTATTTCGTCTTATTTCGTAAACTCCAATGTAAACCAGGCAAATTACCGACTTCCGACGTTACCACTCTGCTACACACACCTACCAAATATATTTTTATAATAAAAGCAATAAACTGTACTTTGATCAAAGTATTTAGTATGCTCAATATAATAAAATCGTTTCCGACTAATTATGACATGCGTGATCGATAAACATCGTTAACCCGAAGTTCGAAGAGTGAAAGGCCGCACTTAGAAGAATTTTACAAGGAGCAATAAATGAGCAGAATCTAACCCAAGAATAAGTTTACCATGTCTTTTCGTATTTTGTAAGTTGACTATTATTGTCAATAGTCGGTTATAGAATAAAAAGTTTAAAAAATCTGAAAAAAATACAGAATTGGCATCGTGGCTCCAAAGTTGACTTTATTTTATTATTGAACTGACAATATCTCTAGGACTTGTTAGCAATAGGTACATCAAATATTTATTGCTAAATAGTGGAGAAAATCTGAACTTGTTAAGATGTACCATGTTCCATAAAAAAAACATAAGTAATAAGCTCTTCAGTACGTTGTAGGGACAATTATGTTAACTAAGGAAAAATTATTTATTAAATGAAAAATCAGTTATTAAATAAGTAAATTGTAAATTTGACAACATGGTCCTGATATTATTAAACGATGACAGATAAAAACATAAGTGACACAAGACACAAGTGGTAGTTTCAAAAGAAAATTTTGATTTTTAAAATTAACTTTACACGATAATGAGGTGTTATGAGGCGGGATTTAGGGATGGCACGGGGGGGGGGGGGTCGCCATCCCAAATAACACTAAAAATAAGAAATAAAAAATATATCTAAGTAAGTAAATTGATCTTAATAGTAAAGTAATCTTAATAGCGGAACTAGTTAAAACAAGGAGAGGTGTCCTATGACTCATTCCAAATAACTACGTAACTTAAGTCATTTTGGCGACGAGTCATAGGACACCTCTCCTGGTTTTGACTATACAATGTTTTTCTTGTTTTCTTGAGATGGGGGAGGCCCTCTCCAACAAAGGGCCTAAAAAACAGGGCTTACATTTGATTTACCATTAGGTTAACAAGCATAAAGTTTAGAACTCAGGGTAAAAGAGGCGCCGTCACATTGTTATCGTGAAATTAATTTTTTGGAAACACACTCAATCGCTACTAAAATTAATGAGCTTCATTTTAAGCCGTTTGATCTTGAACGATTAAAAATGTTCTATTATTTTCCCCTCAAAGTCCCCTCAGGACCCCTTCAGATCCCCAAAATTCAAAAATCAGCCCCTAAAACCCTCGTCGAAAAATATGTCAGTACACCTCTTTGCTCTTTCAACAAAAATGTTGAAATCCCGCCTATGCGAGCTTATCCGCCATTTTTGAATTACCAAAAACCAAAATGTTTAAAATGTAGGCCTAACATGTATCTTGTATTACCATGCCACAATTGGTTTCGATATTGCTTCGATTTAATAGTTTAGGCGCAATCCTCCGCCCACACAGCAAACACCCACTCTTTTTTAGAACCCTAAAATGCCATATCCAAATTCAAAATAACTAAAAAGTGGTAGATTTTGGAGGTGGTCCTAATTTAATTTGATGTACGATGTACTATAAATTAATTGTGCGGTGCCTCTTCATAAAATTGTGATATAAAAAATTCTGAATGGAAACGAAAAGCATTCAATATTTAAACATTACTCAAAATAAGATCGTGAAATTAAAGATAATCCAGTTCTATACATATAAAACGAATGAGACAGCTCTTGCGGTTAAGCCACTTTTAGAAAAACGGGCGACGAAAAATAGCAAAGAAATATCTTATAAAAGATAGCACATAAGAGATTGGGAATGACGCAATTAGAAGACTAAAACGTAGCTACGAAGAAATCGTTAAGGCAATATGGTTATACTGCTGCATATAAATGAAGTTGCATAGTCAGATTTGGATTATAAATATTCTCAATAACTTCATCGTTTTTACCATTCGGTATAATAAATTGCATCCGAACGTAAGCATTAGAAACCATATAAATCTAAAATGCTCCTTATAGCGTATTCTCGGAGTGTTTCAAAGTAAAACGGTCTTAGAATTAAATAAGGAAAACAAAATGAAAATGTGGTGGAAATATAAAATTTTCTTTTCTGAACAAAATGGGTGGTGCATTAAAATAAATAAATACTATCGCATAAAATCATTTGGGCAATGAGCAACAAAGTACATGTGTATAATGGAGCCGACCATAATATTAATAATACTGATATTGGTACATTGTAAACAAATTATAAATTTGTTTAAAATTATATGAAATAGCAAAATCAACATTGGTTGGGAAACGTCAAGCAGTTTTTGTTGTTTTAATTTCGTTAATATTTAGATATTATATATTAATTAATATATAATTTAGTTTGGAAACTATCCTTTGTGTACATAATAGACAATATTCGTGTTGTATCAATAGTAATATTAAATTTACATAATTTATAGACAGAAACAACAACAAAGTTATTGAGATCTCTCAAGGGCGTGCACTTTACACAACTGATTCCGCAGTGTCAATGCAACCAATTTAAATTTGGCAAACTCTAACAGCTCTTTATAAAGTATCTAATATTGTGGAGAATATCTTGACAAACGGTCCCCACATTAATATAAAGTTAGTTTTGTTAATAATTAAAATCGAAACTCGAAAAAATAAATAAAAAAGAGTTATAAAGTGAAATAAATTTTGTTTTAGTATCCAACATTAATCTTACTTATTGAACAAATTTTCGAACAGAAAAAATATCAATTTGGAATAGAAATGCGAAATTTTTCTTTTATCCATTTATAAAATCTTATCATTTTTTTTGTATGCCCAGATATTGCATCAATCGTTTTTTCATTATATTTACATGACAGTTTGACTAATATCGGAATAAAATCGATAAAGAGAAGGTGAAAAACGGAGTTGCGATAACGACAGTATGATTACCTAGGAACGGTTTGGTCAGATAAGGTTTCCAAGGCAAATACTACTTTTCCGAGATGTTCACGGTAGCAGCAGGCTGTGAGCGTAGAAAACGAATTTCTGCAAATAAACCAGAATATACACACGCCATATATTAGATTGGCCCACATTGCCATGTGGACACATAATATGGGATATTGATTAAAGAAAATTTCAGTTTATGAGATTGGTTGTGTGTGGAGAATTTTAAGTATTTTAAAACGTTTCCTTATAATATATTAAAAATGTCTGCTTCTTCAAAGTCTGAAAAAAGTAATTAAATTCGCTTTTATCAAATTTACCTTTAGTTACAACGCCCTTTGTCTGATAAGGAAATGTTTTATTAATCTTATGTATAAGTTGGCGTTTCACATTTATTTTCGTCATCTCCTAATAGTATAATAAATATCTAATAAACCGTTGTTTATTTAACCCACTGCATAATTAAAATGTTCTCTCTTGTATCGACCCCTGCTCGAAACACACGAAATACAAAATTAAAAACAAAAGTTTAAAAATACACGAAGACCTTTAGGTTTACTTACATTTTGTATTAATAAACGGCTTACTTTACTTTTTTTATCACATTCTTGTAGACGGGACACTCTCCTGCTTTAGTACAACTTCCATCGATGCTTTAATCAATTTATAGTTGTTCGTACATTCAAGTAGAAATTATTTAAAAAACATTTCGAAAGCAAAAATTCGCATCTTTCATAGTGAAAAATTGTAAATTTAATTAAACGGCAAAACTGCATTGCGCATACGAGGTCTATTGGAATTTTTAATTCCGACAACAGCGAGACACTGAAGCTTGAAGAATATTGTTGTGAAGTAATTTATACCAAAACAACGTATAAATTATTAATCAATTATAAAATTGATGTGCGAATTTTATTACGCCGCGTTATTCGCTTCAAGAAATTCTTAAGTTGTATTTTTAAAACTTTTTTTTGATAGTTTCAACTCAACGCGCATTTAGAGGACCGTATCCCGATCGAAGAGCTCTACACGGAGAAACAATTCTACGTTTAGTAAGCGCACTTTTACAAACTGGTCTAAGTAAGTAATGTGAGACCGGAAGACCTCGTTCTGGTCGTTGAAACGAAAATATTGAGCTTGTTCGGGCTGATGTTCAGGCAAAACCAAAAAATTCCCCAATTGTGTTCAATTGATGTTCGAAGACGTTTGCAATACTTAGTGAAAGCAGAACCCAATTTTTGGCAAAACTTGATAATGAGCGACAAAGCACATTTTTGCATTTCTGGTCGTGCTAACAAGCAAAAAGATGGCTAACAAAAACCCTCGTCTTATTGAAGAGGATGTGTTTGATGAGCAACATGCTCCGAAAGAATTATTGGACCCTTCTTTTTAGAAGATGCCAGGGGCAAAGCGGTTTACGATATCGAACAATGATACGTGAATTTTTCCAACCTCAGTTATAGAAAAACCTGCCATGGAAAACCTCAGTTTCCAGCAGGATGACGCTACATACCACACAACGGTCGCTCTCCTAAGAGTCATTTTCCTTGCCACAGGCTCCTTTCAAAAATGGAGATATTGAGTGGTCTCCTCATTCCCCAGATTTCACGGCACCGGATTTTTGCTTGTGGAGCTACTTGAAAAGTAAAGTCTTAATTAATCGCCACAACAGACGTTAGAAGAAACGGCAAATAATACGTTTGGAGATCTCAATTCTTTATTATTTTTTGTTATTGGCATATTTATGACAAGTTTTAAGTAAATAGGTAATCTGGCAACTAATGCAGGCGGAAAATTAAAACTGTGCCCCAGAATTTAAACTTAATTACTTAATTACAGGAAAAGCAAAGGCTTTAGTTTGCCAAACACCCTAAAAATCGATTTGCAAGTTGAAAACGTTAATTCGTATTCAAACAATTGACATTTTAGTTGAGAACCATTTTGACTCCAAGTGTGACTAAGAGTTATTATAAAAGTCGTTTTGATGGCGATAAATATTATAAATTCCTCGTTCTCGGTGATTTTAACAAAGTTACGTGACTATGCCTCTTTCAAAATGATATAAAGGTATTTGCTTTAAGTTCATTAATGGTAAAATCAGTTAGTCAAATCATTCACGGCGTGAAATTTCTAACGCCTTCTAGATGGATGCTCGTCTTTTTAGTGTAAAAAATTAATTAAAGAACATGCACAAGCACAAGTGCAATATTTCAGCAATAAAAACCTCGGTGCGCGAATTTCTTTTAGAAAACTGGCCAAATTGGGTAAGCCTTCTCTTCTTGCGCCCAACACACCAAACTTTAATTAGTGCTGGCAAGTTTATTCATAAACAAAAACTGAAGAGAATGGTTACAGATGTTGACACAAGAACTTAAGATTTCAAAAGATAGTACATAAAAAACAAACGACCCTCTCACACTTTTTAATTAAAAAAATCAAGTTGCTTACTTTACATTTAAAAAAGATTTTTTGTAAACCGAGTAAATCTTAATTAGTATTTTTTAAATATTTCTACCACCCGTGTTTTGTAAAAAAATTAAATAAATCAAGTTTTAGCGAAAATTTTGTCAAGAACGTATATCAAACTGTTGATCGTTGCTTATGTGCTGTTGTAGTGAAATAGCTGTTGGGTTTGATGGAAGCAATTTGACACTCTCGTCTATTACGTTACAGCGTTATAAAACACTTTCATTTTAAAAACCTTAATGTTAATTGTTTGCTTTTTTTCTCTCGAGTTTTAAACACCTGTTGTTGAATGTAAACTACAACTCAAACTGCTAACAGGTTCTAAGTAGATAATTAATTAATTAAAAAACAAATAACGAAATTAAGCGCGTGGAATATGGAATTAAAAATACGTTTTCGGCGGTTATGTCACTGTCAACATGTCTAAAGCAGCGAAACCTAGCTACACAATGATGGAAATAGAAATATAAATGGCCTCATCCAAATGATAGAAGGGATGATATCGAACGAAAGCCCCAACACGGCCTAGATATTTGTGATAAATTGTTGCAAAGAACTAATATAATCCAGCATGCCATCCTCAGCGGGATCAGATGTTTCCGGGATATGAAATGGGTATTTTTAGTTGCATTTTGGGTTAAGTGGTTTTCTATCTTTCGTGTTTTTATCAATGTCAAATTTAAGATCAAATAAAATTCTAGATTATATAAATGCCGTTTGAACAGCTTTCGATTAAAAATAAATTCAAAAGTACAAGTATAGAAAGGATTTCAACTATAAATTAAGGATTACAATGTATTATTCGTAAAGTTCGAACATGCAAAATTAAGACGAAAATTTTGGAAAGTATACGCTTAATATACCGATATCTGGCAATAATGCGATTATAATTTTCGATGCAGGATGCGACCTACAATCTCGCGTACCTAATACGCACGTATTTACTCAAAATCTCGGTAAGAACGCGTATTGATCTTGTGTTATATTTTATTTTAGACTAAATCTAAATTATCGCATAAATACAAAAAGAAAAACTTTCGGTGTAAGTGTAGGAATACTGGTAGTAAGGGCTTACTTGCATAGTAATCAAATCGATTGTTCTGCAGATATTGCCATGTCTGCAGCCTTTCAGAGTTGTCCATATACACAAAACGAATACCGCCTGGTTGAATTTTTATAGCAATTTCTGCCACTCTGCATATGGTAGTCGCAGTCAATTGAGCGGCGAGAAAATGGAATCCTTTAGTTTCAGCCCTTATTCTCTATTTCATTCTAGAGAGAACGCTTTACAATACAGTGACAATAAAATTTTATCCTTCCTCTTTATTCTGTTTACGCCTGATTTGCATACAACAATACAGCCAAGAGTTTAATTAAATTCTTATGATACAGATGTGAAACATTGGGAGTATATTGTATAAAAGCTTCATAATTAAAAAAAACCTTTTGCCTTTTAACCTGTTTTATATTGAAGTTTTTGCTAAAATCTAAACTTTTTAATTGTTTTAACCGACAGAAACTTTTGTAATCACAAAGTATACTAATTTAATCGAAATTAGAAGTAGCTAATAATTATTTTAATTTCCCATTGAATAAGAAATGAAATTAGTGTTCGAAGTAAAACTGCATATTTATCAAAATCTACTGAGAATAGGCAGATTCAGCCATTCAGCTGAAATTTTGGAAGGAAGGTTCTCGATTTAGTAGTTTTCAAGATTTTAAAAAGATGCAGTGAAACTTAAAATTTGAGAATAGTATTCGCTAACGCCATGCTGAATTGCTTGTTTTATTCAAAAAGATCCATAACCGTACTCTAGCTCGTAATCTAGCTCGCTGGATAGCTCGCAGCTGTTTATGCTAGACGAGTCTTCTAAGTAAGTGCCTACATAGTGCTTAATTGGATGGGTTATCACTAAAATGATAAAATCAGGTGCTTCAAATTTCAAATGACACTTGAAACTGCCTGTATAGCTCGAATCATTAGAAAAGAACGCACAGCGTCATATGCGCACAGAACTTGGTCATAGTACAACTGTGACAGTGACTGTTATACTGTAACCGAGTGCAGCGTTGAATTCAGCTATACAAATCTATAATTGAAGCTAAAATCAAATTAACGAAAATGTTATAGCATCATTGCAGTAATAACAAAGAAAAAACATGCAAATATAATGTCATGCACCAGTTGGGAAATGCCAAAACACTGAAAATCTGGCAGTGAAAATAAAAGTGCATTTATGTGAACAAAAAAGTTATGGTTGATAATTATTGACACTAATAGTACTTGTTAATTTGCCATTAAATGTAAGATTTTATTTTTTCCGTTTATTGGATCTAACCTATATCTACTTACATTACCAAGTTTATTGATACAGTAAAATGTGGAGAAGGTTCTTAAATGTGAGTTGTAATTTCCTAATAAAGCATTAAACTTTATACAGCATCGCCCGTTACAGTTTAGTACCGTATTGCAAATGTGTATAAACGACTGGAATAAATTAGAGAATATTCTCCACTTTTACTTCTAAATGTAAATGAAAATAAAATATATGACAACTTTCAGTACTAGCCCATTAATGGTTTGAGGTTAAAATTTTAGTAGTATAAAAAGTTTTTTGTTATTTTCATAGCTCAACTTTTATTTATAAAAAACGCGTCTTTAATTGTGTAGTTATTGAGCGTCCCGAAATAAGAATTATAGGCGACAATAACAATAACCGAAGGTTTTATATTTTTCGACATTAAATTATTACTGTACGGGATTGAATTTTTATTATTATGCAAACTGAAAAATGTATTTTAGAAATGAAAATTGCGGTCGTTAAATTTTTAAAGTACCTTTCATCGACTGATATTCATGTGTGTCGAATTATTGCTTATGATTTTCCAAAAGTTGGTTTCACGTAAAAATTTCAGTTTCTCACTATCTCTAATAGAAGTAAATTTAGGTTAAGCCTCCAAGTTTCGAGCAAAATTTATTTTTATTGTAAATAACGCGGATAGCATGTAAGATTTACTACACATGAGGGGTTTAACACAATATTTCTAACTTATATTATTTGACATTAATTAGTTTCTGAGACGCTTTAGTCGTATTCATATAATTATTCCTAGTGAAATTTCAGGGAGCTCGAATAAAGTTAATAATTAGATCCTATCAAGCATTAAGTTATAGCCAGCTTATGGCGTAACAATAATATACGCTTTTTTTAGTTCTCGTATATTAAGTTGTAGAGAACTTGCTCATGCTACAAACTATTCCATTTGTTTTTAGTTTAATGAACACGAGTGTTAATGTACGTGGTAGTAATTGAGGCATATTCCGACTTTCCAAAAACGTGGAACACATAGCGATATTAACAAATGGGTGCATTGTTTGTTAAAAGGAAGTAATGAGACTTACTGTTGGGAATAGGGTGGGAAATAGTGCCAGCGATTGTCCGCAAGAATGAGTAGTCACGGCTTACTGTGGAAAATCTAATCGATGACCTAAACAGACAAAGCTTCAATAACGGCTAAAGATATTCATTCTGCACTGGAGAAAATTTCTAAGGACTTCTATAGAAAGAGCTTAAACTGGCCTATACAAGATAACGTGAAAACTGATAAGTAGAAGTAAATTTGTTTAAAATCACCCATAGTAACAACAAGAACTTAAGGGCCCTTTTGAGAGCCCCAAACTATTAGTTGGCAGAGATAGATATCTAGAAGGGCTATTTGCCAAATTGTGCCTTGGTCAGGTAGTTCGGACCCACATAATGCCCGTCCCTTATCAGTTGAACGAGTAACATTTAACAAAATAACCAAATGGTCGAACTACATAGAAAAGTGCCAATTCTTTAAACAAAAAAAAAGACGAAAGGGGTCAATCCAGTTTTCTAAAATTTACAGGGTGTTTGATACGGCGTTTCGTATGTTATTTTAGTGGTGGATGCTGGGACTCGTTTGGAACTACTGGCTCAGGATCGGTGTGTTTAAACTGGTAAAATTAAACTTATACGATTAAAAAGTTATTTGCGTCTGTGAACAAACATAAGTTGCTTTTTAGTGTAGTACTAACAATTATTAGGTAATTAAAAAACACTAATTCTAAAAATAATCAGCACATAAATTTAACACTATTCACCTTTTAATGATACTTTATACTATAATAGGTATGTAGTGTGTAGTAGGCTATGTACACTTGTACAGAGCCAATTTTGCGGGATTTTTATAAAAACTGCCAACTAACTTTCAAAAAGTTTACTTATGTGAAAAATCAAACATTATTTTGAAAAAAGCAAAAATTATAGTAGAGAGTAAAAACCATGATTTTGTGAAAATGTCTGTTGTGTGAATTCTAAGCTTTTTATTATTTCTAAGGGCTTTTATAGGCATAATTTATGCATATTTCATATTTATGGTATGTACTTATTCCCTTAAGCAAGTTTTCCTCAGCACAAATTGATTATGTAAGTAATTGAACGAAAAATCGCAACAAGTAACTTCTAAATTCATTAGCGAAATTGTTATTTATAAAAGCTTTATTATTAATTAATTAAAGCAAAGCTTCTATCTTCACAAACTAATAATATGTAAAATGTAATTGCAATATAGTATTATTTTGCAATGCTAAGGAATTGAAACATCTAATTAAATTGAGTACTATCAGACAATTCAAGTATAATATTACTTTTATTAATTAAATCACCCCTTTCTCAACTGTCTCCAAAAGCTAAACTAAACCCGAGGGCGCCTAATGCCTAATCAGTAATCAGTGATCATTCGCAATGGTGGTGCCTAATTGGTTTTCGATTCAGTTAAACGTAAAGAATTAGCAAAATTGATGTTTCTGATTTTAAATTAATAAATTTAAGAACATAAATTCATACAAAGGCAAAATAGCTGATATACGAACTAGATCTTTATACGGATTCCAAACTGTAACAATATTATACTAACTTGGTTTTCAGTTTAGTCTCACTGTTTTTTATTTAAACGGAGTAGCATAATATTATGGAATAATGACAATGACTTCAATTACTATGCACATTGTTAGAGATTTTGGTTTGTCTCTTCGAACAAAGGCAGTATTATGAGGCGAGTGGATCTCTCTTTATTTGTTTTCCTTCAACTACTTAACTAGGTACCTACTAAATTTTTTTCTGCAACTATCTCTTAAACTGTAATTCTGAAACGTTGTTTATAAATCAAAAATACAAAGAAAATGCAACAATCGCATCTTTATTCCAGACCCAATAAATATTCGATTGTACCGAGACAAAATACGGGAAACTTTACTTGAAATAAACAATTCATGCTTCTCCCATTAAACTCGTGTATAAAGATAAAATTTTTCAATAATTGAATATCTGTTGTTGGATAATTAAATTTTAAACATTGGGGAAAAATGAAATTTTAAAATTATCACTCAATGTCACTTGCTAAGCGAATGCATTAATTTTGTGCCAGCATTTTAACCAATTCTAATTGTTTTATCGAAAATCTGTCACTACCTGCGACATAAAAACATTTGGTATCGCTTTTCAATTTGACACTATGCATTTAATTGTAGTTTGTATAATAAATGTCGCATCTGTACTACTCCCTAATTTGTTACAAACTTTAAATTGGAGGAAACTGAATGATATATATATATTTAAATTATCTATTTACCCTTTTCAAGAGTTTTGTAGACTGTTGTAAATAATACAATTAATTCTGTTATATCAATACTTTGTTACTCAATTATTTTTAATGAACTTAAAATTAGAATGCCATATTTTTAGACATCAAATTTCAAATTTAAAATGCACCAAAAAAATTGCCACACGCGAATAAATAATACGATAAACGTTGATATTTTTACCATTTCGCCTTCAATTTGATTAATGAAATGTAAGCAACGCTCGTCACAAGTAGTTGTAAAACTATCAACGCATCTAAATGGACACTGTGAATAGTTTTGTTGGTTAGGCCCTGTTTGTATTTGTTCAACATTGTTGGTCAGGTAAATTTGATTCTGATTCCAACAAAGTACACTACTTTGCCTTTGTCGGTTACATTCAATGCAATCGTTCTTATTTGTGTAGATTCTATTTTATGTACAAAACAAAATGAATCGAGGATGAAATTTTGGTTCTATACATATCGCTCGTGTTGCTGTTCACAAACAATTAGAATTGAGCCCTTCCCGTTTCACTTCTTTGAAGTGGCATATGGCTGGCCGCACAATAAACATCGCACTTAAATCTTGAAGGCATCAGGGTAGGCCTAAATATTATCACGAAAATGAAGGAATTAATTTGACAAAACAAATTGGGAAATAAAATTAACCATAAATTTAACATTGCAATGTTTAAATTTGAATGTTTGAATTGGAAAGCCAGTAGAATGGACTGCATAAATCGCAATATCGCAAAGTAAGAAAGAAGTTCTATGAGGAAGGAATTGAGGTTAAAATGAAGCAAATACACGTTGGTTAAAAGAAGAGAACAAGAAGACAATTATTAATAGTAGAAAAGAAACGTTCCTAAGAGCAATGAGGACTTCGACAACTTCAGCGATAAAACCAAAAAATGTTTTACGATTTTGTCTACCTCAATAAGAGCACCTTCAAATAATATCAAAATTTTATTACCATAAAAAATAAGTTTTACGACCAGCAGGTCCGTTAAAATAAAACTTTATTTAGCATTTGATATAAACTGAATCCGTGGACACCCTGTACCTTTATGTTATCGTATAGGTAGATCTGCTCATACCACAAAATAAAATTATGAATTAATTAAAATAGCAGAAATTTTATAACAATATGTTTGTATCAAAAGATAAAATTGATCCAAATAGAATCTTTTAATTCAATACATTTTCTATCTACAGTGTGCTCCAGTTAAGAAAACGAAGTTGGCATCATTCTACTTCTTGAAATTCCAGATTTCTCTACATCTCTAAAGATAAAAAGTTAGAGGGCTCTCGTTTGGCTTACAGCCGGTGGCCCGAGGTTAATTAAAAAATGACATCTGAAGTGATTACCATTAATACGAGGCGTACCTAACTAAATTCATAATCACCCACTGCTAATCTATGTCCACCCAACAGATGCAGCTAAGCCACGCTCTCACAAGTTTGATTGAGCAGACCAATGAGCGCAACAATCAGTTTCACACGATACAAATGTATTCGTAAAAGCGCGCAAAGTTCAAGTTTTAGAGTGGTACCATTAGGTCTGTTTATTTGTCAGCTCGATTTACTCCAATTTCTCCAAGTGTGACGTCATTAGAGCAGGACACATGGTCAAAATTAGTGCAAAAGAGCAGGACAAACAAGCGCGTTAAATTTGCTCTTTTTACTCCAAGCAGACAAATAAACAAAACTAGTGTAGTATATTAAGTAGAACCATAATAATTAATTAGTACCTATACATAAATGGTCTTTATTTATAACGACAAAAATTATAAATAATAAGAAATCTAGAAATTATTGGTCAAAATTATATTTGTGCGAGTTAGTGTTGTAAATCGGGTTTTGAAAATTTGACCAGCAGAATAATTCTATTTGAATGTCACTCGTTCTTTTTGGGAGCGTGGCTTAACTGCATCTGGTGGATGGGCAAAGAATAGATTATTAACAATACGCAAAAACTGTAATTTCTCGAACTTTTTTTAAATTTCTAAGACAATGTAGCTATTTTATTTTTATTTCTGTTTTTTGAAGCGTAATTTTAGTACAATTACCGATCCAAGTTTATTTTTATCGCTTCTAATTGAGCAATTTCAATTGGTACGCTTTTAGAATTTTATGGGGTTTTTATTTTTATAAAAGATCGCGAGTCATTTTCTTTATTATTATATAACTGCAATAACTCTATTAGTTATAAATGTATTTGCTAGTACCTTATCAGTGTCAACGTTTTACAACAATGGATAAATATTTACCGACACACTATAATATGGACTGCTCAAATGGTAATAACATATAACTAACTCGAAACGAAGGACTTCTTAACTATGCCGTCATATCGAACACGATTTCAATAGACACGGTAATAGACGTTTTAAATTAGAGTAGTGGAAAACGTTCATATTTGACAGACAGTTATCATATTCTAAACAACTTTTTATTTTTTAACGTTTCATTGCTTTCCTCGATTGTCTACCATTTTCACGAGTTCACAAATGCTTTGTGGCTGTGGAAATTGGCCCGAGTTGTAGACAAGGGCTATAATCGCCTTAGGATAACAAAAGCATGCTTAAAAGCAAGAAAAAATTATCTATCAGTATGGAATGATGCTTTTTGATGTTCTTGCTGCAAAGTAGTACTTTCTGTTTCATAAGGTACGGGAAATACTGAACGCGCGTACTGAGCTCGACTTTAATGATATTAAAAATTTTATTAAAATTTACGCAATTCATGGTGATTGGTTGAATGGTTAATTAATACGCGAGTGAAAAACCCAAGTGTATTATTGCTATAAATAGGTGTTCAAACAGTTAATTCAAATTTTTTTCTATTACAATTACCCACAAAGCTTCTCTTTTACTATAAAGTACAAAGAAGCAATCGAGAAGCTAGAGGGCTCAGAAACGTATACTGCGACTACGCAAAATAAATTACAAAGAGATAACAACGAAAAAGTCACATATATATGCAGTTACATTTCAGTCTTCTCGATGTATCCTGATTTTAATCGCCCTCAACTCTCAACATATCGACTTGATGGAGAAAGGGACATTATCTATACAATTCGATACTTTTAGAAATCAAACTCTTCTTGCCTAAATTTGTATAAAATACAGTTTTATCTTTTGGTTTTGGCCAGCGTTTATAATGAATAATTCTAAAACGATCAATCCTTTCCTTTTAACTAAATTTAAATTTGTTTAATAAATACTTTCTTCGGTGTATTCCGGAAATTAAAGCAAGTATCAGGCTTAAAAGGCCTTCCGGTCGGAGTTGCTATAAAGTATAAGCAAACCAATGATCCGCTTGGATTAGAGAATTTGATACGTTTTAAATTTGCATATAAACGTAAAGTCAATTTGCCTTGGAAAGAATAAATTGCTACACAAAAAAACAATTTTACCGATAAACCATAGTGGTGAAATTTTGTAAATTTTTATTCAATATTTTATCAACCTTTATAAACTATACATTTTATTTTTAAATAGAGTAGTTTTTTTAATTCGTCTATTTAAACGTGAGGGGTTTTGCTAGCGTGTTTTAAGCAGATTTTTACAGTTACCAATCTCAAACTCCACCCCTTCTAAACTAAACAGCAGCATTTTGAGAACAAAGCGGTCGTTTGCGTAACTAAACGGGATTTTTTACAGTTTTGTTTGCGATCCAAATGAAAATAGTACGTTTTTACTACGGTTTGCTCCAAATATGTTTAAAATAAACATTTGATATTTTATATTTCTATAAACTTAATTCAGAAATTGTATAATGTTAAACTAAAACTAAACACTACAGTAAGGTATTTTTTAAAGCGATCATTTGGGAACCCAACTTATATATTGTGTCATTAAAAGTTAGTTTGTTCAAAATTAGGAATTTATTTTAATAAATTTGACGAAAGTATGGTAAAATCGGTAGCTTTTTACAGCTTAAAAGAGATGTGACTGAAACAAAAAATAGAGCGCTATGTAAATGCGAACACCAAACCAAGCGTTACCAAACTCTGATATTGCAACGTTAGTGAATGGAATAATAACTTTTGTATTTGCTCGTTTAATTTAAAAGAGGTTTGCTACGGCTAAACTTTGCATTTATTTCTTCCAATCAGGATGACTTTGCAAACTTACAATACAAGATCGTTAATTAATTATACAATTACATCCTAACTAAGCCACTAAACGACTTGACCTTACGTCAAAATTATAATAATATGAAGACTGTTTCGTAACGTTAAATATTGACAAGTGAATTGTAAACTCGAAATTCCTCAAGATAAAATATAAGGAAAAGAGAAGGTAAGAGCCATTAGATAAACAGTAATTTTCAGTCAACGCTACGAGATATAGTTGAATACAGATTCGTCTAGTCATCTCTTGATTGCGCCAGATTGGTCTTTCTCGTCAGCGCAAACATTTAATTCATCACGTTCTCGTTCTACACGAAAACAACGTATTTTTTTAAATGTTTGTTTTGTTTTAAAACGAAACCAATTATATTCGAGTCGGTACGTAATTTAATATTTTTTAATATAAATATTTTACATAATTGTGTTCGTTTAATTTACAATGTAAGTAACCACCGGAGCAAATTAAAATGCTTTCGTTGAGTCCTCAAAATGTGTTTTAAAATTTTCCCTAATAAATTTTGTAACGGTGAAAAATATTTTTACGGAAAAACTTTGTTAAAATATTCTGAGCAGTAATCACGTATATTCAAAATTTACATTTTTTGGGTGAAAATCGTTAATAATAAGATTATTTTTTGAAACTAGTAATCAATACTGATGCACTGACGTAAATTAAAAAACATAATATATTTCCTTAAAAATGGTAGATACATTTCGTTTATAAAATATTAATGTATCGCGAGCATATCGTCAGAAGCAAAACATTCTTCCAAACCTCTATAATTGCATAGTGTTTAACTTCCTTTGTCTTCCACTAAAATTTGTTCTTTGATCTCAAACTTGACTAGTTCCATGCTCTTTGATGCTCTTCTTTCTGCACTGTTTTTTAGTACTCCACATATTATTAGCGCTTAAAAATTGTTAGTCGCTATTTTACATTAATTTACTTCTGATGTCATTTCGACGTTAGTTAAAGAGCATTACGGCCGACACTTAAAAGATTTTTGCAATTTCTTTGATAGTTAGGCCAAAGGTAATTTTTAACATCGTCGGTCGTTTCAAAAAAATTTAAATTCCGTACTTGTTTGTCAATAGATTACAAATTCTGTCTTCTATCTCGTATGTCAGTTCCATACTTTACTAGTTTAGTATGGAGTACCTACACATTACTTGAAATTCAAGCTTTAGACGGTATTCGTTATATTGAATTTATAGATGTTGCGCAGTCTACCGCAAGTTGCACAAACTAGTCACATTTTCTATGCAAGATTTGCGTTTGATTTATTTCGGCGATCATAAGATCGTGAGCTAATGTTTCCAGACAAGCGCAGATAAATGATTTTACTTGTCATTTAGTTTTTTCTTAATAAAATAAATTTTAACAATGTTTTCTCGATGGTAATTCATAATGGATTCATTCATTAATAGACTAAAGTTAAATATTTCATCTACTCTCGTTGCGTGATGTTTAACAAACAAAAAATCGTTTGGTAATGAACTCAATTACCCCATTGTTGCCGCACTAATGATCGACTGGCACGTAAATTAAATACTTATTATAACCATTTCGAAGATAGCAACCAAAATATTTAAAATATTTTCAGTTTTAAAGAAAAACTCGATTTACAGAGCTGCTGAGTTATAAAACCCAAAAAACGACTAAAGTTTAACAACAGCTAGCTAAAACACAAAGTAAGTAACTTCCTCGGAACTTAATTGAAATGAAATGGGGGTGGCAAGTAGGTACAGATGCGCTGAATAATTTAATTGAATGCACGTCGCCACTGTCACTCTCTTATTCGAACCACATTGGCTCCTCCCAGGTCGTCTCGTTTGAATTCTACTCTACCATTTCATACCTTCCCATTTTCTGTATTTCACACTGACGAAAGTTGAAATTCTCAATTAAGCCCCTTCTCTATATCTAGAATCTTGTGCACACTATGACACTGAGTTAGTTTCCTCCGGAAACTCAAAATAACGTCTTTTATTTTCGCATAAATTATTTTACTTTCTACATTTCGGTAGAAACAAAGTAAAATATAGAGATGGAAAATAACTTAGATAAAAAGTTTCTGCTGAAGGCAAATTTTTTGCGTATAATAAAGTAATTAATTAACAAAGCACAAGTGAACACTGTGTACGACATACAGCTTTCATTGATCTCTGGTTAAAATTATATGGTTAGGTACTCTATTGAACATTATAATTAGTATTTAAAAATCTTTAAAAAAATGTTACTTGAACTCAAAGTAATTATAAATTCATAAAGAAATTATTTTAAAAATCCAATGCAAATAAAATTACACTAAGAGGTGTTTTTATACTTTTAGTATCAAATCATTCTAATGTCAAAGAGCTTTGACCTAAAACTATAATATTATTTTGTAATTTTTGTGAAAGGTCATTTTTCAAATAATTCATCATAAAACTGTAGTAGTACATAAATCATTACTATAGAAAGACTCCTTGACTTTCTACTGAAACGTGCTGAAAAAACATTGTTAAGTAATTGGTAGTTACCCTATCGAAAGCTACAATAATGAACACTTACGAGAGAGAGAGAGAGACTCGTGAATATTCAACTTCACTACCCTAAAAAAACCTTTAAATAGAGTTATAAAAATGGAAATGCCTTGTCCAAAAGTACAAAGTTGAAAACTAACTAAAACTTGAATTACTTTTACTACGAATGCTACGAGAGAGCATTCGGCTCTTTCAAAAATAAGAAAAATAGCATAAAGGAACCTATACTACAAAGCTAAGGTAAGCAACGGAAAATATACGAAGCAGCGGTGGTTGAGATGAAGGCGTCGGAATTTTGAAAAGCCGTACACAGACGCGGTAATTCTACATACGAATAAAAGATCGATTCGAAAATTTTGACGTAACCTTAGCACTTCTTAACTATTAGGAAGTGGACTTGCAAGACACGGCCGCTTTAATAGCATGTTTAATACGTTGTTTCGACATTTTGAACTAATGAACACTTAAATGTTTTAAATGAAACTCTTGGGTCCTGAATATCTCACTTAGCTACCGATTGCGCTGCTGGATAGACCATTTCCTAGTTGTTAACAAGGGTACTAGAGGTTATAATGTGCCAAAGTGATTGAAGATTACTTCGATAAGTTAATCTTTAGATTCGATTACGACTGACCACATTTTAACTAACGTTTTGACTAGGCTTATAGTTTTAATTAAATTTATTAGACGAAAATTTTTGTTAAATAAGCAATTATTTTGAATTAATCTAAACATTTGCTCAAGTTGACGTTATGCGTGCGTGTAAAACAATTTGTTTTTACATAACAAATTTATTACTGTTATAAGAAAAAAATGTATAAAATATTTTATATTTTTTCGATTTCTTGTTAGATAAGAATTTAACTTATTTTACCTTGTACCGCTTGCCATAACAAAATATTTTAAATCTTTATGGAAATTAAAATCTACGAAAAAGTAACGCACGATTAAGTAACCAAATTAATCTTTAAACTTTTAACTAACAGTTTATTGATTGGATTTGTTTTTTTTAACACCCGAATAATTTTGCAAAAGGTCGATAGAAAATTCTACCAGAGTCACGGGGGTAATCAGCATATATATAACATTAATTGATGTCTTTATGGTTTAAAAAAACGTAGTATTATAAGATAACTCGAATTAGTCCAAGAGCATTTCTTTGCACGAAAGAAAATCCAATATCATATCACAAAAAAATATTCAAGAGAGCAAAATTTAAATAACGAAGTGCCTAACTAAAAATTCTTAAACTGAAAAAAATGTAAGTATTAGCCTGAGCGCAAAAAACAAATTAAATTGAGTAAAACATTTTTATCTATTTAACTATTTACCCTTTACACTTTTGCAAACTCTGTTAGTTAGCATGAGGTTAACTAAGATGCCAATTTACCAATATTTTCGAATTTGGTGGATCTTTAAAAAAGAGGGCGGACAAAATCCAAATCAGGTGAAAAGTTGTATAGGGGGTAGTCGGGTAGTATCAATTTCTTATGCTCAATTTTATAGATGTATAATATTAATCAAGTACCCCCCAGACTCATTCGATAAAACTTAAGCACATTTCTACGTCAGTAACTGGAAAAATAATCAATGGTTTGCATTAGCTCTGATTCTCAAAAGTTCTTGAAGATTGCTAGAAGATTTGTTGCCACATCATTTTGGGATAGCCATGACCATGCTTGTAGAGCAAAAGAAACCTTCTCCCTAAAGTTTGTGCACGCTGCCAGGATCACCGCAATAAGTGTGTTACAATGAGCAGATTGAGATCAAATCAAGTTATTGTCATTTCTAAAGTAGCCTTAAGCCCCATTTACATAGAACTTAGTGCAGATTGATGGTGTAGTTTGCTGGTCTAGAACTCGCCAAGTGGGCAACGTGGCGTAAAACCATTTACATAGACTTTAGTGGTAATCATTTTTTTAAATTTTTTTACCTATTTTTTTTTTCTTATACTTGAACGATGAGATTAAAATATTACTACCGAAAACCAAAATGAAGAAATAAAATCAAAGCAACTATTTTGTCAAATATTTGTTTAAATTTCAAATAGCTGGGCCGCGGGGGAGACATGCGCTTCTATGATTGGCTGGTGCCGATTTACTAAGAAAAGTGGTCTAGAAGTTTAAACATTACAAACTTTCTGACCATTGTTAGCAACGACCTATTTAAGCTTTTAGACGATTCTTGGCCTTACTAGAACGATTAGACTACTGTCTATGTAAATGGCACTTTAGAACATATCAATACGCTCACGTGACGCGCCTTTTATTGAAAAAATAGATCTCGTCGATTTATGTGACCCAGAAAATAAAAAAAATAGTTTAAGCAGCAAGAAATTCGCGCATCTTTAATTTATTTAAAAATTTTCATTCAAGTTCTTTGCTAACATGTAATTTTTTTGTTTTAACTTTAATATAAAATTTAAAATTACATTAAATCTACATAGAAAACGAACCCGAGTTATGCAAAAATATTGTAGGGTAAATAACTTTTACTTCAAAAAAGTTTTAAAAGAAGAATATAAAGAAGTTGATCGATTTTAACTAAAACTTGTTACGATTTTTTTATTGACTTGAAAATATTTTAATAAAACTTTTCTTCGAGAGAAATAATAATGAATAATTAATTAAGAATCAATCTTTTGATACAGAAAATTGACTAGTTACTTAGATTGATGCTTATTTAACCTTTGCGAAGTTGCTTTCATTATTTAGATAAATGCTTTTCAAACATTTTTGGCAACGGCCCCCAGGAGGCGACCCAAAACAAATATACTTCCGTAGAGATATAAAATAGTATTTTGTTTAAATGGCTTGCAATCATCCACCAGCTAAAATACCACCTGAAATGGTAATTTTTAGTATATCGTAATTTTTCTTGTGGGATATTCAGGAATTTTGCGACTCTTGTTAAAATTGTCGATATAATTTAAGCAAATACTGTTTTGAAGTGAAGCTTCTTGAATTCTTTAACCAAATTGTCTTTTAAAAACTCTTGACCAAAAATTTCCATATTACATACTAGTTCTTTTTAGAATGGAAAACTTCAGCTTTTAAAGCGAAAATTAATTTTAGAACTTTTCTCAGCAAATAATTATACAATAAACAGGTAAACCAAATCTCTCTCACTCTGTAACCTCATAAACGCTTCAAGCTAAAAATGTGAATTTCGGGCGTCGACTTTACATGGAAGTTCCATTACACAATCAACAACAGGGTAAAATTTCTTACGGTTTAGAAGATATTTTAGTATTTACATACTTCTTATACGTACCTACTCTGTTAACACTTGTTATACATTCGAATTATAGATTAAGTGTACTATTTTCAATTTAAATTCATATTACTACTGTATGTCAGCGATATGTAGAGGAATATAAGAGTAAAAAAAGGAGCACAATAATTTCTTGAATTCGAGAGGTATTCATAATAGCATTTTCAATTTGGTTAAGTCAAATTGTCAAAAACAGTCTTCTGAAAAATAATGAGATGAAACTTTCCAGCGATTTGGTTACGTTTGAACTACAAAAAAAATCGAAAATTGGATAAAATAAGTAATTGAATTCAAACTTTACTTGTACCTTTTTGGATTTAAGTAGTACAATCTCCTCTTCTCTCCATCTCAATCTTTTAAGTGTTCGGTTTTATAAAATTATACCAGCATCTCACTCAAAACTACTCAAGGAATAGACGAAGCGGTGAATAAGATAACAAAAGCCATACAAACTGAAGCTTAGGAAGCCACTCCAAAGCAAAAAACGAAACAGAAAAACGAAAAATGCCCAAAAAATATCTTAAAAAAGAATACTGAGAAAGCGGTGGCAACTAACAAGATCACTAAAAATTGAAATAAAAGAATTCCTCAAACCCCATATGAAATGGACGTGCCCATCAAAAATGTAACATACGCAAAGGTTGAGAACTTTATAAAGAGAGAGATTTATCCTAAAAAGGCGCCAGACTTCGATTTAATATCTCGCAGAGTAATACAAGAATTGCCTCAATGAGGAATAAAATATTTACTATACATATACTTAATGCCTCATCGAGGCTAGGACATTATCCAGCTTCTTGGGAACTAACCCAAATAATTATGCTGTAAAACCTAGTAAAAAACCGAAGAAGTAAGTTCTCACAGACCGATAAGTCTACTTCCAATTATCTCAAAGATCTTCGAAAAAATAATAGTACGAAGACTAAAAATTGTAATAGAAGAAAGACGACTTATTCCCGATCATCAGTTTGGATTTCGAAACCAACATGGAACTGTCGAATAAATTCACCGAGTAGTTAAGGAAATTAATAATGACATTAAAAAGAAGCGGTACTGTTGTGCTGTCTTTCTAGACATAAGTACAACTTTTGATAAGGTTTGGTATGAGGGGTTGGGCTACAAACTTAAGAGGAACTTACTACACTCCTTTTACATATTACTGAGGTCATATTTAATGGAAAGGCACTATTTAGTGCAGCAACAAGAAATTCTAACAAAATTACAACCTATAACATCGGGAGTACCTCAAGAAAGTGTGTTAGGCCCAATCTTGAATACTTGATGTTAACAGCTGATGTACCAAAATGGAAACTAACAACACGCACCGTTTGCAGATGACACAGCTCTATTATCCTCCCACCCTAATGCCTAAAATAGTATAGCAAGAACTTGCAGCGTAATCTCGATAAAATAGAAATATAGATGAAGAAATGCAAGCAAACAGTGAAAAATCAGTTCAAGCAACTTTTACTACGAAAAAAAATAATTGCGCTCCTGTGACTTTATATGGAAAGCAACTAAAATATAAAAATCATGATAGACGCATGACTTGGTCAAAACATAACTCACTAAAAGAAAACAGCTAGAACTAAAGCTACGGCAAATGTATTGGATGTAAGGCAAGCAACTACAGCTAGCACTGGAAAACAAACTAACAGTAAAACCGATATGGACCTACTACAGGACCCAGCTCTGGGGATCTGTCAGCAACCGTAACATGGAAATTATCCAACGATTTCAAAATAAAATGCTAAGAATTTTAGTAAATGCACCGTGGTATGGTCCCTATACAGTTATACAGAGGAATTTGTGTGTACCCTTGGTAAAGGAAGAGATATCAAGAACTAATATCAAATATATTGAGCGTGTAGAGTGTAGAAGCACACCAAAATAAATTAGTAGAAAAACTTAAGGAAACAGCAGACGAACTAAGACGACTTAAGAGATTCAAGCCTTCAGGCCTTCCAACTAGATACGTTTAACGTGCTAATAAGGTAGGGGCCCTAGCCTTTAGACTATTAGATCGGCAAATTTACCTACTACTGTGACAAAAAATGGTAATTATTATGCTCTAAGCTCACAGAGAGAGAGCAATCAATGGAGTGTCCTCTACAAAACAATTTTATGTGTGTTTGTTAATGTTAGAAGTATTTATTGTTCTCAATGGGGCAGATTGAACGTTAATATGTTAAAAAAATAAAAAGTAAAACTAAGATAATGCAAACAGAGTAAGGTAAGAAGTCATCTAAAAATGTAGATATTTAAATGTTGTTAAAAAATTTATATCGATTAATAAGATACCCACAGCTAATAAAAAGCAAACTTTTTATAAAAAAGTTGGTAGCAACTACTAAAAACGCTATCCAGAGCTGAAAAAAATAAAACGAACGTTTGATAATTAGGAGAAAAAATAATCCTGGATTAGTCAGTTTCTTGTGTCCTTAATTACGAGTACGTTGTTTCACATAAACCAAATTTAAAGAAACGCATACCTTTATTAATCTGCAAATACGTTTTGCACTGATTTGAATAGTTAGAAAGACGGCTTAAAATGCTATTTTAAAACTGATGACTCCGTTTAATTGAAAATTTCTGTAAATTAATTTAGAAGGTTTCCTGTTGTTTATTGAACTAAAATTTCGTTCGCAATTTTTATACCCATTTCTATAATTTTTCCACAAGTGGAAACCGATATTTGAATTTAGTTTTGAAAAAGAGCAAAAACTTTCTTAAATAATCACATTTTCTTGTAAAGTACATTCTTTTTCTTCTTGTTCAGTCTAGTTGAAGACATTGTATGTAAATTTTGTAAGTTACAAGCTTTATTTATTAAAAAATCACGCATAAAATAAATAAATTTCGTAGTAGTGAAAACAGGGTTAATTATTATGTATTGATCTATTAGTAGTAAAATAAAGCAATTAGTAGCCCGTTAAAAAACGAGTACGATAAATTGAAATAACAGTATCTGGGTAATTGAAATTATTTCAATACAAAAAGTGCCGTAGGTACTAATAATACGAGTAAATTAATGTAACGTAGCTTGCCTATCTTTATAATTAAACTATCGCTACGTTTTATTACAAATTTTATACAAAATTAACAACGAATACAAATTGTTCAATAGAGAAAATGAAAATAAAAAGGTATATAGCATAAAAATTTCAGCAGAACACTCATTGTATTCTCTTTCTTCTTTCTCGAATATTTTCTTTGTACCGTATTAAATGTTAAATTCTACTTTATTTCCTTTTAACTCAACAACTCAATTTTATGTAATATGTAACTTTCCTTTTGTGATAATATCCTTTTTTGTGATTGTTGTCAATGTACGTTTTTGGAGCAAATATTCAAGCATGAAACATCTGTTTTAGTAGTTTAGTAATAACAGACGACAAAACAGTGCAGTGCTGAGTTAATTAGTTCTGAAGTAATTATACCTCTTCACGGTTGGCCACACTGCACTGTATACTCGAGTTTCAATTTCAAATTACCGCCTCAACTATTAAAAGAGGAGGGATTAGCATTAACTTTGCATTAAAGTATTGGACGGTTTATTAAATACAATATAACAAGTAACATGTTCTTGGGAGAAATGGGGAAAATTTGAGTGTAAACTAATTCATAAAACATACAGTGTGTATACGGATTTATTTCAGTGAAAACTTTGACTTTAATATAGGAAAGCTTTGGACCATTTTGCACAGCTTCCTCTTAAAATTGTTATGGGCGAGAAAAAATTTTTTCACTTACAGGGTTATAAAATTAATAAACGTGTAGTCCCCTTTTTAAACATAAAGTAACATAGAGGAGAGTGGCATTGAAACGGACGTCCGTTTCAATGCATCAACGCGTATTAATTCTAAACGTGAATAAACGTGACTAAGCGTGAAAAGCATATAACATTATAATCTATAGGTTATTTCGAAAGGGTACAAAAATGATGTCTCAAAATCTAAATTTTTATCCAATTCGGTAGAGAGTTTCTCAAATTTCTTCCATAAATTTTAAAATGGAATTACGGGGTTACGAACCTTCAGCAAGAATCTCACTAAGATTATGCACTTAAGGCCGTTAAAATAAAAACGCGTAGAAGAAGTCTCATCACAACTTTTAAAAATATTTTTGGAATTTGGAGCTCTCGAAATTTTACAGAATGGTGATGAACGAGAGTTTGTTAATAATGTAATTATTCAGTTAGACTTTTGGGAAAGATAGTGAATGGTCGTCCTCGTTATTCAGAGCAAGAGCAGTCCTGAAAGGGCGAATCAAAACGTTGAAAATATGTTGAGAGCATAGCTCAAGAAGAATAATAAATTGAACAAATTGGTCACTTGGAAGCTATTTCCTACATTGGCAAACAAATTTGTACTACCATCGGACCATCAAACTTACTCCATATAAAGCATTATTTGTGGTAGATGTTTCAGACAGTAAAATCTTCTATCCTCACTAGAGGAAGAAGATATAACCGAGAAAAAAGTTTAATTAAGAAAGCGTAGCAAAAATTTGCCCGAAAGTCATAATAGTGTTGTAGTGCCCAGCCGCATTAAAGTAGTTTAGAAATGATTTCTGTTTTTACTCCGAGACTAAAAGCTGAAACCTTTTTCAAACGATTCCTTACCTTCTTTGATACCAAAATCCACGGTCATCCTGTACGGAGTGACTCAAAAATCCAAGAAACTTGCCCTTTTTCAGTTTTTTTGAATTTTGACGCAGAAGGACTAAATTCGGTAAAGACAGTTCTATACTTTTTGAAATTAGACTAAACTTTCTACAATTTGAAGTCAGAATGGTCTCTATAGACAAATCCGGACGTCTACCGAAGACAAAAACTTGGATTTATTATTAGGCTTTCATCATACCTATACCACATACCAAAAAATCATAACTATCCCATTTTACGCAAGGTAAATAATCCGGTATTTGTCAAAAATCCAAAATTAAACAAAACTAAATCGTGTATTATTAGTGTGAGTGGTTTCTGGGCTACTGAACCGTGATCGAAAGGTTCTTTGAGAGATTCCTGACGCTTTGTTTGCTGTGTTTGTAGCAAACATCTTCAGAGGTGCTTTGTCCTGTACGGTAAAGATCGAAGTGACCGTACCGATGGTTCAGAAGGAACCTCTCGATTACGGTCCATTAGCCCAAAATCACTCACACTAATAGTGAAAACTTAAATTGTCAAGTAAATTGTGTATATCTTTGCAGAATTTTGTCTACTTGTATCTCGGATACCATTCGGTCTTCGGAGACCTTACTGGTCTCAAATTGTAGAAAATATAATCTACTTTTAAATTGTATAACGCCGCATTTACCAAAAAATTTGTCGTTCCGAGGCAAAATTAATTAAAGCGTATAGAATTTTGCGATATGTTGGATTGTTTAGTCACCCAGTACAGGGCGACATTTTAACGACCATCAGATTTTGGTATGCCAGAAATAGAAGTAGAAGTCTCGAAGTAAAAACAGACATCAAAATTTAATATCCCGTGCCTCTACTATTTATAGGAAATAAAATTTATATAAAACTAATCAATATGAAACGCTGGATTTAAATGATAGTCAAATGGATATCGATGAATTGGTGAAGTTATTCAGATATTTAATATCGAGGATATTAATTTCTTTAGTTGAACTACAAAACAAAAGTTGAAATCTGTATTTGCGGGTAAGAATATTGCGATAGAAGTCCCCAAATTAACCTTTCACAGTTAACGTGATTCCATGGTACAACAAGGTTAACGCTGGTCTGTGAGACCAACTTTTTCACAAATTTATTATTGCTTATCTGTAGATTGTTTTGAAAATTAAACTTTATATTATAATTGTTTGATGTATAATTCATCAAGAAAATAAGTACTGACAAGGTTATTGCGCTTTAATTTGATGTATTCTTGTAATCTGAAATAAAACAATTTAAAAGGTTGCCCATCAAAAAACACTACGAATTAGTTAATAATAATTCTTAAAAATTTAATTTTCAACAAAAACTTTTTAAAACTAAGATGAATAACAACAAAAATATCTTTCTTTTGAATAAAAAAAAAAAGTTAACGAAATAGGATATTAGTAATTTACGCGGCGAATTCCTCACAAGATTCGGAACAAACGCATGTCAAGTGTTCTAAACACATAAATTTATTGCATTTTTCGCAACTATATCGTGTTTTCCGGTTTCGTTTGGAGTCACAGTAATTACAACGACCATATCCATTATTATTTGGAGTTGTTTTCTCAGGTGTTACTCCGCAAATTTCCTGTAATATTTTTTACACAAAGGATAACGTACGGTCTATGACACCGAAGATGGCGATAACTTTCAAAACAATAGAAAAATATCAAATTTCGCACAACACACTTCAACATCTACACCTAACTTGAAGGTACTGAATAGCTCAAAATCTGTAACCAACCGATGATAACGCTATCGGGATACTTCTGGACGGCCGGTCTCTTAGACCGCATGTTAACTGTGAAAGGTTAAACAGAGAACTGCCGAAATCTAAAAATATATTAGGAACTATCGTAGAAGTAAAAAATGAAGTGTACCAAATTGGTATTTTAAACCGACGGCTTTCAAGAGACGAAATTGTTGGCATTGAAAATTCCAAGCCCATCCATGTTGAGCAAGAAGAAATAATTTCTTTGAGAGTAGCATTAACAAAATTTTATAAATTTGGAGAGCAGGGATTTGAAGTGTTCTTGTAGACCAAGTAAAACGTAGTGCCACACCAATAATAAGTGTTTTTGTTTATGTTCGCTTAAAATGTTGTAGGAAATGTCATTCCAGCGTACCATGCTGCACAATAAGTAGTATTTATGGATAGTGGTATTTTTTTATCGATTTATATAATAAATAAAGTTTTATACTCCCTAATACTTATAAACTAGACTTAACGTAATTTCAAATGACCCTACTCATTCTTTTTTTTATCGAAAAACACTTTTTATGGATTTTGCTTTAATTTTGAGATTACGCAGTTTGAAAGTTATTGATTACAAGTACCATTAATGCGACCCATCAAATGCTAGCCTGTTCCCTACATTTCAGTTTTTTAAATTTTTGTTAATTCGAATTAATCAGTTTGCAAGGTTGCTGTATATGAATTTAAGGTAAACATTATTAAATTAAAAATTGTAAAATGAAATGCGAAAGATGTTAAGTGGTTAAAGTTCACGATTTAAACGGCTTTGATTAAAAACTAATGTAGAGGATGCTTGAACAAAAATAGGAAGTTTCAGTATATTATAAATAAAATAACTAAGCATAATAACTACTCGGAAATTTACATGAAAAACGACTCTAACTCTAATTCATTACTTGAGTTTTATACAGAGATAGAGGACATATCGACATATCAGTATCGATACATATCAGTATCGGGTTGCGTAAAAATAAGAAGGAAACGCTTCAAAATAGCTACAATATATATTTAAAATATATTTTACCAATGAATTCTGCTTTCTACAAACAAAAATTCAAATAGTATAGGCTATAGGCTAGGTGAAATTAAAATAATTAAATAATAGTATTTTTTAGTACATGCTCCCTAAAATGGTAATTTTGCAAACAAATTTTAGTCCGCAAAATGTCACTTTATCGGACCGAAGCTCATAATGGTAACTTAGCAACACTTTAAAGGACTGAATTTGATTTTTGTTCAAGAATACGTAATAAACCGGGAGATAGACAGAATAGACAGATTTTGGGCCACGATTTTATGCAGTTATGCCTTTCAGGGGACAGTATTCTACGTGTATCCTGATGATACTATAAATCAAAAAATCATCTTGTGTTCTATATGTTAAAAAATGATTATACTTTTGCTCCAAAAGATGAACAATACTTGGGTATGCGCAATCGGTATGCCATCTTGGCGTAGGCACGTTTACAACAAGAACTTGTGTATACTTATCAGTGGCATCCTGTTTAAAAACGCGGAAATCTTTCGTATTCAAATACAACATCACGTGACTATGCCAGCCCGCTGGGCCCACCTTAACGGCATACCGATGGTTTTCCGAGGAATTTTGATTTTAAATTTCATTACCAAACACATGGGACATGGCAGCCTTTTTTGATTTATAATATTATTATCATCAGGGTACAAGTAGAATACTGTCCTCGGAAAGGCACACTGCATAAAATCTTGGTCCACAATCTCACTATCTCCAGGACTATAACGTTATTAACAAAATAGAGATTTACGGAACGTCACCCATCGCTTTTATTACAAATAGTTTTTAATTTTTTGTTTGTAAACAAAATGTGACAGTTTCCATGGCCGAGGTTTCATTATTTTGTTTGTTATGGACAAGGCACCTATCTGAATTTTATTTATATCGACTATTTCAAAATTTCATAATAAATTGTTATTTTGGTAATCATTTTAGGGAGCTTGTACTAAAAAATTTTGTATGTAATACGTCCGCAAAACGCTTTATCGGACTCATCTATTTTACGGACTCGGCTAGCGCCTCGTCCGTAAAACTCGATTCGTCCGCTAAAGCTTTGTTTTGCGGATTTGTTACATAATAGTACTTTAGTACATATAAAGTACTATTATGTAACAAATCCGCAAAACAAAGCTTTAGCGGACGAATCGAGTTTTACGGACGAGGCGCTAGCCGAGTCCGTAAAATAGATGAGTCCGATAAAGCGTTTTGCGGACGTATTACATACAAAATTTTTTAGTACAAGCTCCCTAAAATGATTACCAAAATAACAATTTATTATGAAATTTTGAAATAGTCGATATAAATAAAATTCAGATAGGTGCCTTGTGCATAACAAACAAAATAATAAAACCTCAGTCATGGAAACTGTCACATTTTGTTTACAAACAAAAAATTAAAAACTATTTGTAATAAAAGCGATGGGTGACGTTCCGTAAATCTCTATTTTGTTAATAACGTTATAGTCCTGGAGATAGTGAGATTGTGGACCAAGATTTTATGCAGTGTGCCTTTCCGAGGACAGTATTCTACTTGTACCCTGATGATAATAATATTATAAATCAAAAAAGGCTGCCATGTCCCATGTGTTTGGTAATGAAATTTAAAATCAAAATTCCTCGGAAAACCATCGGTATGCCGTTAAGGTGGGCCCAGCGGGCTGGCATAGTCACGTAAATTTGAAGGATTTCCGCGTTTTTAAACAGGATGCCACTGATAACTGATAAGTATACAGAAGTTCTTGTTGTAAAAGTGCCTACGCCAAGATGGCATACCGATTGCGCATGCCCAAGTATTTTTTATCTTTTGGAGCAAAAGCATAATTATTTTTTAATATGAACCCAAGATGATTTTTTGATTTATAATATTATCATCAGGAGACACGTAGAATACAACTGTCCTCTGAAAGGCATAACTGCATAAAATCGTGGCCCAAAATTTGTCTATTCCGTCTATTTCCCGGTCTATTGTGTATTTTTGAACAAAAATCAAATTCAGTCCTTTAAAGTGTTGCTAAGTTA